>CM044323.1:33743014-34945826 GCA_024291935.2 Okapia johnstoni | reverse complement strand
CTAGAACACTGGAGTGGATTGCCATTTACTACTTGAGGGATCTTCCCAACCCAGGGATCAAACCTGTGTCTCTTACATCTTCTGCATTGGCAGGAGGATTCTTTACAACTGTGTCACCAAGGAAGCATTCTAGGAAGAGAAATTACTAGATTACCAGTTTATTATAAAGAGATATATATAACTCAGTAAAATCCAGATGGAACAGAAGCATAGAATGAGTTGTGGGAGAAGGGTGAGGGACTTCCACGCTTTCTCTAAGCACACTGTCTCAGCAGGTTTCCATGTTCCACCAACCTAGAAGTTCTCAGGAATCCATCCTTTTAGATTTTTATGGAGGTGTCATTATATAAGCATGATTGATTAGATCACTGGCCATTGGTGACTGATTTAAAATCCAGCTGTGCCCTCCTCCCCAGAGTTAGGGAGTGGGATTGAAAGTTCCAACCCTCGAATAACATGGTAGGTTCTCCAGGCAACTAGCCCCCATCCTTAGGGGCTTTTCAAAAGTCACCTCATTAACATAAAGTTAGGGGTGGCAGAAAGGGGCTTATTATGAATAACAAGAGACAGCCATTCCTTTCACTTTCAGTGTTCTTACTGTTTAGGAAATTTCAAAGATTTTAGGAGTTCTGTGCCAGAACTGAGATGAAGACCAAATATAAATTTCTCATTATAAATCATAATATTACAACTATTATAATCCCCGTTTTACAGATGAACGAATCAAGGCTCAAAGGCATGAAATAATTGCCCATGAGATAAAAACTGGTTAGTGATTAAGCCAGGATTTTCACCTTGCTCCATCTGGCACAGAAACCCACATACTTCCCACTAAGATGTGCTTGCTATGCTGCCTATCTGATAACTCACCAGATAAAGTTCATAGTGAGATGGCTTGGTCAAGCAGAGTCTATGTTGAAGAAGAAGCTGGCCTTGGCCAGTGGTCAAAATCTATGTGAATCAGGAGTATTATTTGTTTGGGGATTGGGCAGTTAGCACAAAGGATATAGTATGCCTGTTTGTACCTCCAATCAACAGCAGAGTAAAATTTCCAGAATGGAAGTGGTCTACTACAGGACAATACTTACCAGATGTTTGACTTTGACCAAATCACAACCTCCCTGAGACTATCTGTTACCGAGTGCTCGCCACACAATAGGCCAATGAATCTGAGAGACAAGATGTTGAGGTAAGGAATAAGACTTTATTTGGAGAGCCTGCTGTCTGAGAAGATGGCAGCCTAATGTCTCAAAATAACCATCTTGTCAGAGTCTAGATGCCAGGTTCTTTTCTGGGACAGAGATGGGGGTGGTGATGAAACAAAGAAAAAAGGCCAATGATCTTGCAAATATCTCCTAGAATGGCAAGCCTCAGGCAGGGGGATATGTTAATTTCTTTCTTCCTGCAATCTACCGGTGAACCGGGTTATGAGCAAAGGCATTTATTAACAGTCAGGCAATGAAAGTGTCAGTTGCTTAGTTATGTCTGATTCTTTTCGACCCCATGGACTGTAGCCCACCAGGCCCCTCTGCCTACAGGATTTCCCAGGCAAGAATACTGGAGTGGGTTGCCATTCCCTTCTCCAGGGGATCTTCCCAACCCAGGGATTGAACCCACGTCTCTTTGCCTCCTGCATTGCCAGGCAGGTTCTTTACCAGCTAAATCACCGGTGAAGCCCAACAGTCAGGCAGAGGAGCAGGAATCTCCAAGGCAGGCCATCATGTATGATTATAATAACAAAAGCAACAGAAAGCAAGTCAAAGAAACAATTTCAACATGGAGTCAGAATTGACTTCTCTCTGCAACATATCCATAAAGTGAGGCCAATTCCACTTCCTTAACAAAGCTGTTGTAGAGATTAAACAAAATAGAACATGTGAAAGCACTTTGTAAACCATACAGCCTTTTAAAATAGTCAGTTACTTTTGTTGCCCGACCCCTGTACAGAAGGGGGTAACTGGGCCTCGTTTATGTTTACAGAGAAATTCTGTATGTTTTTTAAACAAATTTCCATATTTCCTTCACTTAGTACTCAACACACTTTTATTAAATATATGGTATGTTCCAGAATCCCTGACACATGGTAAAGATGCAAAGAACAAAAAGACATGTACTTTGCCCTTAAGGGCAGACCTCACGGACTGGGAGATAAGACAGATAGTAAGGTATTAAGTACCACGTGATAAGTGATGAAACAAAAAAGAGAGTCATCAAGTCTGCCTTAAGTCAGGGAAGGCTGGGTTTTGCAGGATGAACATGAGCTCACTAAGCAGATGAAGTTTCCCCCTCAGTCTCTCCCATCAGAAAGCTTCCATAAGCCTCTTATCCTTCTCCATCAGAGGGCAGAGTGAAAACCACAATCACAGAAAACTAATCAAACTGATTACATGGACCACAGCCTTTTCTAACTCAATGAAACTATGAGCCATGCCACGTAGGGCCACCCAAGACAGATGGGTCATGGTGGAGAGTTCTGACAAAACGTTGTCCACTGGAGAAGGGAATGGCAAACCACTTCAGTATTCTTGCCTTGAGAACCCCATGAACAGTGTGAAAACGCAAAAACATAGGACACTGAAAGATAAACTCCCCAGGTCGGTAGGTGCCCAATACGCTGCTGGAGAAGAATGGAGAAATAACTCCAGAAAGAATGAAGAGACGGAGCCAAAGCAAAAACAATAACCAGCTGTGGATGTGACTGGTGATGGAAGTAAAATCTGATGCTGTAAAGAGCAATATTGTTAGGTCCATGAATCAAGGTAAATTAGAAGTGGTCAAACAGGAGATGGCAAGAGTGAATATCAATATTTTAGGAATCAGTGAGCTAAAATGGACTGGAATGGGTGAATTGAACTCAGATGACCATTATATCTACTACTGTGGGCAAGAATCCCTTAGAAGAAATGGAATAGCCCTCATAGTCAACAAAAGAGTTTGAAAAGAAGTATTTGAGTGCAATCTCAAAAATGATCTCTGTTCATTTCCAAGGCAAAGCATTCAATATCACAGTAATCCAAGTCTATGCGCCAACCAGTAGTGCTGAAGAAGCTGAAGTTGAATGGTTCTGTGAAGACCTACAAGTCGTTCTAGAGCCAATACCCAAAAAACATATCCTTTTCATCATAGGGGACTGGAATGCAAAAGTAGGAAGTCAATAGATACATGGAGTAATGGGCAAATTTGGCCTTGGAGTACAGAATGAAGCAGGGCAAAGGCTAACAGTTTTGCCAAAAGAATTCACTGGTCATAGCAAACACCCTCTTCCAACAACACAAGAGAAGACTACACATTGACATCACCAGATGGTCAATACTGAAATGAGATTGATTATTCTTTGCAGCCAAAGATGGAAAAGTTCTGTACGGTAAGCAAAAACAAGACCGGGAGCTGACTGTGGCTCAGATCATGAACTCCTTATTGCCACATTCAGACTTAACTTGAAGAAAGTAGGGAAAACCACTAGACCATTCAGGTATGACCTAAATCAAATTTCTTACAATTATACAATGGAAATGACAAATAGATTCAAGGGATTAGATCTGATAGACAGAGTTACTAAAGAACTACAGATGGAGGTTTGTGACATTGTACATGTAGCAGTGATCAAGACCATCCTCAAGAAAAAGAAATGCAAACAGGCAAAAGAGTTGTCTGGGGAGGCCTTACAAATAGCTGAGAAAAGGAGGGAAGCTAAAAGCAAAAGAGAAAAGGAAGACATACCCATTTGAACATAGGGTTCCAAAGAATCGCAAGGAGAAATAAGAAAGCCTTTCTCAGTGATCAATGCAAAGAAATAGAGGAAAACAATAGAGTGGGAAAGACTAGAGATCTCTTCGGGAGAAGGCAATGGCAACCCACTCCGGTACTCTTGCCTGGAAAATCCCAAGGACGGAGGAGCCTGGTAGGCTGCAGTCCATGGGGTCATGAAGAGTCAGACATGACTGAGCGACTTCACTTTCACTTTTCACTTTCATGCATTGGAGAAGGAAATGGCAACCCACTCCAATGTTCTTGCCTGGAGAATCCCAGGGATGGCAGAGCCTGGTGAGCTGCCGTCTGTGGGGTCGCACAGAGTTGGACACAACTGAAGTGACTTGGCAGCAGCAGCAACAGAGATCTCTTCAAGAAAATTAGAGATACCAAGGGAAAATTTCATGCAAAGATGGGCACAATAAAGGACAGAAATGGTATGGACCTAACAGAAGCAGAAGATATTAAGAGGTGGCAAGAAAACACAGAACTATACAAAAAAGATCTTCATGACCCCAGATAACCACGATGGTGTGATGACTCACTTAGAGCCAGACATTCTGGAATGCAAAGTCAAGTGAACCTTGGGAAGCATCACTATGAACAAAGTTAGTGGAGGTGATGGAATTCCAGTTGAACTATTTCAAATCCTAAAAGATAATGCTGTGCAAGTGCTGCACTCAATATGCAAGCAAATTTGGAAAACTCAGCAGTGGCCACGGGACTGGAAAAGGTCAGTTTTCATTCCAATCCCAAAGAAAGACAATGCCAAAGAATGTTCAAACTACCACACAATTGCACTCATCTTACACACTAGCAAAGTAATGCTCAAAATTCCCCGAGCCAGGCTTCAACAGTACATGAACCATGAACTTCCAGATGTTCAAGCTGGATTTAGAAAAGGCAGAGGAAGCAGAGATCAAATTGCCAACATCTGTTCAGTTCAGGTCAGTCGCTCAGTCGTGTCTGACTCTTTGCAACCCTATGAACTGCAGCACGCCAGGCTTCCCTGTCCATCACCAACTCCCAGAGCTTATTCAAACTCATGTCCATCGAGTCAGTGATGCTATGCAACCATCTCATCCTCTGTCATCCCCTTCTCCCCCTGCCCTCAATCTTTCCCAGCATCAAGGTCTTTTCAAATGAGTCAGCTCTTCACATCAGGTGGCCAAAGTATTGGAGTTTCAGCTTCAACATCAGTCCTTCCAATGAACACTCAGGACTGATCTCCTTTAGGATGACTGGTTGGATTGCCTTGCAGTCCAAGGGACTCTCAAGAGTCTTCTCCAACACCACAGTTCAAAAGCATCAATTCTTTGGCACTCAGCTTTCTTTATAATTCAATTCTCACATCCATACATGACCACTGGAAAAATCATAGCCTTGACTAGACGGACCTTGTTGGCAAAGTAATGTCTCTGCTTTTTAATATGCTGTCTAGGTTGGTCATAACTTTCCCTCCAAGGAGTAAGTGTCTTTTAATTTCATGGCTGCAATCACCATCTGCAGTGATTTTGGAGCCCAGAAAAACAAAGTCAGCCACTGTTTCGACTGTTCCCCATCTATTTGCCATGAAGTGATGGGACTGGATGCCATGATCTTAGTTTTCTGAATGTTGATAGAAAAAGCAAGAGAGTTCCAGAAAAATATCTACTTCTGCTTTATTGACTACACCAAAGCCTTTGACTGTGTGGATCCCAACAAACTGGAAAATTCTTCAGGAGATGGGAATACCAGACCACCTTACCTGCCTCCTGAAAAATCTGTATTCAGGTCAAGAAGCATCAGTTAGAACCAGACATGGAACAACAGACTGGTTCCAAAATAGGAAAGGAGTAAGTCAAGGCTGTATATTGTCACCCTGCTTATTTAACTTATATGCAGAGTACATCATGTGAAATGCCAGGCTGGATGAAGCACAAGCTGGAATCAAAATTGAAATGAGAAATATCAATAACCTCAGATACGCAGATGATACCACCCTTATGGTAGAAAGTGAAGAGGAACTAAAGAGCCTCTTGATGAAAGTGAAAGAGGAGAGTGAAAAAGCTGGCTTAAAGCTCAACATTCAAAAAACTAAGATCATGGCATCCAGTCCCATCACTTCACGGCAAATAGATGGGGAAACAATGGAAATAGTGACAGACTTTATTTTGGGGGCCTCCAAAATCACTGCAGATGGTGACTACAGCCATGAAATTAAAAGATGCTTGCTCCTTGGAAGAAAAACTATGACCAACCTGGAGAGCATATTAAAAGCAGAGACATTACTTTGCCAACAAAGGTCCTTCTAGTCTAGGCCATGGTTTTTCCAATAGTCATGTATGGATGTGAGGGTTGGATTATAAAGAAAGCTGAGCACCAAAGAATTGATGCTTTTGAACTGTGGTGTTGGAGAAGATTCTTGAGAGTCCCTTGGACTGCAAAGAGATCAAACCAGTCCATCCTAAAGGAAATCAGTCCTGAATATTCATCGGAAGGACTGATGCTGAAGCTGAAACTCAAATACTTTGGCCACCTGATGAGAAGAACTGACTCACTAGAAAAGACCCTGATGCTGAGAAAGATTGAAGGCAGGAGAAGAAGGGGATGACAGAGGATGAGATGGTTGCATGGCATCACTGACTCGATGGATGAGTTTGAGTAAGCTCTGGGAGTTGGTGATGGACAGGGAAGTGTGGTATGCTACAGTCCATGGGGTCACAAAGAATCGGAGATGACTGAGTGACTGAACTGAACTGAACTGAAGTAGATGAAGAGAGGTGGGTAGATTGTGGCAACCAGAGGAAATGTGCAAAGACCCGGAGGCTTGAAAAAGCATTGCACATTGTAATTTCCCTTTGATTAAAACATGAGATTGAGATATGAACTTGGGCACTGCCCTTCATGGGCACAGTGTGATAGAATGGAAAAACACACAAAATAAGCCATCTTAATGTTAGGTGAATTTGTGTGCCTGACACACGGTGAGTACAAAAAAAACCAAAAGCAAGAAGGCTTTATTGCAGGGCCATGCAAGGAGATGGGTGGCTCTTGCCTTGAAAAGCCTTGGGCTCCCTAAAGGGTTTCCACAAAGCATTGTTAAAGGTCAGGCAGGGGAGGGGGGTCACAAGGTCTGTGATCACTTCGTGCACAATTCTCTAATGTGCTGTTGGTTAGGTTGGTGTCACAGCGGTTAACATTATCAGTCCTTGGACTCCAGGAGGCCTGGGGCTATGTGCTTATAGTCATCCAGTAGTTAACACATTCGATTTAAAGGGGAGGGGTCCATATCTGTCAAACACCTCAGGAAATGTGCATCAAATACTGTTATCTGGGTACTTCAGAGAGGAACTAAAACAGAGGATATGATGAAAGGCCTGCCCTGGGAAGGCCCTATGGGATCCTGCTCAGTTACATTAATTGTTTTGTGGAAAATCAGGGTACAAAAGTACATGCTCTATGATCTCATCTGTGGAATTAAAGAGAAAGAAATGTATATAAAGTTGACTGGAAACAAACTAAAGAGAAACAACCCAATTAGAAAAAATAGGCAAAGGACTTGAGTAGATATTTCCATGAAAAAAGATATAAATGACCAGTAAGCACAAGAAGCTCAACATCATCAGCCATTAGGGAAATGCAAATAAAAACACTGTGCGATATCACTTCATTGCCATTAGCATGGCTGTCATAAAAAAAAGCAAAAGAAAATAGCAAGTATTAGGAAGGATGTGGAAGAATTGAAACCCTTATGCATTGCTAGTGGGAATATAAAATGGTGCAGCTGTTTGATAGAAAGTTCATGTTTTCTCAAAAACTTAAATGTGAAATTACCATGTGACCCAACAGTTCCAATCATAGGTATAGACTCAAAGGACGGAAAACAGGAACTCAAACAGATGCTTATAAACAAACATTCATATCAGCATTATATATAGTAGCCAAAAGGTAGAAACAACCCAAGTATCTATCAGCAGATGAATGGATAAATAGAGTGTAGTAAACACATACAATGGAATGTTATTCAGCCATAAAAAGGAATGCAGTTCTGATATATGATACAGCATGAAATAAAATTTGAAAATATGCTAAGTGAAATAGGCCAGACACAAAAAAGAACAAACACTATATGATTCCACTTACATGAGCTATTTAAAATAGGCAAATACATAGAAAGGGACAGTAGATTAGAGATAACCAGCATCTGATGGGAATTGGGGATAAATATTTATGATATAATGGTTGTAGAGTTTCTGTTGAGGATGATGATAAATATGGAAATTGTGGTGATGATTACACAACATTGTGAATGCCCTTAATGCCACTGAATTGTAACACTTAAGTATGGTCAAGATGATAAATTTTACGTTATATTAATTTTACCACAAAAAAAAACTTTAGTGAAAAAAAAGTGGTTGGAAAAATATTTCAAGATCTTACTAATGGTTTTCTCTGGGTAGTCTCTCTCTCTCATTTGCATTCTCTATATTTTCTGACATATATTCTGTAGTTTTTTCCAAAAAAACTCTAAATTTAACTTTTCAAAAAAAAAGCAATATAGAAAATCAATATGGTAAGACAGAGAAATCTATGCTTTCTCTATGTAACAAAAATACCTTGAGAATGCAAAGGACAGCATCTGGATTTTACTGGGCCAGGCAACAACCTTGCAACTGGTCTGTTTGGAGGGCTTGTAAATGGCAGCCCTGTGTCCTCTTGTCCAAGGAAACCTATCCTGGAAGGGATGCAGCCCTGGGCTCCATTATTCTGATCATTTGGCAGAGCTGTAGCCCTGTGCTGCAGCCTTCCACAGAGCAAGACAACCACAGCCTCCAACTTCAAAGAGGAACCACTACCCCTGTCGGAATGCAGCTTCCCAGTTGGCCTGGCCAACTCTGTGGAGACTAGAAGGATCAGACAGAAACCCTCCAGTAAAGAGGAGGAGGGATGAGAACATCAGCCAGTTTCTTCCCAAGACTCCCTACCCCTCAGGGTGCTGCCAAGATCATTCCCCTTTTACTTTAAGGAAAGGAGAGAAGCTAGACTTGTTATCTTAGTAAACTGGCCTCTGGGTCCCAGCTGCCCTCCACTATGTCGAGAGAAAGGACAAACAGTATTGTGTTGTATCTTAGCCCTTCTCAAACTTATAACAAAAGTTTTGGAACTGGGCCCTGGCTTGGAATGGGATCATCAGGCAAGGACCGGGGGGGGGTGGGCACTGCTTTGTCCTCAGAGGGTTTTGCTGTGACCTCCTTCGACTGAGAAGCCAACTAAACTGCTAGGAAAGGAAAAAGATGTGAAGAGCTCCTGGTAAATCTGTCATTTAAGCTGATGATGCTCTTTGCATATCAAAGGAAGACATTAAAATTACAAGTCTGTGAGATGCTAACCCTTAATTTGACAGTTCCTTAACTGTTAAGGGGTACATGTGTGAGACATCTAAATAAGGGGCTGAGGATGAAAGATGCCTTTTCTTCTGGGATTATGCTGAAAAGATTGGGTCTGGATTCCTTCAGTCATCGGATATGGTTCCAGAGAACAAGCTCCAACATGAAAACCTTCTCCTATGTCTAAGAAAGCTCACAGATACAGCCTAGCATTTCATTCTTTGGCTTTTTAAGGTCTGCAATTTCAGAATTGAACTAAGAATTGGGACACTGGAAGTTTTTACACTAGGCCCTCATTTCCCATTTATTTTTCTCCTTTGTGATTTCCAACTCTCTGTTGCAGCAACCTATACACATACAGTACATCAATATTTAGAAGTTTATTTTCTGGGGAAATTGAAATGGGAGACAATTTGAATTCTGGGACCCAGTGGTGTGCTAGAGGCAGTGCATAATGACTTTCAAGAGCCAACTGTACACATCTCTTACCAACTCTGTTCACACATCCACGTACCATTGGTAGCTTAAAATTAGCCAAGGAAGGGTATTGACACAGAAATGAGCAAGAAATATAAATCAGGGTTTTTTTGATTATTTGTCTGTTTTTGGAGGTCAAGCGTAAAGCTCAGAACTCAAGATGAAAAGATTCTGTCTTAATTACTATAATTCGGAATTCCTTAACAAATAGCAACAACAACAAAAACTTATATATCACTCATGATCAATAAGACTTTCAAGCAGCTTTTAGTTCCTTTCTTTAATTATGAACTTTCACCCAATTTTTATCAGAGATTTGTGGAAACCCCCAACATGAAAACAATTAAAGCTTTTCTAAAAAATAGAGGAAGCTTGTTATTATGAAAGTAAAGAAATCTTCAGGAAGACAAAGGAAGATAAATTGCAACCACAAAATAAAATAGTAGGTTGCTATATTAACTATCTATTCAGTTCAGTTCAGTTGCTCAGTCGTGTCCAACTCTTTGCGACCCCATGAATTGCAGCACGCCAGGCCTCTCTGTCCATCACCAACTCCCAGAGTCTACCCAAACCCATGTCCATCGAGTGGGTGATGCCATCCAACCATCTCATCCTCTGTCGTCCCCTTCTCCTCCCGCCCCCAATCCTACCCAGCATTAGGGTCTTTTCCAATGAGTCAACTCTTCGCATGAGGTGGCCAAAGTAATGGAGTTTCAGCTTCAACATCAGTCCTTCCAATGAACACCTAGGATTGATCTCTTTTAGGATGGATTGATTGGATCTCCTTGCAGTCCAAGGGACTCTCAAAAGTCTTCTCCAACACCACAGTTCAAAAGCATCAATTCTACAGCACTCAGCTTTACTGCATCATAAATAACCAAAAATTTAATAGGTTAAAATAGCATCTATTTTTTTTATTCCAAAGTTTCCATGGGTCAAGTGTCTAGGCATGGCTTAACTGGGTTCTCTGCAGGTTGAAATCAAGGTGTCACCTGAGCCGTCTTCCTTTTTGAAGTTTGGAGTTCTCTTCCAAGCACATGTTGGCAGAATTCAATGTCTTGTGGTTGTAAGAGGTTGTTCTCTCGCTGTCTTGTCAGCAAGGGACTGCTGTTGGCTTCTAAAGCCCACCTCTGTTCCTTGCCAGGTGGAACTCTCATAGGCCCTCTCCAAATGGCAGTGTCCCTCTTCAAGGCCAGTGGGTGAATCTCTCATTCAACTCTGCTAAGACGTAGTCGTATATACCACAATATAGTTATAGCAGTCTAACTTCTACATTTACAATATGATATAACCTAATCATGGAAGGGACCTTCTCATTGGTTTTGCCATAGTTTGTTGGCTAGAAGCAAATCAAAGGACTGCCCAAGTTCAAGGAGCGGGGGGATTTTATATATATATATATATATATATATGTCTTAGAATTTTTTTTTTATTTATTTATTTATTGGCTGTGCTACATCTTCAGTGGTGCACACAGGCTGTTCTTTAGTTGCAGCAGGTGAGAGCTACTCTCTAGTTGTGATGTACAGGTTTCTCATTGTGGTGGCTTCTCTTGTTGCAGAGCAGGGGCTCTAGAGCAGAAGCTCAATAGTTCTGATACACAGGCTTAGTTGCACCACAGTGTGTGGAATCTTTCTGGATGAGGGATCGAACCTATGTCTCCAATATTAGATACAAGTGATTTGACAGATCTTTTGAAAAATTTGGAGTGGGGAGATAATAGTACATATATGAAGCTAAGCTTAAGTGTGAGGGGAAATGGCAACTTAACTCCTGAAAAAAATAATTCTGTGATCTTAGAATACTCGTTGTGCACGCTCAGATGCTCAGTCATGTCTGACTCTTTTGTAGCCCCATGGACTGTAGCCTCCCAGGTTCCTCTGTCCATTGGGTTTCCCAGGCGAGAATACTGGAGTGGGTTGCCAATTCCTTCTCCAGGTGATCTTCCCTACCCAGGTATTGAACCCGTGTCTCCTGCTTGGCAGGTGGATTCTTAACCCCTGAGCCACCAGGGAAGCCCACTTTTTACTTTAGCAGTAACATTTAATCACAAAAATGTAACATTAATTATATGTTGTTGTTTAACCAAATATTGCAACACATGAAGAGAATAGGGTGTGGGAGCATTTAAGAGATTCATTCTTCTTGGTTTGGGCAGTAGGTTAGATGGCTTAAGAGCAGAAAGTAAAGAAATAGTGTTCAAAACTGGCCAAGGAAGCAATAGCACTACTAACATGCTAGTTAAAATTGTGGAGTGACTATATATTCCAAAAGGAAAAGATAGTGAAAAAAAGTTAAAAGGGATTGCCTCTGGAAGGTAGAAATGAGGATGGGTTTACTTTCATTCTGTTTGGTACAGTAAAAATAAGAGCGAAAGGAAAACCTATATAAATGTATTACTTGGGTTTAGACAGACTTAGGGTTTCCCGGTGGTGCAGCGGTAAAGAATCCGCCTACCAATGCAGGAGACATGGGTTCAATCCCTGGGTCAGGAAGATTCCCTGGAGAAGGAACTGGCAACCCACTCCAGTATTCTTGCCTGGGAAATCCCTTGGACAGAGTAGCTTGGCGGACTACAGTCCATGGGATTGCAAGAGTCTGTCATGACTTAGCGACTACACCACCACCACCTCATATTTATGTACTTAACTAGTTTATCAGGTCTCATCAAAGTCTGTAAGAATCCAAAAGGTTTTTCAGCCAGAATAAACAAAGGAAGTGCTGAACAGTTAGAAGCAAAGACCCACCTCTCTTGGTTTAACAAAGACAAACCAAATTTATCTTCCTTTTGTTATGACTTCCAGGCTGATTTTGACAGATTTTCCTGAGTGCTTTTGCTCCACACCAAATTACTTATTTTTTCTGAGTCGCTCTTGTCTAGACGTAAGAGCAGTTCCTGCCCGGTGTTGGGCGGATGGAATTGTAGGTTCTGTGCAGATTTGTTTGTACAGCACTTCCTCCCTCGTGTGAAGTATACATTACATGTGAATGAGGCTCTTCAGGGCTCTGGGTAATTACTGCATTTGGAGCCATTCTTCTCTTCAGAGGTTGAGTTTTTTCCTTTTCTTTTGATTTCTTATATTCTGCAGCAACTGTCATCGTTATTTTGATGCTGTGGTTTAATAGCGGCTTCAAATGCAAATTTGACAACACAAGCTGAAAATTACGGGTGGCAGACAAAGGAACTAAACTTCCATGACTGTGTTTTGAGAGGCTCCACCTGAGCTATTAAAGTACACATGTTTTAGTAGTAAGCCCAGCATACAACTTTGGTTTTTGTATCATAAAAGCCAGAATTTTCTGAAGACATTCCCCAAACCTGGGCCTCAAAATGGAGTCTCAGTTATTTCCTCAGTTATTTTCCAGTCAATCTGATTTCCTCTTCATATCACTTATCTGAGGATGATTAGCCAAATATTTTACAACCAGAATTGCCCTGGCCACGGCCCAGCAGAGCAAGAGGAGAGTTGGGACTCCTGTTTGGCACAAGCATTCTGCCATTATCTGCTGGACTGTGAGAGAGGTGACAGGAAGCGGGTCTCTGGGCAGGATCTGAGGGACAAGAGGGACGCCTGGAAGACCTGGGGAGTAGTCACAGCCCATCAGAACTGGAGTGTTTAAATATTTGAACAACTGATAGGGCCATATCTGTCTATACTGAAATACAACTTCCTGTCTTGGAGTAGGAAATGGCAACCCACTCCAGTATTCTAGCCTGGAGAGTCCCATGGAGAGGAGACTTGGCGAGCTACAGTCCATGTTGTTGCAAACAGTCGGACACAACTGAAGTGACTTGGCGTGCATACATGACTTCCTGTCTAAGGCATAGTTACTCTTGGGCATGCCTCTCCTTTCCTACTATCTTGTAAGCTCCTTGAGAGGAGATTTGGAATCAGCCTCTTCTCTGTGTCCGACACAGTGGTTTCTCTGGATGAGTGGATGAATGAATAAAGGGATGCCATAAATTATTCCTTCTCCCTTCTAAGCCTTGCTTCCTTATTCTTGACTTTATTCACTATTGAAATTTAACATTTCATAATTTGCTTAGGGAGGACCTTTTCATAATCACAAATCTGGTCCTTTGGAGGGACAAAGGGATGTAGAAATAAACATTCAAGAATAACACTATCTTTTTTTCTTGAAAAAAGTTACCATTGGCGTAATGGATATGTGAGACAACGATGAAAGTATAATCTTGGTTATGGTTTGTTAGTTCTGTAGGTGCATGTGGAGTCTAGTGGAACAGACTTCATGCTAAAACTTCTTCGGGGGAAAAAATTGAGCCTTCATATGCAGTGTTTTAATTTTGCAATAGTAGTTTAGGTTTAAATCAACACAAGAGAATCAAACCATCAGCATCACACTGGCAAGTCTTTGTTTCCCTGCAGAAGCTACTTGAAGAATAAAAAGGGAGAAAAATCTATAAATTGTAAAGAAGAAATTAGATTTCTTTAAATCAATTCTCAGAATCTAAGAAAATATCAAGCTATAAGGACGAGAGATTGTACAGGAATATGATTTTTTTCTAGGTCATAAAATTTATAGCTATTTTCTTCCTTTAATTTAAATGTAGAAGTGATAGGCATCTATTATGTGCCAACCCAGCAGGATCAAAAACATGTAATCATAGGTTAAAACATTTAGTTTTCCTCCAGAAAGAAATTAACATGAAACAAATTTATCAAGGGACTACATTTTTAAAGCATGCGTTTCATGGCTGCCTAGGACAAAAAAAGAATTCTAGTATATTAAAGCAATAATTCCTTTTGAACTATAGGTATTAATGTAAGATGAGAGAAACAGCCCAAAATAAACAATTTTCAAAGAGACTGAAGCCAGAGTATTATTTTACTTCTCCAATACTTTATTAGTTGTAGTTTTAGCTACTTGTGTTCTCCAAAGGTAATTACCTAGAATTCTCTCAGCTTGATCTGAAGCTCTGAGCAGAGTTAACTTACTGATATCACACTATTTGATATGAATCAAATGCAAGATGTCTCTTTTGAAGCAACTGAATGGCTTATTTAATTCAACAACTGTTGATTATATGAAGTAAATAGTAAATTACTATATAACCAGTCTTCATAAGACTTTGGGATATTTTTAGTTGTTCTTTAATAAGATTCTAAAAATAATTTGTGTTTCTCTAATAATATGATTCCGGAGCTACCACTTGCTAGGCCTTGAAGATCTAGAGATAAAGAATCTCTCTGTAACCCTGAAATTCAAGACTTAGTGTAAGGAGTAGGCAATTCCACAGATAATTTCAACAAAGCCTGAGGAATGTCATAATAAAAGTACCCCAAAAGAGGAAGAATTCTGTTCTCTGCAAAGAAATAGCCAAGGGAAGGTCTCTAAGGCAACCCCTGAACTAAGTTTGTAAGGAAATAGAGACATTAGCTAGGCAGGAAGGACATTCCAGACAGGGGGAATGGAAACCTGGGAAATGCATGTGGTATTGCAGAGGCATAAACTCAGACTGGATATCCTTAGAGGAAACCAAATGTATAAATTAATGCAATACATAGAGGCTAAAAACACTCCTTCTAGAAAAATCATACAGAGTTAAATAATTAACATTTTCCTTTTGAGAATTATCATTGCATTATGTTCTCAGTTGCTGTCAATAAAAAATCTATGGAAAACTTCCCAAGGATTAGCCATAAAAATGCTTGAGAAAATTTCAACATTGGCCATTATAAGACACTTCTATAATATTTAATATTTCTGTCCCTGAGAGGATTAAGAAAATGCTAAATGGCTTATACTCATAGAATAAGACCAAAATTTGCTATGTTTGAATTTGTTTGCTATGTTTGCTGTGTGTGTTTGAAGCATTACAGATATCACAATGTGGTCTCTTCAAAATTGTCTCCTTATAACAATTTCCATACATAAATAGGGGAAAAATATGCTAATGTAAGTCATGTGAAATCTGCATTCCTTATAAAGTAAAACATTTTCCTAGTCTCAGGTACAAGTCCTCCTTCTGAGCCCAGCTAAGAGTTGGACTGGCCCAAAAAACGTTGGATTGTGCTTGTCTCCTGCATTAAAGACAAGAGTCTTACATAACAACATAGTTAAGTTCCAATGCTATTGACCTCAGCTTCCTCACTATAAAATGAGAGTGTGGACCAGATGACCTCTAAGGTCTTTAAGCTCTAACAGTCAGTCTAACTTTTTTGTTCCCTGCTTGGCATTGCACACCTGGCATCCAAATGACTTTCCCAACAGCGGTCAATGAAACCACTTCTTTCAGCATGAGTCTCAGCCTTGGAGATCAAAGGTCTTGTTAACTGTACTCTGCTTTGTGCATCTCACTTAGGTCATAATCATATTTCTCCACCCCCAAATGGAGCACATTGGGCAATGATCTACTTTCCCAACAAGGATGGCTTTTCCCAACAAGGATGGCTCATGCAGCTGTATCAGCCTAAGTCCAAAATCACAATGCAGAAAGACTCTAAGGTAGTAAGCAATCAAAGCACTAAAAATCCTTCTCCAGACAACCTCTGTGGTTATTACAGAAAAAAGTAATCACCTAAAGCAGTGCCAGTGGTAGCATTATTCTGTGCACATTGAGCCTGTCCCACTGTCTCTCTTGACAGTCTGGAGCAGGGCTACCAAAGTTTTTGATCACGTGCTACCTCATCAATTAATGTGTGTGTAAGAGTGCCCAGTCATGTCCTACTCTTTGCAACCTCATGGGCTGTAGCCTGCCAGGCTCTGCTGTCCATAGCATTTTCCAGTCAAGAATACTGGAGTGGGTTGCTATTTCCTTCTCCAGGGGATCTTCCCTACCCAGAGATCCAACCCTTGTCTCTTGTGCCTCCCACATTGTCGGCCAGGTTCTTTACCAGCTGAACCACAAGGGAAGCCTGAACCCCCCCCACCCCCAGTTAATGTATAGATATACTTATATTTATATATTGTGTGTGATATTTACTTATTATATTCATGTTATAATGAACTAGTAGGTTACATAGATTATAAAATATATACAAAAATAGAAACTTCAAAAGGATAAAATTTTTTTAAATTAATACATAGAAATGGAAGTTGAAGTATTCTTCCTAAACAGTTGTGAATCATCTTGAATTCCCTACTCAATTGATTTAATGATTCAGTGACTCTTCTGAATGATCCAGATGTTTGCATCATTAATCTGTCCCCTTCTAAACTTTTATAATCCTTAATAACTTATTATTCAAAATATTAAAATATTTTAATTTTTAAAATGCCTGAGTTTTGATATTTTTGTTCCAAGCAGTCAGGTTTGCATTTTTTAGTGAACAAAACAGGTGACTGAAGGTCAAGTTTACAAGACAAGTAATATCAGATCAAGTGGTTTTCAGTAAGATCTCCAACCTATCCAAGCCCTCCAAAATCACTCACTCATGGCTCATTTTTCTCTTCCATTCATTGGATCTTAAATAGGATCTTGTTCTTATTGGTAAATATTTTTTTTTCATGCATGCATGTATGTGAGGTAAGAAAATAAGATAGTGATGCTGGTTCAGAATCCAACATTCCAGGAAGTATATAGTTACATTCTCATTAGTTTATGATCACCCTTCATTTTCTTTCTTTTTTTTTTTTTAATGCTGTTATCGAGCTTAATCACTTAATTCATTCAGTGGATTGATCCATTATAACCAAAAATCAGACCAATATAAAAGGTGACTTTTTTTTTTTGTCTAAAGATAAGAGAACAAAGATTTATCTTCCCTAAGGCTATCTTAAACAATGTGTCCTAGAATTCTGACAGTAAACCCAAACAGGATTGATAGCATCTTTACAATCAGTATAAGACTTCCCTGGTGGCTCAGATAGTAAAAGCATCTACCTACAATGGGGGAGACCCGGGTTCGATCCTTGGGTCGGGAAGATCCCCTGGAGAAGGAAATGGCAATCCCCTCCAGTACTATTGCCTG
The DNA here is from genome assembly GCA_024291935.2 of Okapia johnstoni. NCBI lineage: Eukaryota > Metazoa > Chordata > Mammalia > Artiodactyla > Giraffidae > Okapia > Okapia johnstoni. The sequence continues at coordinate 34,928,296 of CM044323.1, read as the reverse complement.
GAAAATCCCATGGATGGAGGAGCTTGGTAGGCTACAGTCCATGGGGGTCACAAAGAGTCGGACACATCTGAGCAACTTCACTTTCACTTTTCTTTTATAATCAGTATACAAATAATTATACATTAAAAGAAAACGTATGAGCTTATGGTTTTTGAAAATCTATTTTATTTCATCACAGTCCTTTCTGGAGACGTCAGTCTCTCCATGTAGGTTGGAAGACAGTATGACATGCTGGACAGAGCCTTCAGAGGACTTTAAACCAGAGTTCCAGTCTCCACCCCATCATTAGCTGGCTATGACCTTGAACAATCAACTTTGAGTCTGTTTCCTATTCTGCAGAATAGGGCACTATCTGCCTCCTAATCTTGTTGTGAAGACAGAGTGTTTATAAAGCTCTTAATACAGTGCCCAGAACATTGCAACTCCCCATTAAATGGAAAATATATATGCTACTCTTTTAAAACCCTAAAGATTATTATTTGTTTCTGCTTTTCTTCCCCCATTTAGTGCCTAGCATACTATCATCTCTGGAGTTAATGTTTAATATTTTTTCATTGACTAATACAGGTTATTTGGAGAAGGCAATGGCACCCCACTCCAGTACTCTTGCCTGGAAAATCCCATGGACGGAGGAGCCTGGTAGGCTACAGTCCATGGGGTCGCTAAGAGTCGGACAACTGAGCGACTTCACTTTCACTTTTCCCTTTAATGCACTGGAGAAGGAAACGGCAACCCACTCCAGTTTTCTTGCCTGGAGAATCCCAGGGATGGCGGAGCCTGGTGGGCTGCCGTCTATGGGGTCGCACAGAGTCGGACACGACTGAAGCAACTTAGCAGCAGCAGCAGCAGCAATACAGGTTATTTCCTATACTTGCATAATTTTATTTAACTTCAAAAAAGTAAATGATGCTTTGATGCTTCTTATATTTTGGAGATTAAAGATAAAATAGCTTGACAACAATATAACAACAACAGCAGAAAGTCTGTGCGGTCCTGCCTGTTTTCTCAGCATATGGAACTTCGATTCCCAGGGTCTGAAGTTATCCGAGCTCTGAGGGAGAAATGAGAAATTGAGGCACTTTAATCCTGATTCTACCAGCCACTTTGTATGACTGATCTGCAAATCCCTTTCTCAGGGTCAATTCCACAATGCAGATCTCTGCATCTGGGGGGTTCAAGTCTAATCTTCTCCATTGGGTGTTCTGGGTAATCCTCTGGCCTCCATCTTTGGGGTTAAACCTTATCTTATTCCTGAGAGGAAAGCCAGGAACATTCGGTTTTTTTTATCCATATATGGCCAGATTAGACTCTGTGTAAGAGTGTGTATGTATACTTGAAAGAAAAGCTGATATCTTCAGACGATATTTCTGCAACTCTCTGCCTTAATTTATGAGAAACCTGGGCCTGAATTTTAATCTTTAAGCCCTAACACAAGAAAGCAGATTCCTCAGAAATGTCAGATGGAAAGGTGGTACAGCCTTGAAATGAGAAATGCAGAGAGGCTGTCTCCCTGAGACATACAACCCTGGCCATTGGTTGCATCACCACTGAATGGCCAGGAAGACCCACACTCCAAGCTTCTATGGAGACTGGTAAATGTTGTGAAAAGATCAGCCTCTCCAGCTCATAGTTCCCTGCACACATAAACACACACAAGGTTAATCAGTTCTGAAGCAGGTCTTGCCAGCATTAGAGAGACAATGGTTAAATCTGCTTAATTTGTTCAGAAAGCGGCATGTCATTGTGGACAGACATTTGACTTAGAATCAGATTCTGGTGTTTTTATATTTATGGGACCTAGAAATAGAGGCCTTAAAATATGAGCTCCAAGGGACTTCCCTGGTGGTATAGTGGTTAAGACAGTGAGCTTCTATTGCAAGGGATGTAAGTTTGATCTCTGGTCTGGGAACTAAGATCCTGTATCCCACATGCTGCAACATGACTCGACCAAAAACTAGATAAAAAATTTTTTTAAAAAAGCCTACCTCATAGATTTATTGGGAGAAGAGATTGAGAGATAAAGTGTGAAAAATACCTAAAAAGTACTTGACACATAGTAGCCCTTCAGTGTCTGCATGTGTGCTCAGTCACTCAGTTGTGTCTGACTCTGCGACCCCCTGGATTGTAGCCCACCGGGCTCCTCTGTCCATGGAACTTCTCAGGCAATAATACTGGAGTGGGTTGCCATTTCCTTCTCCAGGGGGTTTTCCCGACCTAGGGATAGAACCCACCTCTCCTGCATTGGCAGGCAGATCATTTACCTTACTATCTGAGCCACCTGGGAAGCCCCAGCCCTTCAATAGGTGTTGAATCTCCATCAAATAATGAAATGAACTTTTTTTTTTCTGCTCCAGTTTATATTCCTGTATTTATTTCATCCCTCCAATCTAAGAGTTTGACAGAAAAATTTTTTCTGCTTTTAGAGTCATTTATCATTGATTTAGCTTTGTCTTCTTTGGATGATTAATTATTCAGCATTAATGATTTTTGCTGCAACAAAGATAGATTGTGAAGATTTACCTCTGTGTGAGTTTTAATATTTGTAACATCCTCCCATATTTGCATAAAGCTATGCTCTGCAAAAGGCTTTCCTGTCTATTTTCTCTGAGCTAGTACAGCTATGCTCTTAAATTTTAGCATGAATTTCATGGAGATGGGTTTAAATGGTTTTCCATGGCAGGATACGAATTGGGCTCTTTTCTTTTCAAATCTTCATTTGAAGATGACAACCATATCCCATAACCTATCTCAGAAACAACACCCAAATAGGGCAGTGTTTCAAAGGAAATTCAGAAAAATTGCAAGCGTAGATTACAGAAGTGTGTCTGACATTTGTCTTGGCTCCCAAGTGAGTGTAATTCACCGGAATAGGTGGCATGTGTGCTGTGTGCCCCACCCTGGGAAATACCCAAAGGCTCACTCTCCACAGTGGCTAGCCTGCCAGAGAGGAGAAATAAATGATCGTCTCTAAGGAAAGAAAATATTGGTGCTAAATTCTTTGTGGACGTTTTATTGTGGCACAAAAGAAATCCACACTAAACCAGAAGAAGGAAATTATTTTGTGATAAGTTTACATTACATGATTTGTATCACAATCTCAACTTGAGCTGGGGCTCCAAACAATGTTCATCTTTGTAGCTTTCTTGTATGAGCAGTACAGCTGTGGGAAAACATGATGTGGAGATTTAGATAGAGCAAGAGGACTTGGTTTTGAATCCCATCTCTGCCATTTACTGACTGTGATTCAGTAATTTTTAGCTTTTTAGAACTTCTGTTGCCCCATATGTAAAATGGCAAAGCACAGCAAAGATGATCTCATGGTTTATTAGGAAGATTAAATGAGATAAAACATATAAATCTCCCTTCTTATGCTGTAAAGTGCTAAACAACTTTTATGCCAATATAATATTATTATGAATTGTGATAGCCCAGTAAAAATTACCTCCTGGTTCATTAGAAAGATTAAATGAGATAATATATATAAATAGCCCTTCTTATACTGTAAAGTGCTAAACAAACTTTAATGTCAATATAGTAATAATATTAATATGAATAATGGTAGTAGAAATACTGGTACCAAGGTCTTTGCATTGCCGTGTTCTAAGGAAGAGTAATAGAATTTGCCCAAGTCCCCTGCCCCCTAAAATGAAACTTCCATCTACTCCTCCCTCAGGTTCATTGCATGACACATATAATTTCTTATTCACACAGCATAGCACTCAATGCACGAAGACTTTGGCTACACCTTCCTTTGCCTCTTCATCTCTGTTTAACTTTCTCCAAAATGTTTACAGATTATTGAAATGGTACAGTTAATGTGGGCTTCACAGGTGGCACCAGTGGTAAAGAACCTGCCTGCTAATACAGGAGGCGTGAGACACAGACTCGATCCCTGGATCGGGAAGATCTGCTGGAGGAGGGAATGGCAACCCACTCCAGTATTCTTGCCTAGAGAATCCCATGGACAGAGAAGCCTGGCGGGCTACAGTCCATAGTGTCTCAGAGAGTCAGATAAGACTGAAGCAACTTAGCACATACACATAGTTAGTGTAGCCAGTCGACGAACAAACGTTAGGTGAAGTGTATCTACATGCAGAGCTCTGTGGAGGGCACCACCCTATAACCTATCCCAGCCAAGGAGGAGTTCAGATGCTCGAAGGTGTGAATGGAAGTAAAAACCAAATGCAGTATCTGAGGATATGAAATATTGAGTAGGACAGAGGGACAGAGTGCCACTTACCCATGGATTTCAAATTGTGCCATTAAGAGAGATAGTATCTTGGATCATCTCATGGAAGTCAGCAAGCTAGAGATACTTGTCAGGTGGGAGACTGTTTCTGGGAACAGAAATAGGGGAGAGTGTGAGGTGGTGTGCTGTGCAGACTTAGGAAACTGGAGAGATGGTTGACATGCTCAGTGGATGCGGCTCTTGGGTGGAGGTGGGGAGCCTGCTGAGGAAGAGGCTAGTCCTGATTGTTTTAGTGGAGTTAGAGGGATGTGAAGGTGAGTAAGAGCCAAGCTTGAAGAAGAGTGGTAGTCAGTCAGGTCTAGGGTGGTCAGAGAGAGGCTTTTGGTTGGTTGGTGAAACTTCTATGTGCTAAGTACAGTCATCTATCTGTATCTGCGAGGGGTTGGTTCCAGGACCCCCCTGAGGATACCAAAATCCTGGGATGCTCAACTCCCTTACTGTCAGCCCTCACTATCTACAGGTTCAGCCAACTGTGGATTGAAAGTTTCAACCCATCCTTGGCTGAGTCCACAGATGTAGAACCTGCCGATACAGGAGTGACTGTCGTACAAAAGTGAATCAACTTCAGCCCCTTCAAGGAGAGAAGGCAAGGTTTAGTGGAACAATATCTAAGTATCAAAGGAAAATATCTGCTGCAGGTGTTCACAAGAAGGTTACTTTTCTGATTTCCAGAAGAATTTCTTGTTTCCCACTGAGTTGAAATTTGTTACCATGGCGAATTGCCATGATCCTGAGCCTGGCTCAGTTTTGCAATTTTTAAAACCAGATTGTGTAAGCACACAGGAGTGGTTCTGACCCTCTAGGGCAGACTCCCATTAGCCAAGCCCATGAGATGCACAGAGTGCCAACAGACTCATTTACAATGAGAGCTATTACTGTCACACTGGAATACTCAGATGGCACACGGGCACCTTCTCTCCCTGTAGGCGAGGCTAGTAGGAAATCAATTTGTAATCAGAAGATAGCATGGTAAGCACAAAGTCAGGACACAAGGAACAGATGATTTGAATGTTTAATGGCATTAGACTACAAGAGCTGCTTGTATTTTTTGCATCATAATAGAAATATCCTTGACTCTCTATAAAACTCCATTACTTTAGACTTCTTCTACCCTAGATTGGACTTGGCTTGTTTTCTGATCATTTCCTCTGACTCCTTTTCATCCTGTGTTCCACCTCTCTAATTGTTGCTTTCTTCCTTGTGCATGCAAGCAAAGTCGCTTCAGTCACGTCCAGCTCTTTGTGACCCCAAGGACTTTGTGACCCTGCCAGGCTGCTCTGTCCATGGGATTCTCCAGGTAAGAATACTGGAGTGGCTTGCCATGCCCTCCTCCAGGGGATCTTCCTGACCTAGGGATCAAACCCGAATCTCATGTGTCCTGCATTGCAGATGGATTCTTTACCACAAGCACCACCTGTGAAGCATTTCTTCTTTAGGTTTGTTGACTGTAAAAGGTCAGTTTTCGTTCCAATCCCAAAGAAAGGCAATGCCAAAGAATGCTCAAACTACCGCACAATTGCACTCATCTCACATGCTAGTAAAGTAATGCTCAAAATTCTCCAAGCCAGGCTTCAGCAATATGTGAACTGTGAACTTCAGATGTTCAAGCTGGTTTTAGAAAAGGCAGAGGAAGCAGAGATCAAATTGCCAATATCCGCTGGATCTTCGAAGAAGCAGGAGAGTTCCAGAAAAACATCTATTTTTGCTTTATTGACTATGCCAAAGCCTTTGACTGTGTGGATCACAATAAACTGTGGAAAATTCTCAAAGAGATGGGAATATCAGACCATCTGACCTGTCTCTTGAGAAACCTGTATGCAGGTCAGGAAGCAACAGTTAGAACTGAACATGGAACAACAGACTGGTTCCAAATAGGAAAAGGAGTGAGTCAAGGCTGTATATTGTCACCCTGCTTATTTAACTTATATGCAGAGTACATCATGAGAAACGCTGGGCTGGAAGAAACACAAGCTGGAATCAAGATTGCTGGGAGAAATATCAATAACCTCAGATATGCGGATGACACCACCCTTATGGCAGAAGGTGAAGAAGAACTAAAGAGCCTCTTGATGAAGGTGAAAGAGGAGAGTGAAAAAGTTGGCTTAAATATCAACATTCAGAAAACTAAGATCATGGCATCAGGTCCCATCACTTCATGGGAAATAGATGGGGAAACAGTGGAAACAGTGTCAGACTTTATTTTTTTGGGCTCCAGAATCACTGCTGATGGTGATTGCAGCCATGAAATCAAAAGACGCTTACTCCTTGGAAGGAATGTTATGGCCAACCTAGATAGCATATTTAAAAGCAGAGACATTACTTTGCCAACAAAAGTCCGTCTAGTCAAGGCTATGGTTTTTCCAGTGGTCATGTATAGATGTGAGAGTTGGACGGTGAAGAAGGCTGAGCGCCGAAGAATTGATGCTTTTGAACTGTGGTGTTGGAGAAGACTCTTGAGAGTCCCTTGGACTGCAAGGAGATCCAATCAATCCATCCTAAAAGAGATCAGTCCTGGGTGTTCATCAGAAGGACTGATGTTGAAGCTGAAACTCCAATACTTTGGCCACCTCATGCGAAGGGTTGACTCATTGGAAAAGACCCTAATGCTGGGTAAGATTGGGGGCGGGAGGAGAAGGGGACGACAGAGGATGAGATGGTTGGATGGCATCACTGACTCGATGGACATGGGTTTGGGTAGACTCTGGGAGTTGGTGATGGACAGAGAGGCCTGGCGTGCTGCAATTCATGGGGTTGCAAAGAGTTGGACACGACTGAGCGACTGAACTGAACTTAACTGAACTGAATGTATATTAACATATATACATAGCCCTTTATATACTGTTTCATGGGGGCCTAGGATCTCTCCTCATCCAGTGTGTTGATTTTTATGATTTGACCCTAAGAGATCTCTCTTACTTCCGTATCTTCTCTATTTAGGGGCAGAGGGAGCACTTCACCAGAGCTCCACTTGCTAATTATTGTCACAGTAATTTTGACCATACTTTTCACTTGCCCCACTCAACATAAGATCATTTCTAGGTTGCTAATGTCCACTTGAAAGTGCCACATCTGGAATTAAACACAGGATTCCAGGTATGGTTTGATGCACTCCCAGAAACTACCACCCATCCACTCATTTTTCCACTATACCTCTAGTAATGTACTCTGAGATATAATTTGTTTTCTCAGCAGCAAAATTGCATTATTGATTTATCTCGAGCTTCAAAGCAACTAAATCTCTTAAATTGTCTTGTTGAATTAACCTACATCCCCCTGGCTTTTGCATGGTATTTTTCACTTGTTCTCATTAAATTTCATCTTGCATACTTTGACTCATCACTACAGCCTATGGACATGTTAAAACTGGTTTGTCACCAATCAGGAACTATGTAAATACCTGGACACATGTTACAGACTAAATTTCTACAAGTGATTATCTTCTCTACTTTGTTCAGACTACCTGTAATGCTTTTGAATAAATGGATCAACCTCATTCCTTTTTGATCTTTTTCTCTTTCTCCATTTGGAGCTTTGCATGAACCATTTTTCTTTTGCGCTGGTGGCCACAGAAAGATTGAAACAAGATTAGCTACAATGCTCATCTCACACTAATCAATAAACAGGTCTGTGAAGGTACTTACTGCTCCAAAAGTAAACAAGGTATACCAAGGCCTGCAAATTGAATAATGCCCACTAAATCCAAATTAAAAGCTAGCTTCATTATTTTACAAATTCACAAGATTATATTCCTGTTTGACTTACTTTTTTGAGTTCATCGCTTGTCTTGTGGCACTTGAAATATAAGCATTTGAAACATGGGCTAGCAAGAGTCAGATTATCCTTATGCTAAAAACTCTGGGGAATATAAACTGAAGCAGACAAAAACCCTGCCCCTAAGGGGCTAACACTCTCGATAGGACAGAGACTGTAATGAGGCTATTGAATTGAATCTTGACACCTCTCTGACTCAAAGCAGAGTTAGGCCAGCAGCCCCCAAAAGTTTGAGATAGGGAATTCAACCTTAACCAAATACTGCCTTGATCTTTTTTTCTGTTTTAACTAGTAAATCACAATTCTAATGGGGGGAAAAGGCTAAGGTAGATTTCGTTTTCAGAAATACTTAAGAGAACAAGACAGTTCACATAGGTGAAAGTTAGAGAAGCCAGGACTCAAACGCAGCCTTGAGAAAGATCCTTCCCCCAATTAATACCTCCCCTACCCTAGCTTGGCCCTCTGATTACATTTATCTGAAACAAGAAATGCTGCCTGTTCTATTCAGCAACAAACTCTAAACCTGGAACTTTGGTGAGTCAAAAACTTTCCGTCCCATTAACATCTACAAAAATGGTGGATTGACTTGCCTTCTAGCTACATCATTGAAAAAAAACAAAAATACACAACTCAAAAGGTTCTTCCCAGAACAGAGTGATATGCTATTCTCAAGGTAAATTCTGTTTCACACTCCAGAATGGAAGGATTGCTTGCAACCCCCAGAATCACTATTGTGCCCTTCTAGGAATTTAGATTCTCCCTCCACCCTGTATCCCCTGTGTGTTTAGGTAGCTCAAATCTGACTGCAGTGTGGAGGATGGATTGGGGCGGATTATCCTAGAGGGGACCCATTGTCATAACCCAGCAAAAAGATGATTTAGTATCCATGTCAGTAGGATTGGAGAGGAGATAGGGGTGTGAAAAATGTCTCCATTTCTGCGACTCCTCTATGAACAATCTCTGCACTGGAGATAACTGAGACTTCTCAGCACCTGGTGGTAGTCTGAGGCTCATTCTACCCAATCTTCCTTCCTCTTTTCTCACCTTCCACAAGTGTCAGATCAGTTCTTGACTTTCTCTGCCTATTCTTGCTCTCTTATGTTCAATAATTCTTTGTACTTCTAACCATCTTGACATCTGCTTTCTTGCAGACCCAACCTACTACTACAACACAAAGGACCTAGGTTTTCATACTCTAGACCCAACAGTCATTGGTTAAGAGTTGCAATGGGGCAGATTGGGGTGGGGTGGAGGGAACACATAAACTCTCCATGCATGTACACAAAGCTGCTGTGGTAATCTGAGGACATCCCTCTGAAAAAAGGGCACAAGACCAGGTTGGGGAGTGGGACTATGACACACAGAAATACTAAAAGGGACCCACAGTGTCTGGAGAGACCACTAGCATTGTCTGCTGCATCCAGAAGGAAGTTAGGTATCTATCTAGATCTGGAACACAGGAGAGAGATGTGGGCTAGAGGTTGGAAGCTTTTATTGCATGACTATTGGGTGAAGACTAGAGGATAAGGCCAGCAAGACTGAATATACAGAGGGTGTTAAAGGAAGATAGGGGGGCTTCCCAGGTGGCACTAGTGGTAAAGAACTTGACTGCCAATGCAGGGGACATAAGAGACAAGGGTTTGACCACTGGGTTGGGAAGATACCCTGAAGGAGGGCATGGCAACACACTCCAGTATTCTTGCCTGGAGAATCTCATGGACAGAGAAACTTGGTGGGCTCCAGTTCATGGGGTCACAAAGAGTTGCACACAACTTAGAAGCAACTTAGCAGACAACAGCCAAGGAAAGAACCAGAAAGCAAATCAACATTTAATGGATAGACAGAAAAGAAGTTAGCATGAGGGGAAAAAGCTGAAAGACAGGAAAATCAGAAGAGGGTGTTGTCAGAGAAAGCCAAGAGGAAAGAGAAATTCAGATGTAAGGGAGTGGTGGACAATGGCAATGCTTCCACGGTCAAGCAAGGTCACAAGTGAAATGAGTTCAATGGTGAGATGGGGAAGCTGGAGGAGGAGATGGTCAACCTGCCAGGGAATTGAGAGCTGGATGGGAAGTGAGGTGGAGATTAGGGGCCTAGTGATCTTTTGGGAACCTTGTCATTGAACTGAAGGAAAGAGGCAGAGCTGTGGGGAAAAGGAATGTAGATCCTTCTCAGGTTCTTTGTGATTAGCAGGACATGTGCTTGTGAGCATTTTCAGCAATAACAGTAAACTTCTATGGAGAAGCAACTCCATGACAGCTCTGTCCCTGTTTCAATGCTGGCCAGCAGTGTCTGTCAGAACAAATGACTTTGCTAATTGTGTGTCTTCTTAGCCATTGCACTTTGCCCTGGAAAGCCATTATAGCTAATGTTCCAATGCTTTTTACTACTTTTACCCACTGGACTGGTCTGAGATAATACAATTGTTCAGCATTGTTCATTTTCCTACGTCCTGTCTAGAAGCTCAATTGGTATAGTTGCTGACAGAAACAAAAATGGAAAACTATTGGATCTAAATCCCAATCTCTTCCAATTTGGTTTCTTTGCAAAGCAAGAAAGACTGCACTAATTTAAATTTTCTATCTTCAAAAATTGCCTCCCCTGATCCTACTCCTAACCCCACTCCCCAACCCTGGGCCAACAAACAGGCTTTGCTTCCTCAGGGTCATGGAGAAACTGATTTATCCAGAGGTCTCTGCCCAGAAGAAATCTAATGAAGCAGATAGGAGGCAAACCAATCTTCCACTAAATCCCACCAGGCCAATGCGATTGACGTGCTCAGTTTTTTCAGAAAGTGATTGTCAAGCCACTAAAGAAGCTGCAAGAGCTTCCTGAAGGGAATAGGATGGAAGGTGAGAAACTGGAATTGTCACAGAACCCCTAGCACACACCTCTCTGCTCCCAGCCCCCAACTTCCCTTCTCTGAAAAATGGGAGGAAAGGATGTCAGCCTTGTCCTTGACAGGAAGTTAGAGTAAGGCAGCTTTGCACCACCGCTGGAAGTCACGTGCTTCTACTGACCCACAGGACAGAAATCAAAACCATAGATGAGATCACCGTGATGGTGTCCGGCAGACTAGTTTAGAGCTCTGTGTCTACCATTTGTGTTCTAACTTAAGCAAGTTTTTTACATCTCTGCTTAGGTTTCCCATTTCTTAAAATAAGAACAACACACTTACCTCACAATCTTGTCCTGAGGACTGAATGGGATACTGCTTGGAATATGTTTGGAACATAACTATTTAATCACTCCAGTCATCTTGCCCAGAGAATCCCATGAGGAGCCTGGCAGGCTACAGTCCAAGGGGTTCCAAAAGAGTCTGACATGACTGAGAGACTAGACAACAACAAATTCAATTAACTGAAAATAGATGAATATTTTGAAAATAGTAGCTGAATATATTGTCAGAACTACTGATATTTTCTTATGGTGCTCACTGAACCCTGTCTTTTCTCATTATCAGTGTATGTCTATTTGCCTTATGCCGGATTTACACACAAACACACCCAAATCCGCTCCATGTCCTTCTCTGTCCCCTTGCTTCCCTTCTCTATTCCCCTAGAGCCGACCCCTGTGGACAGTTTCTGCCAGGCTCCCTGGTTCTCTGGTTCAGTTACACCAACATTCTGCCAGTAGACCATGCTAGCAGAGCAAGCTCAGAATCTCTCTCCTCTCACTTTCTGTCAGTTTTGACAGGCTGGTTCTAACTGAGGCTGGGTGCCTCTTTCAGATAACAACCCTTCCCCAGCTCCAATTCTCAGGGTCCACGTAATACTCTCCTCACTGCCTCCCTCAATTTCTTGTAGGTGACAGAGAAGTTCTGTCTGGTTACTTTGGACCTTCTGTCACTGGGACCTGAAACTAATCCTAATTAAATGCCCACCTCCATCTTCTTTACTTCTTGGAGATAGAAGACAGACAGAATAGGGTTTGACTGTACAGGCCAAACTATATATAGTCAAAGCTGTGGTTTTTCCAGTAGTCATGTAGGGATGTGAGACTGTACCTGTTGGACCATAAAGAAGGCTGAGCATAGAAGAATTAATGCTTTCAAATTGTGATGCTGGAGAAGACTCTTGAGAGTCCCTGGCACTACAAGGAGATCAAACCAGTTAATCCTAAAGGAAATCAGTCCTGAATATTCATTTGAAGGACTGATGCTGAAGCTGAAGCTCCAATACTTTGGCCACCTGATGCAAAGAGCTGACTCACTGAAAAAGAACCTGATACTGGGAAAGATTAAGGGCAGGAGTAGAAGGTGGCAACAGAGGATGAGAGGGTTGATGTCCTCATCGACTCAATGGACGTGAGTTTGGGCAAACTCCAGGAAATAGTGAAGAAGCCTGGCATGCTGTCGTCCATGGGGTTGCAAAGAGTTGGAACACGACTTAGCAACTGAACAACAATAGAGGCCAAGAACCCTGATGAGAGGATTCTAAGGAGAGAAGTTAGACATTTAGATACCTGCATTCACTTCAGCAACAATGAAACAGGAAGGTTTGATTCAGCCATTGGATCCCAAGGGTGATTGTCTCTGTCACTTTATACCTGTAAGCTGTCTTAGCCCCTCTGTGCATTCAAGAACTCAGCAATGATTCCTTAGGAATAAGTTGGTCTCTTATATCTGTCTCTCTTAGTCTCCATTTTCTACTGCTCTCTCTTTATCACAAAAGTATTCACAATATTATCATGGGTTAGCTAGGAGATAAGTGCAAACCATTAGTCTTTTATTCAAATTCATATACAGTAAATGTGATGGTTGAAGAATCAACCCAAAACTGACAATGGCTTAAACTACAATGTAAAATTAATATTGAATAAAAGTGACAAAAGAACCAAATCTTCATCACCAAATTTAGACCTGCAAACATAGACTCAAAAAAAGAACTTTGCAGAAATTATGGCTGTCAGATAATGACAGAAGATAGCATCAGTACAATTTTATACAGAGGAAAACTGATGAGTCAAATCTGTTTAATTTATATGGAAAAGAATCCAATACAAACAACTTCAGTTAAATAAAATAAAAATTAAACAAAATAGAGATGATGCAACAACATCATGGGGAAAATTGATTGAGAGATTCACACTGACTCTATTGAAGCCCATTTCAGGGATACTTTCCTCAATGAAAATTAATCAGTGTTTTATAGTTCTGATTAATATATTTATATTCAAAGTGTCCTTTGAGTCAGGAAAGCAGGGCCAAACTGGAAAGGATCCAAGAATCCTGTGTCATCTAAACCATCCCTGAATATGCAACCTCCATATCATTCTGGTTGCTGTCATATTTCCAGAAATTATATTTTCCCAAGACACAGGTACACTCTACTTATTTTATTAGCATGGCTACATTTTTTTATGGAACCACACACAAGCTCTATAAAATCACAAGCCATCATCCTGGATTTTGTAACTTGATTTCTAAAGAATTCATATTCTCAGAGAATCACTGAGCTGGAACGGACTTTGAGAAATTATCTGGTGTAAACTATCCAGGACAGATGGTGGTCCGTCCCCGCTTAGTCCTCCCCAGAGCATGATAGAGATGGAAAAGAATGAATAATAAGAAATGAACACTGTTGGCAGGAGAAAACAAAAACTGTACATTTGAAATCAGGAAAAAAGGGGAAAATTCCAAACTGTGTTTATATCATCATTTTGTGACAAATCCACCAATATTTTTCTCAGAAATAGGACATAATACTAAAAACTATAAAATATTTGTTATAAAAGTTACAAGTTCATAAAATTATTTTTATTTAAAGTATTAGGTAATAAGAAAGATCCTGATTCACTCTTGGTAGAAATATAAATTTTCACAACCTTTGGGGAAGATAAACAGGTAGTATTTATTAGGATTTAAAGTGTGCATATTCTTTGACCTCCAAAAGTCCAATTCTGAGAAAAATAAAAGTGATAGTGCATAGAGATTTATGTTTAAAGCTGTTTATTGTTTATAATGGCAAAAAATTGAAGCAAGCTACATGTTCATCACAGGAGAATAGTTGTATAAAGTATGATGTGTCCATGTGACAGAAAGCAATGCTGCCATCCACCAGAACACCTTGGATCTATCTTCACTGGACTGAAAAGAGGTCAGTGACATTTGTTAGGTAGGTGAAAGTTATAGGGCACAGATGATACAAGCCCCTTTATATTAGACAACCGGAAAAGCTAAGTGTGGGAGACAGTGTAGCTTAGTGAAATGAGTTTGAATGTCATGTCTGCCACACACTAGCTGTGTGGCCTTTGACAGAGTACTTGACCTCTCTGTGCCTCAACTTCCTAATCTACAAAATGGGGCTGATAACTTATGCTTATCTCATAGGGTTACATGTATTGCATAATATATATCCCATCCTTTAAAAAAATGCCTAACATATTCTAAGCACTACAAGACTGTTACTTGGTATTATTTTTATTATTATGGTTAATGTTTACATTTATATAAGCAAAGGAGAAAAGATGAAATTTATAACCTAAATATGTAGCATCTAATATATGCAGAGTAGAAATAGGGGAAGAAGTTAAGACTATAAATTTTCTACAAGTACTTAGCTTCTATTTGAACTACTGCAAAAATATGTGTTAGTTTTGCAATTCAAATGACTGAAACTTTTTTTAAAAAATTGGAAGAATTGTTTAATAAAGTGTATCAATGAATCTAGAAATGTCAGCACATGTTTGAGTCTCCCACTGGTGAATAATATAGACAGCCAACCTCCTGGAAACCTTTTACAACAAAGACCATCACTTTTCCTATTGGTAAGAGTGTAGCGTCCTGAGCAGTTTCACTACTGTTATTACTAACAACACTTGTTTGGTTATTACCTCAACAACATTAAAATGCATTTTTGTTTCTGTAAGTGCATGAAAGGTTTAACAATTCCCATTAGCGCCTCTGTAAAAAGCAGTTGCAAGGTAAAAGGCAAATTGTATAATTATCAAAACATTAGACACAATTTTTCTTATTATTTTCTATTACTTTTTAGTAAGCGAGCTTTTCTTTTACTAAAAACTCTACCATAAAGTAAAAGCCTAAAGCATCTTATTGTTAAACTACTCAGTGTTACCTTAAGTAAAGGAAAAATACACCTGTTACAATTTAACTTTAAGAAACTAAGTAAACTGTGTTTTTGCTGCTTCCTTGTAAAATTGGTCCTTATTTACTTAATAGAGGCAATTTATTCATTATTCAGGCTACCATGTTCATTAAGATCTGTTAGAATCCTCAATACATTTATTGGGCATTATTGGAGGAAGATTTTTATTTGCATTTATTATTTTTTGCTGAGGCAGTCAGAGGTGGTCTTTGATACATTTAATGTAGTGATAGCCATATTAAGAAGTACATACACTTAAAAGGAAATAGAACCAACAAAATCACTACTGATTTTCAGGTTTTGAAACCTGTTCCATGCTTTTGCTGAGCGTCTGCCAGAAGTGGTCTGTGGCCCAGGGAAGCTCACATTCCTAATGAGAGAGAAACAAGGAATCAGATACATAGACAAGCCCATCGCAGGCTATGAGTGTCATGAAGGACATACCAGAGGTGACATGAAGGAAAGTGACCCCAGGGATGGGGGCAGGGGTATGCAATGATGGTGAGCAGTAGACCTTTCAGAGGAAATGACATCTGAGATGAAGCCTGAAGCCATGGCAAATACAAAGCGGGGGTGATGGGAGTGGCCTTTAACTATTGAGGGTTAGCTTCTAATGATCATTAATTCTTACCTCTATAAAAATCATCAATTAAAGTCTAATTTCAAATTTTCCTGAAGTCTAAAACATACCATCACTGGGAAATTATTTTTAATACTTGGTGTCAGTCACTATTTCCTGCTTTTATCTCTCTTAAATTATAGGATTTGGTTCTTTAAATTGCTAACATAAATAATTAGGAAGATGGTCCTAATCAAATGACTAGAGATGTTGGAGAAATCCCCCACTCCAGCTACTGAGTTACCTTCTGAGTTAGGGGATGTTTACAGGAGTGGATAACGAACCACCTTATCTATCCAGCACTAAGCTCTTCCCCCACTGTGGCCCCGCTCACCCCCTCCTGTTCACTGGTGCCCCATTCCTGGTGCCCAGTTTTCATTGGTCATTCACCTCTGCAGACCCACTGAACTTGCTGGGTCCCCTTGGCCCTCAGATGCCTCATCTATAAAATTGGGTGATTGGCCCAGATGATCTCTGAAGTCTTTTTCAGTTCTAGCAGTTTGTGGTTCACAATGCACTGTCTACAAGCCCTGCCCCCTCCACCTCTGATAAACAGTTGAGCCTCAGCCTCCTTCCTCTCTGAGGCAGGGCCTATATGTGTCTGTGTGTCCATAACCTGAGGATAAAGGTCTGCATGACGGGGGAGAGGGAAGCGAGTGGAAGGTGAGGCTGAGTGTCTGTGAGTGCCAAGGAGGTAGGAGGAATAAGTCAGGTTTCTGTGAGTTAGAGTGTGGGCGTGGATGGAGTTAAGGGACACTCCAATTTCAATTACTGTCTCCTCAAAAAATGAAGCTACTTTACAACATGGCCTATGACTTTGTCTTAAGCCACAAAATTCCTTGCAAATCATACAGAGACAATCTGCACACATTCAAAGTGACACATTGATTTGTCACTAGTGACAGCAGTGCTGACCAGAAATGGTGGGCCCAGTCAAGTCCCCCTGCCCTTTATGTACCTCAGTGCCCACTAACTGCCTCCTCCCATAAAACAGGAAGACTCTGCTGCCAGTCACATATATTGCCTGCCTAGGGCAACGCAGTGTAATAGTTAAGCAGATGGGGTCTGGGTTCAAATGTGACTCGACCACTTACATACTGTGTGACTTTGAGCAAGGGGTTTCAGTTCTCTGAACCTGAGCTTCCTCATATTTAAGATGGGAATGATGATTTTATCTATTGCATAGGTTTTATGAAAACTGACTATAAAACATCTGGCCTAAAACGATTTTTATTAGCTTGTTCAAGTCTCAACAGTAAGGTCTCCATTTTGCAGATGAAGAGGCTAAAAACTCAGACAAGTTTGTCAGCTGCCGCGTCACACAGCTTCAGAGGGGTAGGGGGCAGGATTCTTCCTAGGTCCGCTGCCTTCTGTCCACACAGCCCAGGTGTCCCCATGTGTTCACCTCCCTCCCTCCAGGGACATCTGGGAACCTTTGAGTCATATGGCCTACCCTGTCCTGTTAACAACATGTGAGTGTAGGTGGGGGTGGGGGGGGGGTGGAGAGGGGTCCTTCCTTGAGCACACTGTCAATAGCAAGTATTCACACCAGATAAACCAATAGTAATGCAATGGGTTCCCCATGTATTACCACCTATGCATATTAAAAAGAGCCATAAACCTTACATCAATTATTCTGAAATAAACTTTGAGGAAATTAGGAATCACTAAGAAAGAAATGCGAGTGACCATCCTCAAATGAAGATGGTGTGAATAAACAGTGCAAGACAGAACACTGACCTCCAGCGCTACCCTGGCCCTACCTGATGGCCCGGGTCAGCCGCTGTAGTGCATTAATTGCCCTCCCTGGGCTTGTGCATGGCAGCCACTGTGGTGTTCATCTACTTTAGCCTTTACATAATTAGCCCATAGATATTATTAGATGGTGGTAATGTACACGTACATCACACTCCGTTTACAGGCTTGTAGTTAAGGCTGTTAGTCATGCTCCATGTGACTACAACCAAACCTGTCACAGAGTCTAAACTGACCAATAAATCCATGTCAAGTGGAGAGAATAATTTAAGTGATAATAAAAGGCAACCAGTTTAGATTTTGATTTTATTGACAGAAGTTTCCTGCTGCCTGAATGTCATTTAACTCTTGAGGAAATAATGCTGAGGGTCCTGAACCTTTCTGTCATCAGTGCAACAGTGGGGATTAAAAGAGATATTAGCCTCCTGGGATGGGTATTATAGATTGGATAGTGAATCAGTTATTTTTTTTGCTGCAGAATAAACTATTTTGAACTTAAAGAGAGATACAGGCCTCCTGAAGACAAGCTGATTGTGAGATCTGATTTTAGATTAATAAGTGTCAACACGGGAAAAGAAGCAAATGAAAGGATTCGGGAACTCTTGGCAGCATGCATTATGTGGATGCAGTTACCATGGTGATGAGTTTGTTCTCAGGGAGACAGAAGCTAGAACCCAGGACAGACATATGAAATCAAGAAGTCTCATCAAAGGCCATTTTGTTTCCAGGATTGTCCTAGCAGAACCACTGACTTCTGGGTTAATGCCACTAAAGTCTGGCAGATATTCAGGAGTGGTGCCTGGCCCACTTCCTCCCACAGTTAGTTACCTAGAAGGGCAGCAAATCGCCTAACCATGTCAACAGGAGGTGAATAAGAGTCCCAACGTCATAATGGGAGATGTGTGAATTGTTTCATAAAACTCTGCACTTCCAAATACTGACATTCTTTCTGATTCGGAGAGAAGACATGATGTCTGTCTTTTTCATGGTCTCCCATCTATGACTACAATGTCCAGATGACAACATTGTGGAGTCACTCTAAATCAGAATCTGGGGAGTCTGTCAAATCTGAGAATTGACAGATTCTCAAGTCAATGAGAAAGGTGGGAAATGGCAGGCAGTTAAAAAAAAAAAAAAGACCCATGAGGACTTCTCTGGTGGTTCAGTGGTAAAGAATCCACCTGCCAATGCAGGAGACACAGGTTTGACCCCTGATCTGGTAAGATGCCACATGCCGCAGGGCAACTAAAGCCCGTGAGTCATAAGTACTGAGCCTGTGATCTACAGCCCATGTGCCACAACTACTGAAACCCAAATCCTCTAAAAGCCTGTTATCCAAAACAAGAGAAGCCACCACAACTAGAGAGTGGTCCCCACTTGCCACAACTAAAGAAAAGCCTGAGCAGAAACTAAGATCCAGCACAGCCAAATAAATAAAATTATTTTTTTAAAACCTGATGAAAAATCCCTTAAACACCTAATCAAGTACAATGTGCCAATTTTTATGTATTCTGTTTAGATATTCTTATCATATTTAACTTTGAGAATGACCCGAGATAGATTAAAGGACAGACTGATGCCCTGAGTTTACTTGCTTCCAGAACACCTTACTCCTAATAGTTCTGCTGGCTCCTTCCACTCTCTCTGATGTTTATAAGTTGGTCTGCCTCCCTTAAGTACTTGAGCCTCTCTTCTTATCTGTCCACACTCACTCTCTTGGAAATATGATCCAGTCTCATGGCTTTAAATCCATCCACATGCTGACTGCTTTCAAACAGGCATCTTTATTTTTTTTAACTTTTTACTTTTATATTGAAGTATAGCTGATAAACAATGTTACAATAGTTTCAGATGGACAGCAAAGGGATTCAGCTATACTTATGCATGCATCCATTCTTCCTCAAACTCCCCTCCCATCCAGGCTGCCACATAACACTGAGCAGAGTTCCCTGTGCTACACAGTAGGTCCTTGTTGGTTATCCATTTTAAATATAGCAATGTGTGCATCTCCATCCCAAACTCCCTAATTATCCCTTCCCACTATCCTTCTTCTGGGTGACCATAATTTAGTTCTCTAAGTCTGTGAGTCTGTTTCTGTTTTGTAAGTAAGTTCATTTGCTTCATTTCTTTTTAGACTCTGCATATAAGGGATATCATACAATATTTATCTTTCTCTGACTTACTTCACTTTAGCCCCTCAGACATTTCATCTAAACCCCAGATTCACATATCCAACTGCTTAATCAACACCTTCACTAGATGTTTACCTGGCATATCAAGCAAACTCCAAACCAAGTTTCTAATCTTTCCTCCACCAATCTTTTCTTCCTATAATCATCTTCATCTCGAAAAATAATTTCATTTTAGTTGCATGAGCCAAACACCTAGTTGTTCCTTGTTTCAGTTTCCTGCTATCGCATGCTTTGGGGCTCAGTTTAGGATCCCTTATGCTGCGGTGATCCAGCTGATGATAGTAGAGAGCTCCATGAGGACAGAGCACACACCTGCCCTGCTCTCTGTTTGTGCCAGACTGGGCACATGGAAAGCTTATCAAAGGAGGGAGATTGCTGGTGAATGAGTGGAAACATCCTTGGGATGAGTCTGGATTCTGAGCATATCCAAATGGTGCATCTTCTTTTTAACAGTTACCAGACTGTAGCAAGTGAATGAGACATTTACCCACGTGGCATTGTTCCAAGCACAGTCAAACCACGTGGCTTCCTTTCAAAGTGCCATTGTATTCCTAGTAGAATTGTTCACAACAGCCCCCTAAACAGGTACAATTCTCAGGGCCTACCTCATTGAACATTCAGTACTTCTAAAATTGTGTGAAGAATACTGAAAATAGTGAACTAAAAATATAAAAATAATATCCTGTTAATGAGTCACAATGCTTTTTGTGATGCTTCACGATTTTAAAAAATCCGAGAAGGCTAGATGAAGGAAAAGTCATGACATATTAATGATTTCAAATGTGTGCTGGAAATGGCAGAACAGAAAGTGGCATGAATAATTCAAATAAGACACCATTTTTTTTTTCTTCTTGCAAAAGGTTGAAGCATGAAAAACAGGGGAGGGAGGCTTCAGGAAAGACAGAATTATATATTGTGTTGTCCACTGATCGCCTTGCGTTTGGAGAGTTAACACAAGTTCAAGCAACACAGGACACCACCTAGTCATTTTGAGGGGATTATGTTGAAATCTTTTGACATCACATTTACTTCCTTCTGACTCTGCCAGCTGCTGGGGAGAGTTAAGACTGAATGTTTGATGCCCAGTGAATTAAAGTCTATTTTTGAACTCAAATCTCCAAATCCTGAAGGAACAGTCACTGAGAAGAAAGGCAAGCAGCAAACAGCACGGAGGGCAGCTGGTTTAGTGTGCACTCTCCTTATCTCCACCACGCAAACCAAGATGGGGATTGGATATGAATGGCCTCAAAGGAAGCTCAGAGTATGGATGATGACTGGGAAGAGGCCAGGAATAAAAGCCAACGCAGCTACCTTTTTGCTTTACTACCTTTTCTCTGTTGTTTTCTTTCCTCAAATTGCTATTGAAAACATAGCTGAGTATGCTGAAGACGAGCCGTCTATTTCAGCTGTGCATAGATTGTCATGACTTAACATGTATAAGATTGAATTTCTTTTAGAGCTATATGATATACATTTAATATGTATGTATATATGCCTACACACTCACACACATATTCATGTGTTAGTCACTCAGTTGTGTCCAACTCTTTGCAACCCCATGGACTATAGCCCAGTTAAGTCCTTGAGTTAACTGGGGAGCAGACCAGGCCCCTCTGTCCATGGCATTCTCTAGGCAAGAATACTGCAGTGGGTAGTCATTTCCTCCTCCAGGGGATCTTCCTGACCCAGAGATCGAACCCAGGTCTGCCACATTGCAGAAAGGGAAGGCACATATGTACACACACATATAACACACACACATATACATATAACATATACATGCATACATGTAATAAATATATTTGGACAGTACAGGAAGAAAATATTTTTAAAAAAATCTTTTGTGAATGTGCTCAAGGCACAAATGAATGAAGAATGAGAATTTAAATGACTAGGGCGAGACTAAACTTCAGGAAGATCATGAATTTACAGTTTTCTTTCAGAAATACTATCGAGAAAATAAATCAATAGTTGGTTGAGTCAATCCATAAATTATCTGCTGCAGGTTGTCTTAGAAATTGTCCCAAAGAGATTCAAACAAAGAGAATAGTAGAGAAATCAGCCTACAGAATCAGACAGCAGTCTGCAGCTTGGAAAAGGGAAATCCATCCATCCATCCACCCACCCACCTACCCATCCACACATCTACCCCTCCATCGACCCACCCACCCTTGTATCCTTTTGTATAGTGAGTGTATACTCATGTTAGGTCCTGTGCAGAGTGCTCTGTGGGTAATTGAATGTAAGGCATTTTAGACACAATTTTCGTATAGGTATCTCTCCATACATATAATTATAAAATATATAATCTATATAATATGTGGTATATGTACACATATAATATATACATATATGTATACATAAACTGGAGAGGTGCAGTGGTAAAGAATCTGCCTGCCAGTGTAGGAGGTACAAGAAATGGGGTTCAATCCCTGGGTTGGGAAGATCCCCTGTAGTAGGAAATGGCAACCTGCTTCATAGACAGAGGAGTCTGGTGGGCTACAGTCCATGGGGTTACAAGAATTGAACATGACTTAGTGACTGAGCACATATATATATGTGTGTGTTTTTTTTTTAATATATATGATTGTGAGAGATGAGATTTCACATCTCAAGATTAAAACTTGAGCTCAGAGCTTCTGATTTCAAGTTGAGCTTTTATTATTATTATCACCATGATCATCATCATTGTCACAATTATTATTTTACCATTATCATATATATCATAATGTATATTGCAGCTATATATTTTATTTACTAATAGCTTACAGTATAATAATATCTAGGGCAAGTATTATTAGTCTAGAAAGACATTAAGAATTATCTAATTTATGGTATCCTGCAAGAGAAATGTATTTTGTAGCCAGCATAGTGTTTGTTTAATTCTAATTGGAATGTTTCTCGTAGGTATAAGGGGTAGGGATGGATGATGAGACTGTGCTTCTGCAGTTTTCCAGGGCACCTACTCACAACCAGATCCTGAAAGCTTTGAGTTAACCATCCCTGAATACTGGTATAAGCCCTTCCTTTTACAAGTAAGGAAAATAATGCCCAGTACACTTCCCAAAGACATAGCACTCAGTGGCTCAGTAGCCCTTGCTTGAAGAGTTTGGCATCTAGATATGGAGACAACCTAACTCATGTGAACTGCAGCAAAAATCATGACTGGGCAAAGCTGTAGGGCTCTGAACCCAGCACGAATCAGAATCACCTGAGCAGTTTTACTTGTTTTCTGATTTAAAAAAGAAAGAAAATAAGAAAATACTTGCTTGATTTTTTTGAGAAAAAAATTGCACTGTTTTAAAAGTATCAAACCATTCAAAGAGGTATATAATCAAAATCCTAGCCTTCTATCCTTTAAGCTGTGTGTCTGTATGTGTGTGTGTGTGTTGTGTGTGTGTTAGTAGCTCAGTCGTGTCCACCTCTTTGTGACTGCATGAACTGTAGCCTGCCAGGCTCCTCTGTCCATGGAATTCTTCAGGCAAGAATAATGAAGTGGGTAGCCATTTCCTTCTTGAGGGATCTTCCCAACTGAGGGATCAAACCTTGGTCTCTTGCAAGTCTCCTGCCTTGCAGGCAGGTTCTTTACCATCTGAGCAACCAGAGAAGCCATCCCTTACGCTAAAACTGTTAATAATTGTTTTTCATCCATCTGAAAATTTTTCATACATAAAAAAAGCAAACAGGTATGTACGTCTCCCCTCACTTCTTTAAACAGAAATGATATCCACAATGTTTTCCTTTTTTCATTTACTGTAAATAGTTGTAAGTTTCCACGGTGGTACATATCAGTTCAGTTCAGTTGCTCAGTTGTGTCCAACTCTTTGTAGACCCATGGACTGCATCAGGCCAGGCTTCCTTGTCCATCACCAACTCCTGGAGCTTACTCAAACTCATGTCCATCAAGTCAGTGATGCCATCCAACCATCTCATCCTCTGTCATTCCCTTCTCCTCCCTCCTTCAATCTTTCCCAGCATCAGAGTCTTTTCTAGTGAGTTGGTTCTTCGCATCAGGTGGCCAGAGTATTGAAGTTTCAGCTTCAGCATCAGTCCTTCCAATGAATATTCAGGACTGATTTCTTTTAGGATAGACTGGTTTGATCTCGCTGCAGTCCAAGGGAGTCTCAAGAGTCTCCTCCAACACCACAGTTCAAAAGCATCAATTCTTTGGCACTTAGCATTCTTTATAGTCCAACCCTCATATCCATACATGACTACTGGAAAAACTAGAGCTTTGACTAGATGGACATTTGTTGGCAAAGTAATGTCTCTGCTTTTTATTATGCTGTCTAGGTTGATCAACGTTTTTCTTCCAAGGAACAAGCGTCTTTTAATTTCATGGCTGCAGTCACCATCTGCAGTGATTTTGGAGCCCAAAACAATAAGGTCAGCCACTGTTTCCACTGTTTCCCCATCTATTTGTCATGAAGTGATGGGACCAGTTGTCATGATCTTAGTTTTTTTGAATCTTGAGTTTTAAGCTGTCTTTTTCACTCTCCCCTTTCACTTTCATCAAGAATTTCTCCCTGCAATCTTGATTCCAGCTTGTTCGCACGATGTACTCTGCATGTAAGTTAAATAAGCAGGGTGACAATATACAGCCTTGGGAATATACTCCTTTCCCAATTTGGAACCAGTCTGTTGTTCCAAATCTAGTTCTAACTGTTGCTTCTTGAACTGCACACAGATTTCTCAGGAGGCAGGTCAGGTGGTCTGGTATTCCCATCTCTTTCAGAATTTTCCACAGTTTGTTGTGATCTACACAGACAAAGGCTATGGCATAGTCAACAAAACAGAAGTAGATTTTTTTCTGGAATTCTCTTGTTTTTCTATGATCCAATGGATGTTGGCAATTTGGCTGGTACCTCTGGCTTTTCTAAAACCAGCTTGAAGTTCATGGTTCATGTACTCTTGAAGCCTGGCTTGGAGAATTTTGAGCATTCCTTTGCTAGCATGTGAAATGAGTGCAATTGTGCAGTAGTTTGAGCATTCTTTGGCATTGCCCTTCTTTGGGATTGAAATGAAAACTGACCTTTTCCAGGCCTGTGGCCACTGTTGAGTTTTCCAAATTTGCTAGCATGTTGAGTGCAGCACTTTCACAGCATCATCTTTTAGCATATGAAATAGCTCGATTGGAATTCCATCACCTCCACTAGCTTTGTTCGTAGTGATGCTTCCTAAGTCCCACTTGACTTTGCATTCCAGGATGTCTGGCTCTAGGTGAGTGATCATATTATCATGGTTATCTGGGTCTTGAAGATTTTTTATTTTGTATAGTTATTCTGTGCATTCTTGGAGAAAGACATGGCAACCCACTCCAGTACACTTGCCTGGAAAATCCCATGGACTGAGAAGCCTGGTAGGCTGCAGTCCATGGGGTTGCAAAGAGTCAGACACGACTGAGCATCTAACACTCTGTGTATTCTTCCCACCTCTTCTTAATGTCTTCTGCTTCTGTTAGGTCCATACCATTTCTGTCCTTTATGGTGCCCATTTTTGCATGAAATGTTCTCTTGGTATCTCTAATTTTCTTGATAAGATCTCTAGGCTTTTTCATTCTATTGTTTTCCTCTATTTCTTTGCACTGATCACTGAGAAAGGCTTTCTTATCTCTCCTTGCTATTCTTTGGAACTCTGCATTCAGATGGGTGTATCTTTCCTTTTCTCCTTTGCCTTTAGCTTCTCTTCTTTTCTCAGCTATTTGTAAGGCCTCCTCAGGCAACCATTTTGCCTTTTTGCATTTCTTTTTCTTGGGGGATGGTCTTGATCACTGCCTCCTGTACAATGCCATGAAGCTCTGTCCATAGTTCTTCAGGCACTCTCTCAGATCTAATCCCTTGAATCTATTTGTCACTTCCACTGTATAATCATAAGGGGTTTGATTTAGGTCACACCTGAATAGTCTGGTGGTTTTCCCTACTTTCTTCAATTTAAGTCTGAATTTGGCAATAAGGAGTTAATGATCTGAGCCACAGTCAGCTCCCGGTCTTGTTTTTGCTTACCGTACAGAGCTTCTCCATCTTTGGCTGCAAAGAATATAATCAATCTCATTTAAGTATTGACCATCTGGTGATGTTCATGTGTAGAGTCTTCTCTTGTGTTGTTGGAAGAGGGTGTTTGCTGTGACCAGTGCGTTCTCTTGGCAAAACTCTGTTGGCCTTTGCCCTGCTTCATTCTGTACTCCAAGGCTAAATTTACCTGTTACTCCAGGTGCTTCTTGACTTCCTACTTTTGCATTCCAGTCCCCTATAGTGAAAAGGACATCTTTTTTTGGGTGTTAATTCTAGAAGGTCTTGTAGGTCTTCATAAAACCGTTCAACTTCAGCTTCTTCAGCATTATTGATCAGGGCATAAACTTGGATTACTGTGATAATGAATGGTTTGTCTCAGAAGCTAACAGAGATCATTCTGTCATTTTTGCGATTGCATCCAGGTACTGCACTTTGGACTCTTTTGTTGACTATGAGGGCTATTCCGTTTCTTCTAAGGGATGCTTGCCCACAGTAGTAGATATAATGGTCATCTGAGTTAAATTCACCTATTCCAGTCCATTTTATTTCACTGATTCCTAAAATAGCGATATTCACTCTTGCTGTCTCCTGTTTGACCACTTCCAATTTGCCTTGATTCATGGACCTAACATTCCAGGTTCCTATCCAATATTGCTCTTTACAGCATCGAATCTTGCTTCTATCACCAGTCCCATTCACAACTGGGTGTTGTTTTTGCTTTGGCTCCATCCCTTCATTCTTTCTGTAATTATTTCTCCACTGATCTCCAGTAGCATAGTGGGCACCTACTGACCTGGGGAGTTCATCTTTCAGTGTCCTATCTTTTTGCCTTTTCATACTATCCATGGGGTTCTCAAGGTAAGGATACTGAAGTGGTTTGCCATTCCCTTCTCCAGTGGACCATGTTTTGTCAGAACTCTCCACCATGACCTGTCCGTCTTGGGTGACCCTACATGGCATAGCTCATAGTTTTACTGAGTTAGAAAAGGCTGTGGTCCATGTGATCAGTTTGATTAGTTTTCTGTGATTGTGGTTTTCACTCTGCCTGCCCTCTGATGAATAAGGATAAGAGGCTTATGGAAATTTCCTGATGGGAGAGACTGACTGAGGGGGAAACTGGGTCTTGTTCTAATGGGTGGGGCCATATTCAGTAAATCTTTAATCCAGTTTTCTGTTGATGGACTGTGTTCCCTCCCTGTTGTTTGATCTGAGGCCCAACTATGGTGGAGGTAATGAAGATAATGGTGACCTCCTTCAAAAGGTCCCATGCATGCACTGCCGCACTCAGTACCCCCGACCCTGCAGCAGGCTACCGCCAACCCACACCCCCGCCAGAGACTTCTAGACACTCACGGGCAAGTCTGGGGAAGTTTCTTGTGGTGGTACATATAGATCTACCTTATTCTTTTTAATCTCCTCATAATACTTCATTGATTAGAATTTCCATAATGTATTTCATTAATGTCCTATTGATGAACATTTAGATTATTTCTAGTATCTTGTTATTACAAATACCTTTGTAATAGATCATTGCCTATATAGGAAAACATATCAGTAGAATAAATCTTGGAATTTCTGAGTTAAAGGAAATATGATTTTTTTAATTTGACAGATTTTTTTAAATTGCCTAATATTTATGTCCTAGAAGCAGCTTGTACCAACTTGCAACAGCCAATTGTTCGGTATATTCAAGAATCTCATGAGACCTTTATTAAATTGCTTGTAACTTGAAATGAGTCATGGTGGGAGTGTTTACACCATGTAAACCCAGGCTTCTAATTTTTATTGGTATATATATTTTTGGCAAACCAGTTTACCAGCGCACCACTGCCTATAAAGATAACTAACATTCATTTGGGGAAGGTTCCTAGAGTGTGGGGTGCATCTCAGACCCACAGAGCATCTGGGGGGTGGGAACAGAGTATCTGAACTTGTAGAGAATTTCTCATGGGAGCTCATTGTAGCCAATGACGAGGGAACCTCAGTGATGATTAGAGCAGGGAGGAGATGAGAGTGATCAGAGGGTGCTTTCTGGAGAAGATGCTAAATTGCAACTTTCAGAGTGTTCAGGAGTTAGATACACAAAAGATCCCGGAGATGGATCCGGGTGTGGGAAGTGTTTTCCTCAACTGCATAAAAGATTCTTGGGAAGCAGAGGTCACAGAAGAGGGGGTTCCTCTCACTCAGCTGCCCTCGCAGCCATCAGTCTACCTCCCGTCAGAGCTTGCCTCAGAACTTCCCCCTCAACCTCTCCCCAGACGTCCTATTAACACAACACATTCACACACACAGCCTTAGGATAAGTCAAGCTTTCCCCTCTCTTTCTATCTTAAAAATCCTACCGCAGATCCAACTGAGTTAGTTTCAAGGACATTAACTTACACTCAGACCAAGAGGGGCATCTCTCTGGATTAGTCCTGAGCTTGCTGATGTCAGATGGGGTCTTTCTGATCAAGTGCATCGCAAGGACAAAGAAATCCCACTCCTAGTCCCCCCTGCCAGTAGATCCCAGGGAGGTCTTATCCAACAGGCTGTTACAACCTTTCCACCCAAGAAACACGTCCCCCACAGCACTGCCTCAACATGGTCCTCGCTAAAGGTAGAAAGAAGACCAGATGACGCCAGTCTAAATAAAAACAACACAATTCCAGGAAAAGTGAAAATGCTATTGTCTATGTCACTCTACTGTTTTCCTTTTCATCACACGACCATTTGGTTAAACAGATTGAGATAACCAAAGAAGCTGTTTAGAATGGTAGTAGTTTAGCACATAGATTCTAGACTGTCTGAGTTCATATTCTTGACTCAAGCTCCTTGACCTTTGGGTATGTGGCTTAACTTCCACGTACCTCAGTTTCCTCACATATAAAATGGGGATAATAATAGTATAATAACATGACCTATTCACAGTGTTTTTTGAAGCTTAAATAAGATAATACATGAGTGTGTATGATACACATACACACATATCACTCCGATGACTGACACATTAATAACTATGACATGCAGCACCAGTTTTGAGCCTTTGGACAGTCTTTCAGATATTAATTCTCCACTTCAGATTGTTTCCAGATGGACAAACCCTGGGTCAGGAAAATTAAATCCAGTTTAACCGCAACAGGAGGGATAGATATGATAGATGAGAGAGATGCTTTAATAACATTTTTTGAGCAGCTTTCTCACAAAAAGCACATTAAAATTATTCCTTTCAACAAGGCTATAGTGGGGTATAAGGTGAAAAAGTAATTGCTTTAGACCTCCATTTTGACAGACCTTGTAAGAGTTCCCTTTACTTTTAAAATCACTAACTCAGTGTGAAAATAAAAAGTTTAAATTGGACAGTATCTCCTATTCCATCATTTGAGGTTTATTTGTCTGTCTCGTTTCATTTGGTCCTTCTGACGGGATTTAATGGAAGCAGTGGGAGCCAAGAAGGGGTCATAAGGTACTAACTGATCAGGAAACCCTGCTGGGGAAACTGCAGGAGAAATAGGCATTGTGTTCATCTCTGTCCCACTCAGCACAGCACCCTTTCCCTGGAGGCAAAGTCACCATGAGGGAAATGAGTCTCTGGCTGGTGTGGTGGAGGGTGGAGAGACCCACAGTCTACTTCATATTTACTTATACTGACATATACTGCCCCCATGTCACATCTGTGATCCCACTATTAATACTGTAGCAGTTCTATTTCCTTATGTGTTCCTTACAAACTATGGATTTTAACAAAAGAAAGACTTATAATGACTTCAAGTATTATAACATCCCAAGGTTGAAAAAAAAAAGGATAGCCATAGTTTATTTTTGTACTCACATCAATGTAGGAAATAAAACCTTATTTAATGAAAAATTGCATGTCATAAAAGTGTTTTACAATACTTACAACAATATAATGTTACCATTAACAAATTCAGTACAAGCTCCACAGTTTATGTTTGCTGGACGAAACCTAATGCCAAGTCAATGAAAACTGAATTACAGCCTTTTCTCAGTGAAGTGTGTTTGGTGACAGGGAAGGTGCTCCAGGCAAAAGGAAAAATGTTTTCAGAGACCTGTAGGGCAGACAGAGGGCTTCCCAGGTAGAGCTAGTGATAAAGAACCCACCTGCCAGTTCAGGAGATATAAGAGACATGGGTTCGATCCCTGGGTTGGAGAGATCCCCTAGGGGATGGCAACCCGCTCTAGTATTCTTGCCTGGAGAATCCCATGGACAGAGGAGCCTGGTGGGCTACAGTACATAGGGTCACAAAGAGTTGGACACAACTGAAGCAACTTAGCACACACACAGGGTAGAAGGAACACATGTATTTATTAGAGGAACAAAAGGAATCAGTCATAGCTGAGTTGATAAAGAATCCGCCTGCAATGCAGGAGACACTGGTTCAATTCCTGGGTCAGGAAGATCCCCTGGAGAAGGGACAGGCTACCCACTTCAGTGTTCTGGCCTGGAGAATTCCATGGATTGTATAGAATCGGTCGCAAAGAATCGGATAAGACTGAGCAGCTTTCACTTCACTTCAAGGAGTCGGTGGGTGGGGAGTGGGGTGAAGAAGAAAATATGAAACCAATGAAAGGAAAAATTAAGTCTTGTAATGGTTCGTTTTATGTGTCAACTTGGCCAGCCTGAGGGATGCAAGAGAGTTGGTAAATCATTATTTCTGGGTGTGTCTGCAAGAATGTTTCTAGATGAGATTAGCATTTGATTCAGTAGACTGAGTGATGCCTGTCACCTCTGTGGGTGAGTATCATCCAGTCTGTTGAGAGCCCAATAGAACAGGAAGGCCAAGGAGGGATAATGAATTCTCTCTCAGGTTTTGAGCTGCAACGTTCATCTTCTTCTGCCTTCAGAAATGGAGCTCCTAGCTATCCGGCCTGAGGATTTGGGAACTTACACCGTCAGTTCCTCACTCCCAGGCCTTTGATCTCAGACTGAATTACCCCACCAGCCTTCCTGGTTCTCCAGCTTGCAGATGGCCAAGTGTGGGACTTCACCTCCACAACTGCATGAGCCAATCCCTATGACCAGTCTCCTGTATATTCTATCTGTCTCTCTGTACATCCAATTGGTTGTGTTTCTCTGAGGAACCCTGACTACTACAAGGCTTTGAGGACACCTAAATGTGGATTGTCAGCCACTGTGTGTACAAGAGTGGCCTGGAGCCAGGATTGCCAGTGTCACCTGGGCACTGGTTAAAAATGCACATTCTCTGCCCCCTCTCAGATCTACTGAATTGAAAACTCAGGTAGGACCAGAAATCTGTGTTTTAACAAGCCCTGCAGTGATTTTAGAGTATAAACCATGTTGAAAGGTTTAGTGTGCACAACAGTATCAGCTGGTAGACTTTCAATACAGGTGTCTGATCCCCATCCCGAGTCAATTAAATCTGGGAGTCAGGCTCTGGCACTAGTATGTTCTGAAAGTTTGTCAAGTAGTTATAACTTGCGGGGGTGGGAGGGTGTCCTTGGTGGCTCAGACAGTAAAGAATCACCCAGGTTCCATCCCTGGATCGAAAAGATCCCTTGGAGGAGAGAATGGCAACCCACTCCAGTATTCTTGCCTGGAGAACTCCATGGACAGAGGGACTTGGTGGGCTACAGTCCATAGGGTTGCAAAGAGTCAGACACGACTGAATGACTAACACTTTTTTTTCTGACATGGACCCAGGATTGAGAATCATTGGTTTAGACTAACATTTTGTCATCTGTCACATGCTAATCATAGGGAAAGTTTTACTCTGAGAGGCAATTCATTGATAACCAACTCTCTTTTGGTTTAGGCCTTGGTAACAATAACAATGATCTGTAATTAACATCATCTGTCTTCTAGTACTCAAGACTAGATTGCCCATGCCCTTGGCAACCATGTCTCCATGTCTCTTAACAGAAAGGCCTTTTTACACAGACAACATGAGTTAAACTTCCATTTAGCACAAACTAAGTCATCAACTAAACAGTCAAAGAAGTGGGTCCCAAAATAACAACATCCTTTAGTTTAAATTTACAAAGTATTGGGGGGTGAACAAGGGGATGGGGGAAGTGGTAGGAGAAGAAGGGACACAAGTAAGCATCAGTGAAGAAAAATAAAACTTTCATGCTTTGATTATTGCGAGATTGGGATTGACATATATACACTACTATATATAAAATAGATAACTAATAAGAACCTGCTATACAGCACAGGGAACTCTACTCAGTACTCTGTAATGACCTACATGAGAAAGAATCTAAAAAAGAGTAGATATATGTGTAACTGAATCACTCAGATGTACAGCAGAAACCAATACAGCATTGTAAATCAACTATACTCCAATAAAAATTTAAACATGCATATATATATATATATATATATATATATATATATATATATATATATATATATATATATATATAATTCTTACTATTTTTTTTATAAAAGGAAATAAAGTAGCCATACTCCCTTTGGTCTAACAGGGAGCTATTTTTTAAAGTTCAAATATCATCTTTATTCATCACAAATCCTTGAACACTTGCTAACTGGGCAATCTTTAATAATGATAACCACCCTTTATTGAGCACTTATGGTGGGATCACATTTTCAGGAAGGGAGTTTAGGTTCTAAAGATAGTATATAAGTTGAAAATCAAACGAAGTCAAAATTACCCTTGTATATCACTTAACGACTGAGATAGAAGAGGCATGTGTGTGAGTGTGTGTGAAAGTTACTCAGTCACGTCTGAATCTTTGTGACCCCGTGGACTATACAGTCTATGGAATTCTCCAAGCCAGAATACTAGAGTGGGTAGCCGTTCCCTTCTCCAGAGGATCATCCCAACCCAGAGATCAAACCCAGGTGTCCCGCATTGCAGGTGGATTCTTTACCAGCTGAGCCACAAGGGAAGCCCACAGAAGAGGCATATAGAAACCAGATCTCCATGAGACCAGCTGACCACATCCCCAATATCACATACCTCAGAGCTCCCCAAATGGGTTGACACTTCTCTTTCTTTCTGTTGTTCATGGACTGGATGTCTGCTTTGAGTGTCTCCCTTGCCATTACCTCTTCAAATATTCATCACAATCCTGTGATTAAAAATTATTATTATTATTAGCTCTTTTGCTTATTTTGCAGAGGAAGTAACTGAGATTTGGAGAAGTAAATTGCCCAAAGTCATGTATTGGAGCCCAAATTAAAACACAATATGTACAACCCAAGGACTCAGACCCACTGCTCCTCTAAACCAGAGCCAATTTTAAAATTATTTTTTCAGTGGGGGTCTTTTTATGTTCACATCATTTCCAGGAATAATAAACTTCTAAGTAATTAGTTATGATCCCTGCAAGACTGATAAGGCCAGTGTTGTAGGATCAAGGCAGAACTAGTCCCTTGTGTCCCACAAAGGGAACACTGGTACACTGTTGGTAGGTGTGTAAATTGGCACAGCTACTGTAGAAAACAGTATGTGATTCCTCAAAAAATTAAAAATGGAACTACCATGCATATGTGCCAAGCCATTTCAGTCGTGTCTGACTCTTTGCCACTCCATAGACTGTAACCCACCAGGCTCCTCTGTCCATGGAATTCTCCAGGCAAGAATACTGGAGTGGGTTGCCATGCCCTCCTCCGGAGGAACTTCTTGACCCAGGGATCGAACCTGCATCTCCTGCGTCTCCTGCATTGCAGGCAGATTCTTTACCACTGAGTCAACAGGGAAGCCCAGAACTTCCATATGATCCAGCAATCCTGCTTCTGGGTATATATCCAAACGAATTGAAATCAAGATCTCAAAGAGATATCTGTGCTCCCCGTGTTCACCGCAGCATTGTTCATAGTAATGAATAATGGAAACAACCTAAGTGCTCATCAAAGGAAATAAAGAAGGGAATAAAGAGGGAATAAAGAAGATGTGGTGTACAAATATAATGGATATTATTCAGTCATGAGAAAGAAGAAGACTCTCCCATTTGTGATGATATGGCTGCCTTGAAGGCATTATGCTAAGTGAAATAAGCCAAACAAAGACAAATACTACACAATATCATTTATATATGAAATCTAAAAACAGTCAAACTCGCAAAAAATGTGGTTATAGGGGGCAGGGGAATATAGAGAGAGATTAGGAAAAGTGTATAAACTTTCATCTGTAAGATGCATGAGGTCTGAAGATCTAGCGTATAACATGGTGATTATGGTTGATGACTCCGTATTATATTACTGAAATTTGTTTAGAAAGCAGAACTTCAATGTTCTCTTCAAAGAAGACAATAAATCTGTGAGGTGACAGATGTATTAACTAACTAGATGTGGGAATCCTTTCACAATGTATATGTATATCAGATCACCATCATATACATTTTTTTTTCGCTTTTTATTTGTATTGGGGTGTAGCTGATTAACAATATTGTGATAGTCTCAGGTGAACAAGGAAGGGACTCAACCATACATATACATGGATCCATTCTTCCCTAAACGCCCCTCCCATATACATTTTAAACATCTTACAATTTTCTTTGTCAATTATACCTTAATAAGGTTGAAAAAGGGCTTCCCCAATGGCTCTGTGGTAAAGAACCCTCCTGCAATGCAGGAGATGCAGAAGATGTGGGTTCAGTCCCTGGGATGGGATGCCCTCTGGAGGAGGGCATGGCAACCCACTCCAGTATTCTTGCCTGGAGAATTCCATGGACAGAGGAGCCTGGCAGGCTACCATCCATAGGGCTGCAAAGAGTCGGACATGACTGAAGGGACTTAGCATGCATGCAAGATTGAAAAAAAATAAAGATTTTTAAAAATTAACAATAAATAAAAAGAGGCCACACATTTGACACCCTAATAAAATCCCCTTCGTCCTCTGTTTGGTGGTCTCCAGAGACAGGAGCCCAGTATGAAAAGAGCGTCCTTGCAGTTGACAGACCATACATAAGAACACCCTAAAGGGAGACTCTGAAGGGAGAAACTGGAGAATAGCAATGGTTTGAAAAGTTAGCACATCCTTCTCAGCATCCTCAGGCTCTGCTGGAACCTTCTTTCTTTTTTAGTGAGAAAACAGACTCAATGAAGGAGCAGACATTTCCAATTAGTGCCCAAAATAAAGCCAGAAGAAACTCGAGAGAGCTTGTGAGATGATTGATCGCCTGCTCAGTTTAGCGTCTCCTGAGGCCCATTCTCCTCCTCCCCAACCTCCCCACTGTTTCACAGAGGGAGGGGGAGCTCTCCTCATTACCCACATTTCCTAGGACTTCAGCCCAAACCAGGAGGAATGGTTTTGCCTGGGAAGAGAAACAGGAGCCATGGGATACCTTCCTGCTCCACAGCCACCTCCTCTTCCAACAACTCCAGTCCCAGTCAATACATAGCTGATGAAAAGCAGAGAACAGTATGAGTGTGATTAAATTCCTTGAGCTGACACACACAAATGTCCAGGTTGCACACTGAGCAACTTCATAGATCACAGTGTAAATGGCATCCCCTTGTGATGGGCAGTGCCTAATGTGCACAGCTGTCTGTGGCAGCCTGGCCAACTATCACTCAGGTTTTTCCAAGGCAGATAGTAAAACATAATACTGTACATCTGTTTTTCCCCCAAGGCAAAACAAGAATAGAAGACCTTGTTGTCCATAATTTTCTATAAGGATATTATCAAGTCTTCTCCTAAAGTAATTCAAATGCTCAAGACAATTAGGTGTCTTTCTTTCTGAAACAATAGAATGCTTATTTGTGTGTTTCCTTCCTTGTTGCAAATTTACGTGTACATCTGTTCACAAATATACATGTACATATGTTCACATAAACAGCAGTGAAAGAGTAAAGAAGTGAAAAAGGATTTATGTTAACTCTACAATTAACACATAAGAAGCTGAAGTTGAACAGTTCTGTGAAGACCTACAAGACCTTCTAAAACTAACACCCCAAAAAGATGTCCTTTTCATTATAGGGGACTGGAATGCAAAAGTAGGAAGTCAAGAAACACCTGGAATAACAGGCAAATTAGGCCTTAGAGTACAGAATGAAGCAGGGCAAAGGCTAATAAACTTTTGCCAAGAGAACGCACTGGTCATAGCAAACACCCTCTTCCAACAACACAAGAGAAGACTCTACACATGGACATCACCAGATGGTCAACACTGAAATCAGATTGATTATATTCTTTGCAGCCTAAGATGGAGAAGCTCTATACAGTCAGCAAAAACAAGACCGGGAACTGACTATGGATCAGATCATGAATTCCTTATTGCCAAATTCAGACTGAAATTGAAGAAAGTGGAGAAAACCACTAGACCATTCAGGTATGACCTAAATCAAATCCCTTATGACTATACAGTAGAAGTGAGAAATAGATTTAAAGGACTAGATCTGCTAAACAGAATGCCTGATGAACTGTGGATGGAGGTTCATGACATTGTACAGGAGACAGGAATAAAGACCATCCCCAAGAAAAAGAAATGCAAAAAAGCAAAACGTCTGTTTGAGGAGGCCGTACAAATAGCTGTGAAAAGATGGGAAGTGAAAAGCAAAGGAGAAAAGGAAAGATATACCCATTTGAATACAGAGTTTCAAAGAATAGCAAGGAGAGATAAGAAAGCCCTACTCAGTGATCAATGCAAAGAAATAGAGGAAAACAATAGAATGGGAAAGACTAGAGATCTTTTCAAGAAAATTAGAGATACCAAGGGAATATTTCATGCAAAGATGGACACAATAAAGGACAAAAATGGTAGGGACTTAACAGAAGCAGAAGATATTAAGAAGAGGTGGCAAGAATACACAGAAGAATTGTACAGAAAAGTTCTTCATGACCCAGACAATCATGATGGTGTGATCACTCACCTAGAGCCAGACATCCTGGAATGTGAAGTCAAGTGGGCCTTAGAAAGCATCACTACGAACAAAGCTAGTGGAGGTGATGGAGATCCACTTGACCTATTTCAAATCCTAAAAGATGATGCTGTGGAAGTGCTGCACCCAACATGCCAGCAAATATGGAAAACTCAGCAGTGGCCATAGGACTGGAAAAGGTCAGTTTTCATTTCAATCCCAAAGAAAAGCAATGCCAAAGAATGCTCAAACTGCCGCACAATTGCACTCATCTCACACGCTAGTAAAATAATGCTCAAAATTCTCCAAGCCAGGCTTCAGCAATACGTGAACCATGAACTTCCAGATGTTCAAGCTGGTTTTAGAAAAGGCAGAGGAACCAGAGATCAAATTGCCAACATCCGCTGGATCATCGAAAAAGCAAGAGAGTTCCAGAAAAACATCTGTTTCTGCTTTATTGACTATGCCAAAGCCTTTGACTGTGTGGATCACAATAAACTGTGGAAAATTCTGAAGGAGATGGGAATACCAGACCACCTGACCTGCCTCCTGAGAAACCTGGATGCAGGTCAGGAAGCAACAGTTAGAACTGGACATGGAACAACAGACTGGTTCCAAATAGGAAAAGGAGTACGTCAAGGCTGTATATTGTCACCCTGCTTATTTAACTTATATGCAGAGTACATCATGAGAAACGCTGGGCTGGAGGAAGCACAAACTGGAATCAAGATTGCCAGGAGAAATATTAATAACCTCATATATGCAGATGACACCACCCTTATGGCAGAAAGTGAAGAAGAACTAAAGAGCCTCTTGATGAAAGTGAAAGAAGAGAGTGAAAAAGTTGGCTTAAAGCTCAACATTCAGAAAACTAAGATCATGGCATCCGGTCCCATCACTTCATGGCAGGGGAAACAGTGGAAACTGTGGCTGACTTTATTTTTCTGAGCTCCAAAATTACTGCAGATGGTGACTACAGCCATGAAATTAAAAGATGCTTACTCCTTGGAAGGAAAGTTATGACCAACCTAGACAGCATATTAAAAAGCAGAGACATTACTTTGCCAACAAAGGTCCGTCTAGTCAAGGCTATTGTTTTTACAGTGGTCATGTATGGATGTGAGAGTTGGACTGTGAAGAAAGCTGAGCACTAAAGAATTGATGCTTTTGCACTGTGGTGTTGGAGAAGACTCTTGAGAGTCCCTTGGACTGCAAGGAGATCCAACCAGTCCGTTCTAAAGGAGATCAGTCCTGAGTGTTCATTGGAAGGACTGATGTTGAAGCTGAAGCTCCAATACTTTGGCCACTTGATGAGAAGAGCTGACTCATTGGAAAAGACCCTGATGCTGGGAAAGATTGAGGGCAGGAGGAGAAGGGGACGACAGAGGATGAGATGGCTGGATGGCATCACTAACTTGATGGACATGGGTTTGTGTGGACTTAGGGAGTTAGTGATGGACGGGAAGCCTGGCGTGCTACAGTTCATGGAGTCGCAAAGAGTCAGACACGACTGAGCGACTGAACTAGAACTAGAACTATAAATATATTTAAACTTAATTTTGAGCTTCCTAGAGGCCAAGACATAACATAGTAATGTTGATTAGCCACTAAGTCTTATCCGACTCTTTGTGACCCCATGGACTTTAGCCCACCAGGCTCCTCTGTCCATTGAATTTCCCAGGCAAGAATACTGGAGTGGGTTGCCATTTCCTTCTCCAGGGGATCTTCCCAATCGAGGAATTGAACCTGTGTCTCCTGCACTAGCAGGCAGATTCTTTACCGCCTGAGCCAGCTGGGAAGCCCCTAAACAGCGTAATACAATTATATTATTCTTAGGTGGTGGATAAAAATATACCTGAAATTTAGAAGACACACCTGTTTTCCTGAATCTCAGTCCTTAAAGAAACATATCACAGTGAAGCTAACTAGTTTTCCTATCTTGGCCAGGCAACAACGGTGAGACTGGGACGAGGGGGCAGAGCTTCAAAAGCTACATGCAATGAAACCTACATGATGTAGTGGTTGAACTTGCAGGCACGGCAGCTACTGGGCCAGGTTCAAATGCCAACTGGCCTTGGGCCATCCACTTAGCATGGCTCCAGTTTTCTTGTTTATAAAATGGGGGTAAAATATGCACATGATCTGCTGTGACACTATGTAGAATATAATGATAGTATGCTTAGCATAGCATCTGGTTCATGGTAAGCCCTCAATATATTAGTTTTTATTACGGAAGCCTAAAACAGGAGCTGGAGCTTGTGGCTGGGATTAAATACCAGACTTACACCTAAGATGCCCAAAGAAGGAGGCATGAGGAAACAGGTCAGGGAGGTCAGGGTGAGAAACCTTCTGGAGAAATCCTGAAAGATGTCCAGCCTCTATGCCCTTGACCTGCTGCAATATTCAGGTTTCACCTTCTCAGGCAAGCCTTGGCAACTAGGAGGTGACATTGTAAAGAAATGGCTGTTAGGTTGATAACAGTTTTGTTGCAAATGCAGAAGGGACATGTATATATATATGGTGGGTTCTTGAATCACCGTTACATGGATGGTCAAGGCATCCAGTGTTCTGACAAGACTAGAGCCTCAGGCCACAGAGCTGTATGTGTGTGTGTGTGTGTGTGTGTGTGTGTGTGTGTGTGTGTGTGTGTGTATGTGTGAGTGGTGGGTGGAGGGTGAGGGGATGGGCTGGTGCAGGTAGCAGGCATGGGATACACAGGAACCAAAGTCCTGGTCATGGATCAGCTGGCCTCTGGAAGGAAGGAGTGTTGAGTTTGAAATGTTGAGCCTCAGAGGCAGGCACAAAGCCACAGTGACCTTCAGAACGGCTCTATAAAAAAGGGCTCTGTAAAAGCCTCTGACTAGAAGAAGAGAAAGGGGAAGTCAGAGCACTCCCATAGGCAGAGCTTTTCCAACTTTTCATACTATGACCACAGTGAGAAATGTATTTTACACATGAATACATATAACTGAACAAAATCTCACAAAACAGTTCTTACTCTTACCATGCATTCTTCACTCTCATATTCTCACTTCCGTTTGCTTTCTTTAAAAAAAAAATACTATTTTATTTCACAATTTCAAAAACACTGCTTTAAGAGAAAAGATGGAGAAGGACCCTTTGGGGGACCTTGGGCCCAAGACAGTGAGAGAGAAGTTTCTTTGGAACAGATACTGACTAAGGAAAAAAGGTCTTGTGCCACAGTGTGGCTGCGAATGTTGGGCTGAAGAGGGGAAATCAGTGAGACCCCACTAGACTGGATTTTCTTTGAATCCCTCATGCCTTGCACATAATGGGCCTTAGGAAGAGTTATTTTAACCGAACTTGACTTAACTGAAAGTAGCTGCCTCAAGTACACAGCCTTCTCATGACCTGACGTTACAGCTCAAGGGACTTGAAACAGCTGGAGGAATGGCTGGATGGCATGTCCCACTATCTTCCTTAACCGTGTCCTTTCTCACCTGGGCTGACACGAGGGCCTTTGTACCAGAGACGTCAGATTTGCACCTGACATTCCTCTTGTAGGGCCTGGGGCTCTGGCCTTCTCTGAAGATACTCCCCTCAGGTTG
This sequence comes from Okapia johnstoni, assembly GCA_024291935.2. Taxonomy (NCBI): domain Eukaryota; kingdom Metazoa; phylum Chordata; class Mammalia; order Artiodactyla; family Giraffidae; genus Okapia; species Okapia johnstoni. Next base: position 34,888,238 of record CM044323.1, on the reverse strand, counting down.
TCAGACCCCGCAGTTTCTGTCAGCTGGGAAGAGCTGAGGAGCTATTTTAAATAGTTCAAGCTACTAAATGAATTTTCTAGGAATGTTTCCTCGTCGATTCCTTCTCCATTTCCTCTTTCTGCAGTAGAGAACTTCTTTCTCCCTTTTCCTCCCTCTGTGCCATTAGACTTCTCAAATAAAAAAGTTACAGGTCTTTTTTTACAAGCAAGCAAGTGCTCTGGCTGTTCCAGAATGCTAATGCTTACCTAAGAGAAAAAAAAATCTTTTATGAGAACATAGGTTCTACCCCAGTGTGTGTAATTTCCATTTTGAGTAAGACAGTTCCAGCTCCTCCCTCAGGCTTTTTCCTCGATGCTCCCAGAGTTCTTGAGCTTTAATCGTCCCTGGGTGCTCCCCCAGGAGGAGGGGCCGCAGAGGACCAGAGTTCTCACTGAAGGAAGGGCTGCAATAGGGCGTTGTGAAGGCACCTGTGCCTGGGGCAAGAGACTCAAATTTCCGACATGTCATTGCTTCTTCCAGGAAACTAGGATAGCAGTATCTTGCAGAGTTGTTACGGAGGGAAGAAACAATGTATGTAAAACAAAGGAGAGTGCAAGCCACATGGAGATACTGAAAAGTCATTAGTAGTTGTAGTAGTAGTAGCTGGAGTTTTGTCATCATCAGTTATTACAAGTTTCTTCTTGAAAGTGAAAGTGTTAGTCGCTCAGTCCTGTCCGACTCTGCGAGCCTATGGACTGTAGCCCACCAGGCTCCTCTGTCCATGAAATTCTCCAGGCAAGAATAATGAAGTGGGTAGCCATTTCTTCCTCTAGAAGATCTTCCCAATCCAGGAATCAAACCCAGGTCTCCCGGCAGACCCTTCACTGTCTGAGCCACCAGGCTAGGGTATAGATGCTCAGTCCACAAGTTTCTTTTTAGATGACCCAAAGAAAGCTAGGCTCATTTTGACCAAAATGAAATAGGAAATGGATCATTAGTACTGTCACTATTGTTAAGTATTTATGAGGCAGCCTTCTGCTCATATCACTAGATAAAGAGCATTGGACCCAGTGTCTATCCAATATGAAGGTCTTTTTTTTTAATTTTATTTTATCAATTATTTATTGGCATATAGTTGCTTTACAATGTTGTGTTAATTTCTGATGTACAGCAAAGTGAATCAGCCATCGTATACATAGATCATCTCTTTTTTGTTTTTTTTTTTAATAGCAACAAGGCTTTTATTTTTTATTTAAATTATTTTTAAAGCAATACTTTTTCCCTAGAAGGTGGCACATTTTCAACAATTAAAAACAAAATCTAATGACCCAATGATAATCTGCCTAGAAATACATACATACAATATTAATCTGACAATATTAAATCAGTGGTAATCACCATAGAACTGGGCTGTAAGTAGACTGTATACTCTAACAGAAGAGTGTGGATATCCCTTCTTTTCTGGCTTTCCTTCCCATTTAGGTCACCACAGAGCACTGAGTTCCCTGAGCTGTACATGGGAAGCTAGAGGACCCAGCTGTGAAGTGGTAGATTCTACATAACGATGTGAAATGAGCGGGATCACTGGAAGCAGGGGTATCCTTGGTACAACTGTGACATTTAGGCACAGATCTTTTCTGTTCTGCTCGGTTAAAAGCCCTCTCACCCCATCTTAGGTCAAAGCATCTGTTTCATTTTGTTCTCAAATTCTCTCCCTTGCTCTGCTCCCTGCACAAAGCAGGCTTTTGGCACAGTTTGGTCAGATGGGTAAATATAAATATTAAACAATCCTATGACACCGCATCAGATGCTCAGGTAATGTTTTAATGCATCCATGGTGATGGATGGTAAGGAACAAATGCTGGGACCCTTTTCAGAGGAAACTCTACTGCATGGTATCCTCCAGCCCTGGGAGGAAGCAGTGGGTGTATCTGCTCAAGTCAGAGTTGGCAAGAGGCAAAGAGAAAAAGAGGCAAAGCTCAGCTGGTGCCTGAGCTTGTCATAAGTGAACCTGGGTGAGTCAGTGTCTATTGTGAACGACTAGCTCCTTGGTAAGGGGCTCTCTGGGCAAGAGAGATTCATCAGGCCACACATTCTGAACAGCTAAAGAAGCATTCACCTTATGGGAGGATGTCAACCAAAACTCCAGAAAAATGATCTTGTGTCGGGAAAGCTTGTATCTGGAAAAGGGACTTTATGCTCCACTTGAGGGCAGAGTCTTGGTTATACAGGTGCATCTGTCTGCTTCTCAGCTGGATTAGAACATTCAAAGTATTAAAATTAGTAGGTCTGCCTAAGTTAAGCAGAATAAATAAACCCAGGACAAGGAGAAGCTCAAATGGCTTCTTCTCACTAATTTTCTTTTAATATTTGTTTATTTATTTTCAGCTGCATCAGGTCTGAGTTGCAGCACGTGGGCTCTTCCTTGTGGCACGTGGGCTCATTTGCCCTGCAGCATATGGGATTGTAGCTCCCTGACAAGGGGTCGAACCCATGTCCCCAGCATTGGAAAGTGGATTCTTAACCACTGGGCCACCAGGGAAGTCCCCTTACTAATTTTCAACATCATCAAAGTTAGATCTCAGAGCCCAAGTGTCTAGTTGTTGACATCTTGCAACTAATCACAGATAAAACAGCACCTTAATTGCTCTTCCACAAAATATGTTTCATTGGATTTAAGCAGCCCTGAACTGAGGAGAAAGCAGCCAGGTCAAGGTGAATGCTTCCTTTTACTGTCCAGAATTCAATCACAGGGTTGATGAAAACATGTTGTAAACTGTATTTTTGCCATTATAAGGTAACCTTTTTTTTTTTATGCTTTACAATTTAGTATTTCTTAAATCAGTATAGGTTGGATATTTTATTTATTTAGCTAATGTGTTTATTTTTCTCAGGAAGAAAAGAAAAAGCTGCCACTAAGCCAGTGGAATGTCAGGTTTGATGCTACCTTAGAATTAGAGAAATAGGATGCTTCACTGTTTTTGTCTAAGAACTTTCAGCACAATGCCTTGTGCACAACCCTTGAGTCACGAGCCCCCTCCTAAACAGCCCTGTCCTCCCTTGGGTCCTGGAGTAACCTAGAAATGCCTTGTCACAAGGACATATTAGGACAGCATGGTCACTGCCACCCAGGAGCAGCTATATAATTTGCAGATCCAAGTGCAAAATGAGAATACCGAGACTGTCATTCAGAAATTATAAGAATTTCTACAGAGAGACAGCAGAATATTAAGCCAAGGATGGGCCTTTCTGAGCCTAGGGCGCTGTGCAGCTTTCCCCATCTCATGTGCACAAAGCCAGCCCACTGCTGGCCAAAGGAGCAGGCCATGCTGAGTTTCAGATGCCATAGGAGTCCTCATGCTCCCCAGAAGCACCCCCTCCCTGACACTTCAAGCTTTCCTCAGTCTCATTCCCAAATCTCCATCCCACCACACCTTCTACCACAACCTATCAATTCCGTGTGTGCTTGCTGAGTCGCTTTAGTCATGTCCGACTGTTTGTGACCCTATGGACTTAGCCCGCCAGGCTCCTCTGTCCATGGGATTCTCCAGGCAAGAATATTGGAATGGGTTGCCATTTCCTTCTCCAGGGAACTCTTCCCAACCCAGGGATCAAACCTGTGTCTCCTGCATTGCAGACAAATTCTTTACCACTGAGCCATCAAGAAAGCCCCTTATCAATTCTACACATGCCCAATTAACCCATTCTGTCCGGAGGAAGGGTGATAAGAGAGTCATGAGCAGTGTGAAGGCTCAGGAGACCTCCCAGCCTGGACCTGAACAACATGGCGCCCACCCCAGCCAGTTTGGGCATCTTCTCATTGACTTCCTTTCTGTGCCCCTTTTCCTCCTTCTTATTGTCCAAGTGTCTTATGCTTTAGAGTTAGCATCCCTGCCCCACTCTCCCAGGCCCTTCTCTCTCTCCATCCCACATTCAAATACTTTTATTCCACAAACCACCACACAGCAGTAAAATCAATAAAGATTTTCAGCTTGATAATTGACCTATGGGTCAGAATTCTTCTCTGTGTGAGCTATAGCACAGTCCAGTGTGTTGCCAAGTTATTAAGCCAAGTTCTGAGTCAGCCTTTGTTTATTTGGAGTGTGGTACTGATGCCTGAGCTTTCTTCCACTGGCATTGGACTTGAATTTTCCCTCGAGATGATTACTGTTAAGTCATTGCCTGAAGTCAAATTAATGAGCTCATAATCACACTTTTTTTTCTGGGATTGTGACTTAGAAATAGAAAACACTTTCAAAACCCATGGCCTTTTAGGAGAGAGAGTGCTAAGGAACCAAGAGTCTGAGAAATGCAGGGAGCCAGTTTTGAACTGATTCCATTTTCCCCAACAGGCTCCATTCACTCCCCTGGGAGGGGGTCACTGAGGGGGTGACAGGCAGTCCCACACCATGAGAGAGCCCAGCACCAAGAAGGATGTGCGATCCTATCAACTAATTGGTTGGCTTCATGAAAACTGTTGAGAGCAATCATTTTTTTGACAGCTCAAGTTTGACCAGGTACATTCCATAGTTGAAGATAATTGGAACTGCAAATGTCACTAAAATCTAATATCTTACAAGGACTCCAGAGTTGAACTTTGAAAAATTATTAGTCATTGAAGAATTCTCTCATGATGCTGCCATGGCAAAATTTCCTTTTCTGAATCTACGTTGTTATATGCTGAGTCTGCAGGCATATCATTCCTCACAAGGTTCTGGAGATGATTAAATGGGCAAACATGTACAAAGTGCTGGGCACACCTCTTGGAACATAGTAAGCACTCAATAAATGTTAGCTGTTATTGTTATCGGCTCCTTTATTTTGAAACTGACATTAATGACTGTGACAACCAAAGTACATTGAATCATTCTGCTGCTGTGCAAGGCAGTCTCTTCACACAAGTGCTGATGCTTACATGTTAACTTAGTTTCTAGCTAAGCAAAGAGTCAGATTTGCAGGTAGCTTTGGATTCAAAACCTAGGTTAACCCGTTATGCTATGAACAGTGATTCTTTACCATCTGAGCCACCAGGGAAGCCCCCTGAACAGTGATTTTTATCCAAGGGCAATTTTACCTCCAGTGGAACACTTGGCAATGTCTGGAGACATTTTCTGTTGTCATAACTCAGGGAGGTGCTATTGGCATGTAGCAGATAGAGGCCAAAATGAATGTGATAGTCATTTAATCATGTCCAACTTTTTGTGATCCCATGAACTGTAGCCCGCCAGGCTCCTCTGTCCATGGGATTCTCCAGGCAAGAATACTGGAGTGGGTTGCCATTCCCTTCTCCAGGGTATCTTCCCAACCCAGGGATTGAACTCAGGTCTCCTGCATTGCAGGTAGATTCTTTACCAACTGAGCCATCAGAGAAGTCCAATAGAGGCCAAGGATGCTTCTAAACAACCTGCAATGCACAGGACAGTCCCTCCTCTCTCAAGAAAAAAATTATCTGGTCCCAAATTCCAGAAGTGTCACGGCTGAGGAACTCTGCTCTGTGAGAGACCTAGGTGGGATGTTGAATCTCACTAGGCCTCAGTTTTCTCATCTTCAGGAGGGAAAAGAAATAGCATCCTACTTGCAAGGTTGCTAAAGCAATAGAAATAAATTTAAATGAAAGTCCTCAGTGGGAGCCTGACATATAGTCACCTGACCTACACACCAGTGGCCATGGAAGTGGTGATGGGTTCTTTCGGTTCCTGTGCAACAGGATAGTTCATTCCCATAAATACCTGGAGGAAGAGAGAGTGTCTCCGAAACCATTTAGGCATTTTTATTACCAGGAGAAGGAAAATGTAGCAAGAATCTGCTCTTCTCCTTTTGTTTCTTCTTTGAGCTGTTTAGAAGTGTCTGTAACACTCCCTTGCGCTACTGTTTCCATCCCTTCTCAAACACACAAAGTCCAAGTTATGCAACCACAGTGGACTTGAAACAACTTCTCAGTTCTGCTAATTAACTCAGTTATCACTGACACTGGGCTTCCCTGTTGGCTCAGTTAGCAAAGACTCTGCCTGCAACGCAGGAGACCCAGGTTCCATCCCTGGGTCTGGAAGATGCCCTGGAGAAGGGAATGGAAACCCACTCCAGTATTCTTGCCTGGAGAATCCCATGGACAGAGAAGACTGGTGAGCTACAGTCCATGGGGTCGAGAAGTCTCCACCAGCCATGTAACTGAGCCCCCATGAGTGATCTGTGTGATCCTGGCCCAGGTCATGTCCCCTCAACCCTGAACATGCTATCTCCTCCACCCTCATGATGAGCACACCTCCTGTGACTTCTTTTTTTTTAAGATTTATTAATTTTGTCTGTACTGGGTCTTCGTTGTTTGCACAGGCCTTCCGAGTTGAGCAGGTGAGCAGTGACTGCTCTTTGTTGCAGAGCGCTGGCTCTAGAGTGCATGGGCCCAGTAGTTGTGGCACACTGGCTTAGCTGCTCCAAGGCATGTGGAATCTTCCCAGACCAGGGATTGAACCCGTGTTCCCTGCATTGGCAGGCAGATTCTTAAACACTCGACCACCAGGGAAGCCTGTTCCCTGTGACTTCTGTCCCGCCATAGACTATTTCCTAACTTGAGGGTGCAGATATCATAATTGCTTCCTCTTTTACTGATGAAATGTCTCTGAAGGACAGAGCTCAGGCTTATTTGGTGAGCGTTCACCTGATTCTGGATCTCTTGTTAGTGATGTCAGGCAACTGTGGTTCCCTGCAGGGAAGACCTTCAGAAAATTCTCATGTGGGTAACTAACCAGGCCAAATGGGCAGGGTTTTCCTCAGGGAGGCAAATGATCCTTACTGCAAATCCTCCTGGGTCTCCTGAAGAGAACAAGGTATATCATCAGAAGTACATAAACCAGTGATAAGCCTTTATCAGAAGAGAATGCTGAGGGGGAAAGTTATTTACCATCTAATATGCTGCTTCCCAGGGCTTCCAAGTTGGTGCCAGTGGTAAAGAACTTGCCTGCCAGTGCAGGAGACATAAGAGATTCAATTCAATCCCTGGATCGGGAAGATCCCCTAGAGAAGGGAATGGCAACCCACTCCAGTATTCTTGCCCGGAGAATCCCATGGACAGAGGAGCCTGGCAAGCTACAGTCCATAGGGTCAAAAAGAGTCAGACATGACTGAAGTGACTTAGCACACACACACTTTCTATTTCCAACCAAGGAATGGCTTTAATATAAGAGACACCATGTTCAGGCCTTATTTAGCATTCGCTCAGTAAAGGAGTATTGCCCAGTGCCAAGCATGCGCAGGGCAATGTGCTGGGCATAGGACATGACAGTGAACAAGCCACACCCCTGCTCTCTGGATGCTAGTGCTGAGCTGACCCAGGGTCCTCCTCAGGTCCCTCCAACCCTGGGGCCTGGGGCTGTGAATTATTTGCTGAATCCTCTCCAAGGAGCTGATCCAAACTTACCTGAAACATCCTCTTCACATATTTCTACCAAAATGCCTCTTAGGTCCTTCAAGGACCAAATCTATCTCCTCTGCAAAACCTGCCCTGGGTCATGAGTGTGCTCCACACTCCCACAAGTTTAACTCTCTTCATCAGCCCTTACCTTCATATATATACTAAATGTAACCTACAAATTTATGTAAAATTTGGCTTGTTTATGTCCTAAGTTTGGTACAAGGTGACACCATAGACCCTTGATAAACTGGGACTGGAAGGGTGAGGAGGGGCACTGAGCTAAGCCACTGGCTGGCTGTGGAGGGCCCAGGAGGGCTAGCCCAGTATAGATGGTGCCCAGAGAGGGCAGCTGGGCAGCTCAAGTAGAGCTCACAGGCCTGCTTCCCACTGCCTATTTTTGGCATACCCAGCAGGTAAATGAGATATAACAACTGGCGACCCAGGCCATCTTAGAAAGTCAAGGCCAAACTTCTAGCAGCTGTCTTTGGAGGAGATCTGTCCATGCATGAAGGACCTGGTCTATTGTCCTTAGATATAGGGTCAGGATTCAAACCTCCAGAAAGAACTGGGAAAAGCTATCTCTAGAAAAATTGATTTGAATTGAGACCAGGAGAAAGAGGGAGGAATGATGTACTCAAGTAAGATCAGGAAATAAAAACTTAGGGAAAAACTCAGTCCCAGAGGCTGTGGTGCTGGTGGTTTAGTCACTAAGTCGTGTCGGACTCTGCGACCCCATGGAATATAGCCTGCCAGGCTCCTCCGTCCGTGGGATTCTCCAGGCAAGAATACTGGAGTGGGTTGCCATTTCCTTCTCCAGGGGATCTTCCCAACCCAGGGGTTGAATCTTTGCAGGCAGATTCTTTACCAACTGGGCTATGAGGGAAGCCCCGGGGGGTTCCAGTAAGGATATGCCGCAGCCGTGCCTGGGCTCCCCGGAGCATGCCCGGGTCTCATTGGCAATGATAACTCAGTAGGAAGTAGCAGCAGGGATCAAGGAGAGGCCAGGACAAGTATACAGTGATAGCAGAGCTGTGGAGCTCAAGTCTGGAAGTGACATTTTCCCAGCTGGAGGGAAGAGGAGGACAGTGCTGATGTAACCCCAGATCAGATGAGACAAGCCCAGAACAGAGCCCCCGTCAGAGACGTGGGTTCATGCTTTAGTGGATCTGTTCTTCAGAGGACCTGGCTTCAGGGCTTTAAAAGGGCAGAGGTCAAGCTTGAGGAAATAGCAGAGAGGCAACTGATTTTTACATCCTTAGATGTGCAGAGACAGAAATGTTGAACTTATTGGTTTGACATGCTTACATATCTCCTCTCCAAGACTGAAAGACTGTCAAGATTACAGGGCAGCACAGCTTCTCTGTACCCTGCAAAACCCTTTGTTTGTAATGGCTGGTGATAATGGTGGGGGAAATGGCATATATTAAATGACGCAGTCTATAAGTTAAGAAGAAGCGCAGCTACAGATATATTCCAAAGCTTCCCTGAATCACTCATATATATGAAAGTAGCAAAGGGTGACACCACCCCCCAACTATGTATGATGAGTTTGTTAGCTTGAGGGTATGTTAGATCACAGATTTTGTTTCTCACACTCTAAAAAGTTACACAAAGTAAAGGGGACACAATGTGATCAGTGTGAAATCTCTGGGGACATATCAAAAGGCCAGGGAACTGCTCTTGAGCCTGAATGGCCTTGGTCAGTACCATGGGTTTGGACAGCTCTGCTGAGAGCAGTTCAGGGATGCTGAAAGCCCGAAACAAATTCCTTTATGAGCTAGTGCCAGTTTTACTTTCATAAAAATCCTCCTCGGCACACTGAAGAGAAATCAGAAATCCCTTCTGCTTGGAAGTTTTAACTTATGCAGGACTTCCCTGGTGGTCCAGTGGTTGAGAATTTGCCTGCCAATGCAGGGAACACAAGTTCCATCTCTGGTCCGGGAAGATGCCATGTAGCATCTAAGCCTGTGCACCCAACTATTGAACCTGGGTACCTAGAGCCTGTGCTCTACACACAATGAGAAGCCCACGAACCGCAATGAAGGGTAGCCCCTGCTCACTGCAGCTAGAGAAAGCCCGTATGCAGCAACTAAGATCCAACGCAACCATAAATAAATTTTACAAAAAGAACTTTTGCAGAGAGTAGTGAGGTCTGCCCTTTCTTGCCCATGATGGAAATCTTGGAGTCAGGTCTGAGCACAGAAGGGGAACTTAATATTTACATATGAAATCTAAGTGTTTCTGTAGCTACAGAGGAGACCAGGCTCTCGGAGGCTTTACCCTTTACCATTCTTCTTCTCAAAAATAATCTTCCATAGAAGCAGATGTTAGTTTCTTCTATCTACATGAAGTTCGAGAGAAGGCAATTACTCAGATTATGCTGAAGATAAACAGTGTTATTCTGTTCAGTTCTTCAAATAATCTTCTATTTAAATCATAGCTAATTACTGTTTAGCAAATTAAACTCATTGAATATTTCAGAAAAGTTCTATTTCACTGTCAGAACAAATGCTTTAGAGATCCCCTATGGTGAGGAGCCTTCTTTTTTCATTATATAGAATATTATCTAGTTGGTCTGAATCCTCAACAAAGATTTTCTTTTCATATCCCTTAAAAAGCAAACAATACAAATCATTTGTGAAACTTCAGCTCTTTAAGTAGACATTTCTTTAGCACAAGAAACTTCGTAGGTAATGCAGGAAAACCTTGCCAGTATCTCTAGCTGTGGTTAGACCCTCAAACCATGTGTCAAGAGGTTAGGAGTGAAGAAGGGATGTTTATGGAAAGGTGTGACTGGCTAGCTGGAATAAACTAGAATCAGGCATGGTAGTTTAGTTGCTAAGTCATATCTGACTCTGTGATCCTATGAACTGTAGCCCACCAGGCTCCTTTGTCCATGGAATTTCCCAAGCAAGATCACTGGAGTGGGTTGCCATTTCCTTCTCCAGGGAATCTTCCCAACCCAGGGATTGAAACTGTGGCTCCACCATTGCAGGAAGTCTTCTGCAATGCAGGTGGATTCTTTACTGACTGAGCCTCCCACCAGAGCTGCTACTTGGGCAGTATGTTCCATAGTTGTTCAGCCATCCAGCCTCCCTCCAACCTAAAGGAACTCTTTTAATTGAAGATTTTATAGAGTCAATAATATGGATTCCTTGAGAAGAACTAAATCCACACTACAGAATGAAATCTGTTTATTAAAGAATTACTAAGTGTAAAGCAAACAAGCTACGCACACAATAGAGGCATCTGCACTGGGGTTATGCCTACCATGTCTGTTATGGTGCCAAGAGCACTGGCCTTAGACCCACATGCTTCAGAGGATCCCTCTCTTGCCATCTTATAACCACATTCCCAGCCACAGCTCCCACCTCCCGTAGCAAGAAGTTCATGGAACCAAAGGGCCTTTTCCCCTGGGAACCCAAGTCCTCCCTTCTACGCAGTGATTCAGGTTCTCAGGACCCTAGAATTTCCTGCTCAAGTGATTCCAAGTCTACATCCATGACCTACACAGACCTCTACTCCATGTCCTACACCCATGGGCAGATTAAGCCACCAGTGTGCGTGCTCAGAGGCCCAAGGAGTGACCAGTAAAGGGGGGCTGTTGACGTGGAATGTGGACAAAATTTGGACATACAGTACAGTAAGAGGGGAGGCTGGGAGAGGTGTATATATATACATATATATATATATATATACACACACACACACACACACACACAAGACCCCAGGGTGCAGGGCAGGAACTGAACTGAGTCAGGCTGCAGGCTGAGAAACAGTGAGCCAGCTCTTTGTGTACTTCAGAATCCTACACTTGAAACTAATCTTCCAGATAGTTACAAAGGTATATTTGTAAGATAGGAGGATGGAACATATTTATTTAACAATTTACCAGCCTAACTGATAACTTCTAAATATTTAGACATACGGAGAGTGGGCCTCCATCTGTACTCCTGTCCTGGGGCCCAGCAGTGTTGCAGAGTGGGAGTCCCTGGTGAAGTCTTCAGTGTTGGAGGGGATCCCCTTTTCATAGCATCACTTAGGTCTGCACAACCTGCTAATCTACTTCCTGATCATGTCTCAGTCCCTCAGTTATAATGGACACAGAGAATCCTCAGTATGTACATCTGGGGTTGTTCAAAGTCCATCTTTGAAAGTCGGACCTTTGTCAGATATGTTCCTATAACTTTAGTTATTTCACAGACCTGTGAAAGCTCTAGGGATTGGAGCAGGAACATTATCCAATAAATCTTATCTGCCTTTTATGTATACTTCCTCTTTTGAACCCATAGCTTTTGTGCTCTCTCTAGCTACCCAGCATCTCTGCTAGACAGCAGCATTCTCACCCAAATCTGCATCTCCATAAATTGTCCTATTCTCCACTTCACCCACAACTTTGTCATAAAGTCCCATTTCCTCACTGAAGATGATTTTATCCAAGTGAAAGAAAAAGAAGTCTGCAAACACTAATTCATACTACAGTGTGAATGATTGATAGTTTCCTTTTCACCATTTCAATTGTGATTGACTATCTAAAAAATTCTAGTTGAACAAAGTGAGTAATTTCAGCTATCAGCTCTTACAGACATATTTTAAGAACAACATAGATAAAAATGTTTGCTTTTTATTGGTGAAAATTTTTATCAGCAAAAATTTATAATATTGACAGCTATATTTTAATTTTATAAATTATCTGTTTATGATTAAGACCAATACAGTAAAATATCCCATATAATAAATATCCTAATAAAAAAATAAAGTAATTTAAACTTAATTAGTTATTGGATCAATGGCACTGACTGGCAGAGGAGAAACTGACTTTCTCAATAGTAAACATTGCCCAAAGGATTCTATTGATGAACTATTTCCTCTAAGTCCCAGTTTAATTCTCACAGAGTATGACTTCAGAATTCATTAATTAAATTCGAATCATGCCTGGCTCTGCTCTTCATGTCTGCATCAAGGTGATTTCAACCCAAGAGAGTTCATTTTAAATTTAGAGAGAGCTTGTTGGCAAACATGTGTTATGAGGGGGGAAATCCCTCTTATAGTTTTATAATATAATACCCTGTCAGAGATTTTTTTAAATGGAGTGAGGAAGAAAACGCTTTTATTCTTCAAACCACAATCAGGATAATACCTCAGATATGAAAATCAGAGCATCTTGGCATCATGGTTTCTCCTTGGACTTTCAGAGGAAGTGATTTTTTCAGTTGGGATGTTTCTGTGAGAAATTCTCCATCGGTCAGGAACAGGGAGACAAATGGTTCAGCTAATCAGTTATGAAACAAGATGGGCATTGGGAGAGTGTGTCCCTAAGGCAGACAAGGGAGTCCTCATCTGCCTTATCTGAGTCACATGGGGAAGGGTGGTTCTTGGCAGTAAGCCATTTTCGCGAACACAGAAGTGGAGGGAGATCTCTTAACCGTCACTGTTTTCCAGGAGTGCAGGGCTCAGGAGAAGTTCCACATTGTCCATCCACTCGTTGAAGTGTGCACTTTCGTAATGCACAACTGTCCTGTTTCATACCAATCCCTCCCCACATGCTGAGAGCAACAGTGCACTCAGCCTCATCCCTCACCTGCCTTGCTCTCCTTTCTCACACCAGGCTAACTTACTCAGCACCTCTGCCTGGAGTACTCCACCACCAGCCTCTCTCATTCAGATACTTTATTGAAATGCCATCTTTCCTCTGAGACCTTCCCTCTCACGTAGGCTGTCTCCCTTCTGTGCTTCATTTTTTTCCTTGAGGCATGCATGGACTACTTCACTGATTTAACTGCTTTATTGTATGTCTGCCCATTAGATTATAAACTCCATGAAAGTGGGGATGTTTTCACACTTAGTGTAAGCTTTGCCTCACCTCCTGTTATTAAAGCTGTTTGTTACAGTGATGAATATTCTTTTTTACACATGAACAGCATGACCTGGGAAGAATAGCATTGTTTCTCTTCTGAAAGCTCAATCTAAAAATATGTATTTGAAAACTTTAAAAAGTTTTTTTTTTTGTAATTACAGCTAAAGATCCTAAAGCCAATATACAGCTACATATGTTCCAAATACCAGCTTTCAGAATTTTGGCCTAGTAACTCACATGTCTAATTGATCTGAAAGAAAAGGGCAGAACACTGTGTACATTAAGAAATGGCCACTGATCCCTCAGGGTCTCCTGATCTACAGGTTCTGTGTTAACCATATGTCACACGAGGTCTGGATTACTCTCTTCCTTGAAGCAGGTCAGAGTTGCACAGCTGAATGAGAATTTTCTTCTTTATTTACTTTTTATCATTGGTGGGAGAAACAAGCATAACAGCATTTCCCCAAACTTCTTATAATCCTGCAGAAGGTTTGGGTTCCTAGAGAATGAGAAGGAGAAAAAAAAAATCTAATGAAAAAAAAAGGGGGAAATCGATCCTCAGGGGATGCTTCCTTATCTTACTTTTTATTGTAAAACTAACATCATCACAAGTAATAGAATATTCTTAAGCCTTTGGTGAGTCTATGTGCCTAATAAAGATCGATTTTATTACTTCATATTTTCTTCCAGTTCCTGATCACAACCACATGTAATTTTTCATACAGTTGCAATCATAGCATAGATAAAGTTTATATTTTTAGGGGTTTTCCTGCTTAATGATAGTCTATAAAAATTACCCACATTATCTTGGCATCCCCAAATTATCATATTTTGGTGCCTGAAGAATATTTCATTAAGTCACTGACATACCACAGTTTACTTGTTCAGTGGACGTTTCTCTTCTTTCTGGGTTACTTCTCTCCACTCTTCTTTTTGCTGGATGTGTTATCAGTTGGACTTTGAAAAACTCTTCCAGTTGAGTCACTTGACTTGTCATAACTTGATGTTACCCAACTAGCCCTGTTCCACAGAACTTCCGATGTGCTCCTAATAGGGGTTCTGTGTTGGGGCAGGGAAAAGAGGTGGGGGAACTGTGAGAAGGGGAGCCTGTCCACAAATGTACTTAATAAATAGATCTTGGAGTTTTAGTATCACATTTATATATAAAAGGCTCCGAGAGGTCTTTCAGAAAAGGAACTTACTTGACTTTAATCTAGCTTTTCCAGACTTTGACCATCAAGAACTCTTCCTAGGATTTCCCTGTGGTCCAGTGGTTGAGAATCAGTTGCCAATGCTGCAGATGCAGGTTTGATCCCTGGTCAGGAAACTAAGATCCCACACGCTGTGGGGCAGCTAAGCCTTCACGCTGCAACATCTGAGCCCACACATGGCAACTAAGACCTAACACAGCCAAAAATACATAAATAAATATTTTTCAAAAAGAAAAAGTATTCTTGGAGCTCACAGAAACCATCCAAGGGAGCATTCAGCTTCCCTACTACCTAGTGCAAAAGCGCTGCTCTAACAGCTCTCTCCAACTGAAGTCTTGCTAGTCCAGGGATGAGTTCCTCATCTTTCCTGTTCAAAAGCATCTCTCCGCTATTCATTGATTTCATAGCTAGACTTTCAGAGGAGCAAATGGAAGCCCATGTTGTCTTGGGTTAGCACAGGGGGTACTTGGGGGCTAAGAGGTCTGAGTTCTGCTCCCAACCTTGCTCCTATCTTTCTCTGTGACTTTGGGCAAATCACCACCACCTCTGCCCCATTGCTACTCTGATTATAAAATGAGGATCTGGAGTAGATAGTTTCTGGAAGGGTAAGGCTGTACCCAGTCCCTACAGACTGTACACCTCCCTAGGGAAATAGTGGGAAGATTGGCTCAGTGGTAAAGAATCCACCTGCAATGCTGGAGCCACAGGAGACACGGGTTCTTTCCCTGGGTCGGGAAGATCCTCTGGAGTAGGAAATGGCAACCCACTCCAGTATTCTTGCCTGGAGAATCCCATGGACAGAGGAGCCTGGCAGGCGACCGTCCACAGGGTTGCACAGAGTCAGACATGACTGAAGCGACTAAGCATGCAGGCACAGGGAGTAGCCTGAAGCCTTCTCTGACTATTGTCTGGAGCCTCCAGGAAGGGGATGCTGGATCTTGCACAGAGATGCTTCAACAGGAGCCCACGCCCTCCAGCAGAGCATACACATTATTCTCAATAGCTGGGTAAATTCTCAATGGCTACCAGTGATCAAAACTTGCTCTTTTCTGTTTCCTTTCCTATTTGATTTCCTCTGTTGTCTTGCTGCAAGGAATCTTAAGTGACTTACTTCACTTCTCTCAACTGCAGTGACTTATCCTTTCTGAGCCTCAGTTTCCTCATCTTTAAAGTAAAAATAATCCAACCTCTCAATGAGATAACATACGTAAGAGACCTAGTATGCAATGAGCACTCAGTAAATATTAGTTTTCTCTCCTTCCCATTTCTTTGCAATATTAAGTGACTGCATGCATGCGTTCTCAGTTGTGTCTGACTCTTTGCGACCCTATGGACTGTAGCCCACCAGGCTCCTCTGTCCATGGGATTTTCCTGGCAAGAATACTGAAATGGGTTGCTATTTCCTACTCCTGGGGATCTTTCTGACTCAGGGATCAAACTAGGGTCTCCTGCATGGGCAGGCGGATTCTTTTCCACTCAGCCATCTGGGAAACTACTATTTCTAAAGAAGACACTGCTAAGGTTGAACAATTGCAGGAAAATCAGTAGAGCATGAAATGACTTCAGGAAAGACTTCAGCTCCAGCTCAGAAACATGAGAAAGTGGCTGGTGCATATCATCAGAAATCAGCTGCTTGATTACTTCACGCCCATTTACATTAGGGTTATAGTGATGTCAATGAACTACTATATATATATACATGCATGTATATATATATCACAAAGAGTTTAAATGAATTTGTGGATGATAAGTTCAAACCAATAGATGACTGGTGTACATACTAAATCTCTGGAAATTGAGATCTTCTTAGGAAACTGTGAACTTTGTCTAGGCAGCCTCAGAGGACATGATCACGGAAAAATGACTGGAATGGACGGACCATCTGGCGACCTAAACACACTAGACAGAGCAGGCATTCTGAGCATGGCCCTACCTGAGCTGGGGTCCCTTGGCAACTGGAGTTATTTCTACCAACACATTTTTTATTAAATTCCCTTTGGGCTCAAATTTCACAACTGACATTCAAACCATTATTTTGTTTGTGTATTCCACTGATGCCATACTTTGCCAACAAATGTCCATCTAGTCAAAGCTATGGTTTTTCCAGTAGTCATGTATGCATGTGAGAGCTGGACTATAAAGAAAGCTGATCACCGAAGAATTGATGCTTTTGAACTGTGGTGTTGGAGAAGACTCTTGAGAGTCCTTGGAATTCAAGGAGATCCAACCAGTCCATCCTAAAGGAGATCAGTCCTAAATATTCATTGGAAGGGCTGATGCTGAAGCTGAAACTCCAATACTTTGGCCACCTGGTGCAAGGACCTGACTCACTGGAAAAGACCTTGATGCTGGGAAAGATTGAAGGCAGGAGGAGAAGGGGACAACAGAGGATGAGATAGTTGGATGGCATCACCAACTCAATGGACATGAGTTTGAGTAAACTCTGGGAGTTGGCAATGGACAGGGAGGCCTGGCATGCTGCAGTCCATGGGGTCGCAAAGAGTGACTGAACTGAACTGAACTGATGCCTTTAATTTAAGATGATGCTAACTTAAGTAACTCCTTTCTCCTTATTCCTAATATACTTTTTTAAATTGAATTATAATTGATTTACAATGTATTAATTTCAGGTATATAGCACAGTGATTCAGTTATATACATATATGTATGTATATATATATATATATATATTCTTTTTCAGATTTTTTTCCATTATCGGTTATTGTAAGATATTGAATGTAGCTCCCTGTGCAATGCAGTAGGTCCTTGTTGTTTATCTATTTTATATGTAATACTGAGTGTCTGTTAATCCCAAACTCCTAATTCATCCCTACACCTTTCTTCCCCTTTGGTAATGTAAGTTTGTTTTCTATGTCTGTGAGTCTATTTCCATTTTGTAAATAAGTTCATTTGTTTCATTGTTTTAGATTCCACATATATGAGATATAATATGATATTTGTCTTTGACTTACTGCACTTAGTTTGATAATCTCTAGGTCCCTATTATACTGGAAATACAATAGTGAACAGACAAAAGTTCCTGCCTCTTGTGGAGCTTATATTTTTATGTACATGTTCCCCCCAAAGAAATTCTATGTTCTACAATAGGAACTTGATCTTCTCCTAGTTTTATATCCTTTCAAATTTCACAGTAGAAATAATCAATTAACTCCATTATAGGAAACACGACCCAAAATTCATGACAAAGATATTTCATGTCTTAATGTCAAAACTTTGGGTTTTTATTTTCTGGTTACTTGAAAATTAATTTTGAACAATAATTTGTCTGCTTCCTACTTATGTTCCAGATTGTGTTTAGAATCAAAGACCCAAAATTTAAGGGGAAAAAGTAAATGACAGTTATTTGCAATTCTTTAATTCTGTAATCAGCATGTCACCATTCAATTTTTCTCATACTTTTTCCTGAAGTGGCTCTACTACCCTTACAAAAAGAGTTTGTTTAAATTCCAAAACTTACCCAAACAATTTGCTTTATTTGCCAAAACTACAAAAAGCTTTTAAAAAGGGGAAGTTCTCCCAGTTCTCCTTATCCATTCCAGAGTCGAGAACAGTTTTTTTCTTACCTCATCATAGATCTAGTGAGCATGAACTTCACACTCATATAACTCAAGCTTGACTTCTGATGTCCAGCAATGCTGGGCTAATTTATTCAGGCCAATTCTCCTATTGAAAATTACTAAAAGTACTGAATAAAATATGCTTTCATCTTCACTAAAAAGCATCAGTAAGCCAAAACATTAGTAAGGAATTACCAGGCTCAGAATAGATGACAACAAAGAAAAGTAGGCCAAGCACTTGAAGCTGCTTTTGTTCCAAGGGCATTTGCCTTTTTGGAGTATGAAACCAAGCTGTGGCCTCAATGGAATCCTGGGGTGAGAGGAATGGAAATCAGATCCTAGGGGCCACCGAACGTGGAGGGTATAATAGGAGAACCTCATATTACAGTGGAACACAATGGGCTACCCCAGAGGTCAGTTCATCCCCTCCCCTATCAGAGAGCTATGAAAAGAGTTGTCTTAGCCCAGCACAGATCAGAGCAGGAAGAAAAGGAATCCCCCCCAGACCTCAAAAGACTATAACCACAGGAATATATGAAGCCGAAAATGTGCGCCCCAAATTTGTATCACTGTCCAAAGTCTAGTTTAGAATGGTACCAGACTGTCTACCCAAGCCCCCAAAAGAAGCACGTGCAAACCTTCTCTAGAGGAAGTTAGCATCATGTTATCGAGCCTTTGAGAGTCCTCAACATATACTTGCTCAAGTGGTATGAACAGCAGGTAACCAAAGCACACAAAGGTAACCAAGGTAACCAAGCACACAAAGAAGCAAGGCAGCAGGAGGAACAACTGGTAGGAAGAACACGGGACTTCCCTGGTGGAACAATGGATAAGAATCCGCCTGCCAATGCAGGGGACGTGGGTTTGATCCCTGATCTAGGAAGATCCCACATGCTGTGGAGCAACTAAGCCCATGTGTCACAGCTACTGAGCCTGCACTCTAGAGCCCATGAGCCACAACTACAGAGCCCCAGTGCTACAACTACTGAGCCTACATGCAGGAGAAGCCACCCAGTGAGAAGCCCTCACACCACAAGGAAAAGTAACTCTGCTCACCAAAACTAGAGAAAGCCTACACACAGCAGTGAAGACCCAGCACAGCCAAAAATAAATAAAAATAAAAACATAAAAGAAAAAAGAACTAGCAGGAAGAACAGACAGCAGAACCTGACACTCAGAAACTTTCAGATATTGGAATTACCATACTCAGGTTATTAAAGAAAGTAAAAAATGCTTTATACAGTTAAAGAAATTTTAAAGCTTGAAAATATCTGAAAGACTCATGAATCTATGAAATTGTCAAAGCAGTTTTTTAAAAGGGTCAAATAGAATCTCTGGGGATTAAAAAATACAATAATTAGTATAGAAAGATAAATGCCTTTTTCTCCATAATTGAACTTAGCTCCTTTGCCTCTATTTCTGTTGATGTGAGAATTTGGAATGTATTGATTACATCTCCAGGTAATACATAGTCTCTTCCAGGTAAATATTCCGTCATCAGTTCAGTTCAGTTCAGTCTCTCAGTCGTGTCCGACTCTTTGCGACCCCATGAATCGCAGCACGCCAGGCCTCCCTGTCCATCACCAACTCCCGGAGTCTACCCAAACCCATCTCCATCGAGTCAGTGATGCCATCCAACCATCTCATCCTCTGTCATCCCCTTCTCCTCCTGCCCCCAATCCTACCCAGCATCAGGGTCTTTTCCAATGAGTCAACTCTTCGCCAAAGTATTGGAGTATCAGCTTCAACATCAGTCCTTCCAATGAACACCCAGGACTGATCTCCTTTAAGATGGACTGGTTGGATCTCCTTGCAGTCCAAGGGACTCTCAAGAGTCTTCTCCAATACCACACTTCAAAAGCATCAATTCTGCGGCGCTCAGCTTTCTTCACCGTCCAACTCTCACATCCATACATGACCACTGGAAAAACCATAGCCTTGACTAGACGGACTTTTGTTGGCAAAGTAATGTCTCTGCTTTTAAATATGCTATCTAGATTGGCCATAACCTTCCTTCCAAGGAGTAAGCATCTTTTAATTTCATGGCTGCAATCACCATCAGCAGTGATTTTGGAGCCCCCAAAAATAAAGTCTGACACTGTTCCCACTGTTTCCCCATCTATTTCCCATGAAGTGATGGGACCAGATGCCATGATCTTAGCTTTCTGAATGTTGAGCTTGAAGCTAACTTTTTCACTCTCCTCTTTCACTTTCATCAAGAGGCTCTTTAGTTCTTCTTCACTTTCTGCCATAGGGGTGGTGTCATCCGCATATCTGAGGTTATTGATATTTCTGCCCGCAATCTTGATTCCAGCTTGTGTTTCTTCCAGCCCAGCATTTCTCATGATGTACTCTGCATATAAGTTAAATAAGCAGGGTGACAATATACAGCCTTGATGTACTCCTTTTCCTATCTGGAACCAGTCTGTTGTTCCATGTCCAGTTCTAACTGTTGCTTCCTGACCTGCATACAGGTTTCTCAAGAGACAGGTCAGATGGTCTGGTATTCCCATCTCTTTCAGAATTTTCCACAGTTGATTGTGATCCACACAGTCAAAGGCTTTGGCATAGTCAATAAAGCAGAAATAGATGTTTTTCTGGAACTCTCTTGCTTTTTTGATGATCCAGTGGATATTGGCAATTTGATCTCTGGTGCCTCTGCCTTTTCTAAAACCAGCTTGAACATCTGGAAGTTCACGGTTCACGTATTGCTGAAGCCTGGCTTGGAGAATTTTGAGCATTACTTTACTAGCATGTGAGATGAGTGCAATTGTGCGGTAGTTTGAGCATTCTTTGGCATTGCCTTTCTTTGGGATTGGAACGAAAACTGACCTTTTCCAGTCCTGTGGCCACTGCTGAGTTTTCCAAATTTGCTGGCATATCGCAGGCAGCACTTTCACAGCATCATCTTTCAGGATTTGAAATAGCTCAACTGGAATTCCATCACCTCCACTAGCTTTGTTCGTAGTGATGCTTTCTAAGGCCCACTTGACTTCACATTCCAGGATATCTGGCTCTAGGTGAGTGATCACACCATCGTGACTATCTGGGTCATGAAGATCTTTTTTGTACAGTTCTGTGCATTCTTGCCACCTCTTCTTAATATCTTCTGCTTCTGTTAGGTCCACACCATTCAGTCATCAGTACTCAATAACTCAGGACTATGTAAGTTCCAGTGTTCTGCATATCCTTGGATGGTGGTTTGGTCTATGAGGTATGCTATCTTATTCTGGATCCTAACCCTGCTTTCCCCCTTTCTGAGGCATACTTTGGCCTCTCTCCTCACTGTTGTTGTTCAGTTGCCCAGTCGTGTCAAACACTTTGTGACCTCACAGACAACAGCACGCCAGGCCTCCCTGGCCCTCACTATCTTTCATAGTTTTCCCAAATTCTTGTCCATTGCATTATTGATGCCATCTAGCCATCTCATCCTCTGGTGCCCTCTTCTCCTTCTGCCCTCAGCCTTTCCCAGCAACAGGGACTTTTCCAATGAGTCAGCTGTTGGCATCAGGAACCAAAATTCCAGAGCTTCAGCTTCAGCAACAGTCCTTCCAATGAGTATTCAGAGTTGATTTCCCTTAAGATTGACTGGCTTGATTGTTTTGCTGTCCAAGAGACTCTCAGGAGTCTTCTCCAGCACCACAGTTCAAAGGCATCATTCTTTTGCACTCTGCCTTCTTTATGGTCCAGCTCTCACAACTGGACGTGACCACTGGAAGACCATAGCCTTAACCATACAGACTTTTTTTGGCAAAGTAATGTCTCTGCTTTTCAACACACTTAGGTTTGTCATAACTTTCCTGATGAGAAGCAATCATCTTCTGATTTCATGACTGCAGTCACCATCCACAGTGATTTTAGAGCCCTAAAAGAGGAAATCTGTCACTACTTCCACCTTTTCCCCTTCTATTAGCCATGAAGTAATGGGGCCAGTTGCCATGATCTTAGTATTTTTTAATTAGCCGTGAAGTAATGGGGCCAGATGCCATGATCTTAGTTTTTTTTTTTAATATTTAGTTTTAAGCCAGTTCTTTCACTCTCCTCCTTCACCCTCATCAAGAGGCTCTTTAGTTCCTGTTCAGTTTCTGCCATTAGAGTGGTATCATACACATATCTGAGGTTGTTGATATTTCTCCCGCCTATCTTGATTCCAGTTTGTAACTCATCCAGGCTGGCATTTCTCATGATGTGCTCATCATATAGGTTAAATAAACAGGGTGACAGCAGGGAGCCCTGTGATACCCCTTTCTCAATCCTGAACCAATCAGTTGTTCATACAGGGTTCCATCTGTTGCTTCTTGACCTGCATTCAGGTTTTTCAGGAGACAAGTAAGATGGTCTGAGCTTTAAGAGCTTTCCGCAGTTTGTTATGACCTACACAGTCAAAGGCTTTAGTGTAGTTGATGAAACAGAAGTAGATGTTTTTTCTTGAATTCCCTTGCTTTCCCTATGATTCAGCGAATTTTGGCAATTTGATTTCTGGTTCCTCTGCCTTTTCTAAACCCAACCTGGACATCTGGAAGTTCTTGGTTTGCATAATGCTGAAGCCTAGCATGCAAGATTTTAAGCACGACCTTACTAGCATAGGAGAATAGTGCAGTTGTCCAATGGTTAGCACATTCTTTGGTAGTACCCTTGGGAATTGGGATGAGGATTGATCTTTTCTAGTCCTATGGCCTATGTTTTCATCTGTGAGGTATTCTGTCTTATTCTGGATTCTAACCCTGCTTTCTCCCCTCCTGAGGCATTCATTGGCCTCTCTCCTCACTGTACACACTATCAAAGCACCCACACTCACTTCTGCACACTATTCCCTCAGCTAACTCTTGTTCATCCTGACCATAAGTCCTAGCTTGTGCCTGTAGAAAACATGGAGAATTCCCAGCTGCTAGACCACCTTCTGGGGCCATATGATCTGGGACAGCCTCAGGTCCTCTCTGCCTGAAACCTCACTTAGGGAGCTCTATTTTCCCAGACAGTAAGCCAGGCAAAAATCCCCTCTACAGTCAGATCCAAACTTTTCTGGCCATTTTGTCTTTCATGACCCCACTAGCCTCCCTACCCAGACGCAAGCAGAACTGGAAAGGGAGCTCTCGTTTCTCCTCTCCCTCTCTGCTAAACTTCTCATCCATCCCAGAAATGCTTTTGTCTCCTCTCATATTGTGGGAAAATATCCTGTGCTTATGTAGGAATTTTTTCTGTTTTGTGTTTATTTTATCAACTCTGTGCTCTGAGATTTCCATGCTTTGTCTTGATATTCAAAACTTTTGGAGTGAAAACCACAAACAGACAATAACAATGAAAATGTTTCTCTTATCAAGAATCTTGCTCTCAGAGTTGAAAGCTCTGGATTTGAAGACTGTCTTTGAAAACTCAAAGCTAAGAGTATGACTCTGTTTTTACCAGCTTCTTTGTCTTCTCCCTTCTCTAAGATGTAGAATTTCTCTCAGGGTGAGGGTGAAAGGAAATTACTTAGAAGGAAACGTATAGTCAGTAATATTTCAAAATATTTTTCTGCTATATCAACAATTTTTCTTATCCAGTGTCTGTAAAAAGACAGTGTGTGTAACAATGAACTTGATGTAACAAAATTGTGTGTGTCAGTCGCTCAGTCATGTCTGACTCTTTGCAACCCCATGGACTGTATCCGTCCAGGCTCCTCCATCCATGGGATTTCCCAGGCAAAAATACTGGAGTGGGTTGCCATTTCCTTCTCCAGGGGATCTTCCCCACCCAGGGAATAAACCTGGGTCTCCCTCATTGCAAGCAGACTCTTTACCATCTGAGCCACCAGGAAAGGATAACAAAATTATCCTGTGACAAAAATGTGTGGACCATGGAGTTTTGTTATATAAGTCTTCAATCAGCCTATAGGTTTCAAGAGCTGGTCAGTGGCAAGTTGTATTAATTTACCATGCATTTCTCATGTGTGTGTGTGTGTGTGCGCTAAGTCACTTCAGTCATGTCCAACTCTGTGACCTGCCTGCCAGGCTCCTCTGTCCATCAGTTCAGTTCAGTCGCTCAGTTGTGTCTGACTCTGCGACCCCAGAATCGCAGCACGCCAGGCCTCCCTGTCCATCACCAACTCCCGGAGTTTACCCAAACCCATGTCTATCGAGTCAGTGATGCCATCCAACCATCTCATCCTCTGTCGTCCCCTTCTCCTCCTGCCCCCAATCCTTCCCAGCATTAGGGTCTTTTCCAGTGAGTCAACTCTTGGCATGAGGTGGCCAAAGTATTGGAATTTCAGCTTCAACATCAGTCCTTCCGATGAACACCCAGGACTGAACTCCTTTAGGATGGACTGGTTGAATCTTCTTGCAATCCAAGAGACTCTCAAGAGTCTTCTCCAACACCACAGTTCAAAAGCATCAATTCTCCGGCACTTAACACAGGTCAAAAATAGTGTTATTGAGATAATTTAAGATTTGGAACAAAAATATATTTACTTTGGCTGGTAGCTATGAAGATAAAATCCATTTTCTTTTCTTTTTAAAAAAGATTGGTTTATTTTATTTATTTATATTTGGCTGCGCTAAGTCTTCATTGCTCTGTGTGGGCTTTCTCTAGTTGCTGCATGTGAGGGCTACTCTCATTACGATACGTCAGCTTCTCACTGCAGTGGCTTTTCCTACTGTAGACCACAGGCTCTTGGTGCATGGGATTAGTAGCTGTGTCGCAGGGGCTTAGCTGCCCACAGCATGTGGAATCTTCCCAGGCCATGGACTAAATCCATGTCCCTTGCATTTGCAGGTGGATTCTTAACCACTGAACCATCAAGGAAGTCCATCCATTGTCTCTTAATCTCAAAATTAAGAGCGATATAATGTTACCATGATTATGTCACCCCTAAATGTCAACAGGGAGGGTTTTGTTTTTAAATGAGAATGCATATCATAAATAGACAATTCAAAACTAACTCTACTCATCACCTAAAAATATCACAACATTTTATGTTATTCAAAATAATTTGGGTTTCATTGAAGCAGAAACTTTATTTTCACACAGATTCTAAGATCTTTCTTTCTTTTGAGGATAAAAATATATATAAAGAGAAAGTATGTGAAATCTGTATTTGGAAAGAAATACAGAGATGATTTTCCTGCCAGCAGTCTTGGATATGACCCAGGTAGATAAAGTCATCAGAAAGGATTAATTGGATCTCAACAAATGTAATTGAGCTGACACTTTTGGTATGCTGACTATTAAAGTTTTAGACTAAAGAATAAAGTGCCTCTTTCAGCTAGGATTGAAATGTTCCCGAAGACCACCCGGAAAACACATTAAGAATACACTGAAATGTCCACGATTTTGTTAGCCTATCTCTGATTGTAACTGTTGGTATAGCCCACATCAGTCCTGTGGAATCAGGCTCAGTTCTGTAGGTCTGCCTTTAAGGGAAAAAACAAAATCCTCCAATTTTCAGAGCTTTGGCTGTAAGAAAAAAACTCACCTAGAGCTGAAATTTACAGAAACAAAACTACAGAATCTTCCCATTTTTAAGATTTCAGTTTAATAAGTTTTAGAGATTGTCTTCAAAAAGTGAATCCATCCATTATTAAGTCATTTACAGACTGTTAGAGGTGAAGGTACGTACGTGTGTCATGAAGATCAGTGCTATGGTTTCCACGGCAACAACAGCTGTGTCTCACTTGACTCCTCACTTTGCGCCTTTTTCAGCCTGTGCTAGTAAGTTCAGGCCTGTGGTGAGTACAAATAGGTGAATATGGGCAGGTGCACACACACACCTGTGTTTCAATAAGGTCTTTCCTGTAAAACCTAAGTTTTCCTTTTCATCATGTCATGATATATTTAACCTTTAAGGTTGGAATCAACAGAGCCTCTTGAAGGGCTTCCAATTCCAAGGAATTGTAGTTAAACACTTTTGTAATGAGAACTGCATATTTTTTTAATCCAAAACAAGAAGGGATATAGTGTAAAAGTATGGCTGATTCACTTTGCTATACAGCAGAAAGTAATATAACATTATAAAACAACTATCCTCCAATAGAAAAACGAATACATTAAAAAAGTTTTTTTAATTAAATGATCACATCTTTGAATAACCCAAGTCTGCCAAGTTTATGACTGAGCAAGAGACCTGTCACTGATTCAAGAAAGGAGTCTTCTTTTGAGCCCACTAATTCCAGAGATGAGGCTGATAGAATAAGGGGATATTTCAGCTCAGTTTTCCTTGAAACCAGGTATCTGGGGTTCACACAACAACACTTCAGTCCCTTCCAACTGAGCTGTTCAATTGCTTTGTGATTCCTGATAGATTGGCCAGATGTATCTGTCACAGCAGGCCCCAGTGCTTGACTGATTGCTGTGTAGTGCAATTAACAGGCCGCCAAGTTATTAGAAGACTTGTCCCCACTGTAAAATACAAGCACCATCCCAACAATTCTAGAGCTTCTTGCTCCAGCTTCCTGTGGCCTAAATTCCTCCTAAAGGAAACCACTGTTTGCACCTTTGATGTTCATTTATGAATACATCCAACAAATATTTGTAGAGTGCCTACCATATGAAAGGGGCTGTGCAGGGCCCTATAGGCCCAATGCTGATCCTGTCTTAAGCGCTTGAATGGAGGTCTGAAAAGGACCCACAGCAAAGTGAACGGTCTTAGAGAAATGTTCACAGCTTAGGTCATTCTCAGCTACCAAACACTTACAATGACTTCAACATAGCCACTGCCGTGTTTTCCTCTTCCATTACAGGCGTTCATCTGCATCCTCAGGTCCTGCCCTACTACTGATCCTTCCTTCCGAGTTCCCACTCTTCCTTATTCTCCGTGTCCTTTCCTCTGGCCAAATAAATCGCCACGTGGTCCCCACTCTCACCTCCATATTACCTGTCAGCTTCTCACACCCCCTCTCACACCTGTCAGGCCCCTCCACCCATGTGTCACTTTTGTTTTTTCTTCCTTCATTCCTCTTTTCACTGAGGATTTTGAAGTCTTCAAGAGACAAGGAAATCTAAGACATTGTGTGTTTTTTGTTTGAATAGTTGAGGACTTGATGGTGTTCAGGGAATTAGTCTGGGACTCAGACTTGAGCCTCCTTGGCTACCTTCAGTGGTATTGATATGAGAATCTAACCACTGTCTTGTTACTTCTTTGGCAAGTGTCTCCATGTCCCATATAAGCCATTACCTTCTTTATCTTCCCCTCCAACCAGCCTGAACTCTCAAAGAAGAGACCATGCATAAATTCATCTGAACCAGAATCCTAGGAATGATCCAAGACCCTCCCTGCTCACTGACCCTGCCTTATCCCTCGTGTCTTCACTGCCGCTACCTTTGTTGTTGTCCAGTCGCCAAGTTGTGTCCAACTCTTTGTGACCCCATGGGCTGCAACAGCCAGGCTTCCCTGTCCTTCACCCTCTCCCAGAGTTTGCCCAAGTTCAAGTCCATTGAATCGGTGATAACATCCAACCATCTCAGCCTCTGTCACCCTCTTCTCCTTCTGCCTTCAATCTTTCCCAGCATCAGGGTCTTATTTAGGTTTTTATCACCTCTGGCTTGAAGTGTTGCTCTAACCCCCTCACCGATTAGTCAAATCTAATCCACCAACACACCATACTGAGTCCCCTACCTCCATCCATCAAATCCATCCCTCCAAATGCAACCGTGGAGTTTTTTCCAAAACATATGTCGTTTCTTGGCCTGAATCCCACAGCTTGCAGAATAATATTCAAACTCCTTGGTTTTATAACACATAGTTTATGATCAGATCCTGCCTCTATTTGTATCCTCCTTTCCCAGCAACGTGTGCTCTTTTTTCCAACTGTGTAAAACAGTGAGTGGCTCCCATAGCCTGCTCACACCTGCCTTGTTTTACATGTGCTTCCTCCTCCTGGAATGCCCTTCTTATCATAAAGGAGGAACAATTAATTTTCCCTCTATCTGTCTAACTTCTGCTGCTGCTGCTGCTAAGTCGCTTCAGTCGTGTCCGACTCTGTGCGACCCCATAGACGGCAGCCCACCAGGCTCCGCCATCCCTGGGATTCTCCAGGCAAGAGTACTGGAGTGCGTTGCCATTTCCTTCTCCAGTGCATGAAAGGGAAAAGTGAAAGTGAAGTCGCTCATTCATGTCCAACTCTTAGCGACCCCATGGACTGTAGCCTACCAGGCTCCTCCGTCCTGGGGTTTTCCAGGCAAGAGTACTGGAGTGGGGTGCCATTGCCTTCTCCAGTCTAACTTCTAAGCTGTAACAAAAGACAGATTAATAAAAGCAAACAGAAGTTTATTAACATATATATCTCACATATAGATGAGCTATACCCAGGGAAAAATACGTAACTCTGAAACAGGTGGCTTTAGAATTCAAGTTTAAGCACCATCTTAAACTTTAAAAAAAATGGTGTGGGGGAGGCCAGTTATGGGGAGATAACCTTGAGCAGGAGGGTCATTATGCAGATTTACCTTCTTTTAAATTGCCATTCATCTGGTGGCTTAGAGTCTTTTTTCTCTCCCTGGTAGAGAAAGGGAAAGAAAGAGAGACCCTAATACATGGAGATTTTCTTTATACATATGAATTTCCCTTCTGTGTGCATGCTTAATCATGTCCGACTCTTTGTGACCCCACCAGGCACCTCTGTCCATGGGTTTTCCAGGCAAGAATACTGGAGTGGGCTGCCATTTCCTCCCCCAGGGGATCTTCCCAACCCAAGAATCAAACTCGCATCTCCTGTCTCCTACATCGCAGGCAGGTTCTTTTACCCGCGGAGCCATTGGGAAAGCCCAAACTTTCCTTGCAGAAGGGTAACTTCTACTCTGTTTTCAATGTTTCTTCTCTGTCTCCTGTTTCTCAAAAAAAATCAACTCAAAGTAACCTTTTGCCAGAGAGGCATACTTTTGGGTGGCAAAATTTGCCACCCTTCATCATGAAAGGCATATTAACTCTCACTGATCTTACTGGTACTTCAAACTGAGTTTGCTGTGTGCTGTGCACTGTGCTCAGAGCAGTATATGTGTTTGTGGAACCCTAACCCCAATGTATGCATCCTTCATTTGGGTTCCTTAGGATTCTATGAATACCTCTCTTAGGGCTTCAGTCATAGATAATATTTATTTTGTCAGTCTCATTCATTTACTCAACCAATATTTATTGACTGTATTTCATACAACAGTGGGCAGCTTAGACAAATTTTCTACTCTCCAGTTTTTACAGTCTAGGAAGGGAGAAATAACAAGAAAATGGGTAAGTGTCTCCATAGGAGAGAAAGTAGAAGGTTCAGTGGGTCATGGAGCTCTTAACACAAGCCAGAAGGTCAGGAAAGGTTTCTCTAGTGAGCCTTCCTTCAGTTGAGGCTGAGGCATGATCTGGGAAAAGAGTCAGCCCACAGAAGACCTAAAAATGAGAGAGCACAGGCCTTAGTAGTTAAAGGAGTTCACTACAAATGGAAATAGACTGGCAAGACACCACATTGGAGAGATGGTAGAGGCTCCAGCTAGCAGAAGACTGCAGAAACCTTGTTTATGGAATTTGGGTTTTTACCCCCCAAATAATAGGAAGGCCATTGATCAATTATAAGGAGTGACATGATCAGACTCATCTTTTAGAATGATCACTCTGTAACATATGAGAGTGGAGTGGTTGGGAGGTCAGAAAGAGGTTAGATGTAGGAACACAGATGAGGACACTATTACTAATCCAAGTGAGAGATGATAGTAGGTGAAAGTAGACAGTACTAGTAGGAGTGAAGAAATGTAGACAAATTTTAAAACTGCTTATGAGGTAGAATTGACAGGATTCATTGACTTATTAGAAAAACAGACATGTGGGAGAGGCAGTCAGTGATAATCCCAAATTTCTAGATTAGGATCATAGGTATCATTCCAATAATTGGGAATGTTTGCATGGAGAGGCAGTTTTAAAAGAAAGAAAATAAGCTCAGTTTGGGACACGTAGATTTTGAGGAAAATAAACAAGTAAAGTTGTCTAGTAGATATTTGAATATACATGGACCTAAAACTCAGAGGAGAAGATGAAGACAAGTTTTGAAATAGATATTTGAAAGTCACTAGCATATGGGTTGTGATCAATTAAAGCCAAAAGAATGAATATGATGCTATTATTTACTTCTGTATCACCAGGGGGTTAATACTGTGCCTGAAAGAGAGTAGGTACCCTGATCATTTTATTGAATGAATGAATGAGTGAGTGAATAAGTGAATAAACAGTGTGCAACACAACCAAGTTTAATTGGCAAAACTGCTTGAATATAAAATACTGACAGACAAAAATTATTATGGTATTAGTAAGCACCAACAAAGTTTTTATAAAAACAGTACTGGAATGGGTAATCTAAAAAGAGTTGGATATAATAATAACTACTCTAAAGATAAACAAAATGCATTTCATTTGTACAAATTAAGGCACAGTTACAGTCCAAAAATTACCAAAGCAGATTGCAATTGCTATTTTATTATCATCATTTATAAGGTGCCTGTGATGGTGCAATTAAAATTTGATAATCATATTTGTCTATGCATAATAATTAGCAAAAGACAAAGAGATCGAAGGAATGGTTAAAGAGAAACAACAATGAGCAACCTTTAAACCTCATGTTTGGCACTACCCAAGCCTACTTCCAGCAGTGGCCTGTCATGGTGTCTTGTTTTCCATTTCCTACTTTATAACCTCACAGTTCTGGAATGCAAGGATACAACAAAACTCCTCTTGTGTATCATCATAGTAATTTTCTAATTATTTTTGGGAGGAACTCTTTGAGTCTTTTTTGTTCTTTTACTGAGCATAACATTTAAATGTAGGAACACGTACTCTGGAATCAAACCCTGTCTGCTGGTAAAGGGAACAGATATGGGCTCCATGACTGAAAGACTAGGTCCCCACTACTTTGTAAGCATGTCTCTTTTTCTTCCTGTGGATTCTTCCATCTCATTGGAAAGCCTAGGAGGTACAACTGAGAGATTTTTATTTTCTATTTCCATATCATAATCCCAGTCTTTAGGCCAAGGCCAAAAGACCAATCTCAAGTGCACCGTAATCAAGTACATACATAGTAGAGGAAACCATCCAGCCAAAGGCAGACATGGATGCACATCGGAGCGCACCTGTTCAGTTAGCAGAGGAGCTCAGAGAAGGTTGTTCAACCTTTCTGGGTCTCATGGTCTCATACATAAAGTGAGGGATTGGATTTGGTTACTTTTAAGACCCGCTTCTATCTCTATAATTTTATTATACCCTGAGGAACATTTTATTACTTTAAACTACATAGACTTTATTAAATTTGACTTTGCCTCATTATTTTATTATATCTGTTCTCTATTAAATACCATTTTTTTGATATACTAACTATGTCTCCATGGCTGGTAAAAACTAAAGCGCTAGAGACATAGGATGACCATGGGGACATGATAACACGAACACTAGTGCTTCCATTCTTTGGGTGTTTACCATGGGCCAGGCATTGGCCTAGGCATTTGCTCTATCTCATTTACTCTTCATAGCAAGCCCATATAATAAATATTAATATTCCCATTATATAGAAGATGAAACTTACTCTTGTATATGTTGATAACAGGGCTTCCTTGGTAGCTCAGCTGGTAAAGAATCAGCCTGCAACACAAGAGACCCCAGTTTGATTCCTGGCTGAGGAGGTTCCCCTGGAGAAGGGATAGGCTACCCACTCCAGTATTCTAGGGATTTCCTGGTGGCTCAGTTGGTAAAGAATTCACCTGCAAGCGGGACCACTGGGTTCAATCCCTGGGTTGGGAAGATCCCCTGGAAGGCATGGGAACCTACTCCAGTATTTTTGCCTGGAGAATCCCCAGGGACAGAGGAGCCTGGTGGGCTACAGTCCATGGGGTCGCAAAGAGTCTAACACAACTGAGTGACTAAGCACAGCACATGTTGATAACTTGACATCCAGAAAGTTCTATAGCTTTATTTCAGCCCCAGGTCTGCCTGCTTCCTGTGCCTGTGAGATTAACCAGTACATTAGATCTGGATTGCTGGCTGGGCCCCACTCTGAGGGTTGGTGTGAACCCAGTAAAAGCAGGTAGCACTCAGGGAGGAAAGTTAAATGGAGCAATCGGGGTGTTTATCACAAAAAATGCAGACTTGAGAGGTGAGCAAGGGAGTCAATTCAGTTGCCCACTCCCGTCTGACTCATTGCAAGCCCATGGACTGCAGCACACCAGCCTTCCCTGTCTATCACCAACTCCTGCAACTTGCTCAAACTCATGTCCATCGAGTCGGTGATGCCATCCAACCATCTCATCCTCTGTTTTCCCCTTCTTCTCCTGCCTTCTATCTTTCCCAGCATCAGGGTCTTTTCCAATGAGTCAGTTCTTCACATCAGGTGGCCAAAGTATTGGAGTTTTAGCTTCAGCATCAGCCCTTCAATGAATATTCAGGACTGATTTCCTTTAAGATTGAATAGTTTGATCTTGCAGTCTGAGGGACTCTCAAGAGTCTTCTCCAACACCACAGTTCAAAAACATCAATTCTTCGGCGCTTAGCTTTCTTTATAGTCCAGCTCTCACATCCATACATGACTACTGGAAAAACCATAGCTTTGACTAGACAGATCTTTGTCGGCAAAGTAATGTCTGCTTTTTAATATGCTATCTAGGTTGGTCATAGCTTTTCTTCCAAGGAGCAAGCGTCTTTTAATTTCATGGCTGCAATCACCATCTGCAGTGATTTTGGAGCCCAAAAAAATAAAGTCTCTCACTGTTTCCATTGTTTCCCCATCTATTTGCCAGGAAGTGATGGGACCAGATGCCATATCTTAGTTTTCTGAATATTGAGTTTTAAACCAACTTTTTCACTCTCCTCTTTCACTTTCATCAAGAGGCTCTTTAGTTATTCTTTACTTTCTGCCATAAGGGTAGTGTCATCTGCATATCTGAGAGCATTGATATTTCTCCCAGCAATCTTGATTCTAGCTTGTCCTTCACCCAACTCAGCATTTCACATGATGTATTCTGCATAGAAGTTAAATAAGCAGGGTGACACTATACAACCTTGACTCCTTTCCCAATTTGGAACCAGTCTGTTGTTCCCTGTCTGGCTCTAACTGTTGCTTCTTGACATGCATACAGATTTTCAGGAGGCAGGTAATGTGGTCTGGTATTCAGGAAAACTGAAATTGTGCTGGAAGACTGTTCAAACTGTGGCTGCATGATGTGTCACATCCAAGGTGAGCAGCAAGAATGAACATAAGGGACTTTCCTGTTGGTACGGTGGATAAGAATCCACCTGCCAATACAGGGAACACAGGTTCTATCCCTGGTCTGGGAAGATTCACGTGCTGTGGAGCAACTAGCCTGTTGCCAAAACCACTGAAGGCCATGTGACTAGAGCCTGTACTCCTCAACAAGAGAAGCCTCTACAACGAGAAGCCTGTGCACCACAACTAGAGAGAAGCCCCCTCTCACCAAAACTAGAGAAAGCCCACACACAGCAGCGAAGATCCAGTGCAATCAAAATTTTTTTAAATAAAAATTTTTTTAAATGCTTTTTAAAAAAAGACTGGACATTGAACAGTGACATGGGTAGCCTGTAGAATCTTAGCAGAATTCCCTCTAAGTCTTCATCATTAAAGCTGGGTACAGTAGGACCATGTGGAAATTCTTAAAATCCTACCTGGTGGCAGCATAAGGAAATACAGTGAAAGTATCTATAAGACAATGGAAAGGGATCCCAGGAAACACATAGCAAGTTGCTTGTGCTCATGAGAAGCACATTAAAGAAGTTTCTCAAAGAAAAAATGGAGAAGATGCACAAGGCAGAGATCTCACATGGCTGATACTCACAACTAGGAGATACAGTAAGTGTCCTTGGGGCTGGTGTTCTATATTGCCAGGTCATCTCAGTTCACATGGTGAAGGCCTCAGAGGCAACCACGCCCACTCTTTAGAAAGGTTTGTTTCCCAGGTGGTGCAGTGGTAAAGAATCCGCCTGCCAATGAAGGAGACATTGGAGATGCAGGTTGGATCCCTGGGTCAGGAAGATCCTCTAGAGGAGGGCATGGCACCCCACTCCAGTATTCTTGCCTGGAGAATCCCATTGACAGAAGAGCCTGGTGGGCTACATTCTATAGGGTCACAAAGAGTCAGACCCAACTGAAGCGATTTAGCACACATGCATGCACAGGCAGTATTGGACCATATGGATGATGGATGGTATGTAATTAGAAAAACCTAGATTTTATGTAAGGCTAATTCCCACTGTTAGACGTTTGAGCAAAGCAATCTTTACTCATCTTAAAATAAAAATAATTGTAGTTCCTATCTCATAGAGATACTATGAGAATTAAATATAATAACGTTAAGCACAAAGCTTGGCAGAGTAAACATTTGCTATATCCTTTTAGAATATACACAAAACTTTGTAGAGTGGTCATGCTATATAGAGAGGAAATTATTGATTTTTTCTCTTCTATTTCAGACAGACTTTCAATGTCATTCAACCCTAAAGTTTTCATCCATTTCATTGTGAGAATACATGTGTGTATCCTTTTCTAAATATTAACAAACTTTATTTCTTAGAGAACATTTAGGTTCACAGCAAAATTGAGTGGAGAATAGAGTCTCCATGTATCCCCTGACCCCACACACATACAAAATCTCCCACTATCAACACTGTGCCCTTTTTGAATGATGAGTTATTTAGGTCTGATTTTTAAATTTTCAAATAAATGGAAATTTTTAACTGATAAATT
Source organism: Okapia johnstoni (assembly GCA_024291935.2). NCBI lineage: Eukaryota > Metazoa > Chordata > Mammalia > Artiodactyla > Giraffidae > Okapia > Okapia johnstoni. Next base: position 34,853,511 of record CM044323.1, on the reverse strand, counting down.
GATATTTAGTTGCACTGTCATCAGAGAAAATGCTTTGTATGATCTTGACTTTGTAAGAGTTGATATTTAAACTTTCATTTTCCTGTATAAACTAATATATGCTAAATATTTGAAAAGGAGGCATATTTTCTATACGCAAGGTTCTTCAAAGTATTCCACATTTTCAATATGATCGATCATTCTTTAACATAAATTTTTAAATCCTTCATTACAATTGTGGATTTCTCCATTTTTCTAATAATTTTTATTGTGTTTTAAAGGTAATGTAGTGACCCTTTTAGTCCTGATTGATCTTTTTGCCTCCTATTCTATTTTCTTGTGTGAACTATTTACATAAGGTAGCACAGGGCAAGGAGTAGTCAGAAGATGGGCCAGACTTCTGAAAGTGTAAGAATCAGAATACAGAATGGTATAGTGGTTACTAGCATGTTCTTTTGATGAAGACTGATCTAGATTGAAGTCTAGGTTTATCATGTCTAAACTTCTGTTTACTCACCTGTACAACGTGGCTAATGACAATAACAGTACCCACCCCAAACCAAATCCACACCTGGAGGTGCCTTATGCTCAAGGTCAGGGTGTTGCAAAATCCTGACAAATTCCCTGAATGTCCCAGTTGGGAAATAAATCAGTGTTGACTTGGATAATTCATGAGCTTAAGAGGGTTTGTTGTTGTTTAGTCACTAGGTCATGTCTGACTCTTTGGCGATTCCATGGACTATAGCCTACCAGGCTCCTCTGTCCATGGGATTTTCCAGTCAAGAATACTGGAGTGGGTTGCCTCCAAAGGATCTTCCCCATCCAAGAATCGAACCTGTGCGTCCTGCATTGGCAGGCAGATTCTTTACCACTGAGCTACCAGGGAAGCCCAAACTTGAGAGGGCATACCTACCCACTTGTAGCAATGGCAAGGGAATTATAAAAAATCACAGGCGAAGTTACCCATGCACCTGGTCAGCTTCCTTGAGTCCTTGGTTCATCACCTCAGTTTTCAGAGCACTGGAGGAGCTGAAGAATTCCCCCAAGTTCTTTTTCATTTTATCACGTGCTCAAAAGGCAAAGGGAAAGCTTTTCTCAGTTTTCACTTTGTGAGCAAATTCTGACTAAACCAAAGTAATTTGTTAATTCAGCCGTAATATTCTCAATATCCCAACAAAGTATAATAGTCTAAATAATAACGGGATTTCAGCCAATGCCTGTTCCTTTAATCTTCTTACACAAATTCTTTAAGACCCTTTGTCTATTTTTTTCTCCAAAAGCATACATAAAGCCAAACTTGATCTTCTCTTGACAAAACACATCCATAGAAGTGAGCTTTGAAGTCTGCAGATAGCTAAAAGGAATGGACACAGTTTATAATAGTTGTGAAAGTTTAACTTTCCGAAGTGTTCACAAGGTTTAATAGCTTTGTCCAGTTCTAAAAAAAGTAGCACCCTTCTTTGGCCCTCATTTATCTAGAGATCAGTTCAGTTTATTAGCATATACTTGTGCTCTGCTATGTGCCAGACACTAGACTCTAGGCTTTGGGAAAACTTAAACTGTTAAGACATGATCTGTGGTGAAGGGAATCCTAGTCTGTTTAGTAAACAGGCAAAGCAATGAATTAATACAGGTGTATATCAGAGTCTAAAAGCAGGTAGCCTGAGGACAATTGACCCAAATGCCATTTTTGTTTTTAATCCAGAGATTTCAAATAGAAATATGAGTTTGGGGATTCTCCAGTAGAGCCAACAAATGTGATAGACAGCATTTTGGACTCACATTTCTGTGTGGCTGCTGTCGATATTAAGAAGCTCTGTTCTTGGATTAGAGACACAACTGTAGAGAATGAACATGTGGAACTGGTACAGTGGGAGGGATTGGTGTGGACTGGTATGAACTGGGAGATTAGGGTTGACATATGTACACTGCCATGTGTAAAACAGATAGCTCCTGGGAACATGCTGTATAGCACAGGGAGCTCAGCTCTGTGATGACCTAGTTCGGTGGGATGGAGGGTGGGAGTGGAGAGAGGTCAAAGAGGGAGACGATGTATGTATACTTATAGCTGATACAGAGGAAATGAACACAATATTGTAAAGCAACTATACCCCAAGTTAAAAGACACTAATAAATAAATAAAGCCCTACTCTCTTTGGAAAGAACACATACCTCTCAGGTGGCCAGAGTCTGCAGCCAGCCTGCCTCGCACACTTGCCTGGCTGCTGGAGAAATGGAAGCCTGTGACTGTTACCAAATACTCACAGACAAGGTGGTTTGCTTGAATACCAATGATCACTTTCACAGCACTGATAAGCTATACCTTGATACTTCTTTGTAGGAGCTTCCTGTGTGGCTCAGTAGTAAAGAATCTGCCTGCCAGTGCAGGAGACGTGGGTCTGATGCCTGGGTCAGGAAGATCCTCTGGAGAAGGAAATGGCAACTTACTCCAGTATTCTTGCCTTGCAAATCCCACAGACAGAGGAGCAAAAGAGTCGAACACAACTTAGAGACTAAACAACAACGATATTTCTTTGTACATAAAGATAATATATTAAATTATTTTAATAAACACAAAACCCAGCATTGCTAGTAAAGCTGCTGGAGACCCTCCACAGTCAGGAGTGATCTTGAGGTTTCTTTGACTACAAGTAAAAAATACTAAATATATAAAACTGAAAGTGAAAGTGAAGTCACTCAGTCGTGTCCGACTCTTTGCGGCCCCATGGACTGTAGCCTACGAGACTCCTCCATCCATGGAATTTTCCAGGCAAGAGAACTGGAGTGGGTTGCCATTTCCTTCTCCAGGGAATCTTCCTGACTCAGGGATCGAATCCGTGTCTCCTGCATTGTAAGCAGACGCTTTTATCACCTGAGCCACCAGGGAAGCTTGTGTGTGTGTGTGTATATATATATATATATATATGTAGATAGTTTTATTATATATATATATATATATATAATAAAACTATCTACAGTGAATTGGACCAGATTACTCTGTAGAAGAGTAGTTTGGAAACTGATTTTGTTCACAATGGCAACCTACATGTTTATAATGTTTTTGATATCTTTTCAGCAAATAACATGTAAGTGTTCTGCATGAATAAGGGAAAAACTATTTACTATTAAGCAGACAACACCCTAACTTCAAATGTGGGCAGAGCTCTCTACATCTGAGACAGCCAGTCACTAAGAGCAAGAAGCTAAGTTGAATTCTGGGGGAAAAAAATTCACTCTGAACATAAATTGCCCAGACTCCTCCTAACAGATGAATTTAGAACCTGATGTTAATTTCTGATTAGTTCTTGAAATTTTCAGAAATGAGCATTTGAAACTAAAAGTGGAATGGCATTCCTGCACTTAATTTTCTGAAGATCAACAAGATAAACTTTATTATACATGATTTATACATTTTAAAACTTAAAAGTATTTTTTGCAGTTCAATGAAAGGATTATTTTCCAAACCAAAGTATAACAAAATTTGTGATGACAAGTAGACTTACCAAGCAGGCCTGTGAAGAAAGCCAGCCAATGATACAATTTTTCTTGCATTTCCATTTATAAAGATGGAAAGTTTTTCTTATACAATTGTCAGTATAGTTGACAAAGTATACACATTTATTCTGACTGCCATTCTCTGAGTGCTAAGGTGTTAAGGAGGAGCCATTTGTTTGGGACCTTGAGTTGAATTCATACCTCTGATCTTAATGCAGCCAATGATTAGAACCCAGTGTAGTACATTTCTGCCTAGACTAGAGAGGGAAAGGGGATTATCCATAAAGAATCAAATGATTAACTTGAGCAGCAGAATCAAGCAGAATTCCAGAGTGCTTCTAGACTGAATGACTAAAAACCTTATTCCATTAACCATTTACATGGAAGGAAACTTATTTTCAAAATTTTTTTCCATAAATGTTCTCTTTCCACAATCATTTCCCCTTTATCAACCTAAGAGCACATAGTAGAGGCAGCAATTTCACTATTAGCGACAACCCCAACATATCTCTGCTTTCCAACGCCCTGAAACATTTTGAGGCACTGGTGTCTCCCAGTGTAATGCACTTCATCCATACCAGCACACATTGGAATGGCATCCACTTACACAGTCAGGTTTTTATTCTTTAGAAAGAAGGAACACAGAAATTCAGAGAACTTGAGTTCCTTCTTGCACATTGAACTGTGTTTCCTCTATTTGGGAAGTCTTCAAACATAATTTTGCAGCTCTCATCTCTGTGTTTTGTGCCGAAAATGTCCATCTTGGGACTTGCCTAGTGGTCCAGTGGCTAAGATTCTGTGCTCCTAATGCAGGGAGCCCAGCTTCTATCCCTGGTCAGGGAAACATTAAAATACAATGTAAAGTAATTATTGTTTTATCTGCCTATCTGTCCACTATACAGTGGGTGCAGGTGCCATGTCTTTCCTAAATATTTAGTGCCAAAGGTTGACCTGGGGCTCAGGAAATGTGTTGGATGGATAACTGAATGAATTAACATATGCATACTAAAATCTCACTAGATATTATTTCACCTGATTAGAGTCTGTCTTCCTTGTTGCCAATCAGTATATTGATTCCTATGATTCCCAAACACCCCCTCTTTAAATCAGAAAAGTAGAAAAGCAAGCTTCCTATCACCTAGCAATAACTTAATAAATTTTTTTTTAATGAATGAACATTTATTATGAGGAGCTGTTGAGTTGACCAACAAGTTTTTTCCATAGCATCATTCAGAAAAACCTGAATGAACATTTTGGCCAACCCAATATTTTTGTATTGAGCAATTCTATTGGAAATTAAAATGGAAATTTCCTTTACAGAAAATAATCTTCTCTTTCTTTAACACCAAAAAGACCTCCATTTTGAAATATTTGAATCCTGTTCTTGAGGCCAAAAGAAATGGCACAAATACAGATAGCACTTCGCAGCAATACGATTATAACAGGATGATATCTTTAAAAATTAATTTTGTCCTTTTATCCCCCCACTTTCTTTTATTTGGCCACACTATCTCAAAGAGAGTAGAAAGATTAGATTGAAAATAAAAGAGAAGAATGGTACATGTTCAGCTTTGCAACTCTGAAGCAGGCTTTTGCAAATCAAAGGGACATCTTGAGAGCTCAGAGACTGTGACATAGAAACAGAAAGTGATTAGATGAAGAGCCAAGCCACCAGCCCCCACCCCTCCCAAGGAGGACTAGCAGATATAGAGATAGGACAACACTTGGGGTCAGGGAATGGAACGGAAAAGGACTTGGGGTCCGTATGAAGTACCACAGGAAAGAGGCTTGGTGGAGGTGAAGACAGGCAACATCAAAAGACTGCCCAGCACTGCTGGAGCTCAGTACCAGGAGGAAAATAAGGTGACCAGTCACCACTTGAAAGAACACTGCACACAGGTGTAGGCAGAAGAGCTGCTTTGCATCTCTATTCCTGCCCTGCAAATAGTTTTACCTCTACCATTTTTCTAAATTCCATATATATGCATTAAACATGATATTTGTTTTTCTCTTTCTACTTATTTCACTTTGCATGATAGGCACTGGGTCCATCCACGTTGCCACAAATTACCCAATTTCTTTCCTTTTTGTGACTGAGTAATATTCCATTGCATAATTATACCACATCTTCTTGTAAAGAATGAACATGTGGACATAGGGGGGAAGGGGAAGGTGAGACCCATTGGGATAGTAGCATTGACATATATACACTACTGTGTGTAAGACAGCTAGCTAGTGGGAAGCTGCTGCATAACACAAGGAGCTCAGCTCAGTGCTCTCTGACAACCTAGAGAGGCGGGATGAGGGGAAGGTGGGAGAGAGGTCCAAAGACGGGGGCGTATATGTATACTTATAGCTGATTCAATTCATTGAACAGCAAAAACTAACACAACATTGTAAAGTAACTATACTCCAATAAAAAATGTTTTTAAAGAAAAAGAAAAGAGCTGCTTTGCTAATCCTTCTATCAACAGGCATCTTTTCACTACCTGTGGATTGTCCAATCTAAGAACATTACTTATACCTCAAGTCTTTTCTGAACTCCATCAATACTTCCCCATGTAATTTTTTTTTTTTTACTTTCCAAGATACCTGTAAGCTTCATACCAGTCCCTTAGTAGAGGGAATGAGAATCCTTGGCCTCCAGTGATGCTGGGGAGTAGAGTGGCATGGAAGAATAAGTACCCAGCACAGCTACTTGGGAAACACTGGGCAGTGATTAAATAATTACTTTCTTACACATATTTTATTTTGTTTATTTATTTTGTTTGGCAGCACCACAAGACTTGCAGGATCTTAGTTTACCCACCAGGGATAGAACCCATGTCCCCTGCATTGGAGGTACAGAGTCCTAACCACTAAACCACCAGGGAATTCCCTCTTATACATATTTTAAATAGAAGTTGAAGATGTCTTCAAACTCCATATCAGCCATAGAGGAGATAAAGTTAGAATCTTAGTTTCAGTTCAGTCACTTGGTATTGATCATCCTCTGTCATCCCCTTCTCCTCCTGCCTTCAATCTTTCCCAGCATCAGGGTCTTTTCCAATGAGTCAGTTCTTCACATTGACCAAAGTATTGGAGCTTCAGCATCAGTCCTTCCAATGAATATTCAGGACTGATTTCCTGACTTTGCAGTACAAAAGATTCTCAAGAGTCTTCTCCAACACCACAGTTCAAAAGCATCTTAATTTAGAGTCTAATAAATGTGATCAGAAAACATATATAAAGTTCAGATCTTTATCCTGAGTACTAAATATGATGTGCTTACATTCCATAGAATGTGGACAGAATGATTAGATGAGGATAGTCCCAGGCACACTGGATATAGGCAGCTCAAAGACAAGACTTAGATGAAGGCTCTTCAGGGGCATAGAAGGAAACACTAGAGTGCATTAGTCTGCTTCCCTGAACAATGGCACTAGCAGTCAGAGTGGTTCAAAGATGCTTCAAGGACAGTTGGTGGACCAGCTGGTGACAGATGAATGTCTGTTTGTGGTGACTTCTGACTCTGAGAATCTGTAACTCTATGAAATAAAGATAAAAGAACCTATTAAACCAACCAATAAACATGTATTGATCACTCACTATCTTTCAAGAACTCTTTTCTACATGCTGGAGATGTAATGGGGCAAAATGGCCTCTCTCATGCAGCTGACAGTCTAGGGAAGAGAAGACAGACATTGACCAAATAATCACATGAACAAATATGAATTTCAGTGGTGACAGGTGCTGCAAATAAGAAATCCACAGTGCTGTGAGAGCTTTCAAGAGAGCAAGAAGGTGAGGATGGCTCCCTGAGGATATGACTGTTCATCAAGGATGAGTAGGAGATATCCAGGAGAGGGGAGTAGGGCAGAGCAAGCAAGGTTATTGAAAGTAGCAGCCCTGTCTTCCCATTTCCTGGTGGAAAACAGTATGACTCACTGAGAGACAAGATGCCCTAATTATTAAAAGATAGACTTGAATTCCATACCTTTCACTTACGAGTTGTGTGTCCTTGGGCAAGTTATTTAGGCTTTCTGCACCTAAGAGTTCTTACCTGTCAAATTAGGAAAATATCTATCTAACAGGATTGTTGACTAAGACAAATGAAACAATGTAACAAAATGCCTAATCCAAGCCCAATACATAGTGCTTATTAAACTTTGTCTATAATCCATAAGTAAACCACAATATCACAATGACAATTTATTCATTAAAGGCAAAACCTTTTAAACTGCTAACTAGTGGCTTGGGGACACTATGTATTCCAGCACTGAGGCTGGGAGCCCAAAACCATTAATGGTCGGAAGTGAGAACCATGGTCCACAAACTTGTTATGAAAGAAATCCCACAATTCTTCTTTTTAATTTGAATCTACTTAAATCTTACTCTTACCCAGGTCAGGAATTTTTTTCCCTAGATCGAAGAATTCAATCTCAATTGTAATTAGATTCTGTTCCTCTCCATAATCTTCAGTCCTTCAAGGTCATTAATGATTAATTCATTGTCCAAGTACCTTCACCCTTGAAGGCAGGCACCTCAACTGGTCAAGGTCTCTGTCCATTTCCTCATCTGAGTGCTTGCTCCTCTCTGGTGGTTCCCCCTCTTTTCCTTCCTCTCTTTTCCCCATGCCTCAGGAGGGAGGGGTTTGTGCACAAAGGGGTGATTATTCTTAGATTTATCTTCTCCCATGTCCTCCATCTTCTGCCAGTGCCTCCAGTGACCCCAGCTGGAAATCAAAGAACAAGGGAGCCTGGGTGATGTAATCTTCAAAGGCTGGCCTTCTCAGGTACAGAGTAGATTAGAAAAGGGCAGATGGGAGTGGGGAAAGGGTGATGTAGTGTAGAGCAGTTACCTGTGATGAACATTTATGCCATCCAAAGAGATTAGCTCAGTATAAGATAGCATCACTGACTCAATGGACATGAATTTGAACAAACTCTAGGAGATAGTGAAGGGCAAGGCTGTCTGATGTGCTGCAGTCTATGGGGTCACAAAGAGTCAGACTCGGCTTAGTGACTGAACAACAACATATACCCAGTAGTGGGATGCTGGGTGGGTCATATGATAGCTCTATTTTTAGTTTCTTAAGGAGTCTGCATGCTATTCTCCATAGTGGCTGTATCCATTTACATTCCCACCAACAGTGCACACCTTCTCCACACCTTCTCCAGCATTTATTGTTTGTAGATTTTTGGATGATGGACATTCTGACCAGTGTGAGGTGATGCTTTATTGCAGTTTGACCTAGGTGGGTGGGTTGGGGGATGGAAGGGAGATCCAAGAGTGAGGGGATATATGTATCCATATAGCTGATTCACTTCATCGTATAGCAGAAACTAAGCAATATTGTAAAGCAACTCTATCCCAATTTTTTAGAAAGAGATTAGCTATTTTTGAACTGAAAACAGTGTACAAATGACGAAAAGATTAGTAGTTGTTATGAGTGAGGTTGGAAGGGATGGGAGTGTCTATAAAAGGACAACACCAGGGATTCTCATGGTGATGAAAATGTTCTGTATCTTGACTATATCAATCCCAGTATCCTAGAGGTGATATTGTACTGGAGTTTAGTATAATATTACTATTGGGGGAAACCAGGTAAAAAGCATAAGATCACTCATATTATTGTTACAACAGCATGTGAATTATAATTATCTCAAAATAAAATGTTTAATTAAAAAAGGAAAAAGCAGGCTAGTTTAAGATAGATAAGATGCTAGATATTTTCTGTCCTTATCTCATCAAAAGAAGTGTAATTATTTGTTTCCCCCAAAGACTGCATCTTGCATTTAGTTTACACAGAAATATGTAGCTCCTGGAATTTTTATTCAGTAATAATAGCTGAACAAATTGCTTTTTGCTAAAGGTGCCTCAGTATTCAGCTTGACCACATCTTTAGAATGTTTGTTAGATTGCAGAATCCCAAGCACACCCGTGAATAGCCTTGATCCATCTGCCAATGCAGGGGACACAGGTTCGATCCCTGGTCCAGGAAGATCCCACATGCCACGGTGCAACTAGGCCCTTGCACCACAACTACTGAGCCTATGCTCTAAAGCCCGGCAGCCGAAACTACTGAGGCCCTCGCACTCTGGAGGCCGTGTACCGAAACAAGAAAAGCCACCACAACAAGATGCCTGAGAACCACAACTGGAGAGTAGCCAATTTGCAACAATGAAGACCCAACAGAGCCTAATATAAGTAAATTAAAAAAAAAAAAATTTTTTAAAGGAATGCTTTAAAAAAATAAAAATACAATGGGTTTCAAACAGAATCAGTTCAGTTCAGTTCAGTCACTCAGTAGTGTCTGACTCTTTGCAACCCCATGGACTGCAGCACGCCAGACCTCCCTGTCCATCAGCAACTCCCAGAGATTACACAAACTTATGTCCATTTAGTCAGTGATCCCATCCAACCATCTCATCCTCTGTCATCCCCTGCTTCTCTCACCTTCAATCTTTCCCAGCATCAGGGTCTTTTCAAATGAGTCAGCTCTTCGCATCAGGTGGCCAAAGTATTGGAGTTTCAGCTGCAACATCAGTCCTTCCAATGAACACTCAGCACTGATTTCCTTTAGGATGGACTGGCTGGATCTCCTTGTAGTCCAAGGGACTCTCAAGAGCCTTCTCCAACACCGCAGTTCAAAAGCATCAATTCTTCGGCACTCAGCTTTCTTTATAGTTCAACTACACATCCATACATGACTACTAGAAAAACCATAGCCTTGACTAGACAGATATTTGTTGGTAAAGTAATGTCTCTGCTTTTTAATATGCTGTCTAGGTTGGTCACAGCTTTTCTTCCAAGGAGTAAGAGTCTTTTAATTTCATGGCTGGAATCACCATCTGCAGTGATTTTTGAGCCCCCCAAAAATAAAGTCTGCCGCTGTTTCCACTGTTTCCCCATCTATTACCCAGGAAGTGATGGGACCAGATGCCATGATCTTAGTTTTCTGAATGTTGAGCTTGAAGCCAACTTTTTCACTCTCCTCTTTCACTTTCATCAAGAGGCTCTTTAGTTCTTCTCCACTTTCTGCCGTAAGGGTGGTGTCATCTGCATGTCTGAGGTTATTGATATTCCTCCCAGCAATCTTGATTCCAGCTTGTGCTTCATCCAGCCCAGCATTTCTCATGATGTACTCTGCATAGAAGTTAAATAAGCAGGGTAACAATATAGAGCCTTGACATACTCCTTTCCCGATTTGGAACCAGTCTGTTGTTTCATGTCCAGTTCTAACTGTTGTTTCCTGACCTGCATCCAGGTTTCTCAAGAGGCAGGTCAGGTGGTCTGATATTCCCATCTCTTTCAGAATTTTCCACAGTTTGTTGTGATCCACACAGTCAAAGGCTTTGGCATAGTCAGTAAAGCAGAAATAGATGTTTTTCTGGAGCTCTCTTGCTTTTTCAGTGATACAACGGATGTTGGCAATTTGATTTCTGGTTCCTCTGCCTTTTCTAAAACCAGCTTGAACATCTGGAAATTCATGGTTCATGTACCGTTGAAGCCTGGCTTAGAGAATTTTGAGCATTACTTTGCTAGCGTGTGAGATGAGTGCAATTGTGTGGTAGTTCAAGCATTCTTTGGCATTGCCTTTCTTTGGGATTGGAATGAAAACTGACCTTTTCCAGTCCTGTGGCCACTGCTGAGTTTTCCAAATTTGCTGGCATATCGCGTGCAGCACTTTCACAGCATCATCTTTTAGGATTTGAAATAGCTCAAGTGGAATTCCATCACCTCCACTAGTTTTGTTCATAGTAATGCTTCCTAAGGTCCACTTGACTTTGCATTCCAGGATGTCTGGCTCTAGGTGAGTGATCACACCATCGTGATTATCTGGGTCATGAAGATGTTTTTTGTATATTTCTTCTGTGTATTCTTGCCACCTCTTCTTAATATCTTCTGCTTTTGTTAGGTCCATACCATTTCTGTCCTTTATTGTGCCCATCTTTGCATGAAATGTTCCCTTGGTATCTCTAATTTTCTTGAAGAGATCTCTAGTCTTTCCCATTCTATTGTTTTCCTCTATTTCTTTGCACTGATCACTGAGGAAGCCTCTCTTATCTCTCCTTGCTATTCTTTGGAACTCTGTATTCAAATGGGTATATCTTTCCTTTTCTCCTTTATTTTTTTGCTTCTCTTCTATTCATGGCTATTTGTAAGGCCTCCTCAGACAGCCATTTTGCTTTTTTGCATTTCTTCTTCTTGGGGATGGTCTTGATGCCTGTCTCCTGTACAATGTCACAAACCTTCTTCCATAGTTCATCAAGCACTCTGTCTATCATATCTAATCCCTTGAATCTGTTTCTCACTACCACTGTATAATCGTGACAGATTTGTATTCAAACAGAATACAGTAGGATTTTTCTTAACATGTGAAGAAATCTAGATGAAGATAAAACCAGAGTAAGAACAATGAGACAGGATCAGGGGTAGGGTTACTACACAACATACGAGTGTGATTTCATGTACACTCTGAGAAGCCAGTCACTCAGGCGGCCTTTGGTCTTACCTTTCTGACAGCCCATGCAAAGAGCAAAACCTGATCTATTATGTGCTTGTAAGATAAATTTGACTTGAAGGACACCTCTTTGCTGTGTTGTCATAGAGGTGACATTACAATTTATTCAACATTCTTAGGGTTAACAATACAACCAGTTTCACAGTTCAATAAAAGCAATTCTCTCAGGGACTTAAATGATGCTGTTTAGATGTACAGCATTCTGGTTTTGATTTGGGGGCATTCTGGAATATATTTGAAATGAAAGAATTACGCCCTTTAAGAAATAAAATGTACTTTTCCAGCAAGCTTTAGGTAAAGATTGGTGAGGTGGCAAACTAAAATCCTGACAGGGTCCAGGAAGGTACAATAACTAAGAAAAACGAGACACCTGTTATACACACACACACTACAAATATAGTAAAATGGCATTTTCTAAATGGCCTCCCATTGGGAGGTTCACTAAGGCATGGTGGGATCTATGCAACCTGCAGGCCACTGCTCGTTGCCAGCCTGTTGTTACCATAACCAGAATCAGGGCCGGATGTGGTCAGAGCTCCTCATATTTCTGTGTATTTGTTGGAGTTCTGTTCCGCAAAACAGAAACCACTCCAGCTATTTTAAGCACAAAGGGCAAAGGGCTTCAAACGGGGAATTAGGTGCTTACAGTGTGTTCAAGCTGGGCCTCCAGGGCTGACCGCCAGAAGAGCAATGAGGAACCTGCCCCCGAGGAGGCTGCCAACTCTGGCTCAGCTGGGAAGATGGGAATTCTGGATGTTTTCCCTTAACTGTTAGCTTTAGGAATAGCCTAGAGATTAGGTGGCTGTGAGTGCTGTCACTGCCAGCTCCAGAGCCATACCTCACCTGTTAGGTCCCCACAAAGCTGCTGACATGGTTGCTGCTACAGAAAAGCCCGAAGCATCCTTGATAGAGCCTGCCACCAGGGGCAACTGGCCTCTGCCTTTTACATCTCCTCTGTGTGCATCTGATTGGTCTAAGCCAAAACTCAGTCCCTTCTAGCTTAGAAATGTCATTTTTAGCTGCCCGGTCTCTGGGGGGGGGGGGGGGGGGAGGGTCAGGGGAGAGGGGTGTGTGGAATGCATGCAGAGAAACTGTTTTATCCGTCACATTTTATTTTGATGCAAAAACCACCTGAGCTTTTCAATGCTGGTAATTAAATCATTTTTAATGAATACCAACAGGCAGGCTGATAATGTGGGAGTTGATAAAATACATCTATGAACAGATTCAGCTTCATGACAAGCAGCTGGATGGCAGTTTTTGGTCCACTTCAGTACACGGAAGAAGAGACCATTACACCCTCCCCGATCCCCATAGGGGCTTCCCTGGTGGCTCAGGCAGTAAAGAATCTCCTTGTAATGAAAGAGACTGCAGTTCAATCCCTGGGTCAGGAAGATCCCCTAGAGAAGGAAATGGCAACCCACTCCAGTATTCTTGCCTGGCGACTAACACTTCACTTCCTCCCCATCAGTCCTTATATGAATAACAATTTGTATAGTGCTATGCTGTATTCACAGAGAAGGCAATGGCACCCTACTCCAGTACTCTTGCCTGGAAAATCCCATGGACGGAGGAGCCTGGTAGGCTGCAGTCCATGGGATCACGAAGAGTCGGACACGACTGAGCGACTTCATTTTCACTTTTCACTTTCATGCATTGGAGAAGGAAATGGCAACCCACTCCAGTGTTCTTGCCTGGAGAATTCCAGGGGCTGGAGAGCCTGGTGGGCTGCCATCTATGAGGTCGCACAGAGTTGGACACAACTGAAGCGACTTAGCAGCAGCAGCAGCAGTGCTGTATTCAAAGCAGTTAAAATGAGCTTACTGTTACAAATGTAGTAAATGCTTAAACAAACAATATTCCAACACACAGGTTCATACAGTAGAAGTTTGTTTTTCTCTTCTCACTTCCCACTATCACTCCCCAGATGTAATTTCAGATAACATTGTGAAATAAAACAGACTTCACTATATTCGAAGTTGACTCTTTCAGAAGCACCTTTGTTTCAGATGATCTACCAAGAGAAAGCTAGAATCAAGTGTTTGAAGCATTTGGACTCATGTGAGAATCTATCCAACATATATCTGGTGTTTAATTGGGCTGGTAAGTCTGTTGACTGAGGAATGGGCTTACTATCCACACCAAAGAGTTCATACTCAGTCTGGGAACAAATATAATTTCCTATAACATATTTTATAGCCAGTGAACAAATATAATTTCCTATTCTTGACCATTAACCACAAAGTCTGAGATTGCCACAAAGCTTGTAAAACATGTACGGTATAGGAAATTTTATTTATTGCTGATATTTTTCACTGATAGCTCAGTTGGTAAAGAATACGCCTGCGATGCAGGAGATCCCGGTTCAATTCCTGGGCAGGAAGATCCTCTGGAGAAGGGATAGGCTATCCACTCCAGTATTCTTGGGCTTCCCTTGTGGCTCAGCTGGTAAAGAATCTGCCTGCAATGCGAGAGACATGGGTTCAATCCCTGGGTTGAGAAGATCCCCTGGAGAAGGGAATGGCTACCCACTCCAATATTCTGGCCTGAAGAATTCCATGGACTATACAGTCCATGGGGTCGCAAAAAGTCGGACGTGACTGAACGACTTTCACTGCTAATATTTGAAAACCTTAGTGTGTCTTCTCAGTAAACATGGAAAGAGAGGAACTATCATTTATTATTTTCTGAAACACTGTAGGCAAATACTTAAATTTAAATAAGACCTTTGTTCCCCTAGGTTGTCTTTCAACAATATTCCTTATTTATTGTGCTCTTCTTTTCACCAGAAAGTAAATATTATCTAACTTTCTCTTTTCTGTCTTATGGAAAAGAGTAATAAGCAACACTTCTCAAAATATTTGGGTCAACAGGACATTTCCTTCTCAAGGCATCTCATCAAGTCCACAGTGACCTGTCATTTTACTTACACTTAGTCAAGGTCAGGTCAGGGAACTAAGCTTCTGATTGTTATATCCACAACTGTGTAATATATACACGTAGACATTTGTAATAAACACATTTTGCATATATATGCATGTGCACATTTGTATCATATAGTTTTTTTCAAGCACTTTCACATATTATCTCATTCAGTTGTCACAAGAAGTATATAGGAAAGTGGATTTCCTATTATTGTCTCCAAGGAGGCTCAAGGAGGTTTAGTAGCTTCATTAAGATAACCCAACTAGTGAACAATCAGATTAGATCTGGGGCTTCTATTTCTGGGTCTAGTTCTCTTTTCCCTTTTACATGTCTTCATATGTAAAATCATACAGTATAACTGAAGGGCCTTAGAGTTCACATCCGTGTTCCTGGAGGAAAGTGGGGACCAGAAAGAGCAGTGGAGGTGGTCCTTTCAGTAGCATCTCTTCCTCTCGCAGTTCCAGCCGTTAGGATCTGCTATTGCTCATGAACAAAGCCTGTGTATGTACAGTGGGCCAGGAATCAGGTAAATGTTTTGCAGCTTCTTGTCTGAATCCTTTACCTTAGCTCATCCAGAATTTAGATTCTAATTTGTTCCTTTTCAATTCTCTTAAGAGATTGGAGAACTACCTCTAAAACTTAATGTTGTCTTTCTATTAAAATACTTTTAAATGTTAACTAATTAATTTAGAAAAACCAGCATCATAAAGATAAGAAATAATCACTGGGACATCTCTGGCAGTCCAGTGGTTAAGATTCTGTGCTTCCAATGCAGGGGGCACAGGTTCAATCCCTTGTCGGGCAACTAAGATCCCACATGCCTCAGGGCCTGGCCAAATTTTTTTTTTAATAAAAATAAACTCTTTAAAAAAGAAATAATCAGTAATCCCACCATCCAAATATTTGTACCACTGTAGTTTTGATATATATATCCTTTATCTCTTAGTTATTTCAGGCCACTCTAACAAAACACCGTAGACTGACTTAAACAATAAATATTTATTGATATTTCTCACAGTTCTAGAGGCTGGGGAGTCCAAGACCCAGGTTCTATCATGTCTGGTGAGAGCCCTCTCCCTGGTTTGCAAACAACTCCCTTCTTGCTGTATCCTCACATAGCGGAGGAAGAGAAGACTCTAGCTTCTTCCTCTTCTTCTAAGAGCACTAATTCCATCTGGGGGGCTCCACCCTCTTGACCTCATCTAAACCCAAAAACCTGCCAAAGATCCCACTTCCAAATACCATCACATTGGGAGTTAGGGTTTCAATATTATAATGAGGGGGAGGGCAGGGTAGGTGACATAGACATTCAGTCCTCTTAACATGAATTCAGCCAATGGTACTTTCTTTCTTTATAAATGTAAACATTTTAAAAAATAAGATGAGCCTGTTTAATCTCTTTGCAACATGTTCTTTTCCTCTAGAAATAGAAATATATCAGAATTATATTTCTATATCTTCTGGAAGAGTCTTCTGTAAGAACAGTTTTGATGATCATCTCACTGCATGGTGTCACAGTTCACTTCATATCCTGAGCTGGGCTTTTAAGTGATTCCTCTTCTTCACCATTCTAGATAGGTTATGCTGATTTCATTCCCTGTCTCTTATGGAGCATGATGCAACTAGCCCTCACTCCACAAATAGCCCCTGGAAGAAGTAACTCTGTGTATCCTATGACACTTCTCTTCCCAGACAAATGATGGTTGATTGGATGGAGTCAGTCGATCAATCGGCACTCAGCAAGTAATCAGTCTAAATCAATCAAGAATTTTAACTAAGAGAACCAGAAAATGTAGAAGAGAATAGGCGTTTCAAATGAAAGATGCCTTGCAACCTAATACTTGTGACCAAAAGAACCTTGGTAAATCTCAAACCTGAATCTTTTTTCTTTTAACCTATTCATGATTATTTCTTAGAATAATGTTCAGAAGTGGGATGCTAGCTCAACTTTATGTATTTTTTAAAAAGTTTGACATGTATTGCCAAATTGCTCTCTAGAAGTTATTCTCTTCCCAACCATCACTAAAGGTTAGTTTTTCCAATTGTATTTCCAAAATGGTATCTCATTGTTTTAAGTTGCATATTTATGAATTCCAAGTGGGCTTTAATGTTTTCTGTGGGTATTAGGATTTTGTATTTCTTCCTTTGTGAATTGACATTTGTGATCATTTGCCCATTTTTTTTGAAGTAATCATATGTTTCTTTTTGATTTAAAATAACTCTCTATATGTTACAGACTTTAATCTTCATCAGGATTCTTTTCATTGTGAGCTAGTGGGAGTGAGAAGGAAGGGTAGAAAAAGATAGACCCAGGATTTGGGTGAAGGTCAGCTGCCAAAAGAGGATCAGGTCAGGGAACACTCCACCCCTGACTCTTCCTCCTCTTTCCTAGACATGTCTTAAATGTGGAATACAGGTGTCACTGGACACTCATAGAGACTTTCAAAGGGCTATATAGGCATAGAGATTTTTAAGGAAGTTAAGTTCCAGATCTTTACATTTTATATAACTTGTTCCTTAAATCGACTGCCTAAGAAATCCTTTCCTATTTCAATTTTCCTGTAGTGTTTCTCTCATTTTACAGAATCTCATTATGGTGATTTGCACTAAGACATGCATATAATTCAATTGAGAGACATGCTATAACTACCTCTACTCCCATCTACATGAACAAGATTTCTTGGTGTTTTTATTGAAATGCATTTTCAAAAATTAAAAATTATTTTTCTTAATAATGAGCTATCAAAAGTTGTAATATATCCATGTTGTATTGATCAGTTATGGCATATGTTAATCAGGATAGTGTAAGCTACCTTAGTAACCAATATACCTAAAACTTCAATGGCTTAACACACCAAAAGCATATTGCTAATTTTTATATCACACTCCGGTTCATATAAAGAGGCTCTCTTTGGGGATTCTCCTCCAAGGGGGCCCTAGATAACTATGCTTCCATCTCTCATCTTTGCCATCTCAGAGTTTTGGGATTCCAACAGGGAAACTGAAGGAGACAGAGAAAGGGAAAGAGAGAGAAAGAAATAGAGCTCAACTCACTGTTAACTAGGACAGGAAACAATACATCATTTCTGTTCACACTCCCAATGGGAAACTAAGAAATATTAACTTCCTGTACCTCCAAAAAGAGAAAAGGATGTGGTGAACACACATTGTCTCTGCTACAGGTATTTCCAGTAATGATTGTAATGATAACTCAATCTAGATGATTTGTTTTAACAGACATTGTGACTACAGATTTTTTAAAAAGCTTTAATTTTACTTTGTGTTTATTCAGAAGTATGGCGATACAGTTGATAAAGAATACACCTGCCAACGCAGGAGACACAAGAGATGTGGATTCAATTCTTGGGTCAGGAAGATCCCCTAGAGTAGGAAATGGCAACCCATTCCAGTATTCTTGCCTGAAAAATCCCATGGAGAGAGAAGCCTGGCAGTCTAGAGTCCATGGGCTCACAAAGGGTCGGACACGACTGAGCACACACGTGCTGTTATGTGCATGAAATAGTTAAATAAATGCTCTTAATCACAAAAATACATTTTATTAGGATAAAATTATGGAAATGAATATAAATAAAAATAAAAGGAGAAAACAAAAAGTTGTAAAATTGCAACTATTACTCAGTGGATGATAATGGATATCAATTTGCTATAGTATTGATATTCTCTTGGATTTATTATAACAAGTTAAGTAAATATCACTTTAAAGGGCTTCCCAGACAGCTCAGCGGTAAAGAATCTGCCCACAGTGTGGGAGACACAGAAGATGCAGGTTCAATCCCTGGATGGGAAAGATGCCCCAGAGGAGAAAATGGCAATCCACTCCAGTATTATTGTCTGGAGAATCCCATGGACAGAGGAGCCTGGCAGGCTAGAGTCCATGGCATCGCAAAGAGTCAAACAGGACTGAGCACGAACGCGCATGTACACACACACACACATCACTTTGAAAAAGCCAATATTGACAACAGAGCATAAATTATACCCTTTGCTACTATTCAAGGTTTTGATAAAATGTCTTACATGACAACATAAAACTGAAGGAGGGTGCATAGTTTTTCAAAATTTCTTTAGGAGATAGTGAACAAAAGCATTGCAGCCCATTATCCTATCCTGTCTTTAAAGAAACACCCACCCAATTAGATTTTTTTCTTTAAAACTATCAAGAAAGAAAGAAAGAAAAATACACTGTTAATGAAACTGCTTCTGCCATACTGGACTTGCAGATGCCAACGGTTGCAAACCATGGTAGTTTATGACACAAGCTTCCCAGAAAGTCCAAGGATAGAGAGTGCCAAGTAAGAAATGTATTTCTTGGCAGAGTTCATGTGTCAAGGTAACAACCAGACCCACAGTGAGCCACGCCCTGCTTAGCTTTGCAGTAAAGCTACCTTAGAATTTAAGTCTTCCCCCCTGAAGTCGGTGAATTCTTATTGCCTTTCTCATCAGCTGGTCATATTGAACCACTCTCTCAGCTAAATAAACATTCTGCCACTTTCCAGAAGAATCTAAAGCACCCTGTCTTTTTGACTGTCGAAGAAGATGGCCGTTTTAGACAGGGGTCTAGCTCTCCTTCCTAAAAAGGCCCATTGACCTTTATTGCAAGTGAAATAGCTTATGGGAACAGTAAATGGCTAACCTTACTGTACCATAAAATAGAGCTTGCTACAGCCTCTCCTCTCTCAGCCCTGGCGAGAAGCCTGTAATAGCACTCCTCATAAAAGCCTCCGTGCCATTCCCCAGGTGCAACCCTTTACAGAAGGACAACTAGGGAGTTTCCAAAATGGCTTGAAGAGAAGGCCATCTAAGAATAATGCCAACTATTTAGCAGATGTTTCTTGGCCAGAATTACTTTTTTTTTTTTTTTTCGCATTTGCTCTTTTGTAACTAGTATAAATGACAGCTGGCAATATACCAGAAACATAGAAGAGGAAGCTTACGTTAAAAGGCCGTTGAGATCTTAACTCCCTGACCAGGGATCAAACCTGCACCTTCTGCATTGGAAGGTGAAGTCTTAACCACCTGGGAAGCAGCCAGGCAAGTCCCACAATATCTTTGGTAGGCTGAGGTCGAACCCAAGAATTTGCATTTCAAAGTCTTTTCCAAGAGATGCTGCTCTTGTTGACCCCGGCTGCACTTTGAGAATCATTGCTTTAAATTGTAGCATGACTAGAAGAAGCTGATGGAATTCCTTTAGAACAATCTGCTGGGAATTGACAATGCCTTCTTTTTAAAATTAAACAAATGTTACATTTAAAAAAAAAGACAATACTGTAACAACTTTAATAAAGACTTTAAAAATGGTCTACATCAAAAAAAATCTTAAAAAAAAAAAGCCATTGAGAATGCCATCTGATTTGGAGATTAAAAAATAAATTCTACTCTCTGAACCAATGAAGTTATAAAATAGAAATTTTCATCATGTTTCAAAAATAAATACATGATTCTATAATATTGATTGAGTACCAACCATTTGCAAGGTGGAGTGCTAAGGAACTAAGAAGAAAGATACCAGCTTCAAAGTCAAGAATTCAGAAAATCTTTTTCTAAGCAACACCCAGTTATCTCCTTCACATATTGCATTTTCATCGAGGAGTATATCACTGCCTGACATTCTCTCCTTTATTTCTCTATTGGTCTCTCTCCCCCTGAGACTGTAAGCTTCGTGATGGTTGAGACTTTGCCCATTCTGTCATAGCTGCATCCCCAGGGTTCAGCATGAAGCCCAGGATGCTGCAGACTTTCGTCAAATTTTGTCAAAGAATGAGTAAATTCCCACCTTCAGAAGGAGCATGGACTCACAAGGGGCTGGGATGTACATCCCGAATATCAATAATATTCATTTATATATTCAGAAAAAAAGAGCTCAAACAAACCATAAGGAACTTAGCGGGAAGTTTCCCTTTTCACTTTTTACAATCAGCATCTACATATATTTTTAGAAAAACAAATATAAAACTGTAACATAAATGTAAATTAAAAAATAAACATGTAACTTTGACATTCCTAACAATAAGCTTCACCTTAAGCTTGAACATAAAGATAATGCATGAAAAATTATATTCTTTACTGATGCTTCTAACCATCATGTGCAAAGGATCTGTGACCACAAATGGATTAATACCTACTACTCAACCTGTTGTTTATTTTGTTTGGGTTTTGTTATACTTGCTTTTTCTTTTCCAAAAGGGGTAACATACTATTAATATTATGTGATATGTATTTAGCTGAAAAGAATATTAAATAAATTTGCTCAATCTACAGCTTTATGAAATTTTAGTTTTCATTATTAACATTCTATTAGGAAAAAAACTCTTGTTTTCCTTTAGACGTGTTATTAAGTTTATTAAATCTTTATTTACACATTCATTTGGAATTTTGGAATCACATGGTCTCCTGTCCCTTTCCTTTTTTAATATTTATTTATTTGGCTGCTTTGGGTCTTAGTTGTGGCATGTGCGATCGAGTACCCTAACCAGGGATCAAACCCGGGCCACCTGCTTTGGGAGCTTGGAGTCTTAGCCACTAGACCACCAGGGAAGTCCCTCCTCCCCCTTTCTTTTCCCTTCTCCCATGAGAGAAAATCTCTGACCTGATTTTAGAAAGGGCTTCCCTGATGGCTCAGTTGGTAAAGAATCAGCCTGCAATGCAGGAGACCCTGGTTAGATTCCTGGGTCGGGAAGATCCCTGGAGAAGGGATAGGCTACCCACTCCAGTATTCTTGGGCTTCTCTTGTGGCTCGCTGGTAAAGAATCCGCCTGCAATATGGGAGACCTGGGTTTGATCCCTGGGTTGGGAAGATCCCTTGGAGAAGGGAAAGGCTACCCACTCCAGTACTCTGGCCTGAAGAATTCCATGGACTGTATAGTCCATTGGGTCACAAAAAGTCAGACACAAAAGAGAGAGTTTCACTTTCAATTTTAGAAAAGAATGTATGATTAATTGGTCAAAACTATAAAAATATTAATGCCTCCTGAAGCAAGTTTTCAGTTTGTTTTTTAGAGCTTAACTTCTTTGATTCTGCAGTACCTTATAAGGTATAAATATATTCATTTCATACAACCCTCAACAGCTTCAAGCAATACATGTAATGTCTTAATTGCTAGTTAATTTACACAGAAGTTGCCCTTTTAATCCTAGAATAAGCCCATCTTCTGAGATGTATCTGTTTGTTTACTGATAAATATTATCAGATTTAGAATCCCTCACTGGAAGCCTTCCTACATAAGGAAAAATGTAGGTTAGACTTCTTTCCTGAACAACACTATCACATAAAGCTTTATCCTTGTTGTTGTTTAGTTGCTAGTGTCCAACTCTTTTGAGACCCCATGAACTGTAGCCCACCAGGCTCCTCTGTTCATGGGATTCTCCAGGCAGGAATTCTGGAGTGGGTTGCCATTTCCTTCTCCAGAGGATCTCCCCAACCAGGGATCGAACCCATGTCTCCTGCTCTGGCAGGCAGATTCTTTACCACTGAGCCACCAGGACAGGTCCACAAATCATAAGATATTAGGTGAAACTGGACATTGAAAAATATTTTGATGTACAGTCAATCCAAGGGTGACTAAACAGTAGTGTGGGGATGCGACATACAGGTCCCTTCCCCAAGTGTGGTGAATCACTCGGCTGGCAGAGAGCTCCCCTGGGATAATAGCACCACCAAAAGAACCTCTTGACACTCACTAATCTAGGCTGATAGCATCATTTAGATAGGCTTAGAGCCAAAAGAATGCCAAGGTCAGTGTATTTGTAGCAAGTATTAATTCTTATCAATTTAAAAATGAAAACAATAAATAACATTTAAGACAACTTTAGAGAAATCATATCATAGTCCAAAACTATTATATAACTGCTATCTGTTTTACATAAGGCCTTCCGTTTCTTGTAGACAATTAACACTAGTTACAATCATAGGTATTTTATCTTCTGCTTCAGTTAACTTTATATCATAAGCATGTTTCCAAGTTTGTATAGAGCTTTCATAATTATTATTTTTAATGACTATGTGAAGGCCATTGGATTAATTTTATTACTCTGTCTATCCTCAATGCCTGTTATGCTCAATGAGTCCTGGTGAGAGCATAGGATGAGTGCATGTGTTCTCAGTCCCTTCAGTCATGTCAGACTCTTTGTGATACCATGGACTGTAGCCTGCCAGGCTCCTCTGTCCATGGGATTCTCCAGGCAAGAACACTGGATTGGATTACCGTGCCCTCCTTGAGCTTAGGATGATGCTAATCTAAATGCTAGTGCCAAAACACCTCAGTTCAAATGTAAGTTTATTAACCTCTGTGCCTTAGTTTTCTGATCTGTAAAATGGGGTTGATGACAACTCCAACCACACGGGTTTGTCATGATTAAATGAATTAATTTTCTTAAAGTGCGTAGAACAGTGCCTGGTACATGGTAAGCAATCAATAAATGTGAACTATTATTATTGATGTATCAAGGTAAATGACTTTGGAGCCTTCAAGTCATCTCTTGCTTTTGCTATTGCAGACAGCAATGTAATGAACATCTCTACTTATCAGATGTTTTGCTTCTGTTTAATTCTTTCCTTAGATTAAATTTCTAGGAATAGATTGCTAGGTCAAAGAGTTTATCACAATGATTACTTTCAAAGAAATTCCTTTAACCTTTCCCCTTGAAAATGTGATGGCATGGAAAACAAACACTAGTTGATATAAAAGGGATGATCAAGAAAAGAAATCATGGCTTTATTTAACAACAATAATTTTAGTAAAAACACATTTTATTCATAAAACTAGGTAGACATTATACAAAACCCTGGGTCCCATTCAACTGATTTAATCCAACAAGTATTTCCCCACCTGCTCTGTGCTTGTTCCATGCTAGGTATTAAGCAGAGTATGGAAGGATATGAAGTGGCCTTTGTTCTTAAAGACTCAAAATCTATGTAAGAAAGTGAAATATGAAGGTAGTATGAGACTGTAGAATCAAGGGCCAAATTATATATATATATATATATATATATATATTTTTAATCCAAAATCTATGATACAGATACCGAGTATTAGGCATTGTCAGCTGGCAATAAAGAAACAATATTCAGTTTCAGTGAAGAAAAAGTGTGTGTGTTGGGGAGGTGGGGGTATGTAATGATACAAGTACACTTATATACAAAACAGAAACAGACTCACAGACATAGAAAACAAACTTATGGTTTACCAAAGGGGAGTGGGGGAGACAAATTAGGAGGATGAGATTAACATATACTCACTAATATATGTAAAGCAGATAATCAACAAGGACCTACTGTATAGCTGCTGCTTCTGCTGCTAAGTCGCTTCAATCGTGTCTGACTCTGTGCAACCCCATAGACGGCAGCCCACCAGGCTCCGCCGTCCCTGGGATTCTCCAGGCAAGAACACTGGAGTGGGTTGCCATTTCCTCCTCCAGTGCATGAAAGGGAAAAGTGAAAGTGAAGTTGCTCAGTCGTGTCCGACTCTTAGCGACCCCATGTACTGTATAGCACAGGGAACTAAAGTCAGTATTTTGTAAAAACCTATAAAGAAAAAGAATATATATACACACACACACACATGAGCTTCCCTGGTGACTCAGACGGTAAAGAATCTGCAGTAAAGAATCTGCTTGCAATATGGGAGACTCAGGTTCAGTCCCTGGAAAAGGGCATGGCAACCCACTCCAGTATTCTTGCCTGGAGAATTCCATGGACAGAGAGGAGCCTGGTGGGCTACAGTTCACGGGATCACAAAGAGTCAGACATGACTGAGCAACTAACACACACACACACACATATACATATACATCTGTATGTACATACAGATATATATATGGTGGTTTAGTCACTAAATTGTGTCCGACTCTTGTGACCCCATGGAGCCCGCCAGGCTCCTTTGTCCATGGAATTTCCCAGGCAAGAATATTGGAGTGGGTTGCCATTTCCTTCTCCGACATAAACACACACACACACATATACATATATCTTATATGTTTTATACCTCAAACCAATATAATATTGTAAATCAACTATACTTCAATTAAAAATTAATAGTTAATTCATTAAATATATTAAGCAGAAAAGAAGGAAAAAGAGAAAAGTGCGTGACCATCCAAGTGATAGCTAAATTAAGCTCCACTTTTTTCCTCAGAATCTAACATTTTATAATTTCTTTTAATACATCTCAAACATTTTCTGTACCAAACAGAAAATGTTTGCTCTTGCTAAGACACATTCTTATCCCTGCCGGTTAAGATAAAAGCGCTCCTCAGACTTCAGCTGTGGGCTTCAGCCAAGGGGGCCTGAAAGGGGTGCTCAGGAGTGGACGTGTCCTTGGTCAAGATCTGTGTGTGTGTGTCTGTTTAGGAAGGGCCTCTGCCAGCTGAGCTGAAATAACAGAATCATCTCCATTTCCCTCGTGTTGAGGGAAGCACTGCTAAAGTATCTTAAACAACCAAAATCTCCGACCACAAGCCCCACTACTTTGCTGTCCTCTTCTGAGTGTTGAAGGAAGCGGGGACCAACTGCCTCTTCTTTTGAGATGAGCAAGATCATTGGTTTGTTTCCAGGAAGCCAAACCTGAAATAGGAGCAGAGCCCTTTCCTGTCACTGAGGCAGACTTCCCAGTCACTGTAAACCCTTTCTGTAGGGGGCAAGCCCCAGATAAAGGGTTTTCCAGTCTTTAAAATGGCCTGCCAAATACCATTCGTGTACCTTATCCAGCAGTTTTCAAGCTGCCTACCTACTATGTACAGATCCTCTCGAACTGACAGGCTCCAGATTTTCCCCGACGGTTTAAGCCTCTGCAATGTCCAGAGAAGGAGCTGCTTTGCCCCAAACAGGTCCCAAAGCAGACAAGTGAAACTGTCTTCCTTATATGGTGAAAAGCGCCCTGTCACTTTAAGGCCAAGAGATTTGGCTGCAGATGGTCCCTGGGAAGTTTGCAGGCAGCCCCATCCTGTGTCTGCTCCTCTCCTCGAAGCTGTGCAGGTGAGTTTCCAAACCTTCTTTCCCCAATTTGCCCTCTACAGTCTCTCTTCTGGCCTAGCCAGTTGGAAATGCCCTTACAGAGGGCTAGAGAAATTCAGGATCAATAGAGATGGTGTTGTTTGAAGAAGTTTGAGCTGAAGGGGAAAAAACAAAACAAAACAAGCTTACTAGGAAAATGTGCAGTAATGCAGCCAAGGAGGATGCTTTCAACTTCCAGTGGGGAGGCAGCATCAAGGTTACAGGAGGCCCTGAGGCTTTCAGGGACCAAGCAGTGGAGGAGGGACAGACTCTAGGTAAGACCCTTGCAGGGGTGAGTTTGGACTTCTGAGCTATAGAACCTGGTCAGCTGCAAGTCTAAGCCAGACAGAGGTGAGAGGAAATAATACTTCTGCAAATGCTGAAGGCTTTACAGGAGATGGAGCTACAGGGTTGACTGTAGAAAGTGAACGTGAAATGTTTGCAGTGTCTGCTGGCATGGAAGGCTGCAGCCTTAACCCTTCATTCAGCCTGGATGATTAGCAAGTAGGATTTGACTGCACAGAGCACGGGCGGGGGTGGGGATGCCTGTGTGGAGTATTGCAGTAGAGACTAAAACAAATGGATAAGACTGTGATCTATGATTGTGGAACCGCATCTCCGGTATCCCCACAGTACCACCTGCAGAGAAAAGAGCTTTTCTAAGCTCAGAAATTCTGTGTCATCCACAGGCAAAGAGCTGCAAGAAGTCTCATTTAAGCTGCTTACTGCTCTGTCATTTACTAATTCAGTTTCCTGATTTCTTTTCTCCCATGGCCTAGAGCCCCCTAGGATATTAATTTGGAATTAACGAATAGAACTTTTTAACAGCTAGAGATGTGCTAGCACAAGTGTGTCTGTGAGAGGCTGAAATGTATTTGGGGATTGGGTTTGGGATTTTATGGGTAGGGTGAAAAGAGACGGGATGGCATAAGAGGAGAAACATTTGATGGTCATTTTACAATGTATGCAAAGCCGTTTAACTGAGCCCATTCGTCAGCTACAGCCAAAATAGAAGTCCACCCAGGAATTTAAAAAGAGTGATGCCAAATGATAGGGTTGGGCTTGTCTTCCCTCCTGGTTGAGTCTGGGGCCATTCATCATTCAGAGGCCAGTGGTTTCTCTACAGTTGTTGTGTGGGGGAGTGAACCCGGAGGCTGGATTAAAATTCCTTACATACCCCATGCCTCTAAAAAATATTCATTCATCTGAGTAGTCACTGAAGAATTCGTTTTATTATTAACTAATAAGTGCTCTATCTGCTTGTTTTCTAAAGACAGAAAGTCCATGAAAAAAAGGTTTGTTTTATCAACAGGGATTTGTTAGTGCAAGAGTTCCTCTTTTCTCACTTGTGATGGCTGGGCAAAGTGAGAATTATAGCTTGCTGAAACGCTGATGTCCTGAGCAGAAAGCTAAATTTTGAGTTCATAATTTGGAAGAGAGCAGGGAGTGTAAGTATAATTTTACTTCATTTGTTTCAAGTTAAATCCAGAAAGCAGTGTAGAATATACTGCTTTCAAATATGAACACTGCCAAGAAAAACAAAATCTAATCCCCAAAGCTGGAAAATCTCTAAAAGTAACAGACTGTGATCTTTTATAAGCTAAATCAAAGTGGTAAAAGGAAAAAAGATGTGGCTTCCTGAACGTTTCACATATTTACCCTCAATCACACATCAACTAGCGGACATCTCTTAAGCGATTTATTTCATCTGTGCCTCAGTTTCCTCACCATTAAACTGGGCATTTCTGTGAGGGACTTTCCAGTGAAATGGAAAGATCCATTGGAGCTGGAACTAAGCAGATCTGGGTTAAATTTTCCAGTCCCTTCATTTATTCCATAACCTTAAGTGAGTTACACAGCCAGTCTGAACCTTGGTTTCCTTATTTGTAAAGAGAGTAAATAATTAACAACGTCATCAGAATTAGAGGAACCTACCAAGACATAGGTTCAGACCTGCATGTCCTTGGACTTGGAGAGCAGGACATTGTGAAAAGAGAACTATCTAAACATGGGTAATGTTGAAAACGACAAGAAGATTTTTATTCAGAAGTGTGTCCAGTGCCATACCATGGAACAGGGAGGCAGGCACAAGATTGAGCCAAATCTCCATGGTATTTTGGGGCAAAAGACAGGTCAGGCCCCTGGATTTTCTTACACAAATTCCAACAGGAACAAAGGCATCTCTTGGGGAGAAAAGACATTGATGGGGTATATGGAGAATCCCAAGAAATACATTCGTGGAACAAAAATGATCTTCACGGACATTAAAAAGATGGCAGAAAGGGCAGACTTAATAGCTTATCTCAGAAAAGCTACTAATGAGTAATAGTTGTGCATTGCCTTGTTTATTACAAAACAGAAATGTCTCATGAGCTTTTTTATGTGTACCACATGTAAATAGACTTCATATAGCAGCATTCCAATCATGAATAGCTGGTAGGATATTTATTTTGGATAGTCCTGATTTTATAGACTGACCCATGGTTAAATTAATATGGTCAGCTTTTTGAATTTTGATACTAATGCTAGTTCAGCAAGTACTATGTCTGTTCACCCCTTCTAAAGACATGACTGGACTTGATGAGTAGTGTTCAGCTCTTCATAGAGATGATGAATGCCATCTCAAAACCTATAGGAAACTGGTGTTACATTTAAATTTATATAACTGATTACATTAATATATTTAAATATGGAGGATATCCCTTCACTGTGTCATAAAACAGCAAGACTCACCTGTGTTTCACGTTGTATTCATTAGCCTGCAAAAGGCAAGGGCTGAAGATAAGCTGGTAATGTCCACTCTATCTTTTTGGTCTTAACTATTACCAATTTAATTATAATCCCCTGTATCTAAAATGTTGCCTTTTATTCAATGAAAGGCATTTTAGTGCAGTTCATGTATAATAGCATATAAAGAATATTTAATTCTTTTCATAGTTCATAGGTGATCTGTAAGGTCACATGGGCTTCCCAGGTGGCAGGTAAAGAACCCATCTGCCAACACAGGAGGCATAAGAGATGCGGGTTCAGTCTCTTAGTGGGGAAGTTCCCCTGGAGGAGGGCATGGCAACCCACTCCAGTAATCTTTCTTGGAGAATCTCATGGACAGAGGAGCCTGGCAGGCCACAGTCCATAGGGTTGCAAAGAGTCAGACATGACTGAATCGACTTAGTACACACTCAAGGTCACATGCTTTTAAAATTTAGCATCACAAGCTATAGTGGCAAACTTTGTTTTTGAATTCTTTACTAAGTCAAACTAAAATTATAATTCAGGATTGTCTTTTAAATTGCTATTCCAAAGCACATGTAACTGTAGAATTACCATATGTGATTGGCAATGGTGCTTTGGCCAACTTGTCAGAAACATTAGAGAAGATATACAATCAACAAAATTTTATAAATTATGTGAGCCTAAGGCTTCAGATAATTAAAAACAAAACCACAGATCATAAATAAATTAGAGGAATGTTGGAATCCAGTAGAGTCTCCATAAACATTATTTTTCATTATTTTTTCTATGACTTAGGAAACTATATTGTTCCTTGCAGAGGAAGAAATGAGTTTTGAGAGCAGAAACTAGCTCTGTAGCACAACTTTACAACTTTAGAATCGCTGTTAGTTCACCCCCTTCTTCCCACCATCCTTCAAGAAAGGATGCCCAGGTCCCTAGAAAATCCATTCCTAGTTATTAACCAGGCTCATTGCTCAGAAATTTTTCTTAAATCAAACTCACCTCCAACTATTTTGTGTTCAGAGATATGAATATTTGTTTGTTTCCCTATGGTATAAAGATAGTCCATGGGCTTCCCAAGTGGCGCTAGTGGTAAAGAACCTGCCTGCCAAAGCAGGAGACGTAAGAGAGTGGGTTTGATCCCTGGGTCGGGAAGATCCCCTAGAGGAGGGCATGACAATGCACTTCAGTATTCTTGCCTGGAGAATCCCATGGACAGAGGAGCCTGCTGGGCTACAGTCCATAGGGTTACAAACAGCTGGACATGACTGGAGCGACTTAACAACACATGCACTCAAAGATAGTCCATATGTGTGAAGAATAATGGTAACCACCTTAGAATCTCAGTAAAGGTCGTCTATCCAAAAGCAAGTTTAAACAGCATTTTTAATGGATTTTTTTGTTGTTGTTGTTATTAGAAGCCACCTCTTACAAGTGGTTCAGTAATAACCAATTACTAACTTTCTGTAAAATCTCCTAACACATTCCCACCGCTGTCTTTAAGAACATAGTTAGTGCCACTCTCAGAGTTTTAATCATTCACTGCAGTCCATTTTAAGAGCAGGGTCGCCATACCTGCAATGGGGCTATGTGTAGGACACCATGTTAAATTGAAAACATTTCTTCCACCAGCTTAGAAAGGTGGTGATAAATAGCAGCAGCAGCAGAAATATTCCATTGGAAACACAAATCACAGCACATGCATTGGCTGGGAATTGAGAGTTGTCATTTTTAACTCAAATAAGGGTAGTTCACCCCTGTAGCCAGTCTTCTAGTAGTGGATTAACACCACCTCTGTCAGGAGACTGGTGTTTGGGATCTACCCTTGGCCACTTAAAGTAGCTGTGAGACTCGGGACTAGTTCCTGAGCCTCAGGTCCCTGGTCTGCCTCATGGGAATGACAATAATACTCATGCACATGGTTGTAGGGAGAACAGGAAAGCTGGCAGTGCAGACACTCAATAATTATATGTTGGATCTGAATGCCTGACATTTTCTAATAAGGTCCTTGCTCTTTAATAATAAGACATTGGCCATCAATTCAGTTCAGTTCAGTGTCCGACTCTTTGCAACCCCATGGACTGCAGCATGCCAGGCTTCCCTGTCCATCACCAACTCCCAGAGCTCATTCAAACTCATGTCCATTGAGTCGGTGATGCCATCCAACCATCTCATCCTCTGTCGTCCCCTTCTCCTCCCACCTTGAATCTTTCCCAGCCTTAGGGTCTTTTTAAATGAGTCAGTTCTTCGCATCAGGTGGCGGAAGTATTGGCGTTTCAGCTTCAGCATCAGTCCTTGCAATGAAAATTCAGGACTGATTTCCTTTAGGATGGACTGGTTGGATCTCCTTGCAGTCCAAGGGACTCTCAAGAATCTTCTCCAACACCACAGTTCAAAAGCATCAATTCTTCGGTGCTCAGCTTTCTTTATAGTCCAATTCTCACATCCATACATGACTACTGGAAAAACCATAGCTTTGACTAGATGGACATTTGTTGGCAAAGTAATGTCTCTGCTTTTTAGTATGCTGTCTAGGTTGGTCACAGCTTTTCTTCCAAGGAGTAAGTGTCTTTTAATTTCATGGCTTCAGTCACCATCTGCAGTGATTTGAGAGCCCAGAAAAATAGTCTCTCACTGTTTCTATTGTTTCCCTATCTATTTGCCATGAAGTGATGGGACCAGATGCCATGATTTTAGTTTTCTAAATGTTGAGCTTTAAGCCAGCTTTTTCACTCTCCTCTTTCACTTTCATCAAGAGACTCTTTCGTTCTTCTTTGCTTTCTGCCATAAGGGTGATGTCATCTGAATATCTGAGGTTATTGATATTTCTCCCAGCAATCTTGATTCCAGCTTGTGCTTCTTCCAGCCCAGCATTTCACATGATGTACTCTGCATAGAAGTTAAATAAGCAGGATAACAACATACAGCCTTGACGTACTCCTTTCCCGATTTGGAACCAATCTGTTGTTCCATGTCCAGTTCTAACTGTTGCTTCCTGACCTGCATACAGATTTCTCAGGAGACAGGTCAGGTGGTCTGGTATTCCCATCTCTTTCAGAATTTTCCAGAGTTTGTTATGTTCCACACAGTCAAAGGCTTTGGCATAGTCAATAAAGCAGAAGTAGATATTTTCCTGGAATTCTCTTGCTTTTTCGATGATCCAGTGGATGTTGGCAATTTGATCTCTGGTTCCTCTGCCTTTTCTAAAACAAGCTTGAACATCTGGAAGTTCATAGTTCATGTACTGTTGAAGCCTAGCTTGGAGAATTTTGAGTATTACTTTGCTAGTGTGTGAGATGAGTGCAACTGTGCGGTAGTTTGAGCATTCTTTGGCATTGCCTTTGTTTGGGATTGGAACGAAAACTGACCTTTTCCAGTCCTGTGGCCACTGCTGAGTTTTCCAAATTTGCTGGCATATTGAGTGCAGCACTTTCACAGCATCATCTTTTAGGATTTGAAATAGCTCAAGTGGAATTCCATCACCTCCACTAGTTTTGTTCATAGTGATACTTCCAAAGGCCCACTTTACTTCGCATTCCAGGATGTCTGGCTTCAGGTGAGTGATCACCATCGTGGTTATCTGGGTCATGAAGATCTCTTTGGTATAGTTCTTCTGTGTATTGTTGCCACTGGCCATAGACCTTGTCTATACCCTTTAGACCAATCTGCAAGTATGAGTAGTGTACAAGAATGTGTAAATTGAACTTTTAACAAAAATTATGGTTTCAGATTTGGTGGAACCAAAGAGAAGTCAGTGCTGAGGCCATCCTAGATTGTGCTGCAGGGGTTAACTTTGGAAAATAGGTTTAAAATCTGATGGATCACACAGGGCTTTGGATAGATTACATTCTCTGAAAGTATTTTATAACTTTGAATCCACTAGAGGTACTTCTGTGTCTGTATACTGGCAGAAAGAGTTGGAATGGGGGAATGCAATGGTCAAGGTTGAGCAGGTGGAGCAGAGAAATCCCCATAGAGTTGGATCTAGTGACACATCTTTGATGCCCCCACCTTCCCACTGCCCCCAGGCACTTTGAGCTTGTCAGATGCAATTCTTCTGTGAAATTACCAAGCTGGGGGAGCCTGAGGAAGTGTCTAAATCAGCTTCTTGCCTTCAGTCAAAGCTGCACTTGAAACCACCAAGAAAAAGGGCCACCTACCTCTGCTCAGAAAAGGAGCCTTTCAGTTTCCCGTCTGTGGTCTCCCTGCATCTGGGCTGCATTTGGGAAGCTATTCCTATGCCTTGTACTACAAACCCATGCTCTCTGGGTGAGCCCTGGGTCTGTCTTGGTTGTAGCAAACTGCTATCCTGTGTGTGGAAGCTGCCGCTAGGGTGGGGCATGCTCGTGGCCACATCTTCTTCTAGGAGAGGCACTTCCTGTTTCCTCTCTGATTAATCACCAGGTGAGCACACATGCTTCTTGTTTGACTTTATCACATCTATTCATCCTCTGCCTTCCCAAACTAGAGAGAGCATGCATCAGCAAGGCTTGTTAACACACAATGCCGGGATCCATTCCGAGTTTCTGACCTGTAGATCTGAGCTGGGGCCTATGTACAATTTGTTTAGGAACCACTCATCTAGTCCAACACTCAGTCTCAATCTACTGTTTCCACTTCCTGCCTTCCAAGATAATATCTCCTCTCTGTTCTTAGGGATTAAACAAAGCCTTCTCCTCACCACAGTTCTATGCTACTATTTAGCAAATTCTAATTGTAACAAGCACGGTGATATACTGCCATTATTTGTAATTTCCCCCAACAACCCTACAAGTTCGATATTATGAGACCAAAAGAAAGAGAGTGAGTAACCAAGATCTCACACGTGACAGAGAGCAAATGTGGTATTCACACTCAGATTGATATGGAAAGATTTACTCTTTCCACTATTCCAGGGCTGGCAAATAGATGTTTAACTTGTGTGTCAACTCTGGTTCATTGCTAGTTGCTGCCAGAAGCACTGGGTTGAGAGTCCCAGATGGAATGAGTGCTCAGCAAAAGGAGGTACTAAGATTGCTGAGCTGTACCTGCTGTGAGGCAGGAGTGGAGAGAGAACCCAGGTGCCATGTGTTTGCTATGCCCCATGTGATGCCTTGTTCGTGGATCAGTTTTGTCAGCTACTAGAATCAGCTGGCACCCCACTCCAGTACTCTTGCCTGGAAATTCCCATGGATGGAGGAGCCTGGTAGGCTGCAGTCCATGGGGTCGCTAAGGGTCGGACATGGCTGAGCGACTTCACTTTCACTTTTCACTTTCGTGCATTGGAGAAGGAAATGGCGCCCCACTCCAGTGTTCTTGCCTGGAGAATCCTGGGGACGGGGGAGGCTGGTGGGCTACTGTCTATGGGGTCGCACAGAGTCGGACACGACTGAAGCAATTTAGCAGCAGCAGCAGCCGAATCAGCTAATAGAGAGATGGGTATTCAGACTTGTTTCACAGAGAACAATAAAACGTTTCCTTTTTCATCTCCTTCTCCAAAAGGTGAATCTGAATTTTTGAGGCTAGATTTAAAAGGTATAATAGCTTGTAAAGTAAAATGAAATCCAATTAATATACATATAGTAGTAGCCACAATGGACATTTAGCCTAAAAGTGGTGGAAACAAGAGAATTTATTAATTATGTATGTCTCTCTCTATATGTTATAGGGGTTTCCTTGGTGGCTCAGTGATAAAGAATCCGACTGCCAATGCAGGAGGCACAGGTTCCATCCCCGGGGCGGGAAGATCCCCTGGAGAAGGAAATGGCAACTCACTCTAGTATTCTCCCCTGGGAAATCCCATGGACAGAGGAGCTAGGTGGGCTGCAGTCAAGAGGTCACAAAAGAGTCAGACATGACTAAGTGACTAAACAACACCAACAATTCTATGTTATATGTCTTTCATTGTGACCTAATAGATCACCATGTCCTGAATAATCCACTGTGACTTAATAAGGAGGCAATGGCATTTCTGGTTTTGTTCCTCCCTCCATCACTAATATTCATTGTGAGATTTGTTATTTTTAGTGTCTTGGTACTTTATGTAAAAAATGAGTTTGATAATGCTTTTCTGCTTCTTCCCAATATGTATTATGTATGTGGTTAAATGAAAAATAACCTTAGGGCATCTATTATTCAATCAACAAATATTTATAAAAATTTATCCCCGGGCTCTGGGGGTATAGCAGCAAACAAAAACAGACTGTTCTCATGGAACTTACATTCTAGAGAGGGGAGACAGACAATAAACAAGTAAACAAAGACGAAAATTGTGTATCGTGATAAGTAGACATAGTGAGAGTGACTCTGTGTGTGTGTGTATTGCTATTTTAAAAGAGGTGACCCAGGGATGATATTTCTGAGGAGGTGACATTTAAGATAAGACTTGAATGTGGAAAAGGAGCCAAACATGTCTGGGAGTGGAACAGTCCAGGCAGAGAAAAGAGCCCATGCAGAGATCCTGAGGTTGGAGGTAGGCAGGCGCCAGGTCATGTAGCCTAGTGGGGATTTTCACCTGGGGGTGATGCCACCCTCCTTCCCCTGCCTAGATGGTGTTTGAGGATGTGCAGCTAGTGATTTGGATGCAAAACGCAGAGTTGAGGACAGAGCACTGTTGGCTTTTGTGGGCAGGACCAGGGATGCTAAACTTCTCGCACTGTTGTGGATGGACGCACACGGGAAGACTTGTCCTGCTCTTCCTGTCCACCACATACTGTCTCTGTTGAGAAATCCTGAGGAGTCTCTGGGGTAAGAAGCTTGATTTTTATCCCGTGTACAGTGACAAGCTCATGGAGAACTGTAAGCTTTAAAAGATGATCTTTAAAAAATAATTTTGGTTGAGAGGCAAGTGAACTGTGAGGGTCAGAGGTGAAGCAGGTAGATTCAACCAGCAGCTATTTCAGTAATCCAGAGTAGAGGCAATACAATGGTGGCTTGGGCAGGGGAGTCACAGTAATGGTTTTGAGAAGTATTGGGTTGACCAAAAGATTCATTCAGGTTTTTCAGTAATATGTTACAGAAAAAGCCAAACAAAATTTTTAGCTGAGGCAATATTTCTACCTTCAAGAAGACTGCTTAAGTAAGTAAATATAAAATGTTTTTTCCCATGACACCTCCATGTTATCTTTTTAAAAATTATTTATTTATTTATTTATGGCTGTGCTGGGTCTTTTAGCATATTTAAGGATATTAAAAAGCAGAGACATTTTTTGCCAACAAAGGTCTGTATAGTCAAAGCTACGGTTTTTCCAGTAGTCATGTGTGGATGTGAGAGCTGGATTATAAAGAAAGCTGAGGACCGAAGAGTTGATGCTTTTGAACTGTAGTGTTGGAGAAGACTCTTGAGAGTCCCTTGGACTGCAAGGAGATCAAACCAGTCAATCCTGAAGGAAATCAGTCCTGAATACTCATTGGAAGGACTGATGCTGAAGCTGAAACTCCAGTACTTTGACCACCTGATGCAAAGAACTGACTCCATGGAAAAGACCCTAACGCTGAGAAAGATTGAAGGAAGGAGGAGAAGGGGACAACAGAGGATGAGATGGTTGGATGGCATCGCTGACATGATGGATGGGAGTTTGAGCAAGCTCCAGGAGTTGGTGATGGACAGGGATGGACAGGGAAGCCTGGTGTGCTGCAGTTCATGGGGTCACAAAGAGTCAGACACGACTGAGCGACTGAACTTACCTGTGCTGGTCTTTGTTGCTGTGCAGACTTTTCTCTAGTTGTGGTGAAGAGGGGCTACTGTCTAGTTGCTGTGCACAGGCTTCTCATGGCAGTGGCTTCTCTTGTTGTGGAGCACAGGCTCCAGGGCACACAGGCTTCAGCAGTTCCGGCTCCTGGGCTATAGAGCACAAGCTCAATCCTGGCCCACAGGCTTAGCTGCTCCACAGCATGTGGGATCTTCCTGGATCAGGGATGGAACCCATGTCTCCTGCATTGTCAGACAGATTCTTATCCACTGAGCCACCAGGGAAACCCTGTTATCTTTTATTTCTCCTTTAAAGATTTTACAGTTTTGAAATCTGCTGGTTTCCTCTGTAGCCATTTAACAGAATCTTTGTGGCACCAAATTACAGACTCTGCTCTTTCAAATGCAAGTCCTTATCCTCTTGCTCTTTAACCTAGAAGATCTATGTGCATTTCAAGTTGTTCATAGCTCAGGGAAGTAATCTATTTGATTTGGGCTTGTAAAAAGAGAAAATTACATGTGCTTCTTGAATAACAATATGTGATTTCTCTCTCTGAAGGGTCAATAGGAATTAGCCTAGATACATCATTTTACACAACTGATGCCTAATCACATGAATAACCGAGTTCACATTTTTTTCTGCCAGAAGAGGAACATTAAGTGAACATCACAATCTCTTGAAGAGATTCCAGGCATTTCAGTACTAATTTTACTCGGGCAGTAAAGTCTTGCAAATAGTTTTCAGGTGCATTAGCTACTCCCCGACAGAGGCAATTCAGCTTCCAAAATTCTAGAGAATTCCCCTCGCTGCTATCTCCTTTTGTCCCCTCATGGCCATCTCTTCTTCCTGTCCCCTCATGGCAAGTGCTCCCACATTGCCCTGCCCCCACAACGTCCCTGCAAATGGAGAGATCCATAAAGCACAACACGGAAACCCATTAGCTCACCTGCAGAAGAACGTACTTCTCCAATAGCTGTGGGGAGAAGCACCCTGGCCCCCAGGCTGAGCTGAAGGGGTGGAGGAGCAGAAGAGAAAGGCAGCTGGCTTCAGGCCATCTGATACCAGTGAATGGTTCTGCTGAGTGTGAAAGTCAGGTGGTGGGTCTTTCCACCAGAATCTTGTGTCCTTAGAGCAGAGAGAAGTCTCACCAAAGAAACACTTGGGACTGGATACAGAAAGGTGAAACACCACACCACAGGCTCCAACTAGAGCTGGTGGAGCCCGGGACTCACAGACTCACATCTTGCCTTCCAATTTTGAGATGAAACTGAAGAAGAGAAAGAGAAAATGAATAGGACCAACGCCCACCCACAAATGAATTATTTAAACCCAACACCCAATCTATATAAACCAAGCTCCTACGAATTAAAAAAGCAAGCGGTCTCATTGAACTGTAAAGACCAAGGAAGAAGAAGCTTTGTCTTCACCTCTGGGTACTAGTGTGGTCCAGCAAAAGTGGCCCTTCACAGCCAGCTGCAAAAAGGGGGGAACCGGGACCATGGAATGGAAGAGAAACAGCAAATGTTACACATTAACAGATCCTGTCCCAACCATGTGTATTGGGACAAGGTCAGCTTCTTGGGCTTCTGAAAAAGAGTTGATCAAAAGTTCGTTCAGACTCTGATGTCCACTGAGAGTGTAATTCATAATTCAGTTCAAGGTCTTCATGGCTTCCCTAAAGCCTTTTGCAAAACAAACCATCCACCTCACCCAATTCCTACTTCTCTCTCTCCCTGAATTAATAACTGTCCCCATGCCGCCCCCATTGGCTCCTGAGAATGCTCCCGTTGGCACACCTAGAACACTACTGCTTTTCTTTATTTCTTTATTTGCATCTCTTTCTCTATTAGCTCTTCAAATCCCCCGCCCTCAAAGGGAGGTACCAATGTCAGGATTTTTCTTAGAAATTTCAGAGTTTAGCACTGTACCTGACACTTACTTACTAGATGTTTAATAAATGTTTGTTGTTGAATGAGTGACTAGAGAGGATCTAAAAACAGAGAAGAACGGGCCTGAGCCAATTCAAACCTCAAGAGCCAGCTTTTGCTAAAAGCCATATATTCTGCCCATAAGATCTTGGACTTCTTGGAATTAAAAAGAGAAAGAAGAGGGAATTTTAGATATTATAGCAATAATTTTCAGACATCACAGTTTCTAATACCCTATGTCTCCACTGAGATACACCAATTTCACAGGATTTTAGAAATACTAGAGTGTTACCTAGCCTTAATGGAATGTCTTATATTTGTAAAAAGTTAGTATAAAATTGCTGAGTAGAAGTTTACAGATCCCTTACTTCATGACTTCTTACCTCTTTAAGCTGTTCTTAGGGAGGTGGAAAAAAAAAATCTGAAAATTTAAAGCTGCTTGCATCTTGTCTTCATCAGCTTTGATCCTTTCACTTATTTAAAATTCATAATCACCCTGGCCTCAATTAGAATTGCTAAAGAACATAGGAAAGGTCATATAGGATGAACCCCCTGGCCTGTTTAGCCAAGTCACCAAAAATGGTAAAACCTTGCTGATGTGGTGCTGGGAGGAAGAGAGGGGGTTGGGGCTGCCAGCAGAGGTGGTCCAGAGCCTGAACTCCTGTTGGTCAGTTCACAAGTTTGGATGTGAAGGGACTGAGATTTGGTGCAGAGGCAAAACTTTTGTGCAGTGGCCAACTATTTGATGAGCTTTAGTGTAATCAGGGAGGACCACGCATGGGTGATTCCAGCCTCAGGAAAGGGGTCAAAAGGAAAAGGGAAATGCAGTTCATTGTGCCACTTCCTTGCACCAGGCCTGCTGCCCAACGGATGCTTCTGCAGGGCTGGGGCGGAAAGTCCCTGCCCCCGGAAATGTGGAATCACCAATGGCATTTCTGAGGGGTACTGAATGAGGGTTTCTTCCAGAATACTGTCCACAGAGAAGAATAAAGTACATCTCCAACTTCAGTGTAGTGATGTGCTACTTAAGGTTCATCCACCTACTTGTCTAAGCAACTTGAGTAGCCAATGTCATGAACTCAATTATATTTTTAGTTTTTCTGTCCTCTGTGGAAAGTATCGAGTCTGTTTGGCCTTCAGTAGTGCTGCCTGATGGAGAAGGAAATGGCAACCCACTCCAGTGTTCTTGCCTGGAGAATTCCAGGGACAGCGGAGCCTGGTGGGCTGCCGTCTATGGGATCGCACCGAGTTGGACACGACTGAAGCGACTTAGCAGCAGCAGCAGCACCAGTGCTGCCTGAGAGTGGGGAAGAGCCCACCATGAGACCATGATACAACCAGAGATATAATGAGAGTAATAAGCCTTATTTGGAACCAAAAAGAGCAGGGTTTTGGTAATGCTGGAGACCCAGGTTCACTCCCTGTGTTGGGAAGATCCCCTAGAGAAGGAAACGGCAACCCACTCCAATACTCTTGCCTGGAAAATTCCATGCATGGAGGAACCTCATAGGCTACAGTTCATGGGGTCGCAGAGTTGGACATGATTGAGCGACTTCACTTTCACTTTTTTGGTAAG
This sequence comes from Okapia johnstoni, assembly GCA_024291935.2. Classification (NCBI taxonomy): domain Eukaryota; kingdom Metazoa; phylum Chordata; class Mammalia; order Artiodactyla; family Giraffidae; genus Okapia; species Okapia johnstoni. The sequence goes on along the minus strand of CM044323.1, from coordinate 34,813,691 downwards.
CTCCTTGGGGGTCTTATCTAAGGGGTGCACAAGGGGAAGGCCCTGGGAGGTGAAAGACTATGTATCACCGGCTGCTGCGGAGTTATATCAGGAGTGCACATTTGCTGTGAGTCTGCAGGCTATTATTCAGGGCATGTGCTTGATGACATGAGGGGCTGGCATCAGTTTAAGCCCACCCCCTCAAAGGCCTCTTAGCCAAAACATTGGATGCTGAGGCAGCAATACCTTGGAGTAGTTTAGCTAAGCTCTGGATCATACCCTGTTGTAAAACATTAAGGAAGGGGTTAAGCTAACTTTTAGGATAATGTTGAGGAATAGAAAGGAGACACAGAGGGAGAAAAGTGATCAGGGTGTGAAACCAGAGGGCCTCAAAGGTATTGGAAGGATCTGACTTTAATTGGAGAAATGGGAAATGCTGGTGTTAATTTCATCGTTATTCTTTAAACTCTACATAAATGCTTGTAGACCCTGATTTGTATTTATGATGTATTTTAAAATAAAAAAAAATTAATTCCTTCCACAAAAATAAAGACCCAGAGTCTGAATGAAAGAAACTGATCAAGAAACAAAAATGTTGCCAAAATAAGGTCACTAAGACCTTAAGTGAAAAGGTAAAACATTAACCAGAGAACTAATACCCTGTCTCTCTGCCTTCCCTGCTAAGCCTTTTGCTGACTGGAAAAACCATCTTGGGAGTGAGAAGCATTAGAACTTATCTATGAATTACATTTGAGAGAAAATACTTTTTCCTCTTCCTGCCCATGCTGCTCATCAGGGTAGGAGTCATTCAGAATGCTTTCTTTTCCAAAGTTGAAAGGTTAAAAATAGTGCCCATGCTCTGTAACCATTGGACAGAGTCCCACTTGATGTCAGAATGTGCCGTCTTGCTGTCTGTAGTCCTGGGCCTCCTGAGTGCCTTATCCTGCCCCTGGCCGCTGCCTTTCCCTCTGTTCCTCTGTCCAAGGCTCTCCATTATGCCCTCTGCACCACCTCAATATTTCTTATGTAGCTTCACTTTTTACATACCTCAGACAGCTCATTTTTTCCCTGAGCCCCCAGCTTAGCCAAGTTCCCAATATTTGGTTCCTTTGATCCTTCTGTTAAAACCAACCTGTTCCTCTAATTATTTTCTCTTCCACTCCTTTGAACCCCTTCCAGTTGCCTCTATTTCTCCAGAAGCCAAGTGTTTAATAAAGAATCTGGATGAGGTTCAGGCAGAATCAGGTACATGCAGCTGCTTGCCCTTGGGTCACATGTTACCTCTTCTAAGCAGTGAAGATGGTTTACTAGAGGCCGGTGCCATTCCAGAGACATGACAGTGCCCTGCATGTGGCAAGGGCTCAGTAATTATTGCATGAAGGAATTAATTGGGATCTCTTTTAAATGAGCTAGGCTATATTCCAACTTACACTTAATCTGTTTCCCTATCCCACCGTCAGCCCAGGTCTTTCTGCTTTTCCAGTTTAATAGCTTGTTTCTGCGATGCTCTGGTTTACACATTTTCAAATCAATTTTCTTCTGTTTCTTGCTCATATATTTAACCTCATTAGTTTAATTCAGGTTGTAGGATTTTACTAGTAACTTTGCTTACCAGATTAGCATTATTTCTAAATTATTCTGTTTTACTCCTTTCTCTAAATAACTGATCATTGTGTTCATATTGTCTTATTATTAATGTCTCTTTACTAGAGAGTAGACTTTGCTTCTGTATTTGTGAATTTTCAGGGTTTTTAATTAGGACAGCACAAAGTTCATCATATCCTATGATTCTGACACAGGTTTGGGTTAAGGATAAAGATCATTGTTTTAAAAAGGTATGATGTCTGGGGTTTGCTTCAAAATAATCCAGTGGAAGGATTCTAGAGGAAATAAGATTACTGTGTGCTGATAATTGCTAGAGTCGGGTGATGGATACGTGGGGTTCATTGTGCTATTCGATTATGTAAACGTTTGAAGTGTTTCCACACTTTTTTTAAAAAAGGAAATATATAAATAAAGTATAGATGTATAAATAAAAGTTGACACAATGGGTTATCTTAGGATATACAGAGAGGGAATGCCTGCAACATTCTCCAGCCTTCCCTGTCACTGTCATCTACTGGAGGTTCAGCCAGTCCTCCAGGTTCACTGTGAACTTTAGCACTGGCTCCTCCTCTTCCTTTCTTCACAAACTCTTGTTCTCACCTGGGAGATTTCCTCCTGCCTCTGTGGGACTCCTTCAGCACCTCACATCTGCAGTGCTAGTCATCTGCCCTTTCACACCCTTTCAGCAGCCCACAGTCCTGTGTCCTGATCATACTTCAGTTTTTTACATGACACAGATCTCCACGTGCTGACTGTCTATCACTCTGGCTAAGGCCTTCAGGTTATGTTTTAATACAGAATTTACTTTTCCTCAGCATCAGTCAACACATAAAACACACATATAATCCAGCCATTTCTGGCTTAAAATCCTTCAGGTCTCTCTGTGAACTTCAAGTTCAAGTTCAGTATCCTTCACATCCACTTGTGCTTTCCTACCATTTCCAGCTTCTTTCTCTACCATCCTCTGATATTCACTTTCTCTTTTCCAGTTACATGAACATCTCTCATTTGTGGGTGACAGATCATGCTTTCTTAACAAACTGCTAAACTTTGACCACTCTGTTCCCTGAGATGGGGGTATCCTTCTGTCATTCGGCATCTGGAGGATTTCAGCAACTTTCACTTTCACCTCAAGACTCAATTAAAGCATCACTCCTTCTGGAAGACTTCCCTGGGCGGTCCACATTGAGTTAAATGCCCCGTTCCAATACCCACCCTAATACTTTGAAACCCAACTGTAATCACTGCTGTTCTTCATTTCCTTTTTACGCTGTGAGCTCTTTGACCTCTTTCAACTCTTTCTTTCCAGAACCCAGCACAGTGCCTGGCACATGGTAGATATTTCAATGAATGAACAGAGAAATGGAAAAATGAATGCTGTTGTCTTCTGAAGGTAGCACCTCCCTACTCAAGGGCCTTCTCCAGAGGTCTAGGTCCTGGACAGCTCCTGTAGGCTTTTTGCCTCTTAGTTGCCTTCTTCACCCTACCTGACCCACCTGGTTCTAGCAGTAACCCAACTGTCCTTGTCTCTGCTGAGTCCTTCCTACCTGGTGCTCCATCAAGATGAGTGTTACACACAGTGTGATACACAGTGATTTTTAGGTGATACTCAGACAAATGTCTTTTGACAGTCTTGTATTTACATTCATATATATTTGGCAGCAGGGAATGAGTGCATAAAACCTGTAATTTCACAGAGAATATTGCTTAAGATGAGACAAATGTAGTACTGTCATGGAATCAAGCTTACCTAGACCTCATAAATCAGGGATGCAGTGCTCAGGCATAATCATAAGTGTTCCAAGCCTCAATAACAGAACCCTCGGCCATGCCCATTAGAAGCATAGACAACCATGACTCACACCAAGAGGGAAGGACTCCCATATACTGAATTTTACAGGTACATCTGTGTTTCATTAAGTGATGTTGAAATATCACTTCCTAAAGTTGCTGAGTATGTATATATACATTTAAATATAACAGATAAAATAATTGAATATTTTTGAGCTGTCCTAACCACATCCTTGGTCTTCCTAGTTGGTGCTAGTGGTAAAGAACACACCTATCAATGCAGTAGACATAAGAGACGGAGGTTCGATCCCTGGGTCGGGAAGATCCCCTGGAGAAGGGCATGGCAACCCACTCCAGCATTCTTGCCTGGAGAATCTCATGGACGGAGAAGCCTGGCGGGCCACAGTCCATAGGGTCGCAAAGAGGCAGACACTGCTGAAGCAACTTAGCACACATGCATGCACATAGCCATGTCCTAATGCAAGTTCACATTTTTAGTGGGTTAATATAGAAACTAACAGGTTTGTCTCATTGATGTGGATCATCATCTTTGTCTGAAGATGATCACTTATTTTGATCCAAAAGTTCCATTATAATCAATAATAAACTTATATTCAACCATACCGTTTATTTATTTATTTATTTTTTAGCTGTGCTGGGTTTTAGTTGCAGCACATGAGATCTTCAGTTTTCGTTGTGGCATGCAGGGATCTTTAGTTGTAGCATGCAAACTCTTAGTTGTGGCATGTGGGATCTAGTTCTCTGACCACAGATGGAACCCCAGGCACCCTGCATTGGGAGTGCAGAGTCTTAGCCACTGGACCACCAGGGAAATCCCCAGCCATACATTTCATAAGTCAGTTTGATTTATTCTGTTTTTCATTTGGCACTTTTACTTTTCATTTTTAAAAGTTCAATAACATTGTTTTAATAGAATTTACTATATTTCATCAAATCTAATATACCACTAAGTAAAACACATCATTATTTTATATGCTATTAAAATATGATATTGCCAATTATAATTGTAAGATGCCATTAATTCTAAGATACATCTCAATTTCAGAGGTGTTAAAATTATTTTCAAGTTGATAAAATGTATATGTATACTTTACTTCTATTTCAGCACATAGTATTTATATTCCATTTATCCATAGTAATAGAAAGTTTCTCCTTTGAATGAATGTGATTGAACAACAATTGATTTAGCGTAAAATATTGTGTAAGTATAAGTAGAGGTGGTATGTGTGCATGCTATCTTGTCTTATTCTTTGCAACTCCATGGACTGTAGTCCGCCAGGCTCCTCTGTCCATGGGATTTTTCAAGCAAGAATACTGGAGCAGGTTGCCATTCCCTCTTTCAGGGGATTTTCCCAACCCAGGGATTGAACCTTCATCACTTGCATCTCCGGCATTGCAGGAGGATTCTTTACCTGCTGAGTCATTGGGGAAGCCAGAGGTGGTATATAGTATGGCAAAGTCCTAGAGGTGGTAGCCAAGTGACTGTGCCTTGGACAAGAGTCTAGACCCAGATTCTGTCCCTTGTCCACCCCTGCCAGCTCAGGCCCACCCGGCCACCCTCTAGCCCTGTGCCCATATACACATGAGGGAGAGCCTGACTCCTCCACTGAGAGTGGGAGAGGAGTCTGAGCCCATGCTCAGGAGTCCGAGATGCCCATAGCTCAGGCTGAGGAATGTGACTATCATTCATTGAAGTTATTTGATGAGAGTAAAAAGAAATTCCCAGGAAATAGACTTATTATAGGCATTGGAATAACCTGGTATGTGTGTGTGTGTGTTTTAGTTTCTCAGTTGTGTCTGACTCTTTGCAACCACATGGACTGTAGCCTACCAGGCTCATCTGTCTATGGAATTCTCCAGGCAAGAATACTGGAGTGAGTAGCCATTCCCTTCTCCAAGGGATCTTCCCGACCCAGGGATTGAACCTGGGTCTCCTGCATTGCAGGCAGATTCTTTACCATCTGGGAATACCAGGGAATCCCAGGAGCAATCTGGACTTGCCTCTATTTAAATAACAGCATACTCAGAGGTTTCTCTTTTGTTTTCTTTTGAACCCAAGAAATAAGTAAGGAGGGGAAAAGAGCATGTGAGTCTCTGTTGATGAGCAATTTATTCACTGATAATGGCCAAAAAGTGAAAATGAAAGTCACTCAGTTGTCAACTCTTTGTGACCCCATGGACCGTACATGGGATTCGCCAGGTCAGAATGTTGGAGTGGGTAGCCTTTCCCTTCTCCAGGGACCTTCCCAACCCAGGGATCGAACCAGGTCTCCTGCATCGCAGGCAGATTCTTTACCAACTGAGCTAATGGCTCCCTGAGCACTAAACACTCAGTTTCAGTGATTATCAAACCAAAGAATGGTCGACTTTGTCCTTCATAGTAGATTTTTCAGTTGAGAGTAACTATGAATAACTTGAAGCAAAATGGATTTCATTGAGAAAGTAGAGAAGCAGCTGATTTCCTTCTTCCAGAATAAGAAAAGTGAAATCACTTTAGAGGGAAGAGTGAAAAACAGTGAAGTTTCCATTGGTGAAACTCTGTGCTTTCGTATACCATCTCCCGGGATGTTGCAGGGGATTTGTGTTCTCGTCTTCCAGCTCTCACCTTGCTCTGGATCCAGCCCTTGGACTGCAGAGCACATTTCCCTGGGAGCCACACACAGAACCTTTAGATCAATTCAGTGCTTATTCTTGAAGGTTATTATCATTAACCAGATGCAATAGTGCAGGAGATCACAAGCCATATAGGCTCTATCACTTGTCTGTTTTTGCAAACTTGATTTGGAAGGTTTTAATGTAGGTGTAATTGAGAAGATAAATTGAACACATATGCATATTCTAATAAAGGTATTCTTCCAAGTCAGCAAATAATTACATCATATTAAGGACCAAGGAACCTATTATAGTATAATAAAGTGGAAAAGCCTTATAATAAAAGATTATTTATAGGCTATTGGTTATTAGTACAGTTTTTAAAATATAATCAATAACAATTAGCAAAATTGATAATACTGGAGATACAGCTGTTTCCACTCACTAGTACAAATAATATGAACAATAATTTTATTTAGTAATATCAATCGAAAGCTAAATCTCTTCCACACTCTTTGTCTGTCCTTATGGGTGTTTTTGTTTATCAGATCATTACTGCATATTTTATAAGAGCTATTTCCTGGTATTCAAAAAAGTTATTGATGTCATTCAATAAATTTTGAAATTTATTCCTGGATTAGAATAAGATTATAAGAATAACCCAGTCCTGCCTCCTTTCTCCAAGCAGATGTAGTGATCAGAAAGCCAAATATATTAGGAAGCAGAATCACGGGGTCTTGATGTCCTTAGGTCAGGTTCCCTAGAAGCAAGGTCTGAGACAGGGATTTGCGTGCAGGTGATTTCAGTTCAGTTCAGTTCAGTCGCTCAGTCGTGTCTGACTCTTTGCAACCCCATGGACTGCAGCACACCAGGCTTCGCTGTCCATCACCAACTCCTGGAGCTTGCTCAAACTCATGTCCATCTAGTCAGTGATGCCATCCAACCATCTCATCCTCTGTCATCCCCTTTGCCTCCTGCCTTCAATCTTTCCCAACCATCTCATCCCCTGTTCCCTTCTCCAGCCATCAATCTTTCCCAGCATCAGGGTCTTTTCCAATGAGTCGTTTCTTTGCATCAGGTAGTTTATTAAGGGATAAGCCTGTAAGAGAGTGAGAGGAGCAGGATGGGGCAGTAGAAATGCCAAGTAGCATGTGGATCAGATGGTCTATCCCTGGCCTGATGAAGGCAGAGGGATAAATTGCACCATAGAGGATAGCTGTGAGCCTTCATAAGCCAATATTCACAGCAGCTGGGGGGTGGGTGTAGGGGCCAGGAACATGGATCTGCTTGGAGCATTAACAGCACTGTGTGTGCTGTGCTTAGTCACTCAGTTGTGTTTGACTCTTTGTGACCCCATGGACTGTAGCCCACCAGGCTCCTCTGTCCAGGGGGATTCTCCAGGCAAGAATACTGGAGTGGGTTGCCCTACCCTCCTCTAGGAGATCTTCCCAACCCAGGGACTGAACCCAGGCCTCCTGCATTGCAGGCAGATTCTTTACCGTCTGAGCCACCAGAGAAGCTCAAATAATATAACCTTAGAATAAATATGTTGCAGATTCTAGGAATCAATCTGGGATCTAGGAATCAACCCAGGGTCTCCTGCATCAGGTGGATTCTTTACCAGCTGATCTACCAGGGAAGCCCCATCATTTGGTGACTGGAGGTGAAGCACAGATGGGAGGGACAAGAATGGCTCCCAGGTTTATGACTTGAACAAATGAATAGATTCTTGGATATAACAGCAACACTCCCCTCATGGCACCAAAAATTAAGATTATAGAATGAAGAAAAGATTCTTCATTTTATAAGAAATTTTTCTTTAGCTTTTACTTTCTAGGTAAAACTACTAACTTCTTGATGTATTTGTATAGGTTCAGTTTTCCATTAAAAAAGATAAAGACTTTCTTTTTAAAGTTTTCCCCAGGTAACTCCAGTGGTAAAAGCATCTGCCTGCCAGTGCAGGAGACGCAAGAGATGTGGGTTCAATCCCTGGGTCAGGATGATCCCCTGGAGAAGGAAATGGCAACCCACTCCAGTATTCTTGCCTGGAGAATCCCACGGACAGTCCATGGGGTTGCAAAGAGTCAGACACAACTGAGCACACACACACTAGACACACTTTTTGATCTTTTCTGTTTATTCTGCTTCCTGTTGAAAATAGATCCCAACTGGTTCTAGGATTTTAATAATTGAACATTCAATCCCAATACTATGTTAGTTTTTAATGAGAAAGTAGTTATGTGTTGTTCTTTTTTTAATGTTTTGTTTTGTTTTAATTTTTAAAATTTATTTATTTTTGCCTGCGCTGGTTGTCTGTTTTGCCCGAAGGTGTCTCACTGCGGCGATTTCTCTCGCTGCGGAACACTGGGCTCTAGGTGACGGGCTCAGTAGTGGTAGTGTTCAGGCCCAGTTGTCCCTGGCATGCGGAATCCTCTAGGACCAGGAACCAAACCTGTGTCCTGTACGTTAGCAGGCGATTCCTACCCATTGGACCACCCGAGAAGTCCGTTACGTGTTGTTCTTAACGTATTCATCCTTTACTCGAGAGGTCATTAAACTATGGTCTGTGGGCCAGATCAAGCCTACTACCTGGTTTTGTATGGCTGGAAAACCAGGAGTTTTTACATTTTTAGAGGGTTGCTTAGGAAAAAAATTAAGTAACATTCAGTATGACTGTACGATTCACAAAGTCAAAAACACTTACTACTTAGCCATCTACTGTAAAAGTTTTCCAGCCCCTGCTTCCATTCATTATGGTCTTAAACCTGTTTTTCAGAAGTGTGCTGATTCAATCTGTATTTTGAAAGAAAATCTTATATTCAAAAATTTTATATTAATAAGCCATTTTGTTGTTGTTCAGTCACTAAGTTGTGTATGACTCTTTACAACTCCATGGATTGCAGCACCCCAGGCCCCCCGTCCCTCACTATCTCCTGGAGTTTATTTACTTATTATTTATTAATTAAATTTATTTTTATTTGCATATTATTTATTTATCAAATAAGCAATTTATGAAACTATAAAATTATTTGTTCTATATGAAGATTCATCGCAGAATTTATATAAATTCTATCTCATCAGAACACTCATTTTAATGGGATTCTTTAACAAATTTAGAATCATTCATTTTGAATAAAATAAATATGCATAATTTGTTTTCTAGTTTGAAAAAATGTTACAACCTATTCTGTGACGATTGTAAAGAAACTGAAAAATACAAATAGATACAAATGTTAAAAAATCACCTGCAATTTTGCCTTTAGAGTTAACCACCATTAACATTTGGCTACATCTTTTTCTAGGCATATATCTATTTAATTTTTTTAAATGTGGATCACATTGTGTGTATAATAGTATACCATCCTTTATTCATTTAATGTTATAATTTTCAAAAGCATCTTACTTGACTGCATTTATTCCACAGAATGAATATGTCACAATTTATTTAAACATCTTCCAATTTTTTGACATTTAGGTTGAAGCTAATATTTCACTATTGTAAATGCCACAATGAGCATCTTTATGTGTAAATCCAGATCCTCATTTCTGTGTCCTTAGGCTACAATTTTTAAAGAGTAACTATTGTCTCCCCTCCCATTCTCTTCCTTGTCTTCCTTGTAAACATGTTCTTCTTACTGTAGATCCTCAGGGCTAGCGAGTTCCTCAGGGCTAGCGACTTGCCTCTTCTCACCCTCTATGTTTGTCTCCAATGTCACATATACCAAACTTTCACATCTATATGCTGCAACTCCCATATTTACATCACCAGCCCCAGATCATTCTTCTAAGTTCCAGACCTACATATCCAAATACCTTCTTGTGATCTCCATTTGTATGTCTTATACCATCTCAAACAGAAAATGTCCAAAAAGGAGTCAATGTTTTCCTTCTTTCTGCTTCCCTGCCCAAACTCCCTCCTCCTAACTGCCCATTTCAGTAAAGAGACATCACCTTTGCACTAAATTCCCTGTGATAACAACCTGGAAACTGTCAGTGACATCTCTCTGTCCCTGACTACCTCCATCTATTCAGTCACCAGATCAAGTTGATTCTATCATGGAAATATATTTTCAGTATTTCTATTTCACCCTATCTCCCCAACTCTCACCTAAGCCACATCCATCTCTTTCCTGGACTGCTATATTTGTTTCCTAATCGATCTGTCTGCATCCACTCTTGTCCTGCTCTATCCGGTCCCCATGCAATTCTTCACCATGGAGAAAGTGTCAAAAAAGTCTGTTTTTACAACCCCTAAGTAGCTGTTAGGATGAAGATCTTCACGGCAACCTTTCCTCACCTTTCCACTTCATCTTGCCACTTTCCCTGAACTCTCTTGCTCCAACCCTGTGGTTTCCTTTCAGTTACTCAATTGTGGTAAGCTTCTTTCAACCTCAAAACCTTGTTCAAGATGCTCCCTCTGCCTGTTAGATTCTTCTCTCCCTCTTCTGCTTACCAACCTGTTTCCTGATCCTCCCCCAACACATACACTACCTCCATGTGCTCTTGGTGTCATAGCTGTTCACTTTGTGGGCACTTATTACAAACTGTAATCCAAATTGTTACATTTTTCCCCCTCTGTAATGTCTTTTTCTCTGCTACAGTGAAATTCCGTTTTAGGGCAATTAGTATTTATTTCTTTTACCTCTGTCTCTCAGTGCCTGGCATGTAATAGGTGCTCAATAAACATGTTGATTAACAGATCATGGAGTATAAATATTGTAAAGACATTTAAAAGATATTATCATATAATATCTCAGCCGATTTACAACCCCACTAACCATATATGAGTGTTCCTTCTATCACAACAATCCTGACACTGACACTATCATTCTAAATAATTTTTAAATATTTTTACAGGCAAAATTTTACCTCATTATGATTGAAATTGCCTTTCTTTGATTACTAGTGAAGTTGACCACTTTTCACAAATTGCTAGCCTCTCATATATTTTCTCGGAGAAGGCAATGGCACCCCACTCCAGTACTCTTGCCTGGAAAATCCCATGGACGGAGGAGCCTGGTAGGCTACAGTCCATGGGGTCGCTAAGAGTCGGACACGACTGAGCGACTTCACTTTCAGTTTTCCCTTTCATGCAATGGAGAAGGAAATGGCAACCCACTCCAGTATTCTTGCCTGGAGAATCCCAGGGGCGGCGGAGCCTGGTGAGCTGCCGTCTATGGGGTCGCACAGAGTCGGACACGACTGAAGCGACTTAGCAGCAGCAGCAGCATATATTTTCTGTGATTTTAAAATTCATGTCATAATGCTTTTACTGAACCATTTTTGTTGCACTATTTTGGAAATTTATTTAGACTAATAACCTATAAAACAGTGCCACCCAACCAGCTTAACTTCATTTGAAGATCTAGACAGATCTGGGAAATACTGCTCCACAAAGTTTACGTTTAGTCATTGATGATTCCCCCTTAACTGGGATGATCATGTAATTTATCATGGGAAATGGGGCGCTATTGAGAGTAAGGGAGGGTGCCATTAATAATTATGCTAAGACAGCAGGTATAAAGCAGGACTGTCCTGTACAAGCTAAGATGTATGGCCTCTTTAACTCATTTCATATGGACTTAGAATTCTCGGGATGTAGGCCTCAGAGCAGAGGTCCAAGTGGTGATCCAGGGATAAACCGAGGATGTATGCCCTGCTTAGTTGTTCAGTCATGTCCGACTCTGTGACCCCATGGACCACGACTGGCCAGGCTCCTCTGTCCATGGGGATTCTTCAAGCAAGCATACTGGAGTGGGTTGCCATGCCTTCCTCCAGGGGATCTTCCCAACCCAGGGATCGAACTCAGGTCTCCTACATTGCAGGCGGATTCCTTACCCACTGAGCTACCAGGGAAGCCCAAACTGAGGATAAACCTGCTTTTTGTCCTGAATTTTAATTCAGATGGCTCTGTGCTGTTCAGTGATTCAGTGGCTCAACCTGTGACTTCCTGTTGCCCCTGCTGCCAGCCTCACTCATTTGCCTTACCTGCCTGACCATTGGAGGCATCTGATGATTTCATACAATTCTCCTTTCATGATGAGGCAAGTGGCCCAAAGAGCTGCAGGGACCACCTTGCCCCTAAATGTAGAGTTGGGCAGAGGCAAAGGTGGAGTCAAGTCTCTTGGAAGAATTCTCTCCTGTCCCAACTCACCACCTCCCTCTTCACTTTCCAATGCATTCCTCTTGTTCATATTACACCGACAATGCCAGCAGCTACTTTTGAATTTTAGAATGCTTCCAATGTTATGTCAAGAAGTGGCCGGAAGTTTTCACTTCCATATATATATATATATGTATATTTGGCTGTGCTGAGTCTTTATTGCCATGTGGGGGATTTCTCTAGTTGCAGTGATTGGGGGCTACTCTCTAGTTGCAATATTCAGGCTTCTCATTGTGGTGGCTTCTCTTGTTGCAGAGCACGGGCTTTAGGGCACGCAGGCTTCAGCAGTTGCAGCACATGGGCTCAGTAGTTGAGGTTCCCGGGCTCCAGAGCATAGGCTCAATAGTTGTGGCACACGGGCTTCCTTGCTCTGCAGCATGTAGGATCTTCCCAGACCAGGAATTGAACCCATCTTATTTGGCAGGCAGATTCTTTACCACTGAGCCATCAGGAAAGCCTAAGGTATACACTTTCTGAGCACTTCATCCTGTATCAGGTGATGGGCAAGTGGGCTTCTGGGCCCATCACTTGTAATGCTTCCCTCAGCTCAAGCAGTGTGTCTACAAAATTTCCCAGCTTTTCCTAAACATCCTTTTATGTAATGTATACTCTTCAATGGACTTCCCACGTGGCAGGAGACTTAGAGACATGGGATTCTATCCTGGGTCAGGAAGATCCCCTAGAGGAGGGCATGGCAACCCACTCCAGTATTCTTGCCTGGAGAATCCCAGGGACAGAGGAGCCTAGCAGGCTATAGTCTATAGAGTCCACAAAGAATTGGACATGATTGAAGCAACTTAGCATGTATGCATACCCTTCAATAAAGTTCAAAAAAGAAATTCAGAGTTGCTGACAGACTTGCATTTTCAAGAAGTGCTAGGAACTTATGGAAAATAGAACCTGATGACAGAAAACGTCTGGGAAAAGAAAGACTGGAGGGTTTCGACGAGTTGAATTTGTGTTTGTGCCATCCAGCCTGTGGTATGACTTGATTAGGAAAAGAACAGTAGCCTTCCTCTTCTAATTGTGTCAACAGAGAAGAAATTTCCTACCAGTGGAATTCCCAACAGAGCCTATGTGTACTGTTGTGTACTGAACAACTCCAGAGCTCACTATTTACATTGCATCTATGCGAAGGGAATCAAATGGCCCCTCCTGGCAGGCACCTGAGGTGGGGTTCACAATCCTCCTGGCACTGTTCAGGGCACAGTCTGGGTGGCCATATGCTGAGGTCCTGACTGACACATTCTATGTCAGTTTTCTCTGATAAAGATGCTGTCCCTTTGCCACAGTTAGACTTGCTTTCTTCCCCAATGCCTACAGATTTTTCAGGGTAATCTTCATCTACACGCATTCACCTAGTTTCTGTAAGTGCTGTAGTATTTGTCAAGCCAAGTGTCCTGGTTTCAGGTTTAGAAAATAGGTCATTGGAGCTATCTTTTAAGGGCTGAGTTTTGCCTAGATTTTGCTATTTCATCTTTACTGAGGAAAGCACAGGAAATAAATGCAATCTCATGGTTTGCTAGAGAATCAAAACATTTCAGATAATTTTTTTTTAAGTTGTGTTTTTTTCATTAAAGCATAGCTCTATAAATGGAAGAAAAAAATTATTTTAGGTGTGTACAGGAACCATCTCCAAAATAGCTTCATGTACAGACTAATAAGTTAAATCAGTTCATTTGTCCTACAGAAATAAAAGAGACACACCATATATTCAACCTACCTAAGGGAGATAGACCTTGGTTTTGAACTGCTGGAGGAATCAACTTTGTATTTCCCAAGAAGGAAAGTGATAAAATGATGCAGAGACATTTCTAAAAAGTCCTTAAGCTGGAAGAAACCTTTTAGTGCATTCACTTAATCATTCAGTCAGTTAATTCTTACTATTTGCTTAACACTGGGAGCAGCAGTCCAGCTCCTTCATGAGGAAGCTGAGGTCACAAAGGTGGTTAAAGACACTACAGGAAAGAAAGCCCAGATGTTCTATACCCAGGACACTCCGCCCCACAGTGCCATTAAATATTCCCACATAGTCACACTCAGGTGATGAAACAGGAGAGCATCTGTGTACTGCATGTGACTTGCATGTAATTCATGTAATAAAGATAAAATCCAAACCCCTTTGCCAGCCATATCTTTATTACTCTAAATGTCACAACTTAGAGAAGGTTCAGCATTAGGGCTAATAACTTCAGAATTACTTTGGAAATTTTGTAAATAAATCTTTTCTTCACCTATTCTTACTCCTTATGATTTGTGTGTCTTTTTGCAAATGTTGCCTTTACAGATTAAAATCCTATAAATAGCACTGATCTCTAAGGAAGGTGATCTCATCCAGACCCTTTGAGTATTATTCCAGTTTCCTATCCATGTCAAAATGAAGACCTCAATCTCAGCGTGGCTGCCTTCTTAAAGGAGTTCATAATAATGTGAAATTCATTTTCTGAGATGTCTAGACTCTTCCCTTTAGACAATGAAGTGCCCCAACTTACTGATTTCTGCTGAACTTGTTGACAATTGAGGACGTTGACTGGAGCACGTATGTGCAGAGGGGAACAGCTGCTCTTGCCAGCTGCCTTGTCCTCTGTATAGACATAAACACTGCGCAAGGAGCCTCTGCAGGTCAGGAGACAGAGAACTCACTGAGGTGGCTGTAAGGAATTAGTTTTGCTTAGTCAATTCATCTATATGCATCTGGACCAAGGGATGCTGAGCTCTTAGCTCTGTGACTAAGGGCAAGGATTCTGAAGCCCAGCTACCTGGAATAAATTCCTGGCTCTGCCACCCAGCTTTCTAGCTTTTAACATTAGTTGCTTAACTTAACTGTCTTCAGCTTCCTTACCTATAGATGGAGATACTAGGTGTTTTATTTTTTTTTAATAGGGTTTTTTGAGGATTAAATGCAACTACTAATAATTCCAGCAGCAAATATCAATCAAGTTCCTATTCCATTCCAATTACCATGAACAAGATAGAAATAGCCCCTCCCTTTATGGAATTTAGAGTCTTTTTTTCACACCCAAACTCTGATCCATTTGAGGATTGTAAAGTAAATGGTGAAATGTGACCACATTTTGTTTTAAATGGATTAGGATAGGATTTTACAAAATAAGAGTTTTAGGAAACTTTTTAATATTTTTTTATGTATGTATGGCCTGGGTCTTGATCTAAAATGGAATTTTTTAGTCTAGTAAAGATGATCAGCAATTAAACAGCAACTTGGGTATAGCTTATGTGATAAGTGAAGTGTCATGGGAACATGGCAAAGTCATATGATCCCCTTCCGATGGGTACACAGAATCAGAGAAACCTTCCAGGAAGAAGTGACATTGAAGCTGAGACTTAAAGGATGAGTAGAAATTAACCAAAAGAAGTTGGGGGAGGTTGGACAGGAAGCAGTTCCTTTAAGGGCAGTAAGAAGCCTTGGTTAATGAAGCCAGGAGAGAGCTGCTCAGATTTGCATGGTGTGAGGGTGGTGGTGGAGGTGGTGGTGGCATCTTTGTTGTGGCACATGGGCTTAGTTGCCCCATGGCACGTATGATGACCAAGGATCAAACCTGAGTCCCTTGCATTGGAAGGCAGATTCACAACCACTGGACCACCAGGAAAATCCCTCAGATTTGCATTTTAGAAAAGCACTCTGGCTGCTTGCACAGAATGGGCAGAGTTAGTAGGGAGAGTGTTTAGTAATTTCAGGACACAGTGGTCTAGACTAGGGTGGGAGCAGTGGGCACTGAGAGGGACAGAACCTTGGTGATTGATGGGGCTGAAGGCGCTGGTCTGGGATGACACTCACCTGACTCACATGTCTGACATCTAATTTACAGAGGCTGTAGGGGACAAATCTAAGTCTGTAAGCCCCAAGCCCCTGACTTGAGGAACTGTTCTTGTAAACAGGAAGACAGGGCCTTTCCATCATTTTGCAAATCATTTCTTCATCCTATTGGACATATCTGTAGACTATTGCTGGGCCTAGCAGTTGGCAGGGTTTCATGTTCCAAAGTGGGACGGTTCTTGGCAGGAGATGGAAAGCTGGAAACAGAATGCAAACTGGGCGAGCCAGGCACCCTGTATGAAGAGAAAAGAGAAAAAAAAGGGATGGTACTTTCCCATCTGATTCAGAATATCTGGTCAGAAAATAATTTAAAAGGGCAGATAATTCAAAGATGTTTCTATTTGGCTTTGAAATGCCGTGCATTTTTGGTAGGGATCTACCTTGCCAAATGTTTTGCATTCCCTGAACACAGACCATCTGGGCAGCAGGGGGCTGAGCCTGAACCCAGGAGGGAGTCTGGGGGGCTGGCTGAGGAGGCCTTGATGTTTGAATATTGGACGGAGACCACAGGTCTCCCTGTCGCCCCAGTTGATCAACATTTGTCTGTCTACCTGTGTCCTACCACAGAGCAGGGAGCTTTTTCTGACCTAAGCCGTCACACGATGACTTGAAAAGTAGCTCCCCAGTTTCCAGCACACAATGTGTTCTGCTCCTATCTCTGGACACTCACAGGGCCACCTCTGTTCCACAGGGGGGCAGCCCACTGATCCAGGGCTCCGTAGCAACCCCAAAAGCAAACCATATTTGGAGCAGGAGGCAGGCTGTTTACATATGTTACCATAAAAGACATTTTAAGTTATATTCTGTCCTATTTTACAGAAGAGCTGTAAACGGGACAGACCAGAAGGCCCCTTTCCTGTTATTCATAAATAAAATAGCTGCTTCCAGACAAGTGAAAAGATTAGCTTATCTTCCCTGGCTCAAGCCTACCTAAGAGAGGAAAAGAGTCTCATTTCACAGAAATCACTTAAACAAAGGGTCTCTCCCATTTAGGACTTAGAAGAAATGTCAGGGTGGCAGCCACTCCCTACTAAAGAATTCCAAGCATTCCCCCTTTTCTCAATCTGGAGGGTGCCAAGCCAGGGTAGTGGCCTGGTCCAGACTAGAATTCACAGGGAATAATTAGTAACAGGCCCAAATCTGGAAGTTCAAGGAAACTGGTTTTCCCCAATCTGTAGTAAAATTAAGCAGATTTTTTTTTCTTGTTCTTTTCCTTAAAAAATTTTTTTCCCTGCTTTACTGAAGTACAATTGATATATAAAATTATTAGATGTTTTAAGTGTCCACCATGGTGATTTCGTATCTATAAATTAAATATATATATATGGGACCCCCTCCCCCACTCCCGCACCTAGTTACATCCATCACCTCCTGTATTTTTTTTTTTTTTTGCCTGTGGAAGAACACTTAAGTTCCAAGTACTGTTTTTCATAATCAGAAAAGAAGGCATTTCCTTCTTCCCCAGAGCTGGCTAACAGTTTCTTCACAGGAAACTCTTAATCCTTAAAAGATGCTCTGTGACCCAACTCGTTTTTCCGAGTGTCAGTTCTTTCATTTCATAGAACCTTGTTCCTAAAGAGGATGAGCTAACAAACTAAAGCCGTTGCAGTGTTTCGAAAAACCCAGCAGAGGTTTCTTTGACTCGGTTTTCCGAAAAACTGAAGGAAGCCAAGCCAGGCGGCATGTGACCTGACACCCACCTCTTCCCCTCCTTTCATGTCTCCTAAATTGGAGGTGGCTAAGGGGGACTCCGGAGGCATACCCAAACCTTTAGAACAGATTCCCCACCTCCATGCCAGATACTAGTCCCATCTGCACTCCTCCGTTCCTCATACACACACCTCTCATAGGTCATTCTCAGCGAGCAGCCAGGAAGGGAAAGAAAACGCGTGTTAAAGCAACAGGTTCCACCCACAGCCTGAACTTGGAAGGGGAGGCTGGAGCCAGGCGACAGGAGCTGGGCGGTGGAGGCAGAGGAAGCGGCGAGGAGGAAGGTGGAAGGGAAATGATGGTGCATGACCACGGAGCACACGTCACTCGGGCTCCCACATGGACTTGTGTATGTGCGCGTGTAGGGGGAGGGAGGTCCTGCAAGGGGTCACCCGGGGACTTCCGCGTGGGTTTAGGAGGCAGGGGCCTGCGCTTTGGGGTGCAGGAAGGTTTAGGCGGGGTAATGAACCCCGCAGAGAGGGCTTGAGGAGCGTGCAGGAAATATGAGTGTGTTTGGGGGTTAACATTCACCACTCTCCCCAGGGCGCCGGCCCTGCTAAGTGGCCACGTCTGCGTCCCTAAGGCCCCCGAGTCCCCTTCCCTCGGGCCTTTTCCCGGTCCCTCCAACCGCGTCCCCGCCCGGCCTCCCGCCCCAGCCTGCAGCCGAGAAAGCCGGGAGAGCGGACTCCGCCGCGCCCGGCAGCCTCTGGGGCATGCTCGGTGGCGGGACCCGCTCCGCGCCGGCAGGGCGCGTCCTCCTTCCCCCAGGGCGGCGGCGGCGGCGCCTGCAGCCACGGCCGCCGCGCCCCGGCCCCGCACACCTTTGGGGGCGGCGGGGGCCACCCTGCTCGGTGGGAGCCGAGAGCGGCCCCCACCCGGAACCTTCCAGCGAGCAGAGGCGGGGCTGGCTCGAGGGGCGCGGAGGCGGGAGTGAGACCTCCGAGCTGCCTGCGGTTCCTTAGAAAGTAAAGCTCAGCTCGCTAGCGGAGCCGGCCTCCCGGCCGCCGGCGGGGGCGGGGCGGGGCTGGGTAGGGGGAGGTCTCCGCGCCTAGCGCGAGGTGCGAATTTAGTAGCCGCCCACCCTCTTCTTGGTCCCCGCCCCCAGGGAATTAGAATTCTCTGGGAAAGTGTCCGGTTCTCGGAGAATCCCTGGAGCGGGGTGCGGGGGCGCACCCGGCACAAAATGGTTAAAAAAGTCCACGCGCGCCTAGGGGCCCCTGTTATGAAAAGTCTGCGCGCCAGCGCCTGGGCACCCCCTTTGCTGATTTGAGGGTCAGTTGCCCGGAGGAAATCCGCTCGTCGCAGGGGAAGGGATGCGATGAGGGAAGCCTCAAGCCGGTGCCGGCTCCTACCCCCACGCCTTCTCGGGGGCGCACCTCCAGCCTGGCGGGCGTGGGGCACTACTGGGCCGGGGCGTTCGCGGCGGGCGGCGGGCGGACGGAGCAGGCTCGGCCAGCGGCTCACTCTCTCTGCCTCCTCCCCCCAGGATTACCGAGAGGATGGGATGGATCTAGGCAGTGACGCCGGCAGCAGCAGCAGCAACAGCAGCCGCGCCAGTTCGCAGTCCAACTCCACCAAAGTGACCCCTTGCTCCGAGTGCAAATCCTCGTCGTCGCCGGGGGACAGCCTGGACTTGGTGTCTGCCCTGGAGGACTATGAGGAGCCCTTCCCGGTCTACCAGAAGAAGGTGATTGATGAATGGGCGCCGGAGGAGGACGGGGAGAAGGAACAGGAGGACGGGCGCCACGAGCGAGGGTACAGGGATGACCGCTGTCCGGCCCGGGAGCCGGGGGACGTGAGCGCCGGGACCCGCAGCAGCAGGGGCAGGAGCGCCACCACCGCCATGCCGCCCCCGGTGCCCAACGGCAACCTCCACCCGCACGAGCCCCAGGACCTCAGGCACAATGGCAACGTGGTGGTGGCCGGCCGGCCGAGCGGCTCCCGGGCCCCGCGCCGGGCGGTCCAGAAGCCCCAGCCGGCAGGGGGCCGGCGCGGCGGCCGGGGCCCGGCGCCCGGGGGCCTCTGCCTTCAGCCCACGGACAGCGGGACGTCAGTCCCTGAGGAGCCCCCGGCTCCCCCAATGGACTGGGAGGCGCTGGAGAAGCATCTGGCCGGGTTGCAGTTCCGGGAGCAGGAGGTGCGGAACCAAGGCCAGGCGAGGACCAACTCCACCTCCGTAAGTTGGCCGGGGTGCGTGCTCAGGCGCGCACACACGTACCCACCCCGCGCACGGCCCGCACGCGCCCTCCCCGCGCTCGCGCCAGCCGCCGGCCCCATTCATTCTGCCGGGAGGGTGGGGGCCGGGCCGGGGAGGCTGCCTTCTTCTTCCCCGGGGTACGGTTGCTCAGTCTCTGAGCTGTCTGGGTTTGCAGGATGGGCGGAGAGGAGGGAGGGGCAGACAGAGGGCAGCGGAAAGTCGGGTTAGTGGAACTGGCGACTCATTTTAATGGAATTACTTATGGAGACGAGACTGTGAGTCACTCGCCTGAAAATAAATCCGGGGAGATTTTGGCACCGAAGCCGGTACCCTGCGGGTGATATTTCAAGTCGTAATACTTGTGGCTTTGTCAAGCGTGGTGGGTCTCCCTTCGCTGCCACTGATGTCTCGCCCATATATAGGCTGTCCCTGCGCAGAAGCATGCATTCGCCTGCCCACACCTCCGGTGAGGCAGCACGCGTTGTTCCCTCTTGACGTGTGCGCGGATGCTCCTGAATTGGAATGGGCTGACCGCCCTCCTCAGACTTTTTTTCCTTTCTGAAACCCGACTTATTGTTGACCTGCTAGGATAAGGGAGTGGTTCTTTCCTCTGTCGGCTGACTCACCCCACTGTCCGGTGAATCCCTCCTAGTTTTGATAAGGAGCCACTTGCAGTTCCTTACCAGAGGCTTGTGCCTCAGTTCAGGAAACCCGGAGAGGAAAGGGTACTTGGAGTGGAAAAGAGAGGGAGGGAAGGAGGGTTGCATCTATAATAGGAAGCTCTGGCAGGTTCACACTTGTCTGGACATCTCTTTTTGCCCCCAAGAGGAGAGCAGATAAATGACTTAAAAGAACAGCATTATGAAAGTAGCTCCTCTATTTATCTCTGTTTTGGGAGAAAGCAACAGTTGTAATTTGAAATCATTAATGACGATTGTACATGGGGTTGAAGGGTGCACAGTTTAAATGAGGGTCTCTCTGTGTGTGGCAGCTGTGTGGCAGTGTGGGAGAATGCTTGCTTGCAGGTGTAATTTTTTGCTTCCCAGCCCCAGGGCTACTGGAAATTGGGTGCGTGCACTTCTGACTTCAGGGGTAAGGACAGTAACTGTGTTTCACAGAGAAATTGGCATGGTTTCTATGAGAGAGAGCCCTTGGCTGACAGAGCCTATTGGTTAGTGTCCCTTGAGAAACTACCTATTAAATTAACACACTCGTTTTAATCCCAGCTGTTTACCATGGCCACTAGCAGATACGGAATCTTTCCATTACAGCCAGTACTTGCTCTTGTATCTTGCAATTCAAAACATTCTTCTCCCACTTAGTGCTGAGAAAAATACCTGATTAAGCTCCCTGGACTTAAACAGTGACTTGAAGATAAATAAGTCTCCTTTACTATGGCCTGACATTTTTACATTCCAGGAAAACGTAATCATTGGGTTATAACATGCAAAGTTAGGGTTTAATGATGACAGTGAGCTCCATTATCTAGAATGTTCTTGAGCACCCATGTTGTTGTTGGTCAGTTACTAAGTTGTGTCTGACTCTGGGACCCAATGGACTGCAGCATGCCAGCCTTCCCTGTCCTTCACTATCTCCTGGAATTTGCTTAAACTCATGTCCATCGAGTCGGTGATGCCATCCAACCATCTCATCCTCTGTCGCCTCCTTCTCCTCCTGCCCTCAATCTTTCCCAGCCTTAGGGTCTTTTCCAATGAGTTAGCTCTTTGCATCAGATGGCCAAAGTGTTAGAGCTTCAGCTTCAGCATCAGTCCTTCCAGTGAATATTCAGGGTTGATTTCCTTTAGGATTGACTGGTTTGATCTCCTTGCTGTCCAAGGGACTTTTCATGACTTCTGTGCTAAATTCAAAGTCTGATTCTCAGGGCTATGGTGACACATCTGTCCACATAGGCCTGGAATTATGGTGAGCAAGGTAGGGATACAGATTGACTTCCTTCTAGGAACGTAAAATCTAATAGCTCACCTAACAGACCTGCTTCTGCCAACACACACACACACACACTCCTTTCTAGCTTATTGTGGAGACTGAATCTTTCCTTCTTGGGCCATCTTTGAAACCTGAGGTGTTTTGTCTCCTCACCTAGTAAACAGTTTGCTTATGTGGGTTCCTCCCCCTTCCTTCCCTCACCCTCCTGAAGATGTCCCCTCTGGGTATTTCTTTCATAGAAATTTGGGTTCCATTGCTTTAAAGCAAGTATGTGTACAGGAAAAATGGGAGGGGGAAATGGCCTTTGAGGTGGCTGAATATTGAATTTTTCCATAGTTTGGAAAAATTTGAACAAAACTACTAGTCATTATTGGGTTAAAATAGTGATTTTCAAACTGTAAGTTCTCCATGAAATCACCTTATCACTTTTAAAAAAAATAAAATTAAATAGAATGTACTACAGTGACTGATTTTTTAAGAAGTTTTTATTTCAGTTGTATGTGGACACTGGGTTACAGTGTAAGATTTCTTTTACACTGTGGGTCACTGTCATAAAAGTATGGAAAACACTGATTAAAATCCTGTTTACTTCTGCCTGGAATAAGTGTGAGAATTTATAACCCTGGGGACAGAAGCTTGAGAGTCACAAAGGAGTTGGTGTGGAAGAAGTCTGTCTTGAAGGAACTGCTCAAATCAAGAGCTAGTTTTTGCACGTCCTTAAAAAGTTGTGTGTGGGTTTGACAGAAAACAATAAAATTCTGTAAAGCAATTATCCTTCAATAAATAAATAAAAAGTTGTGTGCGGGTTTCCCTGGTGGCTCTGGTGAAGAATCTGCCTGCCAGTGCAGGAGACATGGTTCAACATGGGTTCAATCCCTGGTTCGGGAAGATCCCACATGCTCCGGAGCAACTGAGCCCAAGCACCATAACTGTTGAGCCTGTGCGCTAGAGCCTGGGAACCTCAATTACTGAGCCCATGTGGTGCAACTGCTGAAGTCCATGTACCCCAGAGCCTGTGCTTTGCAACAAGAGAAGCCACTGCAAGTGGTAAAGAACCTACCTGCCAATGCAAGAGATGTAAGAAATGAGAGTTCAATCCCTGGGTCAGGAAAAGCCTCTGAAGGAGGGCATGGTAACCTATTCTAGTATTCATGCCTGGAAAATCCCATGGACAGAGGAGCCTGGTGGGCTGTGTCCAGGGGGTTGCAAAGAGTGGGACACTACTGAAGCGACTTAGCATGCACTCACTGCAGTGAGAGGCCTGCACACTGCAGCTGGAGGGTAGCCCCTGCTCTCCACACCTGGAGAAAAGCCCGTGCAGCAGTGGAGACCCAGCACAGCCATAAATAAATAAACCACTTTTAAAAAGGGCTGTGTGCAAATATATTTAAGTGAAGTTAATACATAGTACTGAGAGGAAGGGTATAAAATGAAAAAGAAGGGCACCTCTTTTTCACCTGTGAGGAGACCCAAATAAGCTATTCCCACCTCATGACTTTTGCCTGTGCTGTTAGCTCTGTGTGGAATCAAGTGACTGGTTCCTCGTATCATCCCAGACTACTCAACTCACTTCCTCAGAGAGGCTGTCCCTAAGCCCCTCCCAAGTGCAGAGTAAGGCACTCCACCTTCTACCCAGGCACTCCTTGTGTATTTCCTTAGTGCTTGTCATTGCCTGACATGATCTTATTCAGTTCTTCATTTTTGGTCTTTTTAGAATCGAATTGGAGTACAGTGGGCTAGCCTGCACTGTTTTATTGCTGTAACCTAGTATCTGTGACAGTTCTTGAATATTGAATGAATGAATGAAGTGTTTATAAGACTCACATGCCCCAGATCTAAAAACCAGCCCCCTTATTGTACAGTTGAGAAAATTGAGGCCCAGAGAGGTTAAGTGATTTGTAGAAGACCCCAGTAAGAAAATCATGAAGGGGATTTTGTTCTTTCTTCTGATGCTAGATTGGGTTTTTTTCCTTTTGATGCTTAAAATTAATTGAAATAAAAGGAAAGAGCTTCCACCTTCCTGAAATTACTTAAAGGGTTTCCTAATGACGGGTCCTCTCTTGTATTTACTCAGTGTTAAGGACAAGTAAACCAGGAGATCATCAAAATCCCATGACGTTATGAGTCTCTTCTCACAGACAGGCTTGGTTTGGTTTGGTTGGAATGGAATAATACTGAGTTCTGTCCATCAAAGCAGTGACAGCCTCCTCACCCTTGTTCATGCCCCTTTCTTCCTCTCACCTACAGTGACAGGCTCAAAACGAAGGACTGAGATCACAAAGATGTGTTGACGATCAGCTGTCTCTAATCTAGGGAAAGTTTAGAAGCAAATTTAAAAATGCAGTATGTGGGTAGGATGAAAAACCTAGGGCTGACCTTAACTTTGTGACAGTTTCAAGTAGCTAATCTCTTTTCCTGCCAGCAGAGGGGGAGGAGCGTGGATGCTCCTGGGAACTGTGTTTGGTGTCAGAGCAGGAGGGGCCTGGGGAGTCTTGAGGGAGCCTCTGGTGACCTGACTTCCTACTGTCTTCTCCGGGCTGCTCCGGCACAAACCTGTATGGCCTCAGATGGCCCAGCCCCTCCTCAAAGTCCAGCCCCTCACCTCGATGTCAGAGCCTTGAGGGCAGCGAGGTCACTTTATTCCACTGCCTTAGCCCCAGTAGCTCCCTTGGGCCCCAGAGATGCCTGGCGCTAGGGAGGGGGTGGGTAGGGGGTGAGGTTCCATCCAACAACCAGAACTACTCTCCGAAGTCCCCCCTTCAGTTGGCCAGAGCCTGCCCCCATCCCATGTCCCTGTGTTTCTCACGGTCCTGCTCTGCGCCTGCAGATGTGTAAAGGCTCCTGGTAAACTCAAGGGCCTCACACAACCCAGAACTAGAGTACCGAGTTATGTGAGCCCTGCCGCCATATGTTCACTGTGCTGTGCTGTGCTGAGTCGCTCAGTCATGTTCAATTTTTTGCGACCCTATGGATTGTAGCCCGCCAGGCTCTGTCCATGGGGATTCTCCAGGCAAGAATACTGGAAAGGGTTGCCACGCCCTCCTCCAGGGGATCTTCCCAACCCAGGGATTGAACCCAGGTTTCCCGCATCGCAGGCAGATTCTTTACCATCTGAGCCGCCGGGAAAGCCCATTGTCTTCCTGCCTACTCTGTGGGAACTGGTATGGACAACTCTTAGGGAAACCTGAGCTTCTCTTCTTGTTTCCCTCTTCTGAACACAGTCCCAAGTGGTTGGCTTTCCCTTTCTCCTGCTTCTCCAAGACCTTAGTTTGTCACAGTATCATTCTTCTGTCTCCCCCATCACCCCAAGTGGAGTTGGGGTCCCCACTGCCTCAACCTACTCCTCTTCCTAAATGGAGTATAACTTCACTCCTTTTTCTCAATGGTCTTTCTGTGAAATTTTCTCAGGCTTTGTGATACTTCATGTTGAGCCTGTTCTACCTCTGGAAAGTCACTCCTTTTTTCTCCCTTTGACTTCTCCCTCCTTTTGATTTTTTATTTAAAAAAAAAAAAAAAACTCTATTGAGGCAGAATTGACATACAATTAACTCTACATTTAAAGTATGCAGTCTGATGAGTTGTGACGTATGTGTACACCTGTGAAGCCATGGCTAAAGTTGAGGTAATGAACCTATCTTTCACTCCCAGAAGTATACACATGCTGCTTTGTAATCCCCCCATTCTTTCCCTTGGCAACCACTGATTTCATTTCGATCACTATGAGTTAGCTTGCATTTTCTAAAACTAATATAAAAGAAATTATATAATATGTACTCATTTTTTCGTCTGACATCTTTCAGTCAGCATATAATTATTTTGTGCTTCGTCTGGGTTGTTGTGTATGGTGATAGCACATTCCTTTTGATTGCTGAATAGAGTTCCATTTTATGGATATACTCTATTGCCCAGTTGATGGATCTCTGGGTTCTTCCTATTTATTTGTTGTTGTCTATTACAAATAAAAGTGTTATGAATATTCACATACAAGTCTTTCCATGGACACATTCTTTCACTTTTGGGAAAATACCTAAGAGTGGAATGACTGAATCATATGAGAGGTGTGTGTTTAACTGTTTGAGAAGTTGCCTGTTTTCTTAAGAAGTTGCCCAATTTGATGTTGGCTTCGTCTCCCACCAGTTGCTGTATTCCTCCTATGTTCTTGGGGACTGGCGGGACATGTCTCTTCAGACTGGGTAACTGCTCCCCTCTGTCTTAAGAGAAAAGCCCAGCAAAATACCAGGATCACATCTTATATCCAACCTGCAGCCATTACACCCATTGTTCAGAAAAAGAAAAGGACTCGTTGTTAAATTAGAATTCTAGTTGTAGACCTGAAACATTTTAATCGCCGTTTTATTATTTTCTTTACTGTCTATGCCAGGTGCATTTCCCTCTTTTAATCAGAAGAGAAGAATAATTTTAATTGACATGTTAGTTGAAAGTCGATTCTCCTGGTGAAGTTATTTCCAAAGTACTTGAAAGCAGTTTGTCTTTTTATTTGTTTGTACTATTAACTAGTAGCAAACTTTAAATTACCTACATTTCTTCCTAGAATGGTACTAATTACAGGTTGTTTTCAGTGTATTATTCTGTAAGAATTATAACCCAGTTACTCCTCCATCAACGACACTGCTAAAGTAGCTTTGAATGGCTAAGTAGTTTGTTTCCTTAGTTACTTAGGCTATGTTTAAATTATATGAATTCCTGTTTTTATAGACTAAATTAAGAGGTCTTTATTATTCCTGCAAAATATAGTAAAGTTTGTGTTTAATAAGTTATGTGATTCCTCAGCCTGGGACACCACAGTGAAAACATTCTGAATGGTTTGCAGTTACCATTTATCCTTCTTAGCACAACGTGACAGTGTTACAATCACTTTTTTTTTAACCATAATTGGAAATGACTGGGGCTAACTATATTTTGTGTATCAACCTTACTTTGAAATGTTTAGTGTCATCCCTGTCTGCTTTTCTAATTTATGTTGATTCCTGTTTAAGTGCTGCAAGGCTGCTCTATCCATTAGCATGTAACTCCAGATAGAAATATGGTTGGGTTTTCCAAAAAAATTAGGTTGCAGGTAAACCACAGGTTCTAAGGCTCTGTGTATTTCAGCTACCATCAGATAGTTCACCCTACTACAGAAGAACCTTTGGAAAATATTGTAGTTGGATTAAAGGAAATCTGTGCCCACCAGTTGGTTTGCACATCGTGGTCCTTTAGAACATTCTGAGGAACACTGTCATGGGGCAGATCTGAAAAACAGATGCAGATATGCTCATCACACATTCACTGAGCTGTTTGAGCATCTCACCAATGGCATCGCATCACCTTCCTCCATCCATTTCTAGCTCAGCCTGCACCTTCAACTCCAGATCCTTTGCCTGGCATTCCTTGTGACTTCATTCCCAGGAAGGCCTAGCACGAGCCCTTTCCTCTGTAGCAGGACCAGACGCTCAGTTCAGTTCAGTCGCTCAGTCGTGTCCAACTCTTTGCGACCCCATGAACTGCAGCACACCAGGCCTCCCTGTCCATCACCAACTCCCAGAGTTTACCCAAACCCATGTCCATCAAGTCAGTGATGCCATCCAACCATCTCATCCTCTGTCGTCCCCTTCTCCTCCTTCCCCCAATCCTACTCAGCATCAGGGTCTTTTCCAATGAGTCAACTCTTGGCATGAGGTGGCCAAAGTATTGGAGTTTCAGCTTCAACATCAGTCCTTCCAATGAACACCCAGGACTGATCTCCTTTAGGATGGACTGGTTGGATCTTCTTGCAGTACAAGGGACTCTCAAGAGTCTTCTCCAACACTACAGTTCAAAAGCATCAATTCTGCGGTGCTCAGCTTTCTTCACCGTCCAACTCTCACATCCATACATGACCACTGGAAAAACCATAGCCTTGACTAGACGGACTTTTGTTGGCAAAGTAATGTCTCTGCTTTTAAATATGCTATCTAGGTTGGCCATAACCTTCCTTCCAAGGAGTAAGCGTCTTTTAATTTCATGGCTGCAATCACCATCAGCAGTGATTTTGGAGCCCCCAAAAATAAAGTCTGACACTGTTCCCACTGTTTCCCCATCTATTTCCCATGAAGTGATGGGACCAGATGCCATGATCTTAGTTTTCTGAATGTTGAGCTTGAAGCCAACTTTTTCACTCTCCTCTTTCACTTTCATCAAGAGGCTCTTTAGTTCTTCTTCACTTTCTGCCATAAGGGTGGTGTCATCTGCATATCTGAGGTTATTGATATTTCTCCCAGCAATCTTGATTCCAGCTTGTGTTTCTTCCAGCCCAATGTTTCTCATGATGTACTCTGCATGTAAGTTAAATAAGCAGGGTGACAATATACAGCCTTGACGTACTCCTTTTCCTATTTGGAACCAGTCTGTTGTTCCATGTCCAGTTCTAACTGTTGCTTCCTGACCTGCATACAGGTTTCTCAAGAGGCAGGTCAGGTGGTCTGGTATTCCCATCTCTTTCAGAATTTTCCACAGTTGATTGTGATCCACACAGTCAAAGGCTTTGGCATAGTCAATAAAGCAGAAACAGATGTTTTTCTGGAACTCTCTTGCTTTTTCGATGATCCAGTGGATGTTCGCAATTTGGTCTCTGGTTCCTCTGCCTTTTCTAAAACCAGCTTGAACATCTGGAAGTTCATGGTTCACGTATTGCTGAAGCCTGGCTTGGAGAATTTTGAGCATTACTTTACTAGCATGTGAGATGAGTGCAATTGTGCGGTAGTTTGAGCATTCTTTGGCACTGCCTTTCTTTGGGATTGGAATGAAAACTGACCTTTTCCAGTCCTGTGGCCACTGCTGAGTTTTCCAAATTTGCTGGCATATTGCATGCAGCACTTTCACAGCATCATCTTTCAGGATTTGAAATAGCTCAACTGGAATTCCATCATCTCCACTAGCTTTGTTCATAGTGATGCTTTCTAAGGCCCACTTGACATCACATTCTAGGATGTCTGGCTCTAGGTGAGTGATCACACCATCGTGATTATCTGGGTCATGAAGATCTTTTTTGTACGGTTCTTCTGTGTATTCTTGCCACCTCTTCTTAATATCTTCTGCTTCTGTTAGGTCCATACCAGACGTTACTGGCCACCAAACAGCCTAGCACTATCTTCCCCAAGGCCTGCTCTGACTCAGGGCCCCACCTCTTTGGGAAGCCATACCTGATCATCTCAGCTCTGAGCAACTTGTCCTCTGAACTTGTTATTCCACTTGTGTTTGACTTTCTCATTCTTAGGCTTTCAAAGGCTCATCCCTGACAAAACTCAGCCCAGATGTGTCAATTTCTGCTTCCAGGCATTCTCTTTTTATGGGTATGTCTCTTGTCTGCCCCACTATTTTAAATCCCTCCTCCCCTTCAAACACATACATATGCAGGCTTGGGCATTTTCTGAGGACTAGCCATTTGATAGATGATTGTTATCTGTATTAATGCATTTTGTACTACCCGTTTAGTTTTTAAATTTGCTCGAAGCTGCTATATTATGAGTTAATTCATAGGACTATGAATTAGTCATAGTCCTAATAATAGTAATTCCAGGTTCTTCCTTAAGAGCTTCTCTAAACTCTGTGACATTATATTTGCATTTTAAAAGAAATTTGTTTTTACTGCTGGACCTTTGCACCAAAGACATGAATGCTTTTGTTTTCTTCTGAAATTCAATCCTAAGGTTTATTTTTTTTTTTTAAACAACAAGGGCCTTTGCAGATGTTTTTCTTTAGGTGCTTTATGTTCCTTGAGCTCTTAGGAGTGATGACGCTTTACACACTTACTGCTTTTATACTGTCAGTCACTGGGAGATTATTTTGCATACTGCTTTTGGAGAAATTCGAGTGTCAGTTATGAAACTGAGCATTTTTAATAGAAAAGTAGTAAGATTTTAAAGATAGAAAGGATCTGAGAGGTCATCTCATCAAATCCTCACCACTTTCAGAGGAAGAAACAGGCTTATGACGATTAAATATCTTTAGCCACCTTCCTCAACCCAGGCCTGACCCAGTCTCAGGTCACCTGACTCACAGTTTCCACTTTTAATGAACTCTGTCCCCTTCAGCTATCTTTTTTTTTTTTAAAGTCTTTTCACAACTTAATTGGAGGACAGATCCAGCCTCATCACTTAAGAGCTTCAGCACTAGAAGCAGATTCTAATTTTTATCACCTGATAGAAAAGTTTCATTTTATTGTTTGTTTCTCTTTTTCTTTTTAAAACCCATATTGTAATACAATTATAAACTTGGTCTCTTCCATTCAGAGTTTAGCTCATCACTGTGTATTTCTACCAACAAAACAGTGCTCTCCTTGAGCTGACAGATTTTTTTTTTCTGTCCTTTCTCATCTGTAAATACCTTTCTCTGACTGCCCACCCTCCTTTCCAGCACTGGGGAACACACAGTCCTCTCCTCTCACGGGTTCAGGGCTGACTGGCGCTTGAGAACCCTGCAAGGACCCACCTGAGCTCCGGGAGACAGAGGGAGAGGCTGCGAGGGTGAGGGCTCACCATTGTGTACATCACTTCTGTTTACAATCTGTCCATTGCCTGTCAGGCTGTGAGGTGGTGCCTGGGTTCAAAAAGACAGAGGAGAAGACCTCTCTGTGACTCACTCAACAAGGTGATTGATTTTGTTTTGAAATTGATTTTGTTTTATCTAGACAGAGTTTTGGGCTTGCCTGCTGGATCAGATGGTAAAGAATCCGCCTGCAGTGCGGGAGACCTGGGTTTGATCCCTGAATTGGGAAGATCCCTGGAGGAGGCAACCCACTCCAGTATTCTTGCCTGAAGAATCCCCAGGGATAGAGGAGTGTGGCAGGTTTCAGTCCATCGGGTCGCAAAGAATCAGATGTGATTGAGCCTTTAAGCACAACACAGCACCGAGTTTCAAGGGATCGTTTATTATGAGCCTCCAAAAGAGCAAAATGACAAAAACCAAGAAAAAGACTAGAAAGAAAGGCATTTGTGGAGTTCAGGAGCAGCTCATGGAATCGTCTCCATTAGGACTCTGGCTTCATTAGAATATGGGTGAGAACTGCTGCTGCTGCTGCTGCTAAGTCGCTTCAGTCATGTCCGACTCTGTGCGACCCCATAGACGGCAGCCCACCAGGCTCCCCCATCCCTGGGATTCTCCAGGCAAGAACACTGGAATGGGTTGCCATTTCCTTCTCCAATGCATGAAAGTGAAAAGTGAAAGTGAAGTCGCCCGGTCGTGTCCGACTCTTTGCAACCCCACGGACTGCAGCCTACCAGGCTCCTCTGTCCGTGGGATTTTCCAGGCAAGAGTACTGGAGTGGGGTGCCATTGCCTTCTCCATGGGTGAGAACTAGGAATATAAAAATGGACGTCAGGGAAGGGAGATGTGTTTGGACTTTTCTGTTGCCTGTATGCTGTTTCTTACTCTCCCAGTTAAATCTGTAGAACTGAGCCATCACTCTTTCTTCTTGTCAGGTCCAGAAGAGTTGTGATAATTCGCCTTCACTTGCCAAGCTTCATCAAATCCCTAAGGGTGCTCACTATTCCAGATGTTCTTGGTTTGTCTGATTTGTTTTGGTTTGGTCTGATTGCTGTTTCACTTTTGTGAATGATTCTGTTATTTTCCTGTATATTTCTTTGTTAATTATGTCCAGCATGTGCTGTCACCAATCTTTATCACTTGTTTCGCTCTGTTTTCATTCATAAATATTTTAACCTAATTTTGTTCTCTCCATCTGGCCTGTTTTTTAATATTTGTGTTATTTTAAGTTATTCTCATTTTTTCCTACTTCCATGGTATTTCTCAGTAAAGTATATCTGATTCAAAAGGTGATGATTTCGATTAGGAAACACCCAGGTGATAGGAATGAACTTGACCAGTCTTGTTCAGCCCCTTGTTCAGGTTGATGGTTATTTAAGTACTTGTAAAATATTTTTGAGTTATAGTGAACTGGCATGAGGTTATTCTTAAACCAAAGCTTACTGAAAGTGAAAAAATTACCAGTTTTCTTCAGTCTATCTTTGTATATCAGATTTCCTAATAATTACCTCCTGTATATGTCCATTTTACTGATACCCCTGTATCTCCATCCAAATATTTTATATTTGTAGTTGAATAGCCTTTCTGGTATATCCATCATCAACAATATCATGTTCATCTTTCTCTCTTTTTCTGTTTTTCAACATCTTTCCTTAATATTTACGGCTCATGAAGATGATTGTGAATCTTCCTTGGGGTATTAGCACAGTATACACACAAAAAAGCTTCAATTTTTATGGATTACAGGGAGCAATGCATTAGTCAGCAGCTGATTTCTGCAAATTCATCACTTCAAGAGTTTTATTACCCATGTCCTAATAGACATGATTGATTCTTCAGAACTCTTCCTTGTAGAAATAATGTCTTAGTTATTCATAGACTTTTTGACTTTTTTTTTCCTTTTTTTAACAAAATGTTACAAAAAGCTTCTATCAAGAAAGTGTGGGGACTTGGGCTTTTCCAGGTGATGCTCCATTTGCCCAGGTGGATGGGGTTTGTTTTCAAGGTCTTTGAGGAAGAGCAGAGAACAGAGCACCACCTCTGCAGCCTCACAGCCAAGCCTCCAGGAGGCGGAGTTTCTGCCCCTACCTCCTGGACACCCCCCAGCCAGGCCAGTAGATCATTGTCCCCATCACATACCCATCACTTCCTCCTCTGGGACACCCCTCCCACTGTGATCTGCAGCCTGCTTCTGTTGCCCCTTTCACACCTGTGCAGGTGAGCTGAGAACCAATGCAAAGTCAGTAAGAAAATGGCTCCTCTGTGATGGGTACCTCTGGTGGCCAGAGTCCCTGCCAGGCTCCCTCATGGACCACTTGGTGAGGAAGAGCTGAGGACAGGCACTCTCCCCAGCCAGCTAGCTGTGATCAGGGCCCACCTGCTCACCAATAGGCTGTAGACATGTCCCGAACGAAATAACAGGTAAGTCGTGGCAGCTGCTTGATTCTGTAACTTGATGCTGTTTCCTTCTTTGTTTGCCATACATGGAAAGAACTTTGCTGTCTAAAAAAGTTTAAAGGGAATGAGGTAATTTCCTCATAATTCCTGAGATCTCTAGCCGTGTTGTAAATTTAGATGTAAGGTTAAAGCATTAAAAAAATACAAACAGAAAAGCTGCTGCATTATGAAAGGCTGGGGCATTTTAAATGTCAAGTGCAGCAGCATAAGAGCTCGTACCCCCTTTCTCCATCCATAGAAAGAGTAGTGTTCAGCTTCTTTCTAAAATAAGAAGGATCTGGACCTCTGGGAACCTAGCACAGTGTCTTCTTAGAAAAGAACATTAAGGCCTCATCTCCACTCCTATAAAAATAACATGTTTTCAAATAGTTTCAAAACCAATATAGCCTTCTGTTTTTCTCCTCATGGTTCCGGTGGCTAAAAATTATGCCACTTATGAAAATTACAATTTTTTTCTTCGTGCAATCTTACGTAATTTGGGTCCATTTTGACCTGGTCTGACATTTTATTATGAGTAACAACATCTTAAGTGCTCTGTTCTTTTTATTTCCACTCTAAAATTGGTTTTGTGAGGAGTAAGAGAAGGCCACTGGGATTTTATTTTTAAATACTTAAATTACGTAAATTATGTAACTACTCATCTCCTGTTAGAGTTGTCATCTGGTCAACAGTGGCCCCACTGTCTGACCCGAATAGCCCTTAAGTAAGAGCTCATTCTAGAAGAAGAATTTTAGGCAGCAGTAACTTTAAGTTTATCTGAATACTGGCTCTCCTATGGTATGGTGATTTCAATATTAGATGTGTTTTTCTTGTGTTTCATATAGAAACTCAACAAAGCAAATGTATAGTGGTTGTGCTTGTACTGACATGTAAGACCTCTGCAGAAATTCCAGTACTCTGGAAGCAAATTAAAACTCTCTAGTAAACAATCACACTGAGAGTGTGAATATTAGAGCTGGAAGGGACTCCATAGCAAAGGTGGCAAATTCTAATGCTTCCAGAAGCCACGTTGGGAACTAATGAGAGCAGTGGAAGACGGGTCCCAGGGACAGAAGACAGCTGTTCTTTCACACTCCCGACTCGTTGCTGTGCCAGGCAGAGTCTCAGAGTTCTGATATGTCAGGAGAAACCCAGGACCCAGATTTTTAGGAAAAATATCTTGGATACTGGGGCTTCCCAGGTGGCTCAGTGGTAAAGAATTCACCTGCCAATGCAGGATACTCAGAAGATACAGCTTTGATTCCAGGGTCAGGAAGATCCCCTGGAGAAGGAAATGGCAGCCTACTCCAGTGTTCTTGCCTGGAAAATCCCATGGACAGAGGAGCCTGGCAGGCTACAGCTGCAAAGAGTCAGAGGGACACGACTGAGCAACTGAGCATGGATGCATTTTGAATACTAAATGCACTGCAAATAACTTTAAATAAAGACAAGTTTTGTGGAGTTAAGAAGCAGATCTGCAGTTCAAAAGGTGCCCTTGGGCTACCAGTTTTCCACCCCACTCTTAACCCAACCCCTTCATTTTACAGGTAAGAAAACTGAGACCCAAAGACGTTAGATGACTTACCTGAGGTGGGGATGAGATGAGGGTGACTTGCTGAAAGGTTTGATAAGAGTCTAGAAATGAGAGATCTCAGGGAGGAAACTTCTGAAGGAGTGTTAGCCTGATTTACTGACACCAGAATAACATCTCCCCCACTTTCAGTGCTTAAACTAATTTAAAGCAGTAACATCCAGAGAAAGAAAATAAAAGATACCTTATACACCTTCCTCTATTTCACTTTATTTTTATATACATTCCATTACTTAGAATTGTCTTTTCTCTTTCATCTTCAAAGCAGTTCGGAAATTGATTTGTTATTTGGATTTGGGGTATTTCATTATTTGCAAAGGATGAAAAGGGAAGGGCTCTTTAAAAACATTGTCTTAAGCATAAACGTGTGTGCACACAAACCCAGACACACTGCAGGATATGTGGCCTCAGTTCTTTTATCTTCTGGAAACTCATCTGAGACCATTTAATTCCAAGGGGTGACAGTAGGGGTGAGTTCTTATAACATTTCTTGTTATATAGAATCTAATGAAACTTTAATACTGCTGAATTGTTTTGAGTTTTTATTTAATTGTAGCTGTTACTACATAGTATTTAGGAGGACCTATTGAAAGTATAGAGTTGTTTTTTTTTTACTCTTTAGGACTATTGGCTTTATGTCCAAAGTCAACAGATTTCAAACAAATGAGACAAGTTTAGGGTGGTTATTTCACTTTCCTTTGAAAAAATAGAAAATGTTCACTTAGCTTTTTTAAAACAAACTTATTACCTGGGAATAAATTTAGATTTACAGAGATGTTAAAAAGATACAAAGATAGTACCAGTTTCTGACTATCCTTTACCAACTTCCCCTGATGTTAAGATTGTATATAATATATATTATATACAATATACATATAGATAATTATTAAGAGAAATACATTTGTTTTTTTATATTTATTCAAATATAATAAATAATTTGTGTATATGTGTGTGTGAGTCATTTATAACTGTGGTACATTTGTCGAAACTAAGAAATGAACATTGGCACAGTATTATTATCTAAACTGCAGGCTTTAAAGTGGACTTACATTAGCTTTAAAAATTAAGAAGCTTGTATTAAAACCACCCAACAAAGCTAATAAATATCATATAGGCTGTGGCTTGAGAAGAGAGGGGAGAGTCAAGTGCTTCATATTGTCCCTCAGCTCCCACAAAGTCATCCCAAGTGAACTTGAAACTCAAACAAGTTCTGCTAGTGTGTTTGCTTTGTAAATGCATTTTGAAGATGGGTCTCCCAGCTTCTCTTCCAATGAGGCTGCCTTCTCTCAGTCTCTCCCCTGAAGGAGGAAGACTGTGTCATGAAGGGACAGGAGAGCCAGGTGAAGAGAGAAACACATACCTGTGGAGGAGAGGCTCCTCCAAGCAGGAAGGCCGGAGGCAGGGGGCTGTCCTGAGCCATTGCCTCGTTTCATGGGCTGTGGCCAGCCACAAGTTGTCACTGTCCTTTGGAATGCTATTTGGCTCGCCAACTTCTGAATCGCTTGTTTACTTGTTTTTTTAATGAGGGAGCAGCATTTTGGCTTGGGAGTCTCCTTCTTTAAAGTAAAGGGTCTGGTGGAATTGCAAAGGCTCTGTGAGCCCGTGGTGTGAACATTCCAGCAGAAGGGAGTGAGTTAGAGTTGACTAGAAAGAGGTATAAGTGACCTGGGGGACACAGGCCACTCAAGATGTGAAATGGGGGCGGGGGGGTCATGAGGAACACATTAGAGATGTCACAGACTAAAAATGGTGTGGAAAGAGGTTTGAGACTTGTGAAAATGAAAAAGGAAAGAAAATTGGCATATGAGAAGGATCAATATTTGTGGACTGATCAAATACTCTGAATTTTCAAAACTAAACTGGTAATGGGCTCCAGGCCTAGTTTTCTCAGCCGTAGAAGGATGGCCCTGTGACTCGGTGACTTCTCACAGGGAGGGTTTCCTGGTTCCTCACTCCCTGCCTTTGGGTGGCCTGGTTTGGCCGACAGGCTCAGTGATTTCCTCTTAAGGTTTCTTCAGATTGCCCAGAATTCTTTGCTAATTACATGTTCAATGTACTGTGGATTAGGCTACTACTAAGTAAACGTTCTTTTGGTAGAACCCATATAATCAAGTTGAAAACTGTGTGTCCTCCAGACCAAACTGGTTGGTTTTTTTTTTTTAATTTTTTTAATTGAAGTATAGTTGATTTACTATGTTGTGCCAGTCTCTGCTGTATAGCAAAGTGTCTCAGTTATACACATATAGACATTCTTTTGTATATTCTTTTCCATTATGGTTTATCACAGGATATTTCAGACCAAAATTGCTTTGACCCACTGCTTCAATTTATATACTCCTTTGAAATTCATTGGATGCTATGCTTGAAGACAGGACATACGGACATCATTGACCTCTGTATTCTTGGGTTCTTGCTCCTCTGCTTGTTGTGCATGGAGTTTCTGCCTGGCATGAGTTACCTTTCCTAATAGCACCTATGTTCCCCTTAGGGAATTAACTCTGCTATTGTGTGTGATTTTGGTGGGAGGACAATTGCAAGTGGCTGACTCCTGTTCTAGAGACCTCAGCCCAGATTCTCCCTCCCCTGATACTGCTGCGAGTGGAGGAGCTCCCCTGGGACTCTGGGTCTAGTGCATTCCCTGTGAGGCCCTCAGGAGCAGTGGGAGGCCTCCTTGAGCTGGTGACAGCTGCTGAACCCCTCCCACAAGGGGACCGTGGCCATGGCTTCACATTCCCAACCTTTTCCACCTCCCTGAGTTTCTCAATGTCCATCTCTTGTTGGTTCTGTGAGCTTAAAGCAGCTAGGGTTGGTCTTACTGCTTTCAAATCAGGAACTCTAACTGATGAACCAGCTCATCAGTCCCAGAACCAGGCCCTGATATGCTGGGAAAGATGGGGTGCAAAAGGAGAAGAGAGCAACAGAGATGAGATGGTTGGATGGCATCACTGACTCAATGGACATAAGTTTGAGGAAACTCTGGAAAATAGTGAAGGACGAGGGAGCCCAGCATCCTGCAGTTCATGGGGTCACAAAGAGTTGGACACAACTGAGCAACAACAAACTGATAATAAAAAGCAGTCTCTAAACTTATGACTCAGATTGGAACATGACATTTGTAGGCCCAATAGCACTAAGTACACGCCTCTAAGGTATTTTGAGTCTTTCACAGAATCACTGTATAACAAAGGTGGGATGGACTAGCTCAGCTGGTCCAAGGGAAGGGTAACTCACACTGGGCTCTCAGTTCCTTCCATTTTTATAGGTAAGGAAATAACCACACAAAGTGAAAGAGACTTTCATGGTGTTACAAATAGAACGTGCCACACTGACATCCTACACTGAGACCTCATGATTCATCTGCTCAGGGCATCTTGTCCTCCTGCCCTCCCTCTACTTCTCTGATCCTGGTGCCATGGAACCCATTTGTCAGGTGACTGGCCAGAAGTAAAGTCATTATCTGTAACCCTGAAGAGCATCAGTGGCCTTGGAAAGGAGCAAAGCTAATGGACCACATAGGCTTCAACCTATGGCTGGTGGTATTAGTATTAGAACCAGTATTCTAACACTGCGGAGAAGGCAATGGCACCCCACTCCAGTACTCTTGCCTGGAAAACCCCATGGATGGAGGAGCCTGGTGGGCTGCAGTCCATGGGGTCGCTAAGAGTCGGACATGACTGAGCAACTTCACTTTCACTTTTCCCTTTCATGCATTAGAGGAGGAAATGGCAACCCACTCCATTGTTCTTGCCTGGAGAATCCCAGGGACGGGAGAGCCTGGTGGGCTGCCATCTATGGGGTCGCACAGAGTTGGACACGACTGACGCTACTTAGCAGCAGCAGCAGCATTCAAATACTGAGCTGAGAGGTGCCCTCTGATGCCAGTCCAGATGTGTCCTTTGTTTTTTATTCTTTTTTAAAATTAATTTTTATTGGAGTATAATTATCTTACAATGTTGTTAGTTTCTGCTGTACAGCAAAGGGAATCAGCTATACATATACATACAAACATTTCCTCTTTTTTGGACTTCCTTCCCATTTAGGTCATCACAGAGCACTGAATAGAGTTCTCTATGCTATACAATTGGTTCTCATTAGTTATATATTTTATACATAGTAGTGTATATATGTCAGTCTGATTTATCTCAGCCCCCATCCTCTCCCCCGACCCCGGCGTCCATACATTAGTTCTCTACGTCTCTATTTCTGCTTTGCAAGTAAGTTCATCTGTATCGTTTTTCTGGATTCCACATGTAAGAGTTATTACACAATATTTGCTTTCCTCTTTCTGACTTATTTTACTCTCTGTGACAGTCTAGGTCTATCCACCGATGTGTCCTTTTGATGCAGCTCACACTGTGTATAAGGAAGTAGTTATCAGCAGTCTCTGGAACCAGGCAGACCTGACCCAGAATAGTAATAGTAGCCTCTTTGTGATTAGGGACCAAAAAACAACTAATATTATGGTAGAAATCTCATGTTTTTCATGTGAATTTTAAAGACTATCTTCTAGACCCCTCTTATTTTATATAAATTGTGCTTTTATGTTGTCTAAGTGTAGCGAGGCTCTGAGCTTTGAAAGGGTAAATTTTCTGAATTCATTTTGGAGCAAAAGCTATATTTTAAAATTGCTTATGTGAAACTTTTCGGCGAAGTGAGAAGTCTACAATATGATGTCTGCCAAGACTTTCCTTAATATATGTCATTATTTTTTTCTTCAGGGCTAAGCTTTATTCAGTCAGTGACTATATATTGCATGTCTGCTGTGTTTTGGGTGTGGGAGATAGAGACAAGCAGAAACTCACATGCAGCTGTCATGTCCTTGGGCTTCTTGCCTTCATGAAGCTTGCAGTCTAGTTGCAGAGACCCACATAAATCATATAAACACACCAATGTGCAGGTTCTGCTGAAGAAGGCCATGATGCTGTGAGAACTGCAGAGACGTGCCCTAAACCTGTTTTAGTGAGAAAAACAAAGCTGTTACTTTTGAGTGCCTACTGGGTAGGCACTGAGCTTTTCATGTATTTGCCTAATGCACAGTGGGGCCAGGTGAAGGACGTTACTCCCATTTTATAGACCAAAAAAAAAAAAAAAAAAAAGCCCTGAAGTAGGGACTCCCCTTATAGTCCAGTAGTTAGAATCCATTTTGCAGTGCAGGGAATGTGGGTTCAATCCTTGGTCAGGGAACTAATATCCCACATGCCTCAGGGCAACTAAGCCCGCCTGCTCCAATGGAGAACCCACATGCTGCAATGAAAAATCCTACATGATGCAACTAATATCCTGTGTGATGCAACTAAGACCCAATGCAGCCAAATAAATAAACAATATTAAAAAAAAAAAAAAAGAAACACCTGAAGTATATGGTGGATCACAGAGTTAGTACACATTCCTCTGGCTCCAAGGGCCATGTGCTTTCCACTTCAGCTAGAAACCACTACACCAACTGTTTGGAATGTAGCCCCTCTAACTTTCCATAACACAGTAACTGCTTATTTTTCCTGATGGCTGTGCTGCTGCTGCTGCTGCTGCTAAGTCACGTCAGTCGTGTCCAACTCTGTGCGACCCCATAGACGGCAGCCCACCAGGCTCCTCTGTCCCTGGGATTCTCCAGGCAAGAATACTGGAGTGGGTTGCCATTTTCTCCTCCAGTGCATGAAAGTGAAAAGTGAAAGTGAAGTCGCTCAGTCGTGTCTGACTCTTCACGACCCCATGGGCTGCAGCCTACCAGGCTCCTCCGTCCATGGGGTTTCCCAGGCAAGAGTACTGGAGTGGGGTGCCATTGCCTTCTCCGCCTGATGGCTATGACCACATCTAAATATCTGTGATCTTGTGATATAGAATATCTACTTATGCCCACCTGTTTGTATCTGAGAATTTTTCATAAACTGAAACTTTAAGTAATTAATAATTAATTAGAAATTCATTTGAACATAAATGTGTGGCTTTATGTTT
Source organism: Okapia johnstoni (assembly GCA_024291935.2). Classification (NCBI taxonomy): domain Eukaryota; kingdom Metazoa; phylum Chordata; class Mammalia; order Artiodactyla; family Giraffidae; genus Okapia; species Okapia johnstoni. The sequence continues at coordinate 34,773,349 of CM044323.1, read as the reverse complement.
GTTTTCTCTCTTTTAAAGGTCCCTACCACCCACTCTCTGTGCTTACATTTAATCATCAAATCTATCCAGTTAAGGCTCAGTCAAAAACTTACCCAGCGTATTGGCTTGAAGGGGATGTAATGACCCTCTGGTTGAGTGGAAGCTCATGGAGAGAAAACTGCATTCTCACTCCCTTGACACTCAATCTTGGCGAGTGGCTCCTCTTAAATTATTTTATGCATAGAATGGGATGAGGGGTCCCTAAGGTTCCAGGCAACTCAAATGGATGGGGCATGCCTCAGGAGCCCTTACCATCAAGGCAGTGCACCCAGAGAGCTTTCTCTCCAAAAATCCTGAGACCACATTCAGCAGTGGCTTTATCTGTGCCAACAGTTCTAAAAGAGACCATCACCTGAAGAACTAGGAAGAGGGACAAGGTTGGATACGGTGAAGTTGAACACACCGCATTCTATGATTTTGATTTTCCCCATTCATGCACTTATTCATGTAAAAGTCATTCACTCAGTAGTTGTGCCGTGCTAGACACTGAGAAGTTGTTGTTCAGTCACTAAGTCGTGTCTGACTCTATGACCACATGGACGGCAGCACGCCAAGCTTCCCTGACCTTCACTATCTCTCAGAGTTTGCTCAAACTCATGGAGTTTGCTCAAGAGAGCAGTGATCCTGCCCAAATGGCATAGTTATTTTGGTGAGGGAGGTGGGCATTAAACAACTTACTCAGCTAGTTATTTAATATCCAAGGCAAGTGCTATGCAGGAGAGGTCCAGGGGGCAGAGGCAGTGGGGGAGGACAATGGAATGGAGATCTGGGGAGGAGGGAGCCCTGCACAAGGCGGGCTGGCAAGAGCTACCCAGGTGGAAGGGCTGTGCAGCAGGAGGGAGTTTGGAAAGGTATATGGAAATCAGCCAGGAGGATCCTGACCAAAATCACTCTCTTTCTCAGCAAACATCCCAGCCTTTTGAGTCTGTATGTCACTTTTGGAACTTTCCACCACCACTCTTAAAGCCATCTTTTTCACAATAAAATCACCTTGCAATTTTCCTATAATAAATTTTAAAACTGTTCATGCTGTAAGGAGTTTAATAAAAGAGGCAATATTTGAAATGCCATTTCCTTGGACCCAGAGAAGCGGGTACAGTGGGGAATGGAGCCTTTTAGGAAAATAAGAGGGAAGAAGCTACTTAAATTCAGAGGTGAATTAATGTTAAACTTCTCAGGCTCCAGAAACTTATATTTTGGTTTAAAGGAGTTGGCGTATTGTTGGGTTTTCTGCTCAGGTCTACTGGATGCTGTGGGCTGGGAATATGTTAAAAACAGGAGTCCCAGCCTTTTTCCTCATGAGCTATTTGTGCTTTAGACACACTAACCCAGGATGGGGTAGAAATGTTAACATGCCAGATGCTCACAGGATTCAGGGCAGAAGGTCAGGCATTCTAATGCTGGCCATGTGAGCACTCCATCCTAGTAATTCCTTTCAGAAATCCCCACAATGCTCTGCAGGCAGGTCCAGGAAAGTCAAAGCTAAGGTTTTTTTTCCATTAATCATCTATGGATGTAAAGTTGGACCATAAAGAAGGCTGAGGGCTGAAGAATTGATGCTTTCGAATTGTGGTGCTGAAGAAGACTCTTGAGAGACTTGGACAGCAAGGAGATCAAACCAATCAATCCTAAAGAAAATCAACCCTGAATATTCATTGGAAGGACTGATGCTGAAGCTGAAGCTCCAATACTTTGGCCACCTGATGTGAAGAGCTGACTCACTGGAAAAGAGCCTGATGCTGGGAAAGATTAAAGGCAAAATGAGAGGGGCAGCAGAGGATGAGATGGTTAGATAGCATCACAGACTCAATGGACATGAATTTGAGCAAACTCCGGAGACTGCAAAGGACAGAAGAGCCTGGAGTGCTGCAGTCCATGGGGTTTCAAAGAGTTGGACACCTTAGCAACTGTTTAACAACCAGGGAGGTTAGAGAAACCCCTTCCCTCCCCCAACCATCCAACTTGAGATGATTGGATCTGGAGCCTTGGTTAGGAGCTATAGGGTAATTACCATGTCTGAGCAGGACCAGTGAATAGTATGAGCTGAGGTAAAGCTTAATCCTCTCTCTACCCACCCACAATGAAAAGCTGTTGAACGTCAAATAGGGTTTGCAACTTTGAAGTGAAAATGTTTCCTGCCACTTATCATCAAGTTGAACAAGTCCACACCTGTTCATCTGGTCCTTAGTTAGTAGAAAGAATGAAAAAGAAGAACTGTGTGCCTTTGAGCTAAGGCATTTTAAATACTTATTACTGTGATTCACTTTCCAGCATTCACCTTCATTGCAGTTTTCCTTTCATCTTGACACTGTAAGTAATGCATGAACCTTCCCTGTGGAACACTGCAGATCTCATTTAAATGGTAAAAACGTCTCCAGCTCAGGCCCATTTTCTACGCAAGAAATAAGAGATGTTTTTGTCAGGTTACAGCCGAAGGATTCCTTGTACCATGGGTACCTCCCGTTGGCTTCCATCACAGTATTCCTTTAACCAATGGTTTCTGTTCTTTCAGTTATCCTAAAAACTGATGGAAAAATAAATGGCTTCATAGCATTGTGTTGGGACTGAGAAAATTGTTTATACATCTCCATCAAAAACAAAACTTCAGGGACTTCCCTGGTGGTCCAGTGGGTAAGACTCTGCCCTCCAATGCAGGGGTACAGGTTCAGATCCCTGGTTAGGGAGCTAAGACCCCACGTGCCTCTCAGCCAAAACCCCCAAAACATAAAACAGAAGCAATATTGTAACAAATTCAATAAGGACTTTTAAAAAACTGCAAATGCTTTAATACTAAGAAAAATCACAAAACCAATCTGAATTTTCTCCTTAGTATACCTCCTTTGCTTTATAACCTAGAGATTGAACTAGGGCTACAGGTAATGAACTAGACAAGTATTGCATCCCCCCCCCCCCCCCCCCCCCCCGCCAAACACTCCTACCCATTAAAAAAAGAAAAAAGTTTTAGGGAGAACTCAAAGGTCCATATTACTTTTTAAAAAATCACAATTATGTATTATTCGGGTTATCTATCCACCCACCAAAGGCAATACACTTAAAATGCCATATCAGAGCAGTTGTGCAACTTCTCAATTTGATAGCTTTTCTGAAAAGTGTAACCATGCACCCATAAATGTAATGAGAGCTTTTTTCATATTAAAGGCATGTTATTGGGAGATGGAATGTTTCCTTCTCCCTCCATAACTGCACAGTGATTAAATATTGACTAGGAGCCAGGAGTTGACAGCCCTCGACTCACACTGGTAAATGCTGATGTGTGAGGCTGAATGTAAATACAGAGTCATCCCCACAGGGCCACGGTTTCCTGTTGGGAGGTGGGGAGTGGCAAGCAGTGTGTTATGCATGAGGTGTCAAATTCCAGCGCTCAATAGAAGGATGTAATTTGAAACAAGTAATTCCTTAAAAAGCAACCTGACTCTGTCAAAAGAAAAATATATTTTCCTAATCAATCTGAATAATAAAGAGGATGTTAGAAGTTTTAACAAAACATCCAGGGTATCCACTGAACACTGCTTCTTGCAGAAACAAAAGAGCTGTCTGGCACTGGAACGGCTTATTCTTTCACTGACAGTGATTACTTGGTTTCTATGAAACAGATTGGTTGAAATCATCAGATTTATTTCTGTGATACTCACTTGATTAGGAAATTTCAATACATCGTCTATAGCTTTCTTGTGTGTGTATTTTGTTATTTTAAACAGTCTGACCATTGAAAACACACAATTAGCTGTTTCTGTCCTTCTATTGGGGGAGGGGAAGGGAAATGAGATGTTTTGCTTGCTTTCTACAAGAAAATAGTTATCATTTCATTTTTTCTGTTAATAAGGTTCAGGTAAAGAATCTACCTGCAATGTAAGAGACCCAGGTTCAATTCCTGGGTCGGGAAGATCCCCTGGAGAAGGAAATGGCAACCTACTCCAGTATTCTTGCCTGGAGAATTCCATGGACAGAGGAGCTTGGTGGGCTACAGACCGTGGGGTTGCAGAGTTGGACACAACTGATCGACTAACACACACACACACACACACAATCTAATTATTTTTATTCTAAGACGTTTAAATGATGCAGCAAATACCTGGAATTTGTTTCAAAATAACTCCCATCCAGACTGAAGGAAGACTATGAGCTTTTGCCTAACCTCCAGCCTGTTTTGTTTCTTTGGGTTTGGGTTATCTTTCAAACCCTGGAAGTTGCTGAGGCACCTTCCTCTAATTTTCCAATGCTTGTTCATCTCCCACACGTTCACACACCCTTGGCTCAGGGCTGTACATTCAGACCCTGGGATCTGAATGACTGTCAGCCTGTGGAGGACCCTGCCCCAGAGTCTGCCCCTGGGGCTGTGTCTCCTGGGCTGAATGTGTCTCCTGGGCTAAATGAAATGATGAATCCCTTTCCTCAAATTCTATGTTTTTAAGGTGAGTGGAGAGCAAATCCAATAGACTAATTCTTCGTGTTTTCTCCTCCCAAAAAAACACCTTTGGGGCTAAACTGGGCTTTCAGAGATTCAACCAAGGACTGACGACTGTGTTGAAGAGGCAGCTGTTAGCCCAGAGACCTCCTGTCTCCCTACTGCGCTGGGACCGGACCTCCTCAGCCCAGTCTCAGCTGGTCAGCCAGCATGGAACATCTGGCATGGTTTCCATTTTGACACTTGACTTGGGCTTCAGTAGGTGGGATGGAGAAGGTTAGCCAAAGAATGTTTACTTTTTCCGATTTCATGTGGCAGATAGAATTACCATCCCTGAGATTTCAAAATGGTATACTTATCAAAATATAAAGTTAGTCAACATCTTTGCTGTTTCTCCAGAGAAAGAAAGGTCTGTGAACGCCCCAACTTCATCTACGTTCTGTCTGACTTAACATAATTTTGTTAGGCACATATTATAATTTTTAATAAATGTTATTAATTTAAAAAAGTAGTTTAATGAAGGTGACTTGACCCCTGCTCAGAATAGACTGCTTTGCCTGGAGACCAAGCCGTGCCTTCATTCTTCATTAGCCGCCCCACTGAGTGGCTAACGCGGAAGTAGAGGGGGAACGTCCTTGTCCCTGAGTTCCAGGAAAGTACATTTTTTTAAAAAGACGTTCTAGATGGATGTATTGGGGCAGAAACACTAAAACAGACAATATTTGAGATGAAGTTTTCAATTTTACTCTTTCCAGAAAAGCAGTGTACTGATAAGAATCTACTGAGAAATACAAGGCCGAGCAGGAATGACAAGATGCAGCCACCATGCTCATGGCACTTAAACCAGTGGCTCCTGTGGATAGAACAGAATCTTAAGGATGGCCTGCTGAGTGCTGAGCGTGCTTTCACTTGTAAGAAATTAAACTCAGAGACACTAAACACAATTCCTTGATGTGATTTCCTGTTGGTTCATCTATATCCACTAGAAGATTCCTGAGGAGAGGTTTATTGCTCACCGGAATTGAGTGCGAATGTCCTCCGACAGTGTTGACTGTTTGCTAAGAGCCCCCTCTCAGAGCCAAATTACCCACTACCCTTTCCCAGTGAGTTTAATGCAGATCATACATTTATCAAAAAATATAGAAACAGGGACTTCCCCAGCAGTCCAATGGTTAAGAATCTGCCTTCCAATGTAGGGGACCCGGGTTTGATGCCTGATTGGGGAGCGAAGATCCCACATGCCATGGGTAGACTAAGCCCAAACACCACTGAGCAATCCCAATACAGCCAAAAATAAATACATATTAAAAAAAAATATATATATATATATACATACATAGAAAGAGCCTACTAGAGGCTGGGCACTGAGCATACAGTACTAGAAGAAACAGGTAGAATCCTAGTCCTTATGTAGTGCTTAGTCATGTCTGACTCTTTGCGACCCCATGGACTGCGTAGCCTGCCAGACTCCTCTGTCCATGGGATTTCTCAGGCAAGAATACTGGAGTGGGTTGTCATTTCCTTCTCCAAGTCCTTATATAGACACATACATTAAGCCTATGAACCACCCTGTATTAGTCAGGGTTCTCCAGAGAAACAAAACCAATAGGATGTGTTTGTTTTTGCCTGTCTGTCTTTCAATCTAGCTAGCTAGCTATCTAGAGATTTAAGGAAATAACTTTTGTCCAGGCTGCCAAGTCTGAAATCTACAGGACAGGACACCAGGAGTTGATGCTTGAACTTTGAGTCCAAAGGCAGTCTGGCGACAGAGTTGCCTCCTTGTCAGGGGACCCCAGAATTTTTTCTCTTAAGGCCTTCAGCTGGTTAGATGAGTCTGCCCCACATTGTGGAGGGTAATCTGCTTTACACAAAGCCCATGAAGTTAAATCTTAATCACATCTAAAAAAAAAAAACTTCACAGCAACATCTAGCAACATCTAGACTGACATTTGACCAAACAACTGGGCACCATGGCCTAGCCAAGTTGACACATAAAATTAACCATCAGTCCCCTCCCACCACCCCCAAGTGACTACGTTTTTTCAATTTAATGGCTCTCAGACTTAAGCAGGCATCAGAATCCCTGGAGTGCTTGTTAAAGCAGAGTGCTGTCTCCCGTTCCCTTGATTCAGGAGGTCTGGGATGGGGCCCAAGAATTTGCAGTTTTAACAAGTCCCAGGTGCTGCTGGTGCTGCTGATGAAGGGACCACACTTTGAGAACAAACTGCTTCGTGTAATCCAAAGGCTGCCCCTTCGCCTCATGGCTCAGAGATTGACTTTGTGATCATAAGAAAGGTTTTTTCTCAGGGATGGACCCAAATGAACCCAGAACACGAAGCTGCTATGCAAAACATCAATGCAAGGATGTATATTAACCACCATAGTGGTTAGAATAATTGTATCGGTTTGGGAGGGGTAGTCTCCCATAGGGCCACTTCATGGAACAATGAGCAATGATCAGAGGGAGCTGGAGAATCAGAGCCAGGGAATAGGAATGATTGACTTGTTTGCTACAGTCTCCTCACCACAAGGTCGGTCATGTTCTCAGGGTCCTGTGGCCAAGGCCTTCTCTTCCTGGATCTTGTACAAGGATTAAGACTGGGCTATTGTTTAAGGAATGGATGCCCTAAGTGGACAGCTTGTTTGTACTGGTCTGAAAGAATGCTTCTCTCTGCACTGCAAACCCTACTCAGCAGTGGGGCTCAAAGTCCACAGAGATTGGAAATACTTGTAGTAAATCATTAAAAATTTACTTTTTATAGTAACTTTTCTTTAGGTATAACGCGTACCGTTTTTATGAAAGAGAAGACTGGGCAGCATTAGAATTGGTTCGTGTGTGTCCTTTATATGTTGGGTAGCCTTTCATGATTGTACTTTGAGTGAATTTACAATCTCCCCTTCAAAGGCTATTTCCACCTTTCTTTGTACATTATGGGGATTTGAGTTTGAAAAAAAACCAGTTACAATTTCATATTTTCAAAATCTTCCATGTCCATTTAGAAGCCACTTTCCCCTGAGTTTTGGCTTTCTGCCTCCATTGTGCTATTTTTAGATTTTTATTAATAGTTAAGAATGGGATTCTTTGCTTAATACAGACCTTTGAACTGAATTGCGTTGTAAAAACGTTATGTTTATTTGTTTCAGTGTTCTTTTTTTTAAGAGTTCTGCATTTGCCTTCCTAAGTATGAAAAGTTTGGTCTTTTGTGGAAAGACAGACCCTTAAAGCTGGTTCTTAGAAATCTGTGGGCTAAATTGCCATCACCCCACTCACCTAGCCAGTCTTTCTGTATAAATAGCCTTCGGATGTGAGGGTAGGTGGCCGGAGCTGCCCCTGGGTTATTGTCCCCAAATCTCAGTGCAGATAAGAAGTATATCCACGCGAATCTCAGCGACATGGCAAAGGCAGGTGCATTCTCAGGCTTTCAGTCTCTGTCCTACCGATTCAGGGTGCCTATGTGCATGCTAAGTCGCTTCAGTTGTATCCGACTCTGCGACGCTTTGAACCATAGCCTGCCAGGCTCCTCTGTCCATGGGATTCTCCAGGCATAAATATTGGAGTGGGTTGCCATGTCCTCTTCCAGGGGATCTTTCCAACCCAGGGACCAAACCCGAGTCTCTTAAGTCTCCTGCATTAGCAGGCAGGTTCTTTACTACTAGTGCCGCCTGGAAATCCCACCAGTCTAGGGTCCAATTAGCAAACAGAAGGCAATCTAGGAATTTCAAGGAACTGACTTAATACAGGGAACCGGTTACACGAGTGAAGGGAGGCTGACCGAGCAAACAGCGCACATCGAGGTAACCCAGAGACGCGTAACTGCAAGAAGAAGCCACCTCCCCCAGAACGGACACCACAAACTGGCAGAGATGGTGTTAACAGAATCTTCCTGGGAGGTGCCTCGTGTAGTTAAGGCACGGCCCCTGGAGGACATGGCATACCTTGGGGAGCATCCTGGGGCTGGGAAGCCAGCAGCTACAGTCAGATCACAGGAGACCACACCAGGGGTGGCGCTCTGTAGCCACTAGAGGAACGGACCTCACGGAGCACATCCCTCTCGCCTCCCATTGGCCAGCCTCCCACAGGGGCTTCCTGTAGACACAATCTCGCGAGAAGACAAGTGGCGGAGGATCATGAGATGTGGTTTGCGGAGTCTCACCTCAGATGTTAGTGCCTAGAGGGCAGCAGGCATCATATAGAATCTTAGTTCCCCAACCAGGTATCAAACAGCAGCCCCCTGCAGTGGGAGCACAGTCTTAACCACTAGACCACCAGGGAAGCCTCAATCTCAATTTATTTTTAATGTTTAAGTTTCCTGGAGACTGGAATGACTGTGTATGTTATCATTTCACTTTTGAGATTTTAGGTCTCCTTATTTTGGTATAAAAGTATGTTCTCATAAGAACCATTCTTGCGTATGTGTCTATCTTGTGTCTAGAAAATGACTCATTTTTCTCCTAAAGACTGGATTTCCATGAGCATCACTTTTTGCTACAATTCCTTTGTTTGTTCATTTCAGATATGATGGAGTTGGCAGTGATAATGCCCTCCTTGTGTTGGGTTCAGCTCAGCTGAAAAACCCTTTAGCAGGGCTTGTCCAATGCCAGGCTGTATCCTAAAGGCAAGGAGGCAGAGGAGGTGGGCTGCGAGAAGAGCTTTGGGCTTAGGACAGGCTTGGCTTTGAGTTCCACCTCAACCACCTAAGTTTCTTACCCTGATAAGCTCAGTTGCTTCACCTATGATAGGAGGATAAACACTAATGTCACAGGGTTGTTGAACAATTATATATGGCAAAGCATTTGACATTGTATCTAGGACATAGTAAGTGTTCTATAAATCGTAACATGTTTTTCAGAGAAGGCAATGGCACCCCACTCCAGTACTCTTGCCTGGAGAATCCCATGGATGGAGGAGCCTGGTGGGCTACAGTCCATGGGATCGCGAAGAGTTGGACACGACTGAAGCAACTTAGCAGCAGCAGCAGCAGCAGCAACATGGATTTTACTGTTATGATTATTGTTGGTAATAATTCATAGTTTTGGTAGACTTTTTAGACATTATTAAATTCAATAGCAAAGTATTCATTACTTAGTTATTTGTGTTTCATTTGCACAATCAGCATTTTAGTTATTGTTGTCCTAGAAGATTTTTTCTTTTAAATTTTTTAAATCTATAGACTTGCTAGTTTGTTTAGGATTTGTATAACTCCCTTTCCTACTTCCAGAAAGGATTTGACTGGCTGGCTTGTTGTTTATAAGGTTTTAATAAAAGAATTAAAAAGAAATAACTCACATACTTTCATCAGTTTTTAGGTCTTTGGTTTTCATACTTACTCAGTGGTTGAGAGTTTGTTCATCAGAATGGAGATTTGATGTGGACTCGAGTAGGGAGATGTATTCTATTCCAGTGACTATAGCACCGAATTGACATTTTAGAAGGAACTTGAGTCCTATTTTTAACTATGTCAGAGATTTGCCCATAACTGTAGGCTGACAATTTTATTCTCTCTGCTTGTTTTCATTTTGTATTTGCCATCTTCTTGAATCACAATGGTTATAAGAATTAATGAGAATGTTTATAAATAGCATATAGCATACATATTTATTTTGTTTGAAAAAGGCTGTGTACAAACTATATCCTACCCTACTTTTGTTGGTAAGGGGCAAGATTCTTAGCTCTCCCTGAGTATCATAATCCCTTGAGAGCCTTCAATAAATTCAAACCCAAGGCATCTCCCACCCCACCCTAAGATTCTGATTTAGTTGGGACCCTAGCATTAGCTTGTGTATTGTGTCTGTCTGTGTGGTCTATTTATCTGTCTATCGAGGAAGGTTCTGATCAGCCACCAGCATTGAAAAACCTGGGCACAAAGGATCAAGCCAACCTGTATGCTTGGTTCTTTCTCTTATGTTGTATTTATTGGCCATTTCATTACTTATTACATGTGGCAGATGCATTAGTTTCTTACTGCTGCTATAATAAATCACCAAAAACTTGGTGGCTTAAAACATCACATCTTTGCTATATTCTAGTTCTGGAAACCAGAAGTCTGAAATGGCCTTACAGGGCTAAAATCAATTAGTTGGCAAGGTTAATTCCTTCTGGAGGCTGAAGGAGAATGTGTTTCCTTGCCTTTTCTAACTTCTAGAGGCTGCCTGCACTCCTTGCGTCATGGTCCCACATCACTCCTACCTTTTCTTCTGTCTTTGCATCTAATTCTCCGACTCTACCTGCCTCTCTCTTATAAGGATCTTGTAATTATCAATGCATTGGGACCACCTGGATAATCCAGGGTACTCTCACCATCCCAGTATCTTAATCACATCTATAAAATCTCTTTGGCATGTAAGGAAATTTAAGTCAGGACATGGGTATGTTTGGGAGACACCATTATTCTGCCTACCACAGCAGGAAAAATATTCAGATCCTCCCACTTTTCCTGTTTAAGTACAGAAACCCCAGAGTTAGCCACAGTTTCCTTCTCTACAGTTTTGATAGGCAAAAAATAAATAAAACATTTTGCAAAGGCTGGAGATGATGATACCATGTTCAAACTTTTTATTTTATTGATTTTTTTAGAAGACTACCAATTTTTAAATTTTTCAGATGCCTTGGGAATTTGTTTCAGAAATAAATCGCATAACATTTGCATTTCATCAGCTCTGAAATGGTACATTGTCCTTCAGATAGGGTACTTATCTGCTACTAAAACAGTGATCCTCAACTTATACTTGAATTCATTTCTCCAACAAACATTTATCAAACCCTGCATGTATACTTGGTCCTTAGACACAAGAAAACAATATTCCTGACCTTTAAGTCAGGGTCAAAGAATTCACCCTTAGTGGTCAATATGTTGTATGTTAATATAGTTAATTACCTTGTAATCATATGTTTTTACTACAAGCATGTGAAAAACATTGGCCTGAGAAGGGGGTCCACAGGCTTCACCCAACTATCAAAGAGGTCCTCTTGACATAAAAATGATGAAGAACTCCTATGCGAGGCCAATAAATAGGATCCTAATAGAATGGGAGGTCTCAACAAAAAGATGATCATGAGATGCCAGAAGCTGCCCAAGGGAGGGGGAAGCTCCTGGAAGTGGTTTTCAACTCTAGCTGCCTATTGGGATAATGGGCAGAAGGTGGGTGGTGCTCCTGAAAAATACCAGTGCCTGGGACCCACCAACAGAGATTCTAACTTGATGATTCTGGGGAAGGCTCTCACATCTGAATGCAGAAGTGGCGTTGAGTTTGGTCTTACAGAAGTGAAGCATAATGGGAAGACCTGGAGAGTGTGGCAGCTGAGTAAAGGATTCGAAAACAGTTCAATAGAGCTGAGATGTGGACACAGCCAGTTAATACATTAGCTCATCCTACCAGCTCCACCCCAGTTCTTATGCCAAACAGTCTGCTGAAGACTCTGTGACCTCTGAGTAAGACAGAACCAAACTTAGACTCTTGGCAGTGCAACAGACCTCTGTTCCTCCCTTAGCCGGCTCATTTCCTTGTAGGGAAGACAGGTCTCCAGTTAGTTAAGGATGTGGGCATGAACCAGACTGTCTGGAGGCTAATCCCAGCTCCTCTACTTAAATAGCTGTAAGATCTTTGGAAATTTACTTAATCTCTTTGCCTCAGTTTCCTCCCTAATGATAACTTACTAGGATAGTTACCAACAGCTGAGTGAGGTAGGTACTGTTCTTGGCTCTATTTACAGATGAAATTTAGAGATATTAAGTAACTGCTCCAAGATATCACAGCTGCTGTTATGGCCTGAATATTTGTGTCTCCTCAAAATTCATATGTTCAAGCCCTAACTCCTGATGTGATGATATTAGGAAGTGGGGCTTTAGGGAGCTAATTAAGTTTACACTAAGGATGAAGCCCCAGTGATGGAATTAGTGCCCTTATAAAAAGAGTAATAGAGACCAGAGCTCCTTTCTCTGCCACATGAGGATATAGCAAAAACCCTTCTTCTTTGAAGGCTCAGCAGTAAAGGATCCGCCTGCAGTGCAGGAGACGTGGGTTAGATCCCTGGGTCAGAAAGATCCCCTGGAGGAGGGCATGGCAACCCACTCCAGTATTCTTGCCTAGAGTATCCCATGGAAAGAGGAGCCTGGAGGACTACAGTCCATAGGGTCGCAAAGAGTCAAGCATGACTAAATCAACTCAGCACACGCACACACACGCTTCTTTGAAGAGAGCCCTTCAAAGAACCAAATCTTGGACTTCCATAGCATCCCAATGGTTAAGGGGCATGGATTTGATCACTGGTCTGGGAACTAAGGTCCCACGTGCCACTGGGTGTGGCCTAATTTTTTTAAAAAAATTAGAAAACAAAGTACCAAAATCTTCTGGCACCTTGATCTTGGACTTCTCAGCCTCCAGAATTAAGAGAAATAAGTGACTGTTGTTTATCACCCATTCTATGGTATACGTGTGTGTTAGTTGCTCTCAGTCATGTCTGACTCTTTGCAACCCCATGGACTGTAGCCCACCAGGCTCCTCTGTCCATGGAGTTCTCTAGGCAAGAATATTGGAGTGGGTAGCCAATCCCTTCTCCAGGGGCTCGTCCCAACCCAGGGATGAAACCCAGATCTACCACACTACAGGCAGATCCTTTACCATCTAAGCCACAACAACCCAAATGGACTGACAGCTAGTGAAGGGGCAGAGCTGGGGTTGGAAACTGTATCTTTGATTTTCATGTAGAGATGCCTCACATGCATACCATCTCAGTGTAGGGTAGTCAGTGTGATGAACTAGGCACAGTGGTGACCCAAAGGAAGGAAGGAAGGAAGGAGTACTTCATCTGAGTAGGTTAGAGGAAAAGAATCTTTAATTGGGTCTAGAAAAGTAATGAATCCTCCCGAACTGGCCAGGAGGATGCAGGAGAAGGCATTCCAGGTGGAGGAAATGGCACATGGAAAATTATGAACACATGGAAGAGAGGCTGCATTGGGGAGCATTTGGCCGTGGAGTAGGATGTACGGAGGGAAGCAAGAGAGAGGCTGAGGAACAGTGTTTACCCAGGGTTGTGCTGCATCAGATGTATATTAGAAGCACCGGATATACAGAAACCAGGCCTCTTGCATGTGTAATGAATCAAAATTTCTGAGGTTAGAGCCTGGCCATCTGCATTTTAAATGAAGCAAACCCTATGCACCTAAGAAGACTAAGGTTTGGTGAACCACAGACAAGGCAGTAGGGGAAAGAGAAATCACAGGGGGTCTTCTGTGTTCTCTGAGGTGTTTGGACTCAGAGCCACTGCAGGTCAGATTTGGATTTTTGGAAAAACCACTCTGAGCAGTGTGGAAGAGGAAGGTGAGGGGTGTGCTGGGGGGTGGCGTCTGGTGTGGTGGGAGTGATTCTTGCAGGGGGATAAGTGTCCTAAGTGAAAACTCTCCTGAACTAAGACAGAAAGTGGTAGCGGAAGAGAGAAAGGCAGAAACAGAAGCCATGCAAATCATGGAGAATCATCAGAATGTAGTGAGCGATGGGCCGTGTATAGAGGCGATGGGTTGTTGGTTGACATGAAGTGATTGATTGGAATCCACTGAGTCTCTAAAGCACTGCGTCTTGCGAAGGAGACCTGCCAGGGCTGAGTGTCATGCCTGCATTCTCCCTGGATCCCCCAGAGGAAAGCAGAGATGGAAACATAGCATGACTGGGTGACAGCACCTGGAGGTAACAGGGGGAACACCATTTGTTTCACTACAACTCTCCCTCTGTGTGAAATGGTAACCACAGTAAAAGAGGTTTGCAGTTTTGAAATAGAAGTTGCCTTGCAAAGAGTTGACAGTCATTGTACTAAAGCAAAGTGCTGATATAGAGCATACCTTGGTGACAAAGAAGTCTTACATTAACCATGGAAAAGCAACGTAATAATTACTCTGAGCGTACCAAGGCCATGAAATCATGAAAGGGGGATTAAAAACCCAAACCAGGCACTCTGAATGTCAGGGAGGGGAATGACTGGAACTTTCTGGACAAGCATCACTGTGTTTTGCTTTCAGATGATGTCATTCAGTTAGAACAAAGACTTATATGATCAGCGACTGAATTACCCATTTTTCCATGACTAACTGCCTTCTCTTTTGTTTGGTGTTTGGATTTCTGCTGCTCAGGAGATCCACAGCTGCTAGTTCAACTCCACACTCTTCAAAATTACTGACTTGAAGATCTATTATTTTAATTCCTCTAAATTGATGGGAGGGAATGGTTGCTCCCATGTCTGCAACATAGAATTGATAAGGTAGTAAGGTCATTGCATGCTTTTGCATGCAATAAATGGATATTTATTTTGCTCCACTGGTAACACTAACCATCAAGTCATTGTAAAACTTGGTTTTATTAGCTGTCTTTACATTTCTCTTAGGTTAAAATGTGAAACTCCTACAACCACTTATTTCTTAAGACTTTCTTTCGAATTTTTCCTCCAAAGGATTTTCTCTTCCTTCCCTTAAAAGAAATTAAACATGGCATCAACTTTATGAAGTTTCTTGTGGTAGACAACACATTTGTAAGATACAAATTAGTATTGGAATGTTGTTAGACTAATTCTGTACTACATTTTTCTTAAAAACATAAAACTAGGTATTAGAGACTGTAATTTATATTAGTATTACACAAACTAGAAAGTTACTATTGCATAGAACAGGTTCTGGAGGCAGCTAGCTAGATCTATTCCTTTCTGTCCCATCTAGCTGTGTGACCTTGAGCGAATTACTTGACCTCTCTGTGCTTTGCAAAGTTTACAGATGCAGACATTGATAGTGTATAACTTCAGGGCTGTTAGAGATTAACTTGTGATGTATATACCTGACCCATAATTATTGTTATATATTTTTCTTTATCATCATATTTACTTTATTTTCATAATAGCTAAACAGGACTTATGTTTTTAGGGGGTCTGCTATGATTTTGTATACCTGCATGGCTCTTAACAAATGAATAAATCTGAACTTTTGCATTAGAATAATCATAAGCTGAAACAGAAAGTGATTTTAAAATCCCTCCCTTGATTTCATGAGTTTTTGTTTTCATGATAGTTGCAAAGCTTCGGGGTAATAGAGGGAGATGCTGGGCAGGGCAATCATTTGACCTACATTCCTTTGCTCTGGTGTTCAAAGCAACACTCACACTCTTGAGTAATAGCAAACATTCCATCTGCTCCTGGTGGCATTCTTTCTTGCTGAGGTAAGGTAACTTTCTTGTGAGTTCTGTGGGGAGAGATCAGACACAAGTGAGTTGCCAGAGTAGCTAACCTGGAAGAGGAGGTGCCAGGTGCCACCACACAGCACAGTGCAAAGGAAGTAGGCTCAGGTCCACGGACTTGTGCTTGAACCTAGGCAATGACTTAGCCTCTGTAGCCTCAGCTTTCTCATCCATGAGAAGTGGATGATTACCAAGAGAATGACACCAAACCCAGAGCAAACTAGAATGTATTTATCCAGTGAAAGTCTCCTCACTGCCTCCTTTGTGCCAGGCCTTCTGTGAGCTAGACGCCAGGGATGCAGGTGACCAGGGTCACAGGACAACATGACAGTGTGGCCTGCAGACAGACCATCTGACAGAGGCCACAGTAAGCACAGTGAGGGAATGAAGGGTGGTGGTGAGAACATGTGGAAGACAGATGCTGAGAGCTGATGGATGAGATGGGAGTGTGCACCCACCCTGGTGGAGATGGGAAGGAGGGGTGTGCAAGAGGGCTCTGGGCATGCAGAGGAACTCAGTAAGGCTGGCCAGGGTGGGAAGGATGGCTGGGGGCCTCATTTAAAAACTTGGACTTTGTCCTAAGAATAATAAAAAATATATTGTAGGATTTTTTCTTTTTGTAGTTTTATTTATTTATTTTATTTTTGGCTGTGCTGGGTCTTCGTTGCTGCATGGGCTTCTCTCTAGTTGCAGTGAGTGGGGGCTGCACTCAAGGTGTGCTTTGCGGGCCTTTCATTGCGGTGGCTTCTCTTGTTGCAGAGCACGGGCTCTAGGGCATGCAGGCTTCAGTAGTTGTGGTCCATGGGCTCAGTAGTTGCGGCTCCCTGGATCTAAAGCACAGGCTCAGTAGTTGTGGCACGAGGGCTTAGTTTTTCTGTAGCAAGTGGGATCTTCCTGGATCAGGAATCGAACCCATGTCTCCCAAATTGGCAAGCAGATTCTTTACCACTAGCCATCAGGGAAGCCCTATAGCAGGATTTTAACTGAAGAGATAACAAAGATTGGATTCTAGAAAGATAACTCAAAGTGGACATTGGATTTGAGGGGGCCCTATGCTGACGTCTGGGATCCAATTCAGTTGAATGGCAGTTGAAGTCTTCCAGGTGAGAGACAATGGAGGCATAGTCTTGGAAAGAGGAGGCTTCTAGAGAGAATAAAGTGGTGCTTTCATTCATTCACTTATCCCATACACATTAATTAAGCATCTATTATGTACCATGTACTGTACCATTCTAATTGGCTTGGGTTCTGTAGTGAACAAAGCTCCTCACTCATGGAGCTACATTCAGCATATAACACAAGTGGATATAAATGAAGCATTTATAACTCTCTGATTTTATGACCAAGTCAATGCCCACCTTGCTGATCTCACTTTTACAAGGAGAGGTCAGTAGAATTGAGTGGGTGTTTCTCAGGCCAGCCTCTCAGTGCACAGGATTGACGGACATCTCTGATCATGAGAAAGACACACCTGAATCCCGAGAGCCAGAGTTTTCTGACCTCCTCTAGGATCCCCTCTTGCAGTTGCTCCTCCCCCACTAACAGATATGGAAAAGGGACCAATTCAGAGCGACTCAATGCCAGGGTCACAGACTCAAATGCCTTCAGGGGCAGAATATCATTATTGGCTTTATGTTACACAGATGGTGTCTGGTGCTGGAAGGTGAACTTTGCAATGAGTCCGTTGGGTTTGAGGAATACGGACCGCCATGGTAATTGCTGCTGTGTGGCTGTGGGGCAGTGGTTCTCCACGTGTGGTCTTCAATGACTGGTGGGCCAAGAGGGTCCCAGTGACAGAAGGGGAACTGAACCATGCCAGATCCTTCATCGTTACTCTCTACCCATGACCCACAGCTGCACGGTCTTCTGTTTACACAGGGCAGAGGTGTGTGTGTGTGCAAACTCAAATACCTTAAATCATTTATGAAGATTCATATGTCCTCAACACAGGCCAGGCCGGTCTGTAACTAAGGGGAGTACCCCTCCTCACCCCGCCCCGCCACCGGTACAGAGAGAGTAGACTCCTAAAGGGGCCCAGACAGTGCTGTGTGCTGTCAGCTGTGTGTGACTCTGCAGAAGTGCAAGTCATGGGATTTTTTTCTATGTGAAAACTCTGGTTT
Organism: Okapia johnstoni; assembly: GCA_024291935.2. Taxonomy (NCBI): domain Eukaryota; kingdom Metazoa; phylum Chordata; class Mammalia; order Artiodactyla; family Giraffidae; genus Okapia; species Okapia johnstoni. The sequence continues at coordinate 34,755,553 of CM044323.1, read as the reverse complement.
TAAGATGTTGGCAACTGTGTCCATTTTTTAAAATTATCTCTGGGCTGGATTTCCTTTGATCTTTTCCAAGGCTGCCCCGCAAAAACCTCCACTTCTGGCATCTGCTTTTCTACCCTTTCACCCCCCACTGAGTCCTACAGTCCATTATATCCAATAGGAATGACTTCAAATTAGCCAAAATGTTCTTGCTTTTATACAAAAGTTATATACAAAAATAAGTTTGTTTATGCAAGGATTTTCTTGTATAAGAAAGAATTTTCAGTTGGGGATGTTAGCCAGTGCTGTTGCAATATTGTAAATGTTTCTCTAAAGGGAGAAACTTCTAAATTCTAGTTAATTTACAAACACATGTTATGGAACACAAACATTTATTTATAAATAAAACAGAGAAAGTACATGCAAACATATTAAATATACATTAATACATATTACATATGAGTACATAAAACCTTTTTCCTAGGAATTGTCAGATAGTTTTTCCTGAATCAAATGAATCAAAGGACTGCTTAAAGTATAAAAGAAAGAAAATCAATATATTCTGTAACAAATTAGGTAAATAGGTACCTCTATTCTGGCATTCTGGCATTCTGTAGCTTTAGATTATTCTTTAAATTTAATACAAGTTTTATGAAGAAACAAATGTCTTGCACCTCCTTTTATGAGTGAAATATTTTTCTTTCTAAAATTAAGGTATTTTCTTCTAAAAGAAGTAATTGATTTGATCAATACTACTGCTGTATTTGTATGTTCCTTACAATTTTATAAATTTCTTTTATACACTGTATCCTTATAATCACATGCTTATTTTTACTTACATTCTTAAAAACATCTCTAGGAGGAAGAAAAAATAAGTTTCACTGAAATAATAAAAATAAAAGATTTAGTGCAGTGCCTCACACTTGATAATCATGCAGCACGCAAACAATTTTTATTGCTACGATTAATGATGTCATACTTGTTATAAACCTGAATGACAGTTGAAGAAGCTGAGTCTTAAGTAACAAGTCCAATAGAGTTGTAAAACCAATAAGTTTTAGAGACTAGAACTTATTAAGATAGCAGTTCTACTGATCTAAACTCCATAGGCTTTTTTTTATTATTAATTTATTTTAGTTGGAGGCTACTTTACCATATTGTAGTGGTTTTTGCCATACATTGATATAAATCAGCCATGGGTTTACATGTGTTCCCCATCCTGAACCCCCCTCCCACCTCCCTCCCCATCCCATCCCTCTGGGTCATCCCATTGCACCAGCCCTGAGCACTTGTTTCATGCACCAAACCTGGACTGGCTATCTGTTTCACATATGATAATATACATGTTTCAGTGTTATTCTCTCAGATCATCCCACCCTCGCCTTCTCCCACAGAGTCCAAAAGACTGTTCTATACATCTGTGTCTCTTTTTCTGTCTCACATATAGGATTATCATTACCATCTTTCTAAATTCCATATATATGCATTAGTATACTGTATTGGTGTTTTTCTTTCCGGCTTACTTCACTCTGTATAATGGGCTCCAGTTTCATCCACCTCATTAGAACTGATTCAAATGTACTCTTTTTAATGGCTGAGTAATATTCCATTGTGTATATGTACCACAGCTTCCTCATCCATTCGTCTGATGATGGACATCTAGGTTGCTTCCATGTGCTGGCTATTATAAACAGTGCTGTGATGAACATTGGGGTACACGTGTCTCTTTCAATTCTGGTTTCCTTGGTGTGTATGCCCAGCAGTGGGATTGCTGGGTCATGTGGCAGTTCTATTTCCGGTTTTTTAAGGAATCTCCACACTGTTCTCCATGGTGGCTGTACTAGTTTGCATTCCACCAACAGTGTAAGAGGGTTCCCTTTTCTCCACATCCTCTTCAGCATGTATTTCTTGTAGACTTTTGGATAGCAGCCATTCTGACGGGCGTGAAATGGTACCTCATTGTGGTTTTGATTTGCATTTCTCTAATAATGAGTGATGTTGAGCATCTTTTCATGTGTTTGTTAGCCATCTGTATGTCTTCTTTGGAGAAATGTCTGTTTAGTTCTTTGGCCCATTTTTTGATTGGGTCGTTTGTTTTTCTGGAATTGAGCTGCAGGAGTTGCTTGTATATTTTTGAGATTAATTGTTTGTCCGTTGCTTCGTTTGCTATTATTTTCTCCCATTCTGAAGGCTGTCTGTTCACCTTGCTTATAGTTTCCTTTGTTGTGAAAAAGCTTTTAAGTTTAATTAGGTCCCATTTGTTTATTTTTGCTTTTATTTCCAATATTCTGGGAGGTGGGTCATAGAGGATCCTGCTGTGATTTATGTCGGAGAGTGTTTTGCCTATGTTTTCCTCTAAGAGTTTTATAGTTTCTGGTCTTACGTTTAGATCTTTAATCCATTTTGAGTTTATTTTTGTGTGTGGTGTTAGAAAGTGTTCTAGTTTCATTCTTTCACAAGTCGTTGACCAGTTTCCCAGCACCACTTGTTAAAGAGATTGTCTTTTCTCCATAGGCTTTCTTTTTTTAACAAATAGAAAACTAAAGAGCAAAGGAAAAGAAGCTTTTGTTATTAGAGCACTATTTATGTGCTGGGTGCATTGAACATATTAGCTTATGTGATTTTTTTTTTTTTACAAGTATACTGAAAGAGGTTTCATTTTATAGATAAAGAAACTGGAGCTAGTGAGGAGTTATGTTACTTACCAAGGTCACATTGCAAGTAAGTGGCAAAGCCTAAAAGTGCTCCTAGATCTGAAGCCAAGGCCCCTGAGTACTGTTAGAAGCACACCCTCTCTTACTACATTGTATCTAATTGATGCTTGCAAGTAACAAGTATTGTACTTTTAACTGATAGTGAGCATTTGTGTCGCTAAGAAAATAGTCTTCATTTCATAAAATTGCCAGCCAAAGTAGGAGAAAGCAGTCATCTTGAATAGATAGGGTTTTCTGTAAAATAAACTAAAGGTTCTGTTCTTGGTTTAAAAAAGAAAAATCTGTATTTCTTTCCATGTCTGAGAGATGACCTTTCTGATGTTATACCGTGGATAGAATTCATTCTGTAGGATGTGAGTGGGATTTGGGGAGTATGATGGAAATCACTGATGAATCCACATCCCATTTGTAAGTGGTGTGTCACATTAGACACAGTACCATTCTGATATCACAGATGCATGCAGGAAACATAAACAATCGATATACACAAGTGTCCATTCAGATTAGGTTTTGCAACGAGTGATAAAAAAAATACAACTCAATGCTGGGGCCTCAAATAAGATAGCATTTTATTTCTCATGCATGTAAAAACAAGTGTGAGGAGTCTAAGGCAGTTTCAAGATGACTGTTTGTTTTCTGTTTTGCTCTTCTTTGTTTTCTGTTTTTCTCTTCCATCATCCTCAATACATGACTTTCTGCCTTGTTGTCCAGCCTAGCTGCTTAAACACCTACTATCATGTCATAGTGTGGCTGGTGGGGAGGAAGAAGGGCACATCTCCCCTCCTTTAAGGGCACTTTCCAGGAGTCACACATGACATTTTTGCTTAGACCCATTTAGCCAGAATGCAGTCACGTGGTTGTGAACACACACACCTCAGTGCAAAGGAGTATGGAAAATGTGGTCTTATGGGATGGGATGGGGGAATGGGATGTATGTTGTCAATAGGAAGAGAGAGAGAATGGATATTGGGGTTTGTGCCACAGAAAGAATGGAAAAGAGAAAGATTGACTGTGATCCACCTTTTGTTCTAGAATACCTTATGTGCACTTGCCCTAGGACAGGAATCCTGGAACAGATGTGCCAATGTAGGTCCTAAACTTTTACTCTGAATAAATGATAGAAATCTTTAGGAGCCTATGTATTTAAAAAAATCAAAGATGACAATAATCTTAATTTTTAGTAGCTCCTTTTCACACTGCTTTAGCACAAATACAATCTACCTAGGAATTACATCATTAGTAAATCACTAACTCCAAAACTGCAATGAGTATCTGGAACTGTCAACTTCCATTTCAAAGCCTGTGCTGCCTGACATAGATACAGACTGTGTACAAGGGACATGGATTTCAAAGTTCTTGGCCAGTTATTCTCATCAGTAAGCATTGTTGTTGTTCAGTCACTAACAGAGTGTCTCACTCTTTGCGACCTCATGTACTGTAGCACACTAGATTCCCCTGTCCTTCACTATCTCCCAGAGTTTGCTCAAACTCGTGCACATTGAGTCAGTGATGCCATCCAACCATCTCATCCTCTGTCACCCCCTTCTCCTCCTGCCTTCAGTCTTTCCCAGCATCAGGATCTTTCCCAATGAGTCAGCTCTTTGCATCAAGTGGCCAAAGTATTGGAGCTTCAGCTTTAGCATCAGTCCTTCCAGTGAATATTCAGGATTGATTTCCTTTAGGATTGACTGGTTTGATCTCCTTGCAGTCCAAGGGACTCTCAAGAGTCTTCTCTAGCACCACAGTTTGAAAGCATCAATTCTTCAGCCCTCAGTCCAACTCTCACATCCATACATGACTACTGGAAAAACCATAGCTTTGACTATCTGGACCTTTGTTGGCAAAGTGATGTCTCTGCTTTTTAATACACTGTCTAAGCTTGTCATAGCTTTTCTTCTAAGGAGCAAGCATCTTTTAACTTTGTGGCTGCAGTCACCGTCCACAGTCATTTTGGAGGGCAAGAAAATAAAATCAGTAAGCATACTCCCAGAGAATCTCATCATACTCCCAGGAAGTAAATACAGTCCTTCCTCCGTTTCTGCAGGGGATTGGTACCCAGGACCTACCACCAGTACCAAAATCCTCATGTTCAAGTGCCATAGTCATTTACAGTGGATTGTGAACATAATACAAGATCCGAGGATGCAGACCCCCTTGATTGGAAAGGCGGACGATAAATGCACTGAGAAGAATGTTGAGAGAGCTGGCTGCTTTTCTGCCAGAGTGCTCCTTCCACTCAAGGAATTTTGAAATAATAATGATAGCAGCCATTCTTTGAATTCCAAGCTCATTACATGTTACTGTGCTTAAACTTCAAAGCAACTCTGAAAGGTAGGGTTTATTCATTCTCCCTTACAGACATAGAGGCTCAGAGTCACATAACTAGTAAGGAGAATTCCTGAGATTTGAATTTGGGTCTGATGGACTCCAAAAATCTAAACCCTTTGTTGCCATAGCCTCTCCTCTTTAAAAAATACAGAAAGGAACTATGACCCCTTCAATGTTTTTTTTGTGTGTGTAACAGTCTAAGAAAAGTAGGGAGTTGGGGTCAACTTTTCCTGATCCCTGGAGTTGTGTCAAGACCCGTCAGCCCTCTGATTGGTTCTTAACTGAACCAGTGGACTATAGATAAAACCTCAGTAGAGACAACTGTAGAAAATGACACTGCTTTAGAGCAGCGAGGGTACAGACTGCTTAGGGCTGAGCAGGTGAGGTCGGTAACAAAGAACTGGGGCTCTGTTTTGTCCCTGGGTTTTTTTGCTTTTCAAATGTCTGTTTTCACCACTCTACTCTTTTTCCCCAGTCACCTTCATCTTATAGCTGTGCTTCCACACCTGGTGGTTATCACCAAGTTTATATCTGGTGTTTATATCTCTAGGGTTTGGGATTTCTTCATCTTAATCCGGGGAGAGAGAAAAGGAGAGGTAGAGAGACTTAACAGAAGCTGTCCCAGAAGAGCAAGGAAGCTACTTGCCCGTCATCCACAGAAAATTACTTCTCAATCTCTGTTGGCCCACATAGGGTCACCTGTTTATCCTTGAATCAATCCTGTGAAGTTGGGGATGGGATAATGCAAATTCACTTAGGCGGAGCCACAGATCCCTCTCTCAGATCAATTTCCCCCAAGCACTTGGACTTTGGAAGAGCAGCTAAGCAAATATTAAGATTGTTACTAAAAGACTGAGAGTGGGGTTTGGGAAGGCATCCACAGTGTCTTTTAGATTCTCCCTGTTCTGAGAATCAGCCCCTACCACCCCAGCAGCACCCCAGGACTAGGGCTCTTAGCCGCCTCATGACTTTTGGAAGGCTGCTGACCCCTAGTGTTTGGAGTAGAGCGCTGGGGGAAGGATCCAGAGATTTGAGTTAACCTGTAAAATGAGGGCTTCCCAGGTGGCTCAGCGATAAAGAATCTGGCTGTCAATGCAGGAGAAGTAACAGGCTCAGGTTAGATCCCTGGGTTGGGATGACAACTCACTCCAGTATTCTTGCCTGGAGAATCCCATGGACAGAGGAGTCTAGGAAGCTACAGTCCATGGGGTCGTAAGAATTGGACATGACTGAAGCCACTTAGCAAACTTTAATGAATATGTGATTTTGGTTAGAACCATTCCAAAGACCCTTCAAGACCCAGTATACAGGCCTTCTTGACCTTGCAGACTCGCACCCTCGGGGCACACTCTGTAACCCTTGTCACACCTGCGAACAGTCATTCAAAGTATGTCTGCTTCCCTAAATGGAGGCTGTGCTATCTTAGGGCAAACCTGGCTGCGAAGTCCACAATGCCAAGCACTCAAGCCTGGATGCTTAGTGAAGAACCCAGATGTTGCTCAGGTCTACTCTTCCCTACCCTAGTCACTGCTTTCACTTACAAAGATCAAATAGATCAGCCTAATTGTACTCACAATAATAAAACTAACTAAGCTACCAAAATTGTGTTTGAAAAATGCTGCTGCTGCTGCTGCTAAGTCGCTTCAGTCATGTCCGACTCTGTGCGACCCCAGAGACGGCCGCCCACCAGGCTCCCCCGTCCCTGGAATTCTCCAGGCAAGAGTACTGGAGTGGGTTGCCATTTCCTTCTCCAAGGCATGAAAGTGAAAAGTGAAAGTGAAGTGGCTCAGTCGTGTCCGACTCCTAGCAACCCCATGGACTACCAGGCTCCTCCATCCATGGGATTTTCCAGGCAAGAGGACTGGAGTGGGTTGCCATTGCCTTCTCCTGTTTGAAATATATACATACATAAATATGAAAATATTCCAACAACCCTAAATACACATGCTTTGTGATGTGAAATGGACACTACGTGGTAGGATAGCAGAGAAAACTGATTTGACTTCTATGCAGATCAGCAAGCACATCTGCTGGGAGCTCTCCTTTGATCTTCAGACAAAGCAGATGGGCTCCTTCTTTGGTCTGTGAGTTTGGGTCACAGGGCTTTTTCTGCCTTCCACACTTTGGGATAAGGGTGGAAAGGAAAAGCAAGAAAGTGGCCATAATACAGGATGGCTCTCAAGAAAATAGAATGTGGTTCTGTTTTGTTTTGCTTTTCATTGACTTCTGATTCAACTGTACATGCGACAGCTTGCAGGATGAGAGGTCTTTTGCACAAACCCGTGAGTAGAATGAACTGCCACTAAGCAGTGGAGGGCACGAAAGGACAGATAGGATTTCGCAGTCAAAGCTCAGGGAGCGAGTTCTGGGAAACGGTGGCAGCCACAGCTGTAGAAGCCCCGACAGCTGTTGGGTTTTGGCAGGCCAGCTGCTGCGCACCACGGGAAGCTGTGCTGGCTCAGTCCAGGGCCCTCTCCTGACTCGCAGCCTGCGAGATCTCCTCCCCAAGAGGAGTCCCACACAGTCTTTCTCTCCCCCTTTTCACAGGGAAAAGCAAAATGGGAACAAGGGTCACAGGATGGGCAAAAATTAAATCACTGATACAAAGGGACTGGAAAAAACAGACTATATCCTTGTCTCCTAAATTATATCAGTTCTGCTAGCCTGTTCTTGTCTCATGCGTGCATGCATGCCGAGTCTCTTCAGTCATCTCTGACTGTTTGTGATTCTATGGACTGTAGCCTGCCAGGCTCCTTTGTCCATGGGATTCTCCAGGCAAGAATACTGGAGTGGGTTGCTGTGCCCACCTCCTGATCTTCCCAACTCAGGGATCAAACCTGTGTCTCTTACAGCTTCCTGCATTGGCAGGCAGGTTCTTTTCCACTAGCGCCACCTGGGAAGCCCTCTCTTGTCTCTTAGGTAAAAGAAATGCTATTTATTTCTGAGACTACCATTATTCATAAAATTGAATATTTTGAAGAGAATGAAGATGGGTACTAAATATTATTTTAGCATTCAGTTGGCAAATTTCACAGTTCTGCTTTGGATTTGTTCTTCTGCTTTGGGATACCTAGTGGTCTAGAAATATAGATTATATCCAGTCAGTGTTTAACTGACTTTTAAAAAGCCACTAACGTTACGAGGAGAAGGAAATGGCAACTCACTCCAATATTCTTGCCTGGGAAATCCCATGGACAGAGGAGCGTGATGGGCTACTGTCCATAGGGTTGCAAAGAATCTGTCACGACTTGGCGACTAAGCAACAACTGAAGTTGCAAACTGACTCCAATCAGCCAGTTTGAACAGTCTCCTCTTTTAAACTGTGTTTGTGCCTCAGGGAGAAAGGGGTGAAAAAGGATCTGTGTTGGTTTTGTCAAACTGATGTATGAATAATGGACTAGTAATGGATGACCCGGGGCTCGTGCCAGCAGACCCACCTGCACACCTGCTTACCCAAGCGCCTGGCACAGGCCTCGCACTTTTTTAATGTGCTAAGGACATAAATGTAGTTGGTGTGTTTTTTCTAAGTGCTCTCTCTCATTCTGTATGAATAACATTCCTAATTCTATTAGGAAGGTTACAACACTTTGGGTACAAAAATGAAAGTATTTTTAAAAGTCTGTTCTCCACCATTCCATGTTCTATGCATGGGACGGATGCTCAGGGATGGAGCGTTGGGATGACACTGAGGGGATGGGAGGGGGAGGGAGGTGGGAGGAGGGTTTGGGAGGGGGAGCACATGTGAATCCATGGCTGATTCATGTCGATGTATGGCAAAAACTACTACAATATTGTAAAGTAATTAGCCCCCAACTAAAATAAAAAATAAATAAATAAAATCAATACAAAAAAAAAAAATAAATAAATAAAAGTCTGTTCTCTACAGGTTAGCTTTTATCTTCAGGGTGCTTTCTTTGATTTGGTTTTGTTTTCATTATTTAATTTTGGCGGCAATGGGTCTTAATTGCTGCCTGGGGGCTTTCTGTAGTTGCAGCACGTGGGCTCTAGAACGGCTCAGTAGTTGTGGTGCATAGACTTCATTGCCCCCCACCCCCAACGTATGGAATCTTCCCACACCAGGAATCGAAGCCAGGTCCCCCCGCATTGGCAGGGCCCCCTAACCAGGGGGCCACCAGGGAAGTCCCTGGTTTTGTTTTTTGTTTGCTTTACTGTATTTTTTGGCTTGGCTTTTTGCTCTTCCCCTCCCCCTTCCACAGCCTGCAGTTGTAATTGTGTGTGTGTGTGTGTGTGTGTGTTGAATAGAAGACATTTAATTAGGAATTCTCTTGAGAAAAATTTTCATCCTGAGAAATACGGGGAAACCATGGCTGAAGAACTCGGAGACAGCTGTTTAATTTTGGCAGGAAAAAAATATAAGGCTTAATCTTTGCTGTGCGTGAGGCACCCTTGTCTCACTGTGCAGTGTGATCTGTGAAGGAAGGAGGTTAATGCACTGGCAAGTGCTTTTACACCTGCAGGCTTATCACCTCTACCCAGTAGCCCTGTGAAGGAGGTGTCATCATGCTACCTGTACAGGTGAGGAGACTGAGGCTTAGATAAGCTTTGGCATTTGCCTAAGGCTTAGACACTAACAGAGGGTGGTCAAGTTTTGAATCCAGACATTTCCAAACTCAAGGATGCTGTTCTTTCTACAGTTCCAAGTGGCTCAGTTCTCAAGTTGTCTTAGAAATAAAAATACGAATAACAATAGACATTTGTTCAGCTTTACTATTTCTCAACAGAGTAACAGTTTCTTTGGAACTCTTGTGTTTTCACTGAGAATTTGATTGTTTTTATTTGGATAAGAAACGATTAGTAAGAAGCATTTGGATCATCTGGATTATCACTTTATAATTGAGTCCTCCTCTATTATGTAAACAGTGCTGGTTCTGTTTGTGTTTCCACTGACCCCAAGAAGTGTTTCTCCACCCCAGAGATGGCTAGCTGCTCTACTCAATATCCACTCATTCTTTCTTCCTGATTTGACAATATTCCTACATTTCTACATTCCAATTTTCTACATTTATTAAAAAGCAGAAACATTACTTTGTCTACAAAGGTCCGTATAGTCAAAGCTTTGGTTTTTCCAGTAGTCATGTACGTATGTGAGAGCTGGACAATAAAAAAGGCTGAGTGCCGAAGAATTGATACCTTAGAAATGTGGTGCTGGAAAAGACTCTTTAAAGTCCCTTGGACTGCAAGGAGATCAAACCAGTCAATCCTAAAGGAAATCAACCCTGAATATTCATTGAAATGACTGATGCTAAAGCTGAAGCTCCAAGCTTTGGCCACCTGGTGCAAAGGGCCGACTCGTTAGAAAAGACCTTCATGCTGGGAAAGATTGAAGGCAAAAGGAGAAGGGAATGACAGAGAATGAGATGGTTGGATGGCATCACCAACTCAATACATGACATGAATTTGAGCAAGCTCCGGGAGATGGTGAAGGACAGGGAAGCTTGGCGTGCTGCAGTCCATGAGGTCACAAAGAGTCAGACACGACTGAGCAACTGAACAACAACAACTACTACATTTCCCAGTCTTCCTGGAAACTAAGAATTGCCACAAGATACTGTTCTAGCCAGTAATAAATAAGAGAGTTATTGGGTGGGGCTTCCCAGAAAGATCCTTAAAGGTGGCCAATTTAGCAGGCTATGCTCTCTTCTTTCTCCTATTCTTCCTTGGACAGAGGTCAAGCTATAACAATGAGGGCAAGAACACACGCTAGGGATGGCTGAAGATGGAAAACTGGGTCTCTAGTGAGTACAGAAAGTGTCATAATAGCCCTGGACTTAACTATTTACAAACATCCTATTATATGGGAACATTAGCTTCCTCATTTTTAAAGTTGAGATATAATTTACATACCATAAAATTTTACCTCTTTTATATGTACAATTCAATGACTTTTAGTAAATTTTCAAAGTTGTGCAAACATCACCATAATCCAAATTTAGAAAATTTCCATCACCTTCAAAATATCCTACCTGCTCATTGACAGTCAATTTCCAGTCCCACTCCTAAGAGCTGGTAACTATGGATCTGTTTCCTGTCCCTATAAGTTGGCTTTTTCTGGACATTTCATATAAATGTGAATAAATGTGACCATTCAATATGCAATCTTCTGCATATAGTTTCTCTCACTTGGCTTATTATTGTTGAGCTCCATCCGTATATCAATAGTTCGTTCCTTCTAATCGCTAAGATCCCATTATATGGTCTCCCTGTGTTTCATTTATCCTTTCACCAGTTGATGAACATGTGATTTTTTTCCACTCTTTTGACATAGTGAGTAATACTGCTAAAAGCACATACCGGTCTTTTGTGATACGTATTTTTATCTCTCCTGGGTAGATACTAGGAATGGAATTACAGAGTCATATGGTAAATTAATGTTTAATTTTTTTTTAAAGAAACTGCCAGGCTTTTTCATGGTGTTTGCACCATCTTACATTCCCATCAGCAATATGTAAAGGTTTCTAGTTTTTCCATATTTTCACCAATGATTATTTTGTCTTTTTGATTCTACCATTCTAGTGGGCATGAAACGGTCTCTTGTTTATATTTGCATTTCCCTAATGACTAATGATGCTAAACCTTGTTTCATGTAATTATTAGCCCATTTTTAAATTGGTTTGTCTTCTTATTGATTTGTAAGAGGTCTTTATACATTCTGGATATGTATCCTTTGTTAAAAACAATATTTGCGTATATTTTCTCTGGGACCGTGACTTGTCCATTATTATTGGTAATTTTTTGTATAATTTTGTTTGTTTATTTATTTATTGTTGATTGTGCTGGGTTTTTACTGCTGCTCAGGCAACTAATTCCTCTAGTTTTGGAGAGCAGGGGCTAATCTCTGGTTTTGGTGCACAGGCTTCTCACTGTGGTGGCTTCTCTTGTTGCAGAGCAAGGGTTCTAGGTGCAAAGGCTGCAGTAATTGAGGCACATGGGCTCAGCAGTTGTGGATCCCAGGCTCTAGAGCACAGGCTCAATAGTTGTGGCACATGGGCTTACTTGCTCCACGACATGTGGGATCTTCCTGGATCAGGGATGGAACCTGTGTCTCCTGCATTGGCAGACAGATTCTTTATCACTGGATCACCAAGGAAGTCCCTATTATTGGTCATTTTTTAAGCATAAAATTTTAATCTTGATGAAGCCTATTTTTTTCTTTGTTTTTCTTTTATTGATTATGCTTTTGGTGTTGTCTAACCCAAGCCACAAAAGAGCTATATTTTCTCTTAGAAGTTGTATACCTTTAGTCCCTACATTGGTCAATTTTGAGTCCTTTTTTTGTTTATGAATGAGGGAAGTGTGTAAATTCATCTTTTTGCATGCAGATATCCAGCTGTCCCAGCAAAATTTGTTGAAAGACTATAGTTTCCCCTAACGGTTTCAGTTCAGTTCAGTTCAGTAGCTCAGTCATGTCCAACTCTTTGTGACCCCATGGACTGCAGCACACCAGGCTTCCCTGTCCATCACCAACTCCTGGAGCTTACTCAGACTCATCGAGTCCATCGAGTCAGTGATGCCATCCAACCATATCATCCTCTGTCGTCCCCTCCTCCTCCTGCCTTCAGTCTTTCCCAGCATCAAGGTCTTTTCTAGTGAGTCAGTTCTTCGCATTTGGTCACCTGATGCGTTTGGTCACCTGAGTTTCAGCTTCAGCATCAGTCCTTCCAATGAATGTTCAGGACTGATTTCCTTTAGGATGGACTGGTTGGCTCTCCTTACAGTCCAAGGGACTCTCAAGAGTCTTTTCCAACACCACAGTTCAAAAGCATCAATTCTTCAGCAATTAGATTTCTTTATAGTCCAACTCTCACATCCAGATATGACTACTGGCAAAACCATAGCTTTGACTAGATGGACCTTTATTGGCAAAGCAATGTCTCTGCTTTTTAGTATGCTGTCTAGGTTGGCCATAGCTTTCTCTCCAAGGAGCAAGCATCTTTTAATTTCATGGCCTCAGTCACCATCTGCTGTGATTTTGGAGCCCCAAAATTGAAGTCTGTCACTGTTTCCATTGTTTCCCCATCTATTTGCCATAAAGTGATCGGACCGGATGTCATGATCTTCGTTTTCTGAATGTTGAGCTTTAAGCCAACTTTTTCACTTGTCAAAAATTGGTGGACTATAAATGTAAGAGAAAAATCGTATCACTTATATGTGGACTCTAAAAAATGATGCAAATGAACGTATAAACAAAACAAAAGCAGACTCACAGACATAGAAAACAAACATGGTTACCAAAGGGGAGCAGGGGGAGAGGATAAATTAGGAGTTTAGGATTAGCAGATACAAATTACTATATACAAAATAGATAAACAAGATCCTACTGTATAGCTCAGGGGACTATATTCAATATCTGTAGTAAACTATAATGGAAAAGAAGCCAAAAAGAATATTGTATGTGTATAACTGAATATATGTATAGCAACTGAGCACAGTGAAAGTGTTAGTTGCTCAGTTGTGTCCAACTCTTCATGACCCCATGAACTGTGGCCCAAGAGGCTCCTCTATCCATGGGATTCTCCAGGCAAGAATACTGGAGTGGGTAGCCATTCCCTTCTCCAGGGGTTCTTCCTGACCCAGGGATGGAACCCCAGTCTCCAGCACTGCTGCCAGTTCTTTACCATCTGAGTCACCAGTGAAGTCCTGATTGAACACTATATATATATATATATACATATAATATATATATATATATATACACACACACATATATATATACACACACATATATATAATGGAATCACTTCTCTGTACATCAGAAGCTAACACAAAATATAAATTATACTTCAAAAATATATTAATTAAAGAGTTTATTTCTAGATTCTCAATTCTGTTTCATTTATCTACATGTCCATCCTTACGACAGTACCGCACTATCTTGATTAATGTACCTTTGTAGTAAGTCTTGAAATTGGAAAGTGTAAGTTCTCCAGTTTTGTTCTTTTTCCAGATTGCTTAGGTATTTCTTGGTTCTTTGCTTTCCTGTGTAAATTTTAAGATCAGCTTGTCAGTTTCTGCCAAAAGCCTATTGAAATTTTAATAGAAATTGTGTTGAATCTATAGATCAGTTTGAGGAGAATTGCCATCTTAATAATATTGAGTCTTCTGAACCATGAATATAGAATGTCTCCCCATTTAGTTAGGGTTCTTTAATTTGTCTCAGCAATATTTTGTGGTTTTCAGTAAATAAATCTCATACTTCTTTTGTCCCTTAATTTTAAAATTCACTGTTTTATGGGCTTTGTTCAGCTAAATTGAAATCCTGATGTATGTTCTAATGGGTAAATGAAATAGAAAATTAAAGGAATAGAAGTGGACTTAACATACATAAATATTTCTGTGTGAAGGTCAAATAATGTCATGGTTCACTGTACAAATGACAGGTTTCACAGTGGCTACAATGAAGGCAAGTGTTGAGAAAATGGAATTATTGCATGGCATACAGAATATAGGCATCTCCAATCCAAATGAAGCTTGCCTTAAAGTTAGTACCATATGTATAAAAGCCAATAAAGCAGCAGCATCTGTCACAATAACTCCATATTTGTTCATTGAAATTGATTATATATCATTTTTATTTATGTTTATTTTTAATTTTGTTTGTATTTTATGTATGATCAGCATAAGGAATTTATACTTAGTTTTACATTTATTGGCTCAATATTTTTTCCCTTTAATGGGTGTCTAGTACACAACATTGGAAAACATTGGTTTTAGTTTATTAGTTTACAAAGCATCTTCAGTTCACCATCTTACTGTTCTCAGAGCATCCCTGGAGCTTGGATAAAATAAAGATTTTTATTTTCCCACATTATAAATGATGAAACTTAAGATTCACAAAACTGTAAGTGATATATGTAATTTCATCCATCTGTAAGTGGCAATGCTGGGATTTAAAATTAGAATTTCAGGCTCCACATTCCTTACTCATTTCACTACATATATCATTGATTATTGATCACTTTCTTAAACACTGCTAAGGATACCAGAGAAATATAAAAAGTGGATGGTCTTTGCAATCTAGGTAGGGAGATAAAGCCAATGAAACATGCTAAAAGTAAAGTTAGTACAACAGAGCCCACACCTCACTAAGTTCTGTTGGCATCTACTGGATGTGGACAGGTGCTGGTCCTGAGTAATTGAGTAGGAAGCATGACCTGAACAAAGTGGAGGATACCTTCAGGCAGCCCAGATCCGTGACACCACCCACTCCCTTCAGAAATAAAGCACTCATTCCCCACGTCCATGCCGCTGGGAAGGTTGACAGTGGACAGTTCTCATTGGAGACGCTCTTTGAGGATTGCCCTAGGTGCTCTTGGCCAAAGAGAGCTGCCTTCCCCCAAGGTCATACCTCTTTGGGGCAGCCCATATCCAATGTCTGGTTGAAGGTGAGACCTGATTCTCCCAGCTTGGGTCAGCTCTCCAGGGCCAGCCCGGCTCCAAGCTCCCTTACAGGGGCAGTGAGACCTTTGCGGCAGCTGTATCAGAACTGAGCCTTCTCTTCTGTCCTGTCCTGCTGCCTTTCTTCCCTCCCAGGGGCTGATCCTCAAAGAGTTCCTCAATAAAGGTCCTGCTGTGATCCTTACCTCAAAGTCCACTTCCTGGGAAAGCCAACTGCATCAAATAATCCCTAAGGTTTCCAGACAGCAGAAACATCATGAACAAAGGCCTAGAGGCTGCAGCTTCTCTCAAGGATGCAGCAGAGAAAATGGAATCGTTTTTAAAAGCCTAGAAAAAAAGGGGCAGATGGTGAAGGACTTTTAAAGACAAAGTGAGGTATCAGCCTTGATAATGTCAACAGAAAAAATATATGCAATCTAAAAGTTGACAGAGGAGAAGGGGATGGACGACAGAGGATGAGATGATTAGATGGCATCACTGACTCAATGGACATGAGTATGAGCAAACTTGGGGAGATGGTGAAGGACAGGGAAGCCTTGTGTGCTGCAGTCCATGGGGTTTCAAAGAGTTGGATGTAACTTAACAAGTAAACAACAACAATGTCTTATTTGGTGAAAATTTTTAGGACTTAAGCCCAGGAGGCAGCATCTCAAGTAACCCTGAGAGAACTGTTTGGAAAAGGGGGATGGGGCAGAGTCAGGTTATATAGTTTTGCAACCAAGGGCAGGTAGTCTGAAGGTCAAAAGTTTTTTTTGTAAATTAAAGAAAAAAAAAAATCCCAAGTTAAGGAATTTAGCACTTTTCTTTGTATGGGAAGATGCAAGAGTCTAGGCTCACTGAAGTCATTCCTTTGATATGCACCTCAGCTATCCGGGCCAGTATCCTATTTTCATACCCTGAATTCCTCAGGGCTGAGTGTAGGGAATGGCTGCTAGATGGCAGCTATTCTTTCCTTCCCGAGTTCCCTCAGGGCTCACCAGCTCACTTTCTGTGGTAGCTGCCATTACTGATGTCTGTGACATTCTTTGTTTACTGATATGGCAGGAAATATTACATTTCTCAATAGAGAATGCTCCAGAAAACCTGGCTGACTCACCTGCTGTGGGTACTGCCCCATGAGAACACTGGAGCTCACCCTGACAGGTCCTTTATAAAGTGAATGTGTAACCCAGATAAGTCAGCTTTGGTCTTGAGAGCATATGGCCCCAGCCATCAGTCATCCTGTGAATCGGACCCTGAAGCTGGAAAGGGAAGATCTGAATTTAAGACCTCACTAGCCCACTCTCTGCTGGTGGGATTTTAGAGCTTTTGCTCCTCATTTGGAAAATGGATATGCTATGAGGATTGAAATATTCCTAATTTCACTTGCAGTATCTGACAGGAGGCTTCCCTGGCCAGAATAACTCTGGATGATAACAGGCTAAAATTAGTTCAGTGGATTTTTTTACTGTAGGATTTCTCTGTCTCTAATACACTGCTGTGCCTTGTGATCTCAAAGAGGGGGATGAAATTCAAATCATCTTACCTGAACAGCAAGATCTTTGCCCATTCCTGACACCTTCCAGGGAGCATCTAATAGGCTTGTGACCTACTGAAATCGTATCAAGAAGCACTGGCCCATTACAGAGTAGGCAGTTAATAAACATTAAACTAAATTCTACTGATCACCATAGTCTGCACTGCTTTGGCCTTAAACTAAGTTGGGAATCTCAGTAATATGTTGTGTGTGTGTGTGTGTGTGTGTGTGTGTGTGTGTGTAAGTCACTCAGTTGTATCTGACTCTTTTCGACCCCATGGACTGTGCAGGCTCCTCTGTCCATGGAATTTTCCAGGCAAGAATACTGGAGTGGGTTGCCATTCCCTTCTCCAGGGGTTCTTCTCAACTTAGGGATCGAACCTGGGTCTCCTGCATTGCTGCTGCTGCTGCTGCTGCTAAGTCGCTTCAGTCATGTCCGACTCTGTGCGACCCCATAGATGGCAGCCCCCCAGGCTCCCCTGTCCTGCATTGCAGGCAGATTCTTTACCATCTGAGCCACCAGGGAAGCCCGCAGGAATATGTTATGACCTCTCTATGACCCTGCTACTGAAGATCAATGTAGTCTTGCATATTTAAATTTGGCGACGGTACCTCCAAATGATGATGTGTAACTTTTAAAGAATGATATTCTCTCAAGCCTTTAGATTAGGAGGGGTCATGGGCTTCCAATGCATGCACTCTCCATTGGACTGTTAGTGGCCGTCATGGTGTATGAAACATATGGTGGTTGCCCTGTGGGGACAGAGCAGTGTGCTAAGAAGGATGCTGGAGCTGTGCCTGGGCTGCATGAACAGGGTGCTCTGATGGATCAGTGATATTGTCCGTTAACACAGCATTTGTTACCTTTATTTTAGATCAAAGTTAAATTTAGCTTATACACTCCTTTACTTTTTTTGCAATACTTAAATTTTTTTTCTTTTTGGTTGCACCACATGGCCTATGGAGTCTTAGTTCCCTGACCAGGGATTGAACCTTCTCCCCCTGGGTTGGAAGCACAGAGTCTTAATCACTGGACCACTAGAGATGTCCAACACTCCTTTACTTTTTGAAGATAGTGGGAGAATAAACAAAGTATACAAACTATCTCAAATATAGCATGTTCAGACGAACTCGTCATCATCTTCTCCTCTAACTTGAGTCTATGCCAGTACCTTTCATCTCAGATAATAGCAGTGGCCACCACCAACATACACATGATTCTTCCCTGTTCTTCGTTTCCTAGAATAAATCAGCCACCAAGTCTTGCCAATTTTCCCTTCTAAATGTGTCTCAAATCATTCCCCTCCCCATTGCAGCTACTGCCCCAATCCTACTGCTGCTGCTGCTGCTAAGTCGCTTCAGTCGTGTCCGACTCTGTGCGACCCCATAGACGGCAGCCCACCAGGCTCCGCCGTCCCTGGGATTCTCCAGGCAAGAATACTGGAGTGGGTTGCCATTTCCTTCTCCAGTGCATGAAAGGGAAAAGTGAAAGTGAAGTCGCTCAGTCGTGTCCGACTCTCAGCGACCCCATGGACTGCAGCCCACCAGGCTCCTCCATCCATGGGTTTTTCCAGGCAAGAGTACTGGAGTGGGGTGCCATTGCCTTCTCCACCCCAATCCTACAAATGCTACTAATTCTCAATCTAGCAGCTATAGCTTCTCGCACCTGGTCTCCCTGCCTCCAGCCTTGCACTCTTTAAATCCCTCCCCCAGTCTACCTGTCTTACCTGTTCAGGTGGGTCTCCTTCTCAGATCCTTTAATGACTTCCTCAGGAAAAAGTGAAAAAGTGAAAGTGTTAGTCTCTCAGTCATGCCCAACTCTTTGGGACCCCAAGGACTGTAGGCCTTCAGGCTCCTCTGTCCACGGAACTCCACAGGCAAGAATACTAGAGTGGGTTGCCATGCCCTTCTTCAAGGGATCTTCCCAATCTAGGGATCCAACTCGCCTCTCCTGCATTGTAGGCAGTTTCTTTACTGTCTGAGCCACCAGGGAAGCCCAAAGCCTAATCTAATGTGGCATCAAAGACCTCCCATATGAGTCCTTCTCATCTCTGGCCTCATTTCATGCTACTTTCTTGTGCTCTAAGAAAGCAATCTCTCTGACCTACCTGGTTCACACTGTTTCTAGCTTCCGTCGTGCCTTTGCTTCTGCTGTACCCTCTGCCTGAAATGTTTTCCATCCTGTTTACTCTGTCCTTTACTTGCCCAGTTAATTCCCACTCATCACTGAAACTTAGCTCAGCCATCACCAACTACAGAAAACCTTTCCTGACCCCTCCTTTCTCTAGACTTGGATAGGTACCCTAACCTATGATATAAATTATGTATAAATAGAATAAATCTGTGATGTATCATATACTTGTCTGTTTATGTACCTGTCTGCACTTTGAGAAGGGGGTTCTGTATTATTTCATCTCTATTCCTTGCTGCTGTCAATATGACTGCTTTATCTAAAGCATTCAGTAGATTATGTGTGCCCCAAGTGAAGGAATTAAAATCTATGATGAATAAAACTAAGCTGACAGCAGCCCATGAACATGGAAAATACAACCCATACTCAAGTAAAAAAAAATTTCTTTGTGGATTAAGAAAGATTGCTGTGCCTGGCTGGTGAGGTTTAGAGAGAAAATGGGTTTCACCAGTGAGAGTGGCAGAGTCTAATACCTTAAGGGTCACACAAAGCAACATGGACACTGAATTGCATCTTGTTTCCAGGGAGAGAAAGTTACTCTAAGAAGCGCTTAGCCATGTTTAAAGTAATTTTTCCACTTTTGTGCGGCCGTTTTGGTGTTGGCCCATATCTGTACTTCTGTGGCTGACTTTTTTAAAAAAATGCCTACAATTCAGCTCGTTTTCCTCATGGATTACTGTAAAAAGAACACCTTCTTACTACTGATTAGATCAGATTTAAGTTAACTCCTGTGACCCTAGGGTGAGCAACTGAGTGGATTAAAACATCTTTTCAAGGAAAGCTTTTTTTACGACAACAGAGGAGGAATTGAGTATAACCTGTCACCGTCTGGTTAAATTCCTCATTGTACTTTTGTCACTGCATTTTTACTATGGGCAGGACTTCTGCCAGTCACAGCCTCTAAGCCTTGACTTTTGAATGGTCTCAGGCATACGGACTTCCAGACTCCAGTATTCTCATTTGTTTTGATTTTCCTTTTTATATGTATACACCACAATCCAGAAACTTTTGAATTTAAAAATAAACATGCAGGACTTCCCTGGTGGTCTAATGGTTAAGAATCCATCAGCCAATGCAGAGCACACAGGTCCAATCCCTGGTCCAGGAGGATTCCACATGTCGTGGGGCACCTAGGCCCCACTGCACCAAAACTACTAAAGCCTGGGAGCCCCAGAGCCCATGCACCTCAAAAAGAGAAGCCACCACAATGAGAAGCCTACGCACCACAAGTAAAAATTAGCCCCCACTCTCCACAACTAGAGAGTAGTCCACACATAGCAATAAGACACAGCGCAGCCAATAAATAAAGAAATAAATATTTTTAAAAAATAGTTATGTAATAAATTCTCATGATATTCTTTAAAAATAAAATAAACATGCAACCTTGTCACACTCATCTGATGATGAGACCTTCAGCACCTGAGGTTGACTGGAGCCTCAGCAAACATCCTAGATTCAGGCAAATCATGCAGTGGTCAGCACCAAAAGAGGGTTTGCAAGGTTGTGTATATCACACTCAAGTAGGACAGAAGTGTGTAAAGGAGTAAGCTGCAATTAGGTGGAAATTTTTGTGCTGTGCTGTGCTCAGTCCGTCTAACTCTTTGCAACCCTATGGACTGTAGCTCACCAGGCTCCTCTGGTCCATGGGATTCTCCAGGCAAGAATACTGGAGTGGGTTTGCCATACCCCCCTCCAGAGAAACGTCTCAATCCAGGGATCAAACGTGTCTCTTGTGTCTCCTGCATTGGCAGGTGGGTTCTTTACCACTGAGCCACGTGGGAACCCTGGGTTGAAATTTCACTCATCCTCAAATGATGCTCAATGAAAAAAGCACTTGACACCAGGGTAATAGCACCGTTGCTCTCATCACGTGGCCCCCAGGGAGCACACTGTGTCTCATGCTGAAGTTAAAAAGCAGTTGAAAAGCTGTAAACAATAGCTAGGGATACTTTAAAGTGGGAATGATAACACTGAGATTCAAAACCAAAGTGGAAAGAGTCCGCCACTAGTGCAGCAAGCCTGGTAACGTATAAGCCTCCTGAACCTTTTGTCACCAGCGTCTCTCCCTGCTTCTCTCATTTCTTAACCACCTCAGGTTCGTGTCCTCTTCCCTAGGAAGGGGCAGTGTGCAGCCATGGGCAGAGCACTGTCTGGGGCCTGCCAGGCCTTTGTGTGTGTGTAGGGCGGCCTGCGGTGGCAGGATCCCTGTCACTGCCATCGGTCTCTCAGCATCAGGAGCTGCGCCAGGCGCGTGGCACTCATCACCTTACATGGCCTCTTAACCCCCCTTCGAGAGGCACTGAGGCTTGGAGGAGCCAAGTTACCCGCCCAAGGATTGGGCATGGCTGGCCCAGAGGTCTACTCCAGTCTGTGCTTCCTCTCAGGTCCTTTTTCTTCCTCTCAGCTGAAGACTTTTTTTTTTTCCTCATTAACAAAATTATATGTTATAGGTTCTTAATTTAAACACGAGAAAAGTTTGTGTGGTCTTTTCATGTCCTTATCTGTCTTAGTTACGCATTGCTTTCAGTTTACTATAAAACTGAATAGCTTAAAACAACAAACATTTATTATCTCACAGTTTCTGATAGTCAGAAATCTGGGAGCAGGACTTTCCTGGCAGTCCAGTGGTTAAGACTTTTCGCCATCCAGAGCAAGGGGTGTGGGTTTGATCCCTGGTCGGGGAGCCAAGATCCCACATGCCTGGCAGCAAACAACCAAGACATAAAACAGAGCAATATTATAATAAATTCAATAAGGGTGTTTTAAAAAATTGGTCCGCATCAAAAAAAAAAAATTCTTTAGCAATAAAGAAAATAAGAAATCTGGATGGTGCTTAGCTAAGTGGCCCTGGCTCCAGGTCTCTGGTAAGTTTTAGTCAGAATGTCCACAGGGCTGTAGTCGTCCGAAGGCTTGACTGGGGCTGGAGCGTCCTCTTCAAGGTGACTCACTCACAGAGCTGGAGGCTGGAGGCTTCCATTCCCCACTATGTGGCCCTCTCCATAGGCTGCTTGAGGATTCTTGCAACTTGGTGGCTAAGTTCCCCCAGTGCAGGCGAATGATGTAGGGGAAAGAGAGAGAGCAAATCTGTGCTTCTTAACCTAGTTTCTGTGTTCCTTCTGCCTTTTTTTTTTTTTCTTTTTTTCCTATTCTATAAAAGAAAGCCACTAAGTCCAGCCCACACTCAAGGGGAAGAGAATGAGGCTCTACCTCTTCAAGGAGAGAGTACCAGAGAATTTGTGGACATATTTTAAACCACCTCACTCTCTCTAGCCCATATCCATACATCTTCTAAGGCAAACAAGACAGAAGAGACCCACCATCACCAAAAGCTAATTGTTCTGCTCTTTCTCTGTTTGACTTTGACTTGCATGTTCACTCCAGTTGAGAAAACATTTTCCTATCCCTAAACTGCTACTTAAGGAAATGGTTGTTCCTGTAGCGGAGAAATCTTTACTTTCCCAAGGAATTTACAGAGACTGGAAAATATAGGGCTACAGCTTGTCCTCTTGATTAAGCCCTGGTTTGAGGGGCTGTCCAGAATCTGTCTCTCGCTTTTTGTCCTGCAGGTCAGTGGTATAATGGAAGCTGAGCTGGTGCCTGCAGGCACCCTTACCTGCAGATTCTACCGCATGTGATTTTTTTCTTCCTGTCTCCTAGGTGAGGCTGGGCCTCAGGGTGGGGCTTAGCCCCCAGCTCCACCCTACCTGGGCTTCCTAGGTGGCACTAGTGATTAAAAAATCCACCTGCCAATGCAGGAGACATAAGAGATGCAGTTTCGATCCCTGGGTCAGGAAGATCCTCTGGAGGAGGAAACGGCAACCCACTCCAGTATTCTGGACTGGAGAGTCCCATGGACAGAGGAGCCCAGTGGGCTACACTCGATGGGGTGGCAAAGAGTCAGACACGACTGAAGCGGCTTAGCATAGCACCACCCCACCTGGTACCCGCACCCTCGGGGCAGATGGCTCAGGTAATCAGTTCCTGGGAACCATCTCTCTCTGGGCCAGATGGTCTTATCAATAAGTTGGGATCAGTCAGTTATTTCCAGGTTTGAATGAAGGTTGTGCTGGTTACCAGGGTCACACCCTGGCAACCTGCACAGTCCTACTGTTGGTCACTCCGAACTCTCTGCCCAGACCTCGGGTGGATGCTCTATAAAAAGACTTAAGTGGCTCTAGCAGGGCAACCCCAAGGTGAATTCTATATTTGAAAGTGTTTTTCTCAGAGTAAGAGAGCAAAACCAGTTTTAGAATTGAGGTATTCTTACCTTTCCCCCCTGCATCCACCTTAATCAGAATGAGCATTAGTGACTTCTGCCACTTAAAGGTAAACCAGACACCAAGACTAAACACTTGGAATTATGATGTCTTCCTTTGAGAGGAAATGATTGAAACTTCTAAAAATTGTAATTACAGACAAGTTAAAGAAAAATGTATATGTATATATATTTTCAAATGAATTTATCAATAGAGTATAGAATATTTTAAAAATCTTTAGCTTTTGTTCGTCTGAAATTAAATGGATCTTACCCCAAAGGGGTACAGTTAGTTGTTAGAGCAACATAATAGAAACCTGAAGAAAAGTAAGAAAGGAAGGAAAATGTGTGCCTCTGTTTGGTCATTCATTCAAGAAATGTTTGTTGAGGTGCCTGGCACATGTGAGACAGTTTTCTATAAGTTGGAGACAGCTGTAAACAAAACAGTCCCTTCAAATCCTAAGGCTGAAATAATACCAGGAGTTAAGCAACAAACAAATAAGTACTTGTAAAATATTTTACTTTATTATTTATTTATTTGGCTCTGCTGGGTCTTCCTTGCAGTATACGGGATCCTTTTGTTTTTCAGTTGTGGCATGCAGTAACTAGTTCCTTGAGTGGCACAAAGGTAAGAATACCATGACTTTAGATGGAGGGGGTCAGATAAGGCCTCACCGTTAAGAAAGCATTTGAGGGGAAACCTAGAGAAAGTATGAGAGCAAGTCACAGGCTACATGGGGCAGAGAGCTCCAAGCATGAGAACCAGAGTGCTTAGCTTGATCGAGGACTAATGACAGGGGCCTTGTGGTGGAAACTGAGAAGGTAAAGGGAAGAACATGTCCCCCAAGGGATGGGAGGCAGAGGACAGAGGCCTCCTGGGCTCCGAGCAAGAATTTGGTTCCCGTTCCCCCTACGAGAGGATTTTGAGCAGACCTGAAAACTGATGCACTCAGATTATCCTTTAGAAGAATTAATTCTGGCTGTTTTGTTGAGGGTAGACCAAGATGGAAGAAATTGAAAGGATGGAAGCAGAAAGTCTGAGTAGATGATCTGAGTGGGAGATGGTGATGATTCACAGCAGAATGGTAGCAATGGTGGTTGTGACAAGTAGGAAGACAGTGGATATATTTGAAGGTTCAGCCAAAGAGAATTTGCTGGTGGGTGGTGGGGTGTGAGAAGCAGGGAAAAGTCAAGGATGACCTCCAGAGTTTAGGCCTGGTGAACTACAAGCATGGAGCTGTCAGATACTGAAATGGGGAAGACTAGGTGGAAGAGTTGCAGAAGTCAGGGGTTGGAAGAGATCAGGAGCTTGCTTTAGGACTGATAAAAGTAAGATATTTATTAAACATGCAAGTGGAATTGGTGAGTAGCCAGTCAGATAAAGGAATCTGGAATTCAGGAAACCATCCAGGTTAGACGTGTAAGTATTGGAGTCCACCAGCCAAGAGACTGGCTGACATTTTGAGGAGAGGGAGTTCAGATAGAGAAGAAGCCCAAGGACTGAGCCTTGGGTGTTCTAGTGCAGCACTGCCCAATAGAATATTCTGTGATGATGGAAACATTCTCTATCTACTCCATCCAGTACACTAGCCACTAGATGCAGCTATTGGGCACTTAGGAACTAAGGAACTAAAATGATAATTTAATATAAATAGCCACTCAAAGCTAGTGGCTACCATATTGGACAGCACAGCTCCAGTGGGTAAAAGTTGAAGAAATGAGGAGGAATCCACAGAGGACAGACCTTTAATGTAGTAAAAGACCCAGGAGAGAATGTTGTCTAGGAAGCCTACAGTATTGACTATTACTCACTGATCTGGCATGAGAAAGACTGAGACTTGATCTTGGTATTTAGGAAGATGTAGCCATTTCAATGGCATCAGGTACACAAAAGGCCCCTCTCTGGAGGGTGTTCAAAAGAGAAGAAAGGGCAGAGAGAAATTGTAGACAGTGAATCTGGACAACTCTCTGAAGGAGTGTTGTGGTTGTATACGAGAGTGTGAGGGTGAATGGACGGGGGAATATAGAGGAGACCAGGCAGCAGCGAGGGTGCCCTTGGGGTTAGTGGTCATGAATTTCAAGTGACATCAGTTGGTATGCTTGTGTATTTTTCTCCAGCCACAAATATCAGCCTGAGAACAAGCACAGAGTAGCAAAGAGCTGAGTTATCCACAGTTGGAATTTAACCAAAGGAATGCAAAGTGAGAGGGGCCAGTGAGAGGGAGAGAGTTGGTGGTTGTAACAATGGGCCATGGAGTTTAAGGTGTATATAGAGAGAAGGGAGGATGTAAAGGGAGAGAGGATGGTAGAAAGGTGGTGTAAAAAAAAAAAAAAAAGATGCAAGAAATGGGGTGTAGGGCCCAGTGCAGTTGAAGAATTGTTGGAATTAGAATACTAAAGAGTTAGCCAGAGTGATGAGGTGAGATTGTTGAATAGAAGGCTTGATCGGTGATGGCAAGGTCAGGATAAGAGCATGGGAGTAGATATAACTGAGATAGAATGGAAGAAGAGGGACTTCCCTGGCTGTCCAGTGGTTAAAAATTCCAAGCTTCCACTGCAAGGGATACAGAGGGTTCCACTGCTGGTCTAGGAACTGAGATCCTGCGTGCCCTGAGGTGCAGCCAAAAGAAGAAAAAAGAATGGAAGAAGCAGTCAAGGAATTTACAGATCAGGATATTAGAGGGATTGTTTGTAGCTCAGATGGTAAAGAATCTGCCTGCAATGCAGGAGACCTGGGTTCGAGACCTGGGTTCGAGCCCTGGGTCGGGAAGATCCTCTGGAGAGGGGAATGGCAATCCACTCCAGTATTCTTGCCTGGAGAATCCCATGGACAGAGGAGCCTGGCGGACCATAGTCCATGGGGTCGCAAAGAGTCGGACACAACTGAGCGACTAACACTACTGCTGCTTAGCAAACATGGAAATTCCTAGGAATACAGCAGGACTCACAGGGGAGAGGAACTTAAGGCTTGAGACAGAGTCACCTGGGGAGGAATAGGTGATTATAACCTGGAGGGCTAACTAGGGGTGACTGAGGAGCCTGAGCAGGGTGTTAGGGAAAACAGCAGTGGTCAGGAAGCAGGAGGTGAATAGGAAGATACCTCCCATCCAATAGACCCTTTTAGTAAGAGGGAGGTTGGAAGGCAAAGAGCTGCCACTTGAGAGAGCTATAGGGGAGACAGCACCCTGTTAGAGCAAGACAGTGAAGTGGGGCCCCCCCGGGAAGGCTGTGGGGGACTTTGGGAGGGGGAGGAGCTGGGCCTGAGATGGGGGTTAGAGAGCCAGACAGAAAGGAATACAGGTGGATGAGGGATGCCCTGAGGGGTGAAGGAACATCACTAGGAGCAAAAAGATAAGGTTGATGGTCTGTTTCTGAGACCTACACTGAGGGGGACGCTGCTTGTGTTGGAGGCAGAGGGTGAGTTCTTGCCCAGAGCACACAGACCTCTGGAGTCTTTGGGCTGATATCTGTGGTGGGGCTGAGTGGTCTTAGGCGGAGATGTGAGTCAGGAGAGAAATCTCCTCCAGTATAGAATAGCCCCAGCTGTCCCGGTGTCTGTATCTCTCAACTTGGTCTTTCTAAACTTGAAGCGTCTGAGCTTAAACCCATCAGTGACCTCAGTTAACTCTGCTTTTGTAGTGTGGACTCAATCCTACGCTGCTGGAACGAGAAAGAATAGCGCCAATGTCAGAGCCAGCTCAGGGCCCAGCAGCCGGCATGTGGTGGGTGCTTGGTAAAGGTCATTCTCCTCTCCTTCTCAGCAGCCTCTTAAGTTTCATTTCCTCCCCTATTGAGGGAAGTTTCATCTTGCCATTGATATTCGCCTGCCAAAATCAAAGATACTTTTTTCTTTGTATCTGAGAACCCATGGAAATCTCAAAGGAAAAGTCTGTATGTCTGGTTCCCTCTCCACCCCTCCTCTGCCACCTAGGATGGGTGTCATGGCTGTGTAACCTCTGCAGTTCACACAGGGCCCCAGACTTCAAAGGCACTTCATGCTCTGCTGCCATACGGAAATTCTTAATAATTTTTGAACAAAGGGTCCCCGTTTTCATTTTTCACAGGGTCCTACAGAGCATGTAGCTGGCCCTGTGGTTATAAATCCAACCCCTCAAAAATGACCATGGAAGAGTCAGGCCACTGGATTTATCTTCCTGTGCACGTGTCAACATTTCAATGATGGGTAATTTGAAAATAATGAAAACACCTTAACTATATCACTTGTAAATCAGAAAATAATTGAGTACATCGGAAATCTTAGGCACATCCAATTTTTTTTAAACTTTTTGTTTTGTATTAGGGTATATAGCTGATTAACAAACAATGTTATGATAGTTTCAGGTGAACAGTGAAAGGACTCAGCCATACATATATATGTATCCATTCTCCTCCAAACTCCTCTCCCATCCAGGCTGCCACATAACATTGAGCAGAGTTCCATGTGCTATACAGTAGGTCCTTGTTGGTTATCCATTTTAAATATAATAGTGTACACATATCCATTCCAAACTCCCTAACTATCCCTTCCCCCTTTTCTTCCTTGTAGCAACCGTAAGCTCATTCATGAAGTCTGTGAGTCCCTTTTGGTCTTGTCAGTTTATTTGTATCATTCCTTTTTAGATTCCACATGGAAGGGATATCAAACAACACTTCCTTCTCTGTCTGACTTATTTCACTCAATATGACACACTCTAGGTCCATCCATGTTGCTGCAGATGACATTATTTCATTCTTTTTAATGGCTGAGAATAATATATTCCATTAATATACATACCACAACTTCTTAATCCTTCCCTCTGTTGATGGACATTTAGGTTGCTTCCATGTCTTGGCTATTGCAAACAGTGCTGCAGTGAACATTGGAGGAACACCCAATTTTTAATCACATATTTTTTCAACATTAAGAACCAGCATCACTTTCAGAAGGATTCTTCATTTATTCTCATTACCTTCATGTATCAATACATTGAAAATCTTATTTTTAACTCCAAGTGAAGCATGACTCAATTATTATCACCCCAAATAGAGCACTGAGTCCCTCCCTGAGAGCCTTTCTCACTTGTTTGTAGGAACTCTCTTGGCTTTACTGGAGACATCTGTTCCTTGTAGAGTGTGCATCTTAGAGCAGTGGCCTTAGAGGAAGGAAGGACAGAGGCTCCAGAGCAGGGTGGGTGTGCATTCCAGTTATTGATCTGGGGGTAGCCAGCAAACCTGGCTCATTCTCTCACTGTCTGTGAAAAACAAAGTCTCTACACAGATCAAGGCATCAAACCTGGATTATGGTGATTTGTGCTAAATGAAGCACCTGCTTGAGTTTTCTAGATTCTGCAGTGCCAGACCTGTGCTATGCGCTTCCCGGGTGGTGTTAGTGGTAAAGAACCCCACCTGCCAATGCAGATGGCGTGAGAGACTTGGGTTCAATCTCTGGGTCGAAAATCCCCTGGAGGAGGGCATGACAACCCACTCCAGTATTCTTGCCTGGACAATCCCATGGACAGAGGAGCCTGGTGGGCTACAGACCATGGGGTCGCAAAGAGTAGGATGTGACTGAAGTGACTTGGCACGTATGCACGACCTGTACTCTATCCATTCTTTAACTCTGATTCACAATTAATTCATCACTGAGAAAGGGCAGGCCAGTGCCTGGAGTCCTGAAACTTGGGTAGCACCTTTGCTGTAGAGATCACGATGCTGCTGTACTGTGGAATAGGAGGTATTTTCTATGAAGAGCACGCTTTGGGATGAGGTAGACTCAAGCCACATCCAGCTTTTCTTCTTTAAATAGTAGAATACTTTCTGTAAAGCCACAACCCAAACCGTAGGTTCTTGCTTGTTTTTAAGCTGTCATCTTTGTTTGTTTTCCTCTAAGAAAACAAAAGTGCTCATTTTTTCTTTCTGTGCTTTTTCTCCCTCCAGCCAAAACCTCCATGGGAGGCAGGCAAATTTTTAAATGTCAGTCTTTCACAAACCAGTTCACCTTCCTCCTGGTCATTTTGCATCTTATTCTTTTGGTTAGGAAACTAGTTGGGACAGTTTGTCATTCCTTGAATATAAGAATTCTGACTTTGTACACTTATCAATATCTTTTTTATTTTTAGATGCACAAGTTGCCGATGGCAAATTGAGAAGGGAGGGAAAAAAATCCACTAGGCTGTTGGCTTTTTTTTATTACTAATTTTGAATTCAATTGGGGGTAGTAGTCTAGTGAATGCACTTTAGAATGTGTTAACAGTCCATGGGGAGCTGTAAATGATTTTTTTCTCTCAGGTCCAGCTGGCACAGTCGGTCCTGTTTTTGAGGCAAATTTACAAGGTGAGGGGCACCTCTGAGCCACTGCTCACAAGGAGGGAGATGCAGCCAGAATGCCTCACCCGGCTTAGCTCACAAGCTGGCCATCAGCCACCTAGTGTACAGTGAGGCCTCCCCCACTGTCTTGGGATGAAGAAGTGGCTGTTTCACTAGCTTTGCCACACTGATGAATTGAACTAAGAGCAGCTAGTTGCAGACACTGTCCTGCCCTGGATCCCAAGGCCTGATACAAGAGAATTTCAAGGATTTCCTTCTTTCCTTCCTTCCTTCCTTCCTTCCTTCCTTCCTTCCTTCCTTCCTTCCTTCCTTCCATTATTGTTTGATTACCTGCTGTGTGCCTGGCACTGGGCTGGATGCTAGATGGACAAGCTGGATGAAGCACACAGTTTAGTAGAGCAAATCAACATTATACATCCCACAAGTTAACACACATATTGTGTGTGTGCTAAGTCACTTCAGTTGTGTCCAATTCTTTGCAACCCCACAGACTGTAGCCTGCCAGGCTCCTCTATCCATGGGATTCTCCAGGCAAGAATACTGGAGTGGGTTGTCATAAAGTGCTAAGAAGGAAAACATGGTGTTGGGTCTTCCCTTGTGGTCCAGTAGTTAAGAATCCACCCTGAAATGTAGGGGACATGAGTTCAGTCCCTTGACAGGGAACTAAGATCCAACATGCAACTGAGCCCACGCACCACAACTAGAGAGTGCGTGCACGGCAACAAAAGATCCTGCACAATGCAAGGAAGATATTGTGTGCCACAACTAAGATGCAACACAACCATTAAATAAATAAATATTTCTTAAAAAGAAAAGAAAACACGGTGTGCTAAGTGAATTTGAAAGTGAAAGTTGCTTAGTCCTATCTGACTCCTTGGGACCCCGTGGACTCTACAGTCCATGGAATTCTCCAGGCCAGAATACTGGAGTGGGTAGCCTTTCCCTTCTCCAGGAGATTTTCCCAACCCAGGGATCGAACCCAGGTCTCCCACACTGCAAGTGGATTCTTTACCAGCTGGGCCACAAGGGAAGCCCAAGAATACTGGAGTGAGTAACCTGTCCCTTTTCCAGGGCTTCTTCCTGACCCAGGTATCGAACCAGGGTTTCCTGCATTGCAGGCTGATTCTGAGGCAGGACCTTATTTATTTAGCCTTGGGGCTAAGGAAAGGCCTCCAACTTGAACCCAGGGTGTTACTCCAGGTTGAGAAACAGCTCCTGAGAAGGGCCTGAGACAGAAGCAATCTTGGATTCTCTAGGAAACTGAAAGGCAGCCAGTGTGCCCAGAGCTAAGTAAGCAAGAAGGTGAGAGACACAGAGGAAGCCTGGAGAGTAGAGCAGGGCCTGTGACAGGCAATGTTAGGGATTTAGAATTTCAGCCTCAACGTTGTAGGAGACCACTGGAGGATTTTAAGCCAAGACATGACATGATCTGATTTATGTTTTCAGAAGGATTTTTCATTCACAAGCAGGAAGCCTGCAAGCGCTTAATTTTGTATAACAATTTGGGAATGAGATCAAGAAAGTATGCAGCTATGGAGACTATGAAATCAGGGGCAGCTGGGTGAATGAACAAAGCTAAACTTCTTTGAAAGTGACGTTTTATAAATTTATGCCATCTAAAATTAGGGTCAAAGGTCTGATCGCCTCGGTTGCAGTGATGGCTCTGGTGAAGAAATCACTTCTGTCCCTGGGAAAGCGAATTTGATTCCTAAAACCTCAAAACAAAACACAAGTAACTGGAACCATCAGAGTGCAAAGCAGTCTGTCTGCAAAGCAGCTGTGAGCTTTTTCAGCTGTTCCTCAAGTTACAGTGGGGTCAGAGTCCGTGAGAGGAGGAGAGGAAACGGGGGTGTTTGGACACAATGGATCATGTTTATTTTCCTTTCTTCCACTCCTTTGATTGAATGGTAGGAACGTGAGCAAGTGAACGCCACCTTCCCTCAGCGTCATCTCAGATGAGGAGAGAGAGAGAGAGAGAGAGGGGAGGTAGACAGGTGTTCTAGGAGGCACCAGATCGCAGAAGGACTGCGAATTTCTGTCTTGGCTTTCTTAGTAAATAATGAACACACGAACACAGTGGAAAAGTCCTAGCACTTAACAACAAGTGGGCATTTTGTTGACCCTGCTTATGTGTCTGAAAGAGATGCTCTTTGCTATTCACAAAAGAAAACTGGTTAAGATAGGGAGTTGGGATTATTGTGAAGATTAAATTTATTGCCTATGAGAAATCCATGACTGAGCTTTTTAAAAAGATTTTATTGAAATATAGTTGATTTACGTGCTGTGTTAATTTCAAGTGTATAGTAAAGAGATTCAGTTATATATATTAAATATAATATATATTTATATATTTCTTGTTTACATTCTCTTTCATTATAGGTTATTATAAGATATTGAATATAGTTCTCTGTGCTATATAGTAGGACCTTGTTGGTTATCTATTTTATATATAGTAGTGTACATCTGTTAATCCCAAATCCCTAATTTGTCCCTCTCCCTACCCCTCTCCCTTGGTAACCTAAATTTTTTTCTATGTCTGTGATCTATTTCTGTTTTGGAAATAAGTTCATTTGTATCATTACATTGTTTTGGGGTTTTTTTTAGATTCCACAGTAAGTGATATCCTATCTAATTCGTCTTTCTCTGAACCCATGACTAATCTTAACCCTTAACAAGTTCACCCCTCGTCCACTAGTCAGAGCAGAGCAGCGCAATTTCCTAGCCAGCAGATTTATATTCTGAAAAAATTTATTTCTATAAGATGAGAAAGTTTCTTAATTCCACAGATTTAAGATAAAGCAAGCTAATGTAATAATTCATTGATATTCTAGCATTTTATTATCCTTCAAAACACTTTTTTAGACCAACTAGAGAGGGCGTGCACGGCAACAAAAGATCCTGCACAATGCAAGGAAAATATTGTGTGCCACAACTAAGACGCAACACAACCATTAAATAAATAAATATTTCTTAAAAAGAAAAGAAAACACGGTGTGCTAAGTGAATTTGAAAGTGAAAGTTGCTCCTACCTTTTAGCAACTAAAATCATTTGAATACCTCTCTTAAGGGGAGAGAATGAGAAAGATGATAAAAACTGTTCCATATTGCTGCTTACCTGGTCCTGGGAACGCTTGTTAGAGAATCTACCTGAGGAAGCTCTTAAGTATTAAATCCCATTATAACTAGTAGCCTTTCTACACAACTCTTGTATTGAGGAGGGGGGAAAAGATTTAAAGAGCACTAAATAATTTTAATATTAAATAGTTCCTTAGAGACTATGTTGAGTATAATCCTAAATTATTATGCTCTGTCCTGTGTTCAGTGATGAAGCAGGAAAATATGTCAGCTGGTGAGCAGGTAGTTTTCAGAAGAGAAATATACTCATAAATTATTATGTTTTCCTTCTTTTTATTATTTTTACTTTATGAAACAAATTCTTTGAAAATAGTAGCTCTAACTTTCATAATAAACTAAAATTTCATGATAAACTCATGATCTAGTGTGTTTAGCTTTTGAAATACTTTTTCCCACAGTCAATGTAAGAAGAAAAGTTAAGAATCATTACCTTTCATAACATTTATATTAGGAAAGATCTTAAGTTGAAAGCAAATAGTTTTTGTGGAACTACCCAGTGCTAATATGTAATGTGATATTAATTTTGTTTTGTTTTGTTGCTGATGTTGAGACTGATTTGAAAGCCTCATCATAAAAAATAAACTTAATTTTAGAAGACAATAGCCTGATAGCCTGAAGGAAAGAAAGAGGGTGCAAGGAGATGATAGTTTGTAAATAAACCCATCTTATAGATTAGGAAATAGAGGCGCTTATATATGAAGTTGCCCAAGAGAATACACCTAATCAGAGGCACAGTCAAGCCCAGAAACCAGGCCTGTGACTCCTGGTTCAATGGACTCCATCCATTCTGGAAACCATCAAAGATGGCCTAGATTGTAACTTTGGATACATTAGCAATAGTGTGACTTTTACGTCCTTTTATTAATGAAGACTTACGTATTTATGTTTATAATTAGTATTAAAAATATCACTGAAATTTCAGTAAGACAATGGAGCATAATTTCAACATTATTTTTGTTTCCTAATCCTGTTCAGTTTGAACTGATTGCAAAACACACTTGTCCACTAGAGGTCACCTTTCTTCAAGATGAGGGTCAGTTCCCTTCCCTGTACTCTGAGTCTGGTTTTAAATCAACCACCATCTGAGAAAAATGAACAGCCCTTTTTGTGGTCAGGGACCTCGTGTTGCTTTAGCTAAATGCACTTATATTGGTAAGTAAGTCTATTAGGGGCTGAAGGGGAGGTGTGCTGCCTTCTTCCCCTACACACACCCATACAAACCACACACACACATCCTTTGTGTGAGTTCTGGCTTGACCACTCTTGACGAACCAACTTACTTTTCACACACACACACACACACACACACACACACACACATACTTTGTGTGAGTTCTGGCTTGGCCCCTCTTGATGAACCAAATTATTTTTCTTTGGAAGGTCTTGTGTTAACCTTGGCAGGTTTATACTACTTTTCACTTTTTCTGCCACTGCTCTCTCTGACTCCAAAGTGAGAGACTAAATGGAGACTAAAAGAAATGGTCCTTAAGCATTGGCATTAATTTAGGATGAAATCATATAGACTTCACCCAAATTTATCTAGGAGTCAGTTACTATCTTTCTTCAGTAACTGACTCCTACGCAGTGTGTGAATTTCAGGCAGGGTTGGCCAGGGAGTACTATAGGGAGAAGACTAGAACTGGGTCCAATAAACAAGTGCTTTGGCAGGTTGTATTGAAATATAAACTATCTCATTATTCTAGAGGGAAAGGCAGGCAGCGGCTATAGCACCAACTGATACATCAGGTTTCAGACTGTGTCTGCAGAAACCCCAGGGCTGCAGAAGGTATTTTTAGAAGTTCGTTTGCTCCAATTCTGTGAATTGCTGAACACCTCAGCCCTAAAAACTCAAAGTGGAAATGAAAGAGTTCTGAGATGTGAATGTAATTCAGAATAGAGAACAAATGAAATTGTGAGGCTCTGGGCATTGGGAGAAGAGTTGTCCTGTAAAGCCATGGTAAGAAGTGTATAACGACATTTCAGTCCACGTTGTAGGGTCTCATTCCCTCATATCTATGCAAAGAACTTCTCTCCACCCACTTTTCTGACATCAGCATATTGATTTATCCTGCCAGGGTAAGTAGTCTTTTACAGTCCTCAAAATTGAACTTGTAAATGTGTCATTGACCACAAAGGTGATGGCTCCATACTGGTCTTGCTGAAAATTCACGTCCAGGTAGGAAAAATGAGCTGGGCTGTCCGAGAGGCCCAGCTGAGTTCAGTGTCAAGTTAGGTCTACACATCTTTTTGGCACATTCCCACATCAAGCCTAATAGATGGATTGTGCAAATAACAAGTGAATGCCCAGTGTATCACATGAAGAGGTCTGTTTCCAGGTTGATGACCTATTGTCAGTCTGGGTACTCTGTCTTTTCTTATCTTGTTTATAAAAAGGAAAGTGAGCAGTTGCTGTATGTTGTTAGTAAATCAGTTCTTAAATAAATTTTTTATGATGTTGCTTTCAAACTCCTGGACATGTTTAATGAATAATATCTGGGGATTGCCGCATAAGCTATTATGAAGGACCGTTACCACTTCCAACCACTTATCTGTGTGAAACAGGATTCTCTTGGTGTGGCACAAACAGAATAAAGAAATCAGTGTAAGCATGCAGTTGGAATAAGACTGTCATTGACTTTTATAAATTCTATTTTCAAATTTTTATATATAAAAAAACAGTCTCATGTTCCCAGTTAAGGATTTAATAAGTAAATAGTATCAATTTGAATGAAAAATAATTTTATTCTGATTGAAAACACTTTGGTTTGTTTTATGTATGAGTTTTCTTTTGAAAAGCAGACTTGAATACTTAAAGAAAAAGTGACAGCAATTGATTCACACTAACAATTTACTCAGGCAACTATTTTTTTAATATCTGAAATAATAAACACAGGTGGAACCATTGTCAGAATAGTAAAAAAATTTGAGTAAATTAATTGATGTACATTTGTACGACTCTCAGGTAATTTTCTTATAAGGATAAAAAATTACAACCTATTTTTACCCTTCTCTCTCTCCCACTTTTGGGGCTCAGAGGACATGGGAAGAAGTTGTGGATGATACAAATACCAAGCATCCTTTTCTGTGGGAAATGACCTTGGTGCAATAGTAGACTCCAAGTCCACTACCAGGCACTCCTCCAAGAAGTCTCAGACCAAATTAAGATGCTCAGATCACAGCGTATTAAATCAATTTAAAATGCATATCAAGATGCAAGGGAAAGAGATACGATGAGCTGACATACTTAGTGTGATACTGTGATTAGGGCTTCTTCCCTCTTTCTAGCACAGAGCTCCTAAAACCCCTGGAATTTCCTAGGTGACGAGAGTGATAAACGTGTCTCCTGCTGTCTGTGTTAGTGAGGAGATTTTTGAACATATGTCAGGATGGGAACCAGTTGCCTGGAGGATCAAACACAGAATTAGAGGGTGGGAACTTTCAGTCCCACCTCCTGACCTGAGAGAGGCACTTGAGGTGGAATCAATCACCACTGACCTGTGATTTAATCAGCTGCACCTATGAAATTAAGACTTCATAAAAATCCAAAAAGGACACGGTTCGGAGAGCTTCCGGGTTGATGTACACTTGGGAGTTTAGGGAGAGTGGAGTGCTGGGGGCGGGGACATGGAAGCTGAGCCCTTCCCCCACGCCTTCCCTGTGCCATCTTTCCCATCTGGTGGCTCCGATGCGTGACTGCTCAGTCATTGAGTCACGTCCGACTCTTTGTGAACCCATGATTGTAGCCTGCCAGGCTCCTCTGTCCATGGGATTCTCCAGGCAACAATATTGGAGTGGGTTGCCATGCCCTCCTCCAGGGGATCTTCCCAACCCAGGGATCAAACCCAGGTCTCTTACGTCTCCTGCATTGGAAGGCGAGTTCTTTACCACTAGCACCACCTGCTCCTGAGTTATATCCTTTTATAATAAACCAGGAATCTAGTAAACAAAATGTTTCTCAGAATTCTGTGAGCTGCTCTAGCAAATTAATTGAGCCCAAGGAGGAGTTTGCTTGAACCTCCCATCTCTAGCCCGCTGGTCAAAAGTGCAAGTAATAACCTTGCACTTGCAATTGGCATTTGAAATGGGGAGGGGGGACAGTCATGTGGATCGAGCCTCTAACCTGTGGGCTCTGATGCTGTCTCCAGGTAGAGAGGGTCAGAACTGAGTTGACTTGTAGGATACTCAGTTGGTATCCAAGAATGACACGGTGTGGGGAAACCCCCTCCCCTGCACCAATTGGAATTGGTCCCAGAATCCTACTTAGGATATGGTACAGGAATGTGAAGGACTGCACTACCTGAGTCTAGGATTATGCGATATTTGTGTATCCAACCTTTCTGCCACAACCACCTTCCCTGATGATGATATAGTCACAAGCCAGGGTTGAGGTTTCAGAGAGGAGGCCCAGTTAGACAGAAGGTGTCTGCCAATGACACACAGCCTGCTTGATCAGAGACACAGGAGCAAGTCCCTCAGGCTCCCTCTGCAACTTGCTCCCTCACCTGATGAGCAGCTGTAGAATTGTATTTCTTGGGCAGAGGATAAATAGGGACAGAATGTGTGTCACCAGTGGGCAGTGTAAAATCTAATGAATATTGAGGGCCTTGGGGCTGTTTAGAATGTCATGAATATTAGGTGCTTTTCTAGTCTTTCCATCCCTTTCTGTGATCAGTTTGATCTAAGTCTAACGCATCCAGGTTACTTAGTCTTTAATACATCACATCTCATGAATTCTGTCTCATTGTCTAAATCCTGCACATTTCATCTATGTCTGACAACCCTTTACGTACTTCATCGTCTGTACTTAACACATCTTATAGGTTTCATCTATCCCATTTGTTTTTCTTGTTCTTATATAGCATTAGTCAGCATTTCTCGAATATTCTCAAGTAATACAGCAACACCTTCTACAAGATATCTTGGAAGAGTTTCTCCCACACTGATCCTCCTTCTCTGATTCCATTCTAGCCAGCCTCCCCATCCTTGAGGTCTTTCTCTCAAGGACCCAATCAAGATGCCTGTCTGTGCTCTTTCATCTTTCCCTATCTCCACTACAGTCTCCTCTTTACTCAACATTTCTTTGTAATTCCACTCCCCATATCTTCAGTTTCAAGGCTAAATGAAGCCCTGTTATGTGCTCCTGATCTAACTCATCCAGGATCTGGTCTTTCCAGTTATTTCCCACCTATCATAGTCAGTTTCTCCCTTCTTCCTGGCTCCTTCCCTGATGCCCACAGAGACATTTGGATCTTCTCTATCTTACAGATCAACCACAACAACCACCTCTCTGATTCCATTATATCCTCAAGCTATCAACCTGATGCTCTAATTTAAACCTTCTTTACAAACTGCTCTCTACTCAGTCCTTCAACTTCTTAACGCCTTGTAACTTGGTTTCTACCCCTAACACACTAGTATTGAAATTATTCTCGAGGGAAACTGATGACCTCCCAGTTGTCAATTCTAATGACTTATGGTTGTGCTTCCCTGCAGTATTTGAAGGCTTGGAGGTCTCTCCCTTTGATCCCTCACTGTGTTGGTTTTCCTCTTCTTCTCACCTTATCACCCCACCCTCTTTCTTTCCTCTTGCCCTCTAAATGCTGGCTTTCACCCTAGGGGATTGTGTTCATTTTCTATTGCTGCTGTAAAAGATCACCCCAAACTTAGTGACTTAAGTCAACATGAATTTGTTGTTCTTCAGTTGATAAGCTGTGTCCAACTCTTCTCTACCTCATGGACTGCAGAATGCCAGGCTTCCCTGTCCTTCACTATGTCCCAGAGTTGGCTCAAACTCATGTCCATCGAGTCGGTGATGCCATCCAACCATCTCATCCTCCGTTATCCCCTTCTCCTCCCACCTTCAATCTTTCCCATCATCAGGATCTTTTCCAATGAGTCAGTTCTTCACATCAGGTGGCCAAAGTATTGGAGTTTCAGCTTCAGCATCAGTCCTTCCAATGAATATTCAGGACTGATTTCCTTAGGATTGACTGGTTGGATCTCCTTACAGTCCAAGGGACTCTTAAGAGTCTTCTCCAGCACCACAATTCAAAAGCATCATTTCTTCAGCACTCAGCCTTCTTTACAGTCCAGCACTCACATCCATATATGACTACTGGAAAGACCCACCTTTGACTATACAGACCTTTGTCGGCAAAGTGATGTCTCTGCTTTTTAATACTCTGCCTAGGTTTGTCATACATTTATTTATTGTAATAGATAAACATACATTTATCATCTTACAATTCTGGAGGTCGGAAGTCCCTAGGAAATCTAACTGGACTAAAATCAAGGTGTCAGCAGGGCTATCACCTCCTGGAGGCTCTAGGGGGAATTCCACTTCCTTGCCTTTTCCATCTTCCAGAGGACTCCCGCCTTCTTGGACTGGGATCCTCCCTCTGTCTTCACAGCCAACAACATTGGGCAGAGTCTTCCTCACGCTACCATCTCTCTGGTTCTTCTTCTGTTGTCCCCTCTTTTTGCCTTATAAGGACCCTCATGATAACACTGACCTCTGGATGACCCACAGTAAACTCCTTGTCTCAAGGTCAGCTGATAAACAAGTCTAATCCTCACTCCCCACCCCAGCCCTGTGGGGATTGATGTGCCCAACATAGCAATGTCTCTGTTTCTTATTAGTCCTTTCTCTTCAATCTCTCCCTTCATCTAATCCATTTCTGCAACTATCCTGTCCCTGCAGAAGACCCCCCACATTCTATCTGTTGGCCTGACTTCTCTTTTGAGCCCCCATTGCCTCCTGCACCTTCAACTCAAAACTTTATGGTGGAAAATAAAAGACCACTATTACAACCCAACCTCTCAGAATCAGTTCCTCCTCCTAACTTCTCTGTTTGGTTTCACAGCACCAAGTTTACTACAGCAGTGGTCTCAGAACCTCAGGACTGTTCACTCTTCCAGGTTGGATCACTGGCTAGGTGCCGTCAATGTATTTTTCACAGTCTCATGGAATGCATCCCTCTGTCTTCAAATGTCCATTCCCACTATCGCCTCCATCCTTCCAGCCTCTTTTTATTCCTTGGACTGTTGTTGTTGCTTTTAATTCGGGGGTGGCAGGGTGGATATCTATTTCCTGTTCCTTTCTAGGGCCCCTTAGAGCTGTTTTACATGTTATTCTAATTTTATCATGTCATCAACCCAATAAACCAGGAATTAACATCCTTAGTTTATAGATGAGAAAACTGAGGCTAAGAGCAATGAAGTAACTTTCTGAAAGTCATAATCATTCATCTGTTCATTTAAAAATATTGAGAGCCTATTATAGGCCAAGTATTATTTCAAATGTTGGGGATAATAGTACTGAATTATTTGACCATGATCTAAGTTCTAAGGAAAGTTACATTAATCTAGAAATAGAAAAAATAGACTCAAGAAGTAGAACCAAATGAACAAGATTATTGCAGTCTCCCAGCTAACCTAGCTAAGCATTTTCTTGCTTTTCTGAATTCCTAGTGAGAAAACAACAAATCTCCTTGGTAGCACTTTACTCATTCAACTCTATATGTAGTCATTTTTATACTGCCTTATTTCCCTTGCCAAACTCCCTGGGGGGCAGAAACACTGCCTCACATGGCACATAACAGGATTTTATTTCAGCTACAAGGTTGTAAGAGTCAAAGAAGATGTTCAGGAAAGTACTCTGCAAACTGTAAAGCCATTTTCTAAGGTTTATTGTTATTAGTGATGCCGGCTGTGATCTTCTTTGGCCAAGTCATCCAAGGACCCAATTCCCCTTGATGTGGACAGGGTCAATTTTCCTTACAATTCCTTTTCTTCCCTTACCTGGTGAAAAGGCACAACATAACACTATATGTTGGGTTGGCCAAAAAAGTTCATTCAGGTTTTCTGTGTCATCTTATGGAAAAACCTGAATAATTTTTTTTTTTGGCCAATCCAATACAATGTCTACCTGCTTTCTGCAAGTTCCTAAGGAAAAGCTTAAAAGTTATTGCTTAAGACAATGACTTTCTTGTTCATCTTCCCCACCCCCCAATACCTTCATTTTTTCCATAATATTTCATTACAAAGCTTTTCAAACTGAAAAGTTTTTTAGGTGACTATCCATTTTATTTATGCACTATCCAGATTCTACCCTTACTGTTTTACTAAACTTGCTTTGTCACAGCTTTCCAGTTATCTTTCCATTCATTCATCTCATTTATTTGATGCATTTCAAAGGAAGGTATCACTAAACTGCCCCCTAAATGCTTCAGCTGCATATCATTAACCAGATCATTTTTATTCTTTTGAGGTACATTTGACATACAGTGAAATGCACAAATCTTAAATGTTTTATTCAATGGGTTTTCACAACATATACTCCTTTGTAAGCCAAGCCCTTTCAAGTCATTCAGCTTGTGCCAGAAAGTTCCCTTATACCTTTCCCAAGGCAGTCCCTGACCCAGTAGTTCACTCTTGAAACTGTATGCTCAGATGACCTGCAGTGTGACTTTTTACCATTATATTTACTATCCAAAACACCCTGTCATTCTGTTCCCATTGCAAAAATTTATTTTAATCTTTTTTTCAGCTTTCTTGAGGTATAATTGACAAAATTTG
This sequence comes from Okapia johnstoni, assembly GCA_024291935.2. NCBI lineage: Eukaryota > Metazoa > Chordata > Mammalia > Artiodactyla > Giraffidae > Okapia > Okapia johnstoni. The sequence continues at coordinate 34,714,139 of CM044323.1, read as the reverse complement.
TGTATATTTAAGGTGTACAATGTGATGGTTTCCTATTAACATACATTGTGAAGTGATCACCACAATCAAGCTAATTAGCATTCATTACTCCATATAGTTAATTTTTTTTCTTTCAACCCCTACCCCCTCTCCGTGGCAGCCACCTGTTTATTCTCTGTATCTATGAGTCTGTTTCTCTTTAGTTCTGTTTGTTCATTTGTTTTGTTTTTTAGATTCCACATATAAATAAAATCATGCAGTATTTGTCTTTGTCTGTCTGCCTTATTTCACTGAACATAATAGCCTCTAGATCTATCCATGTTGTCACAAATGGCAAGACTGCCTTCTTTTTTATGGCTGAGTAATATATATATATATATATATATATATATATATATATATATATATATATATATATATATATATGCCACAGCTTCTTCATCCATTCATCTGTCTAGGGACATAAGCTCCTTCCATATCTTGGCTATTGTAAATAACACTACAGTGAACATAAGCGTGCATATGTCTTTTCGAATTAGTGTTTTTATTTTCTTGGGGAAAATACCCAGAGGTGGAATTGCTGGATCATATGGGCTTCCCAGGTGGCTCAGATGGTAAGGAATCCACCTGCAATGCGGGAGACCTAGATTCGATCCCTGGGTTAGGAAGTTCCCCTGGAGAAGGGCATGGCAACCCACTCCAGTATGCTTGCCTGGACAATCCCCACTGACAGAGGAGCCTGGCGGGCTACAGTCCATGAGGTTGCAGAGAGTTGGACACGGCTGAGTGACTGAGCACAGCACAGCACGTGGTAGTTCTATTTTTAATTTTTTTGAGAACTCTCCGTACTTTTTTCCATACTGGCTGCTCCAATTTACATTCCAATAGTATACAAGGGTTCCCTTTTCTCCACATCCTCTCCAACACTTGTTATTTGTTGCCTTTTTGATGACAGCCATTCTGATGGATGTGAACTGATATTTCATTATGGTTTTGATTTTTATATCCCTGATGATTGGTGATGCTGACCATCTTTCCTATGTCTGCCGGTCATCTTCATTCTATTGCTATTAATTGCCACAAATTAAAAAGTACTTTTCAGGATTTAAAGACTTAATAGTTTGGTGGAAGAAATAGGAAAAATGGCTTAAAGAGACAATAGTCTAATTTTTCTTCTTTTAAAACATACCATGAATTCAGTTTTAGGTCGAACCACTCTGCTGCCTCTCTCTTACCTTACGATAGATTTTGATTTCAAGGCCAGCATACATTAGTTCGTCAAAAGGAGTTTATTTCTTCAAGTCCTGTGGCCCTCATTTAGCATTTTTTATATGAACTCACTCACGAGAAACTCTGGAGGGGTTTTTTTTCTTCTTACTGCTGTTGCTGGAAGATTTATGTTCTTGGGCATGTCGCCATTCTCTTAGGCCTCAGTGTCCATATCTGGAAAATAACAGTTTATCTTTTAAGTCCCCATCTAAATCTGAGACCCAATACTTTCTATGGGAAGAAAAGTTGTGAAGACCTGAGAAGAAAACAAAAAGCATCTCTATGTACATGTATATGTATATTAATATGTATATTAAGCAGTTCATCAATATTTTTTAGTCCAAAAATAATAAATGTTACTATATCTTGGTAAGTTATTCTAGCTTATGTGTTCTTGGAACAGCTGATTTCTATTTAAAGTTTTTTGTACTAGCAAATCATAATTTAAATTGTAACACAAAGTCCTTTCCAACGAATGACTGTAGAAGGAAGCTTGCTTGATATATTCCTTTTTTTTTTTTTAATCTTGTTTATACCACTTGAGAGGGCTTTTTGACAGGATTTGGGAGACAATTGTCAGAAATCTGTTCTCCCTGTAGCCACCTCTGAGTCACTTCCACTATTTATGGAACAGCAACTGTGAAGAGTGGGATCATGTTTAGGCTTTTTTTTTAAAAAAAAAAAAACAACACATGATAAGTGTCTTTAGAAGTTTATGTAATACATCCCAGAGCTTTCAGTTTTCAGAAGAGAACAGAATCCAGAAAGCAACTTTTAGGCCTTGTATAACTTGAAAGCATGTTCCTGAGTCTTAGGGTCCTAGATTGTCAAAGTAGTAACTTGAGTAAAGTTTTAACAACCTTTGGAGTAAAGCTGTTCTGTTTTGGAAAGTTGCGACTGTGCCTCCTATATCAGGCATAAGATTTCCATTTCATCTTATTCGCTACCTTGCAAAGGAAATTTTGCTTCGGCTTACTTTTCCTTGCACATACTTCAGATTCCAGAGCCTTCATCTGTGTGGTTGTATAGCAAGACACTCCACAAAGCAGCCTCTGTCTCTGTATCTGTCCTGTACGGATTGCTCAAGAGGGAGGAATGAAATTTAGGATGGGGATATGTTGCCTGTTGTTTACTTTCGCTGAAGACTTTCTGTCCTCTTTTCTGTTTAAGAAGACTCATCATCTAGCTCAGCTGTCTGCTTCGTTCATCAAGCTCTCATTGGACCACCTGCCAACAACCGGCCTAAGAAGTCTTGTACATGTTAGTGGCCTAGCTATCTCCTAGATTCCAGGCCCTCGGGTTTGGCAGGGTGCGTGTCCAGAGTGCTTTTTCTTTGGAACCCAACGAGCCTGTGCGCAAATGGCAGCCTGTGAGATCACCAGCTGGGTCTTTCCTGCCGCCTTTCCACTGTCTTAACCAGGAAGCTGAAGCCAGGCTTGTGAATGTGTCTCTGGAGTTGAACTCAGCCAACTTCTCTCCTGTCAGAATCTCAAGTCACGAAAATTAAGAACATACAGAAAGATAGGTTTTTCTCTTTCCAAGCAACAGAGATGTTCTTAAGTTATAAGATTAAAAGTATTTCTCCAAATATCCTTAACACAAACTGTCAGCACTCCCTAAGATCGAGTTTGATGTGAAAACTTGTCAAATGTGTTGATCCCACTCATCAGGCAACAGTACTTGTTTTTCTTGTTAATAGCATAACGAAGACTTTGCAGTTATTAGTAAGAGTATTGAAGAAGATAGATATAGATATAGCAAAATAGCTTAAGAATGTTTTTAAACTTGGTTTAAATTCAGTCAAGATTTTACTGAGTTCCATTTGTTTGAGCATCATTTTGAGAACCGTTTATTTTTATTAAGAAACAACAAAATGAGTTGCCTATGGCAACTGAGAAATACAGATAGGGAAATTTTATTGTGTTTATTTTTTAAATTTTCTATCATTAAATTAGCTTCAAGAATTTATAGGCCTCATTGTTCCTCCTTGTAAACTAAAATCCTACAATGGCCCCAAAGAAGTCCAAAACTGGCTCTTCTTTTTACCAGAGACATGTATGGTCTAACTTGTGTGTCCTTTGATTACTATCTGGAAGTCCAGAATCCTTTCTATTATGGTCACTTACATGGAATGGTCTATTTCTAGGATCATATTGCTGTATTGAAGGTGTCTATATATTCAAGTCATAGCACTGAGTTATATATATATATATGGCCTTACTTTAGAAAAAAAACTTGCACTTTGGTTTCATTTTCATGAAATGAATTATATGACTCTAATACTTTAATAAGCCCTCTCCCTAAAAAGTTATGGGAATAACTATTTCATCTTCTTCTGTTTGACTTAAAAAGCAGATAAGAACCAAAAATAAGTGGAAAATCAAAAGAATTCCAAAATAATATTTTTAAAAAGAATGAAGGCCCTCATTTTAGCTATAAAGTTGACAAACACTTCAAACACTCAACACAGAGAACACCCCTTCGGTGTCAAAATTCAGAATGGACTGTTTTCCCTTTCGCCTGTTCAAAGTTCTGAGATGATCCTTCAGGGCTCTCGTTTCATAAGCACCAGGCAAGCAGCATCAGTGGGCAGGAAGGATGATGCCGGAGGTTAGAAATGTTCAACTGCAACATTGATTTGTGTCTGCCTCTCTGCCTCTCCCTCGCTGGCCTTTTTCCCTTTAATGAGGACTAGAATGTTTCCACATCAGTTAACTGCCTTCATAAAGCACCAGAAGGTCACACCAGCCCCAGACTGATCCTTTTCTTTGTGCCGATAATATAATTGGCCGATTGTGCCAGTGATGAGCGCGCCCCCTCCCCCAGCCCGGTCCTAGCTCCATGTTTGTAAGCCTTACTGCTGGTTTCCGAGGAGAGCAGCTCGGCTCGCTGCGCGCTTCCCAGCGCAGGCAGTGCCACTGCGCAGGTTGATCAGCGAAACAGCATCCATTTTAATCTGCGGGGAACCCCTGCCTTCCCAGGGCGTTCTCTCCGCCAGTGGATGCTCCGCGCTTTGCCTCCGCAGCCTCGCTGAGCAGTCCTGCCTTGGGGTCTGCTCCCTAGGATGCACTGAGATGGTACATCAGGAGAACTGTTCGTATCAGGTAAGATTTAAAGCCTGATCGTGAGGCCAGCATCCTTTGGGAGAGGAGGCCTTCCTCGTCCAGAGCAGCAGGTTGCCTCTTTCCGGGTTTTCACGGGATTTTGCCATTCTACACTCCTGGCCTCCATCACATACAGTATCTGAATTGTAATTAGATTTTCTGGGGAGTAATGGGGCAGAAAACTCTGCTTCTTGGCCTTTAAAGCATATGTGAAATCCGCTGAGGTGATCTGTGTTTTGCACATTTTGTATGTCTCTGCAAAATAAGAGAAATTGTGTTGAACTTTGAATTTAAGGGGCTTTGGAGAAGAAAAATCTGGTTGGAATTTCACATAGATAAAAGGGAAAAATATTTTTGCTCATTGCATAGGAGGCAAGTTGCTTCACATCCAGTTTTTAGGATTGTCTTGAAGGAAATTATGTAAATCAGAAGTCATAATTGATGATCTGAGAAATTTTCAAACACCATCCGGTATGCACTTAACATTTAAAGTTGCACTTATCTCTCCAAACTTATTTTTACTAGTATGTTGTTTTAAATGACTAGTAAATAAGAAATAGGGTATCAACATGCATAAAAAACTCCAAATAGAAAATTTTTAGTAACACGTACTCATCTCTCTCCCTAATTTTCTGTCTGGAGTTTTGAAGCCAACACTTAGAGGATCTCAAAAGATCAGTTCTAGAGTGTGACTAGAACTGTGGAAGCAACACTGAAAATATCCTTCTTGTAAACAGACAACGAGAAGGTTCTCAGAGAAATTTCTCTGCAGCAGCAAGCATGGCTAGTCCAAGTCCTGGATAGTTAATATCAGGGTATGACTCAACTGACCGAGTTTAGAAGCTCCAAGGGACCATTTCTCTAATTTAACAATGCCTCTTCCTTGTGTGAGGTAAGATACCTGAGACCAGCAGGTGTTTCTCAGAAGGTCGGATTTCACAGCAGTGAATGTATGCAGGCAGAATAGTGCATCTCACAACACTCAAAGCAGTCGTTTCTCAGCGAAGTAATGTATGCCTAGAAAATATGTTTATGCACTTTTTTCTCTGCTTAATAATTGGAATTTTGTAATTGTGGGCTTGTCTCATAGTATTTTCATTTTATAGTCCATTTAGGTCCATAGATCCTAGATAACAAGATTTATGCTTCATAGGAGTTCTTACCATACGTGAGAAAAGGGTCATGATGCTGAGGAGACAACAAACCTTACACAGAGTACAGTGGGGAGTGGAGAGTGTCGACTTTCATGGAGAGCCTAACCTACTTATGGCATGGCTCCAGGTGATTAAATTACTACAATAATTCAAATCATTTTTCTGCTCGCTTTTTAGAGAAGCTATATACTGTAATTTTTTGAAGGCAAGATGCTACAGGATTATTCTCTGTATCTTTTCATTTGATTGAACATGGAGTCGCTGGTTTTACAGGTCACAGATTGGTCACATATCAGCAGTGCCATCAGGAGGGGAGGGGTTTTTTAGCCTTCTGCTTCCAGAGGAAAACAAATTGATTTTCTTTTATATGAATTACAACATATAACACTGATTGTGTGTTCAATAGTTTCTGAAGTATTTATTGCTTATTTTTACAATCAAATTATGTCCATTAGGCAGGTGATAATAGGCAGTAGATTCTACATCTCCATGGGGTTTTATAGAACTTTATGTGTCTGTCCTTTTGAAATGTTCTCCCTCTGTTCATAACTCAGCAAATAAAGAAACATTAGCGTTGAAACCATGTCTCAATCCTACTTGGAAACCTTAGTTTTAGAACCCACCTGACACCACGGATTCTGAAAGGGCAGTTTCTCTAAGTTCTTGATGTTATCATGGTCACTGGTAATATCAACAATGATGTTTTTTAGAAATGTCCCCTTTTCTGATGAAGGCTTGCTTATTTATTTATCTATTCTTAAGGATGATAATAGAGTGGTTAAACAAAGTCCCTCGATTAGCATCTTAGTAAGTACAAGGAATTTATTTGTAGGACTGATTCCTTTCATCCGTAATGTATACCACGGTTTCTTTTTTTTTAATCTGATTTTGTTTGTTTTTTTAAATTGAAGGATAATTGCTTTACAGAATTTTGTTGTTTTCTGCCAAATATCAACATGAAGCAGCCATAGGTATACATATGTCCCCTCTCTTTTTTTTTTTTTTTTTTTTTGGCATATGGTCATTTCCTGACCAGGGATGGAACCCACACCCCCTTCAGTGGAAGCACAGAGTCTTAACCACTGGACTGTCAGGAAGTCCCGTATACCATGGTCTCTTAATGGAGAGACCATGAATGGGGCTTCGGAGGCCATTCCCCTCAGACTTATTTGGATATTTTCGTGCACATGTCTGGGTGTGTGTTATTATTACCTTTGTCATCATCATCTTCATCTTCTGAGCAATAACAGTCTCCTGACTACTCCTACCCTTTCCCCTGTTCTGTGGTCTGTGTTCGACACAGAATCCAAATGCTCTCTTAAGACCTAAATCAGAGCCTGCCACCCATCTCATAATTCTCCTCCTCAGCATAAAAGCCCACGTCCCACCAGGGGCCCCCGGGGTCCTACAGCACCTCACCCCTGATTCCTCTCAGACTCCTCTCCCACCCCTCTCCGCCCCTTCACCCCCTCTTCTCATGCTTCCTGCACCTGCTGTACCTCCTGTCTGGTATGTGCTTCCCCACCAGGGAGCACAGTTAGTTGCAGGTTTAGCAAGCAATCTGCCCTGTCTGGGGCATATTTATACTAAAAAAATTTTTCACTTCTACCTGAAATTCAGATTCACCCAGGCATCAGGTATTGATCCTGTTGGTGACCCCCACGGCTTACTCTCTCTCACTTTCTTCAGATCTTTCCTCACATGTCACCTTCCTGTAAAGACCTCCTCTGGACGTTCTGTGTCAACTTCCAATTCCCTAACTCTATCCCAATCTTTCTATTACACCTTATTTTTATATTTGGCATTCATCACCATCCATCAGACCACATGTGCTGTGCTGTGTTGAGTCGCTCAGTCATGTCTGACTCTGCGATCCTATGGACTATAATCCACCAGGCTCCTCTGTCCATGGATTCTCCAGGTGAGAATACTGAAATGGGTTCCCATTTCCTCTTCCAGGGGATCTTGCTGACCCAGGGATTGAATCCACATCTCCTGCATTGGCAGGTGGGTTCTTTACCACTGTGCCACCTGGGAAGCCCATCAGACTACATTTTGGTCTATTTTCTGTCTTCCTTACTCCACAGAAGCTCCATGAGGACAAAGATTTTTAGGTTTGTGTCCATCTGCTCTCTCAGTGCTAAGAACAAGCTCTCAAATAATACAGATGGATGTGACTATTGTATGTAAAGTTGAGTAAGAAAAAAGGCACCGTAAACACTCTATAGCATTGTGGTTTCTTACACTTTGATGGCCATTGGGATGATTTTCAATCCTATTCCTGTTCCAACTCCCTGCCATTAACATGCCCTGATTTCAGTGTCTTAGGATCAGATTATCCATTTAGTTTTTGTTACTTTTCTCATCTGTGAAATGGTATTTTTTCTTGTTAACTTCCTGGCATGAGAGTTGGCAGGTCCCTGCCAGAGGCCACTTTCTGCATCAACAAGTCAGTTACCATGAATTAAGAGCCACTTTCTCCCAATGTTTACATAAAGGGCTCAGTGAAGATTATAAAGCAGCCCAAGTGAAGCATTGCTTCACTTCCCAATTATTTATTGCTAGTATAGAGAGGATAACTGATGCTCAGGTATTGCTTTTCCAAATAGATGATTGTTTTGAAAAAGAGAGTTTCACTGCTTCCTAGAACTTGAACCCCCTCTTGGAGGTGGATAGATGTGCCATGCTATGAACAACTTCATCGGGGGGTGAGGGGGATGTTCAGAGAGAAATTCTCAGGCAGAATTTTTCATGGTTGTTTTATTTTTAAAGTTTCTCACTTTGTCATCATCTTTGTGTACTTTTCTCCCTTGCAGGATTTACATTAGCACAGAGGTTACTGAGGCATGTCTTGTCATTTTCAGTTGTAGCCGTGTTAAAAGATAGAGCTATCGACCTCCATTTTCCAGTCTTGGGAGGAAGCCAATCTCTTCAGGAAAAAGCCTTGCCCACAGCTTCGGGCCTGGCAGCCTTCAAGAGACCAGATTCCTCTACACGATCTCTGATAGAAAGCGTCAAAATACTGTTAACTTGAATGCACAAGCTTAGGTCAAAGGGTCCATTTTGCTTAAAAACTCCCAAAGATTTTCTCTTTCCCTGCAGTCAGTTTTGGGGATTAATGTGCATATAAAACCAGTGACACGCTTTTATCCCTTTCTTTCCTTTGCTTAAATTCCTTTATGACCACCCCAGATATAAACCACACCCTCATGTTCTCAGCTCCAGTAGAAATGAAAGAGAAAAAAAGTAAAATGGTATGTGAATGACTTTCATTGTTTTCCCCCCTTGGGAGCATAAAGAGACTCTTCTTCAAATGCACACCTGATCTTGAAGAAGAAGAGTGGAAATTCTCATACTTCCCCATTTTCTTTAGGATAAACTTCCATGTCTTTTGCATGGCATTTAAGGCCTAACCATGGGGACTTCCCTGGGGGTCCAGTGGCTAAGACTCCATGTTCCCAATGCAGGGGGCCTGGGTTTGATCCCTGGGGACTAGATCCCACATGCCAAAACTAAGAATTCACATGCTGAAACTAAAGATCTTGCGTGCCACGACGAAAATTGAAGATCCAGTGTGTCATAACTACAACCCAGCACAGCCAAATAAAGAAATAAATACTAAAAAATAGATTTATTATTTTTTTTAAAAAAAGGCCATGATCTGAACCCTGGACAGAAACACCCCTCCCTCCTCACCTTGTCCTCCTGCCCCCACACAGCCGTCAATCCTTTTTCTTTGCGGTGCTGCCTCAGCCTGGAATCTCTGCCACCCACACACCTGCTTCTGCCTGTTGCAAGCTGATGCACTCTGAGGCTCGTGTCATCTCCATCAGGAAACTTTCTCCTCCTCAGTGCATTTTGTTTTTACCTCTATAAGAACCCATTTACAGCTAATGACATAAAAGCCGATTAGACAACAGGCTCCTTGAGGACAAACGCCTGATTTTCATTTCCTGCCCTATACACAGAGTGTGTGTTCCATAAATGTGTGTTGGGCTGATTGGATTTTCTGCAGTTGGTCCTTTCTGAGTCCCCAGGATGAGGGTTTTGCATCATAATACCAGAGAGGAGCTCAGATCTTTGCATTGCACCTGGGAGTGGGTGAAAGTGATCCCCCTGCATTGGGAGATCAGAGTCTTAGCCACTGGACCACCAGGGAAGTTCCCATGGTTAGGCCTTGAATGCCATGCAAAGGAGTTGGAAATTTATCCTAAAGAAAATATGGGAAGTCTGAAAATTTCTACTCCTTGTATGTGGCTTATGAGCCTCTTGCCCAGTTGCCATCCTAGGTGCTGAGATGAGGGACATTGTGCAAGGAACAAAATGAGACATACACCCACCCTTCCCAGCGACAATCATTAAGAATATACCACCACACCTACTTCTCCTTCACCAAGAGAGGTTCCCCAAGGTGAACCTCATGGCATGTCCCCCAGCACTTCAAAACACCCGTGGTCAGTGGAAGCTAGTAGTCATCCTCAAGACACCTTTCTTAATATACTGCATTTTGCAAAGTTTTCATAAATCTTCTTACCATATAGAGGGATAATTTTACTGCCTCCCGAAACACTAAGTATTCCTTGGGCAAAATGTTTCAGCCCAATTTAAGTATTGTACCCATCACCTAGAATGAAAGGTGTCCTATACTTCCTGTGAATGAGAAAACAAGATATTAAATTTGACTTCATTTAAGATTCCACTCAATTTAAGCCTGGTTTCATCCATAGCAGGGGAAAAAAATATACTGACCTAATAGAAAGGGGAATTTCAAAGCATGTAGTGCACTATTTGATACAGGCTTTTTAAATATAAGTTCAATGAAAAATAAATGAGTAAAATAAAAGTTCAATGAAGTTATTTTTATGTCTTGTTCTATAGATTTTTATTTGATTGGAGAATTTTTTCCCCTGGAGTGTTGAAGAATACTTTGTCTTCATTGTTTTGCCTGGTTGGGTGTACAGTTGTATTTTGCCTTGCGAGATACAGTGTGTGTGTCTGAGGAGGGAATAACATGTCTATCACCTTAAAAATTAAGAAAATAGTTCTGGATACAAACTCATCTGCACTTGTTTTTAGGCTGTATATCTGAAAATATAATGTATATGTTTTACCACAAAAGGAGCACAGTGATAAGTGCCCAGATGGGAGGGAAAAAAATCATTTTAACAGGGTTTCAGTATGGGCCTGATCTGAAATAGAAATTTAGTACAAGCACATCATTCCTATTTAAAGTAGCCTCAAACATCATGATTTAGACATCAAGTGATTTTAAGAAATAAATGTGTAATGCATATTTTAAGCCAAAAAGTCTAGTATTTTCTCTTGAAAGAGAGTGGTGGTGGGGGATTGGAAGGCAATGGGCACATTGCTGTGATACATATCAGTGCCTGCATGGAGAGCAGAGACTTCACCTTCACACACACACACAAACACACGTGCATGCACGCACACGCACACACGCACACACACACAGTCTTAGATAACTAAGATGTCACATGCAGAAGCTCAAGCTTAATAGCATCATATTCTATTATTTATTTATATTCTCCGTACCAAGGGAAAATGTGAAATCTTGGTGTACTTAGTATTCCCCTGAGCACTATGTGGAAGCATCAGAAATTACCAAGCTTTCTGAAATAGAAAGTACTTTGACAAAATTGCTCGAATTCAGAAGAAAACAGTCATCCAAAGGCCTAGTGACAATCAGCGTAGGAGAGCCATTAAGGGGGAAAGAATGCTAAGAGCACAGAAAAACATAATGAGGGCATTAACAATGGTCCCCCTCTGAAGCTGCACCATCATCAGCCAAGTGACCACAGTTGGCATTTCTCGTACTCAGGTCTTCAGATGGGCGGAAAGCTTGATGCCTCTAGTCCTCAGTTTTTCTGATATGGATAAACGATTGACACTGTCTCCTTCCAACATTTTAACCTCCTCCACTGCACACTCCCAATGCCATTAGTTTAACTTTTTAAATCTATAATGAAAAGTCCTCTGCAAAACAATGTGCAGATTTTCATGGTTTATCTAGCTATCAGAATACCTTAATTGAAAAGCAAAGCAAATTTAGATGAATATTGCACAGATGAAAAAAAAAAATTTTTAAAGAGATTATAAATCAGTGTCGTTTTGTGTAGCACATGGAATTTGGAGGCTGAGGCTGAAGGAGAGGTGGTGGGAAGCTAAAGGGTTAATCAGGATGAAATAAGAGTTTCCATTAATAAGAATAGGAAGATCTTTTGACAGTGCATAAGTGATTTCCCAGTAATGCGGTCTGTGTTCTCAGAGTCAATAATTTCCACCAGTGGCCGATAATGATCATTTAAAAGCATTAGCTCACGTGACCAGTGCGCCTCACAGTTCAAATTATGGCTTGACAGGAAACTGAAGCTCTCCATTCTGGTCCTTGAATTTCAGGGCAGCGGGGGTGAGCAGAGGCCCTTTCAACCTCAGGGATTGTAAGTGGCTCTGTGTACATTTTCTAAGAGGAAGCATTAGTATCTCGCCCCATGTTTTGCAGGCAGAATTCATTTTAGAGAGGGCAGCAGTAGGGGAAATGAAAGATTTAGTCATTCAGTCGTGTCCAGGCTCCTCTATTCATGGGATTCTCCAGGCAAGAATACTGGAGTGGGTAGTCATTCCCTTCTCCAGGATATCTTCCTGACCCAGGGATCGAACCCAGGTGTCCTGCATGGAAGGCAGATTCTTTACTGTCTGAGCCACCAGGGAACCCCAGTAAGGAAGAAACCAGGAAAAATTCTCTGTAGGAAGGACACGACTGACTGTTCTCCTCTTGTTGGTGCATGGCTGCTACAAAACCACCAAACATTAAGTTCAGCTCAAGTGTTCTAAGGTCGTGTTTTGTTTTTTCATTTCCTGTATTCATTTGAACCAGTTGGAAGTGAAATTAATTTCAGTGTTGATCCCAAGCATGTAAAGTCAGGGTCTTACCACCAAGCCTAGGAATATGATCAAAAATACGATAATGGCTTATACTGAATTTTTTCAAGGTCTCGAGCTATGCTTCTAAAATTTAAAGTGCACTCAAAAATCTTAGAGCTCTTGTAAGACTGCAGGTTTGGATTCAGTAGGTCTAGGATGGAAGCTGGGAGTTTGCATTTCCTGCCCGCTCCCAGGTGATGTGGATGCTGTGGCTGGAGGAATTTTTTCTAGTAGCAAAGCTCTAGAAAGCACAAAAGATCGGTCTGTGTGATAGGAAGATAGCATATATTTTAAGCTGGCACAAGCCATCCAAGTAGTAATGATACAGCTCCTTCTGTAAAGGGTCTAGGCTATGAGCCTTATGTCCCCAACACTCCTTTAGGGAGGGTGCAAAATACATTCATCACCACTGGAGACCAACTTTCAAAAGAAGGTTTTTTATCACTTGTCTCTATATAGTACTTAGTAGAGGTTCAGTTATGCCAAGAAAAGATATAGGGGTAGAGGAGGAGAATGATTTTTATTTCTTGGGACTAACCCTTGTTCCTGTTGTACAGCTGGGAAATTTCCATCTTGGATTTTGAGATGCCCTTCTCCAAAAGGTAATCTATTATAAATGTATATGCATATATATATATATATATGTGTGTGGTCAATATATTATTGGTGCATATAAATTAATTTGAATATGTTTATACATATACATAGTTAATACTGAGAGTTCAGTCCTTTTAACTGTATATTTAAGGCCACCCTGTTAAACCTGAAGAAGGGCATGGCAACCCACTCCAGTATTCTTGTCTGGAGAATCCTATGAAGAGAGGAACTTAGCCAGCTACAGTCTATGGGGTCATAGAGTCAAACACGACTGAAACAACTTAGCATGTGTGTATGCATGTTAAAATTAAAGTCAAAAGATAATAATTAGACGTATAGTTTTATGTACTTTACTAAGTCTTGTAACATCTGAATTTTTATTGGGAATTCCCTAGCGGTCCAGTGGTTAGGACTCAGAACTTTTCACTGCCGTAGCCTGGGTTCAATCCCTCGTCGGAGAACTAAGATCCCACAAGCTGCGTGGCACAGCTAAACAAATAAATAAATTTTTATAATTGCACGCATGTTAGCTCTTGATTATAGATAGCTAAATGGGCTAGATGCTAACCTACGTAAGAGGCTGAAATCTGAAATTCATGATAGGCCCCCTCCTTCAACCTGGGCAGACCCCTGTTTACTTACCTCTTAAATGTATGTTGTTTCCAAAAAAGATTTTGGTTGAAAAGCACTCATATAAACTATTAATGTTTCCTTCCATGGACAGCATTCCAAGGAAACATTGTAAGCGGCCCGAACCTTTCTCCTCTGTGAATGTATCTATTTAACAGCTATTCATCCTCCACTTAAAGTGTGGGAGGTGGTGTCTCGATGCTGTGGGAAAAACAAGATGAATAACACAAATTTCTGCCCTCTTAGAGAAAGACTTGAAACTGTAACGGTGTTAGAGAAAAACCATTATCAGTCTAAAAGTAGAGGGGTAAACCTGAAAGGAAAGTTCGCTATACAGTGTGTTAGGTCACAACTATTGATGAAGGAGTTTTTATTTCATTCCTTGAGGTCTGATCATCAGGGGACAGCGATGACACGTGCTGAATGTTACAGATATGTGATTTAGAAAATAGTGTCAGCATGTGATGTCATTTTTAAAAGCTACCTTTGGTTATTCTGTTGGGTACAGTTGTTTCTTACAGGGGCAGCCAGTAGGAGGCAGTCTCGCACACCCGTTTAGAATATGGGCCACAGAAGCAAATTCTGTGCTTCAGATTCTGGCCTGACCGTGGGCAAGCTGCCACACTGGGGCAATTCCCTAGCCTCACTGATTTCTCACTCCACTGTGAAATGCAGCTTGATAATAATATCCACCTCAGAGGGTTCCTGTGAGGACTGAAGACGAATGTAAGAGGCACCTGTAAAGTACCTGGCCCGTAGCAACCCCCTATAAAGGGTATGCCGTGTGTGCTAAGTCACTTCAGTCGTGTCTGACTCTGCGGCTCTGTGGACTGTAGCCCACCAGGCTCCTCTGTCCATGGCGTTCTCCAGGCAAGAATACTAGAGTGGGTAACCATTCCCTTCTCTGGGGGATCTTCCCAACCCAGGAATCGAACTCACATCGCTTATGTCTCCTGTACTGGCAGGCGGGTTCTTTAGCACCAGTGCCATCTGGGAAGCGTGTTAATATATATCCTGTAATAAGGTGCGGGCTCCCTTCGTTTTAGCTAGCCTCCTTTGGCAGAGTTTAGTATGCAGAGGGTCCTTCAAAGTCAAGCATCCTTTATTTTAACCCCAAAGCCTTATCTCTGGAAAATTCTCTGGCTTTGGGAACACCCACCACGCGGCAGCACTCAGTGACCAGCATGACCTCTCAGGCCTGGAGGGTGTACCGGGCTTCTTGCATGCAGGTGGTGGGACCCCTGCCCAGAGCAAGGGTCCTGGGATCTGGAGGAGAGTAAGACAGGGGAGATCTCTATAGGGAGAAGGCCTGTCCAAAGACAGCACAACTCCATCAGACTGTCTGATGGGAGACACAAGTCCGTCAGACTGTCTGACAAAGGCACCAAACAGTCTCAGGAACTGGGGTGGGGGATAAAGGTAGAGTTAAGCAGGGATTTGGATTTGAGTTAGGGGCTGTAGAGGAAAGTATTTGCTTTATGGAAGTGGTGCTACAGAAAATCACGTTAAGACAACTTTATCCTACAAGTCTTCCACAAATTGATTTTATTTTTTTAATTTGTGGAGAGAAAATACTAAACAAGTGATGTGAACACGTCAGCAGAGGTGCAGATGCCGAAAGCTGTCTTGAACAGCATTTTGCCGTAGAACTCTCTTAACAGCGTTGAAGCTGGTCAAGAATTCACATTGGAAAACCTATTGACTGGTACATTTACAGCTTCCTGTCTGAGCCTGTCAGACTGTAAGATTATGCTGCTAAATGGAGCCTTGGCCTTTGAATTCTTCTTTGACCTGTTTCTCCTGCACACAGTAACTTTCAAAAAAATACCGCTATATATTTTAGTTTATGGCCGTAGTAACTTGATAACAAGGAGCATGTGTTTGTGTTCGCACTTGTTTGTCTGCTTCTTGCATCAAAACATCCTGCAGCTGTGGGCCTTTTCCTTCTCTGTACGTAAAGCCAGTAAACAAAGCCAAAAGCCATGGGAAAAGGGTAAAAAGAGCAGCAGCAAGGAACGTCCTCTTTTGTGAAAAAGCCCGCCACCGGCTCTTAGAGAAAAGTTGATGGATCTTTTTCTCCTGCCTATATTAATAGAACAAAGCAACAATTACGGGAGCAGAGGGATCCCTCTCTGTGTTGGAGACAAATTTCATTCTTGTGCTGGGGTTTCTCCCTGAAGATGAGACTTTCACGTTTGATTTGAAGAAATGATTGGTTATAGGAAAAAGGCAAGGAGGGAAAGGCAAACATCTATCTTACAGGTTAACTTTTAAATTATACTGTTTGGTTTTGTCATGCGATACCCGGCTTTTAACTCGCCAGTGAAGTCTGCGAGGCAGGGCTTTGCATCTATTTTTATCCCGTACACTCTACCCCTAGTTCAGAATAAGGTTGCTTGATTCCTCCAGAACTCTTATCCACACTCAGCCCTGAAGCGGGAAGTTCGGGGGTTAAATTGGCTTTTCCTGGATTGGGGGTAGAGAAGATGCTGGGGAGAGGCATCCAGGCAGGATCGTACAGGGGAAAAAGGTGACAGCAGATGTGGAAAGGCTGGACTCTTAACCAGGAGGCTGGGTGGGGTGTCAGGCAGAGAGTAAGCACTTAGAGAATTAAAAGGATGAATTTGGACAGTGATGGAATGGATGACATCATCAGTCAAGAATCCCCATTGGATATGGAGGGGAATTATAAAAAGGTAAGGGGGGAGAGCTCTTTTGTTTGTAAACAATCAGACCGTTTTTCTAACTGAGAGAAAGATAACCTTTGAGGAGTGGCCAGATTCCACACTCAGTGGCCATTGCCATAATATATTCAGGAAAGCTCAATGCACAGAATCAAACACATTAAGTTGGGAGAGTACTTCTTTCTGCTTTTTTCAGCTTGTATTCATTAATATATTATAGCAGTAACTAGAATACACATGTTGTTCTCCTGAAGTTGAAGAAAAATTCTCTTATGCTTTTAGTTTCTAGTTAGGCTTTTTATGAAAGGGATAAATTTTTAAATTGTTGACATATTGACAGTTCACCTGCAAAAAATAATTATTAGCATGTTAAATCCATCTTTCTAAGTTTGACCTTTTTTTTCAGTTTGATCTTTTTAAACAATGAAAACTATGAAGTTTTACTAAGAGAAGTGTGGGGTTTTAAAAAAAACTGGTACAGTATTTGCTAATTCTTTGCTTGCATTTTCTTTTGAAGTCAGTAAATATATTTTTGGTATGTTTTATATGGTAATTGTTTCATAATAACAGCCCCAAGTAAAAATAGCTTTAGTTATATGGGTGAGGTCATGAAATTAAACTACCAGTATATACTTGTCTGTCCACAGAAGGCTAAACACTATGTCCTTCCCCCTTATTATTTCCTGTAAGTCAAGTGTAGGTCACGACACAGCACAGTATGAAAAATCAGGGCCTGGAAAGAAAGACCTCTTTTCCATCAGAAGCAAATGACCTAAAACTGTAGAACTTGCTCCTAAATTTTTAATTTGATCAAATATGTCACTAACTTTTTTCCCCCTAGATTGAGATAGAAGATCTATCTGTATTAATAGATCTTTATATATAATAATGTAAAATATGGCAGTTTAGCTCTTATATGCATAATTGTGTGTGAGGATGGGGGCTGTTTAAGTATATCCTTTATTTCTTAGGGCAGTTCAAATAGTTTCTTTTCT
Organism: Okapia johnstoni; assembly: GCA_024291935.2. Taxonomy (NCBI): domain Eukaryota; kingdom Metazoa; phylum Chordata; class Mammalia; order Artiodactyla; family Giraffidae; genus Okapia; species Okapia johnstoni. The sequence continues at coordinate 34,696,785 of CM044323.1, read as the reverse complement.
TTCTCAGAAACTGAAACTTAAATTTGTAAAAGAGGTTTAAATGACCTACAGTGTTGCTCTGTGTGGGTTTTGTCCTTTGTGATCCCCAAAAGGAAATGAGGGCCCAAGGGGATAAATGCTCAGAGTCCTGAAACCCTGACACTTCTCTGATGTCCCCTCCTGCCGGAAGTGGGTGTGCAAAAGATACTTGGGATGCTCAGCAGTCAGAGTCACTTACCCAACCTGGTAGAACAAGTGCACAGTTCTCATGTTGCCTCTATATTCAGTGCCACAGGACTGGTCACATTTTCTTTGTCACAGCGTTTCTCAAAAATGAAAGTGTAGGTCAGTTTTCACTTAGGAAAAATGAAAGACATACCATTTGCTAATGCAGTAACAATAAAGTAATGACCACTGAAGTTTTATCTGCTTAGAAACAGAGAAAGCCCAGATGCCAGGAATGACTGAACCATGATCTGCGGGCTGCGCGATAACAATGCTGGCTAAAGTGTCAAACATGAAATGCTCAAGTAGCTTTAACACCTCAACAACAACAGAAGAGTTGCATTGTATCACCCTTTATCTCACTAAGGCAGTAGCACACCATGTGTGACTTTAGGAGAAATTGTATCTGAGAGGTTAGTATAGAAGACTACTAGATGAAACTTCTAGATGTGGAAGCACCCAGAGATCAGTATGTGTCGTTCTGGACCCTAAACCTGAGAGTCGTTCTCTAGTCATTTAGCTTTTATCTATCTTTCTCAGGCAAAGTGCTTTCAAATGTATATATAAAATGGAACTATGAAGGCTTCATTATGCTTCAAAAAAAAAAAAACTATTAACCATTTCATTAAGAATGTCTAGTGAAACCAGGTGATATAGGCCTTCTTTAAAACACAAAAGATAAGAAACAAGTTACCTAAAATAAAATTCACTTTTCCTAATTGGAGCCTTCCTTTTCTAAGTTTTTTTCCCTCTAACTTTTTTTTTTCTTTCTTTCTTTTTTTTTTTTTTTTGCTGTTTGGTTTACTAAGTAGAAAATTAACTTAGATACTTAGATGCCATAAAGCAGTGGTCTGCAGGCTTTTTTGATCTCATATTTATCAGTAAAATGTTTTTGAACCCAAGCCGTTAACATACATGTATCCCACTCATAATTATACATGCATGTTATGTCACTTCAGTTGTGTCCAACTCTTTGAGACCCTGTGGACCGTAGCCCTCCAGACTCCTCTGTCCATGGGATTCTCTAAGCTCTAAGAATACTGGAGTGGGTGGCCACGCCCTTCTCTAGGGGATCTTCCTGACCCAGGGATTGAACCTGAGTCTGTTATGTCTTCTGCATTGGCAGGCAGATTCTTTACCACTAGCGCCACCTGGGAAGCCCCGTAATTACACATACACCACTGTAAAACTCCATCTTGTGTGTATGAAACTTATACACTAGTCCTTTGGTATCCACAGGGGATTAGTTTCAGGATCCCCACAGATTCTAAAATCCCAGGATGCTCAAGCATGACATGGTATTTGCATATAACACACACATCTTCCTGTATGCTTTAAATAATCTTTAGATTACTTATAGCACCTCTCTCTAACCTCTGAGTACTCAGTCGTGTCTGACTCGGTGACCCCATGGACTGTAGCACACCAGGCTGCTCTGTCCATGGGATTTCCCAGGCAGGAATACTAGAGTGGGTTGTGATTTCCTTCTTCAGGGGATCTTCCTGACCCAGAGATTGAACCCACGTCTCCTGTGTCTTCTGCTTTTCAGGCAGATTCTTTACCTACTGAGCCATCAGGGAAGCCTACTACTACCTACTACAGTGTAAATGCTATGTAAATAAATAGCTGCTGGATGCATGGCAAATTCACGTTTTGCTTTTTGGAAATTTTTGGAAGTATTTTTCCAAATATTTTTGATCTGTGCTTGGTTGAATCCACAGATGCAGAATCTGCAGATGTGGAGGACTGACTGTACACAAATAGGTATTTTCAAAACGAAGATGTTTAAAATATAACCAAAAGCAAAAGTTTTAGTAATTTCTTCTTTCACCTCCTTATATTCTGAGGTCAGTTGTCCAAAACAATTTGAAAATTGGTATATCCCTGCCTGGATGCAATAGAATTTCCTATACCAGTTGCACTAATAAATACCGCCCTGTGTATAGGGATTATTTTACAAGGTTGTTTTAAAGTCAGGCAAACAGCCTTCAGGGGAAAGGTCATTTTACAATGACTGAAATTAGATTCCACCCAGGCAGAGGAAGGAAGAGTACGCATCTGTTTGTTTCCTTGGGGAAGGTCCTGTTGGTAAGAAAGATGTTTCATTAAGGACCCCTGGTTTATTCAGTAACAGTGGTAAGACTGTACTCAACAGAAAACGTAGCTGAGTATCTAGAAAGGAAAGCCTGCACCTTGGCAGAATCTGAGGTGTGAACATTCGGTCCATTATGGCCCTGCCTTGCTCTGAGCAGCCTCTGCCCCTTTGGTCACACAGCCCGTTGGCTTCAAGACACAAAGGCACACAGGTCAGTGTCCTGATTCCTTCAGCTGTCACTCACCAAGAGCCCTCCTGGGTCCCTGGCGTTGTGCTCGGGGCCAGGATCACAGAAGGGAGGTGGGGCTTTCCCTCAGGGAGCTTACAGTCCACATGGGGAGGTACACACACAAATAGGCTGCCCTGAAATTGATGCCACCTGGAAGGACGTTCAGATGACCAATGTGGACCTAGAAAAGGCACAGCCTGTGCCATCTCAGGGCGGGGGATAGATCCAAATTGTACCAGTAGTTGGGGCGGGGGGGGGAGTAAATCAAGAAAATTTAACATGAAATACAGCAGAGGACCGGCTCCCACTTCGTCCCAGAGCAAAGCAAACACAGGGAAGCCGGCCTGGCTTTCTGTCCCCAGGCTACTCCTGGCAGAAGGAGCCGCAGCCGCAGCCGTGTGTGGTTGGAGGATGGGCAAGCCGGCTCGCCAGGCTTTGTTTCTCCGGGGTGCCGTCTCCGCTGTGGTGCATCCAATTATGGTGAAAGATTAGGGAGGAGCCCGTGAAAAAATTAAAAGGCTGGAAGGAACAATATTTAAAGTGAAGCCGCAGCTGCGCCTCATGTTTTTTTAAAAAGGTGAATGGAAATGACTGCTTGAGATAAACTGCAATAAACAGGAACACAGAATGCCAGCTGCCATTCCAGACGAGAGCTCTGCCCGCCCCACGCAATTACTGAGGAAAAGCAGCCGTCGACCTCCGTGCACCCTCACGTCTTGCTATCTGTGAGGCTGAATGCGCTTGAGGAACTCCGTTAAGTTACTGAACCCTGGAGGACAGCCCCACCTCAGCCCCCCAGGGACAGTCTCTTCCACTCTCTGGGCCGGAGTCTCCTTTTCTTTCAAGGGAGAAATTGGCAGGATTGGTTTTAGGTCTTGTAAATATGAAGCCTCTTGGCTCCTCGTTCAGGCTTCTTTGCATCGGATCACCTGGTTGGTGCACCTCGGTGAGCTAGCATGGTCAGGGAATGGGTTCTTTCAGAACCTGTAGATTTTCTGGATATATGATATGTGGATTTTGTCTCAGTTTAAAAAAGACTCACACACATACAGTTTGTGGGAGCGAGAGTGCAGTTTATTTATTAACTGAGATATAATTCACATACCTTAAAATTCAGGTTTCCAAGTGTACACTTTGATGGTTTTCATTATATTCATAGGGTTCTACAAACCACTGCTATCTAATTCAGAATGTTTTCATGAGCTCCCCTCCTAAAATAAGCCTGTCCCCATTAGCAATCACTCCTAATTCCTACCTACCCACCCCCCACAATCATTAATCCACTTTCTGTCTTTATGGATCTGTCTGTTCTGGACATTTCTGGATCTCTCTCATCCCTTTCTCCACTCTTCTCAGCAACTTACCCCACCCCTCCCTTTAATATTAACAACTGGACCATTTAGAGAAACCCAGAGAGTTTCTCTCTGGGTCAGACACTGGGTCAAGTACTTTCTATATAGTATTTTATTTCATCCTTAATACAACCTAAAAAATAAGGTATCTTTATCCCTTTTTTTCAGAAAAAGAAACTGGGGCTTAAAGTGTTTTCATAACTTGCACTATTAAGTGTCACAGTGAAGAGGTTAACTTGGGTCTTCTTGGCTCTGATTGCCCTGCTCCGGGCTCCTGCACTCCTTCCTGGTCACGCACATGTGTTCAAATCCCCAAAATGGGCAGCCCACCCTGACGTGGGAGGTAGGGGACCCAGCTTCCTGTGGCTGATTGTAGTTTGGCCATTTCATCACCTTGCATTGGGTGTTTTGAACTGTTGTGTTCTGACAGTGATACCGAATGACCGAGATGGTTTTACAGACTTGTAAGATGGTGCCTGTTAAAAATAGAGTCCCAGATAACACTGTCCTGTTGAAAGTAGTCTCTGAAGGCAGTCATTTGAGAAAAGGAGAGAGCTCAAGATGCACCCAGCATTTCTGTCTGCCTCCTTTTGTTGATATCCTCTCCCAATAGCTGGAGGAAGAAGAATGCAGTCAAGAGGCCAAACCATCCTCAGGATTAACCAAGAGTAAAAAAAAAAAAAGTCTCCATCCTCTGGACTGGTATCCCAACACCTTGGATGTTGGCAAATTTTTAAGTAAAATAGATGTCAGGAGGCTCCTGGACCCTGCTTGGATACCTGTCCTGGACTTGATCCAAGGGCAGCTCTCTCCTGAGTACTGATGTTGAACAAGCCAAACCCAGGCCTCAACATCACCCAACAGCGCAGCCTTACATCTAGTCCAGAGGACTTGTTTAGGCAGATCAGTGAAGGGATGCAAAGATAAGAGATTTCAACAGCACTTCAGGAAACTTTCCTGGATTGTTTAGTGTAAATGTCTGAAATAGAAAATGTCAGAAAGACAAACTGAAAAAAAGCACCCAGATTTAATATCCATTTCAGTGATACAATGGGAAGATACTTGGTTATTTAACTTACACTTCCACTAAGAATCAAAAAGGCCTTCCCAGGGGATGAAATCAGATGCAAGAACTTGAAATAAACTGCCCAGAGCAAGTATTTCTGCCCTTGCCATTCAAAAGCATACAGTCTGTATTCTTACAGAATGCTGTGTTCATATTTTGATCTTGTGACAAACCTGTAGTTGTTTCAGTGAGAAAATAATTAGAAAGTACTATCAATATTTGGGGGGTTTTGTTTTTATTTTTTGTCTAAAAGAAAATTTTCCGAATTAACAAATAGTTTGTCCTTCTGGTTCCTAATGTTTAAAAGTCTCAGACTCCTTCGCACTTGAATGCTGCCTATAAATTTAGAGTAAAAGTTCCTTTCTTAAGGAGAGAAAGAAGAGTCACTATTATTCTCCTAAGGGAAGAGTTCTTTTCTGCAGGGAGCTCCAGAATCCCAGTTGCATTCCCTGTTAGATGCTGCTAATAGCAATGATGCCAGTTATCACTAGGCAATAGATTGCACTGAAGCAACAGGCACATTAATCGCTTCAAAACAGGCATCCTGTCAAGGCCTCAGCAGAGAGCAGACAGCTACCAATGCAGTGCACCTGGATACAGAATCTGGACTGTCTACAGGCAACACAGCTGTGCTCAATTGAAGAAGTACCAGCTTTGTGCCCTGTGTAGCTCCTTGATCGGTTCAGGTGTTTAAAGCCATGGTTCTCAAGGTGTTTGAGCCAGCAGCATCTGGGAGCTTGTTAGAAATGCACTTTCTCAACCTTACCCCAGACCTTCTGAATCAGAGAAATAGTGTATGGTTTTGCAAACCCTCTGGGTGGTTCTCATGCATAATCAAATTTGAGCACTACTGATTTAAAGAAACTTGTAAACAGAGAGAGAGGACCACGTTGTGCTATTACCCACCTTTGCAATTCTCCGTTTGGCATGCTGGCTTCACAGCAAGGTCCCTACAGCCTGAGTTTCTTCCTGGGCCTTGGGGGACCAGGGTATTCATCAGCTTCTGGAATAATGCAGCTGCCAGCCCTCAGGAGGTTTATCCTCAATGGCACATTGCTTTCCTTTTCCCCATTGGTGGAAAATGTTTATATCATCACTTTAACAGACATTTCCGGAGACTTATGTGGGACACCTAGGTGAAAGATGGAGAAGGAACATTCATGCCTGGAGGCTTCTTCAGCTTAGAGAGGGAGAGAGGAACTTCTGTGAGCCAACCAACTCCTCGCAACTCCTGGAGCGTGTTAGATATGCAAGGTCTCAAATATCGGGTTGATATATATACACTACTGTGTGTAAAAGAGATAGCTGGTAGGAAGTAGCTACATACACCCTAGAGGGGTGGGATGGGGGGTGGGTGGGAGGGAGGCTCAAGTGGGAGGGGATATATTTATACATATAGCTGATTCACTTCATTGTACAGCAGAAACTAACACAACATTGTAAAACAGCTTTGCGTGTGGGCTAAGTCGCTGCAGTTGTGTCTGACTCTTTGCAACCCTATGGATTGTTGCCCACCAGGCTCCTCTGTCCATGCGATTCTCCAGGGAAGACTAGTGGAGTGGGTTACCACTTCCTCCTCCAGGGGATCTCCCCAACCCAGGGATCGAACCTGCATCTTTTACATCTCCTGCATTGGCAGGTGGGTTCTTTACCACTAGTGCCACATGGTAAGCCCAAAGCAACTATACTCCAATTTTAAAAAAGAAAGAAATGCAAGCTCTCCGGCCCAGCCTTAAATCAGAATGTACCTCCCCAGGTGATTAGTATGCACCCTGAGGTATAAGAAGCCCTGACAGAGTTAACAACCTTAGCAAGGCAGGAAGGAGGCTGCTGGAAGTTGTATCTTACAGGATTTGTAGTGAATTGTACTGAGACAGCATGGTAAAATAAGCACATCCAATAATAACAGGCTATTTCTGTTCCCATAGTGAACAGGTAGAAGTAGGAAACCATGGAGCTGGAGAGGAGGGGAAGATCAACCCAGGGAAGAGGTGGAAAACAAGAAACCGGGGAGAAATGTTTTCCTTCCCCCTACTTCCTTCCCCATAACTGAATCCTGTCCAGACTCAGGTTGTCACTGAGCCTAAGCTCACATCTGCCTTTGTTCCCGAAGCGCCACTGAATCATTTGCATCAACTGTTCTCCCTGATTCTCTAAGCCAAGCTTCCTTACGTGTCTTCCTGCTTTAGGGAGTTTAAGGAACCCCTTCCTCTGGGTCAGGAGCTTTCCAGCTCCGTGGGACCAGCATCTGTGGAGGGGTCAAAAGGAAGCAGCTGCTGGTGTCCTGAGCACCAGCTGGCTGTAGGTTTAGGCACAGGATGTTGTGTGTTTCTGAGAACCCTGGTGGGCCTGCAGCTGCCCTCACAAAAATACAGTTTGTCAAATAAAGTTTAAAAATGTGCAAAATACACAATTTTCTGCTTATAAATTTATAAGATCAGCATGTGGAAGACTAGGTGGCTCCTGCATCAGCGACCGGATGCTGCAAGCAAGGTGAACAGAACTGAGAGAGATAAAGACAGGACCAGAGGAGGGGTGTGGGTAACAGGTATGTAAGGACTGGGTACAGCCACATCCCAAAGAAGGTATGAAAAGAACTTGGGATGGACCAGATTTGGAGATGGAAAGAATCTGCCTGCCAGTGCAGGGAAACACAAGTTCAATCCCTGGGTTGAGAAGATCCCTTGAAGGAGGAAACTGCAACCCACTCCAGTATTCTTGCCTGGGAAAATTAATTCCATGAACAGAGGGTACTGGCAGGCTACAGTCTATGGGGTAGCAAAAGAGTGGGACATGACTGAGCACTGCTTTTACCAAACCCCTGTCTTGATTCTGGTCGAGTTTGGGGAATTACAACAGAACAGTGGCACAGTGGGAAAGACTGAGCCCCAGCATTTGGAGTGTTGAAGGGCTCAATGGTCCGTGTTCTGAGATCTCGGCTCGTGTGATGCCCTCAAAAGCCATTGTGAGCCTTATCTGTCCAGGCTGGGGGTGGCAGTGGGAAATTCAGTGACAGGCAAGGAAAAAAACTGCCTGTGACTGGACAATGGTGAGTCTGTGAGAGCATTTTCACTCTTGATGAGGGTCCTGAGAGCCATTCTGTCTCATAGTGATGAGCTGCTCCTCCTCAGGTGCCCTCTTGCATTTTGCTAGCAACATCGATTTTAGATGTTTCGCTTTGGTTTTATGACAGTATTTCCCAAGGCTGTTTTAGGAGTGGACGTGACTCAACTTGCCATAAACACAGTCGGAGATTGTAGTTTTGTGTTCGCCTCCTCCATTTCCTGTGCACTTTGCTGTTCTTCACCCTGAGGCGTCTTTGGGCTTTGGTGGCTTAGAGAACATAATTGCCCTGCAGGTATAATTCCTTAGAGAACAAAAGAACTTCGGAACTATACGTGTGCACACACATGTAGACTTAAAAAAAAATACTTGCAACCTTGAAGTTGAGAGTTACGTTTTATTTGGTGGAAATTTTTAGGACTTTAAGCCCAGTAGTCAGCATCTCAAGTAACCCTGAGAGAAGTACTCCGGAGGCATCGAGGGGAAGTTCAGTTCCATATGTAAAATAGATAGCCAATGGGAATTTGCTGTCAATGGGAATGACGCAGGGAACTTAAACTGGGGCTCTGTAACAACCTAGAGGGGTGGGATGGGGAGAGAGGCGGGAGGGAGGTTCAAGTAGGAGGGGAAATGGGTAAACCTACGGCTGATTCATGTTGACGTTTGGTAGAAACCAATGCAATACTGTAAAGCAATTATCCTTCGATTAAAAAGCAAAGTTTTGCAATAAAGGGCAGATGATCTGAACATCAAAGGATGACTGTTAATTAAAGAAAACCAGATATCCCAAATTAAGGAATTTAGCACTTTTCTATGTATGGGAAGATGCAAGTGTCTAGGCTCACTGAAATCATTCCTCAGCTACCTGGGGCAAGTCTGTGTTTTCACTTCCCAAGTTTCCTCAGGGCTCAGCATAGGGAGTGACTGCAGTCCGATGGCTGCTAGATGGCAGATATTCTTTTCTTCCTGTGTTTCCTCAAGGCTCACCAACTCACATTAGAGGGCTGCAATCGTTGAGGACTATGGTATCCTTTGTTTACTGATATGGCAAGGAATATTCCATTTCTCACACACACACACACACACATTCCTACTTTACACATGTGGGCAACTGGAAGGAAATTGGGTTCCAATTGTTGAAGTTTAAGAGAAAAACTGTTTTACTAGTCAGTTGAATATAGTAGTTTGAAATGTTAGGAATCACATTTGTTCCAGAAGGAAGATTGAGCAGTGATGGCAAGAGAGTGTCTCCAATGAGAAGATATTTGTGTTGTAAATATTTGTGGTTATGATTAGCCATGCCAAGTATATGTTTTGAAGTCAGGTGTGTTCTCTTTGGAAGGAAGGTTATGGCCAACCTAGATAGCATATTTAAAAGCAGAGACATTACTTTGCCAACAAAAGTCCGTCTAGTCAAGGCTATGGTTTTTCCAGTGGTCATGTATGAATGTGAGAGTTGGACGGTGAAGAAAGCTGAGCACCGAAGAATTGATGCTTTTGAACTGTGGTGTTGGAGAAGACTCTTGAGAGTCCCTTGGACTGCAAGGAGATCCAATCAGTCCATCCTAAAAGAGATCGGTCCTGGGTGTTCATTGGAAGGTCTGATGTTGAAGCTGAAACTCCAATACTTTGGCCACCTCATTCAAAGGGTTGACTCATTGGAAAAGATCCTAATGCTGGGTAGGATTGGGGGCAGGAGGAAAAGGGGACGACAGAGGATGAGATGGTTGGATGGCATCACCGACTCGATGGACATGGGTTTGGGTAGACTCTGGGAATTGGTGATGGACAGAGAGGCCTGGCATGCTGTGGTTCATGGGGTCGCAAAGAGTCGGACACGACTGAGCGACTGAACTGAACTGTGTTCTCTTTTTCTGAGAAAGCATCACATCCCTTTCAGGAAAGAAGTCGATACGTATCTATCTCCAGCATGGTGTCTGCCTGGACACTTGGCTAATCCATAGGGAAGAAGAGCCAGGAGATGTGGCCCCAGAAGGATGGACTTGAATCCTTGCTCTTCTATCTAATAATAGGGTAACCCTCCTTCAGCCTCTGTTTCCTCCTCTTCAGAGCAAGAAAGGTTGGAGGATTAATCATAACAGCTACTGTTTATTGCAGATTTACATTACCATAGGGCAGGTACTACTACTAAGCAATTTACATAAGTTTTCTCATTGAATCCTCCAACATCAAGTGGGAGCCCTTACTTCTGGACTGGGATGGGTTTTCCAAGCACAGAGCCAGCGGACACTTCAGACAGAGTACACTATCGACTGAACTATGTAACACCTATGTTCTAAACGCAAAAGGACGAATCATATGCTTACTATAAAATTTTCGAAACTCTCAGACCTATATAGAAAAATAAGCAAAACTCATAGTAAGTAGTTTCCAGAAAAGCTAGTACGTTAACTGAAAAAATGTAAATATTTCATCTCACTGGTAATCAAAGAAATTAAAATAAAAAGGATAGCCCTTTTTTCCCATCAAATTAAAAACAATAGCAATTTTTTTAAGTGAAAATACTCAGTGTTAGCCAGGATATAGTGAAAGCTGCACCCTTTCACGCTGCTGGTGGGCACGTAAATTGGAACAGATTTCCTCTCAAGCAATGTGACAAAATGTGTCAAGCGCCTCAACAAATGTTCACACTCAGCCGATCTGGTAATTCCACTTCCAGGAACTTATCCTGAGGAAATAATCAGACATGTGGGCAGGGATTGATGGAAAAATGCTAACTTCTATGTCATTTTTAATTGGATACAACCCAAATGGGTAACAATAGAAGATAACTCCAGAGGACAGAATGGCATGCAGCCGTTTACAATTGTATCTTTAAAGGATTTTGCATGAATGAGGGCAGTTCTCAAAGTATAATAAACAATGTGATCCCAATTTTATAAAAAAAGAGAAAAATGCACACAGAAGATTAGAAAAAAATAAAAGGAAATATACCAGAATGTTAGCAGTGATCTGTGTCTCAGAGGTGGGATTATGGTGACTTTTATATTCTTCATACTTTTCTAATTTATTATTTTATTTATTTGTTTATATGTGGCTGTTTTGGGTCTTCATTGCTTCATGGGCTTTTCTCTAGTTGTGGCGAGTGGGGGCTCCTCTTCATTTCGGTGCCCAGGCTTCTCATTGCAGTGGCTTGTTTTGTTGCAGAGCACAGGCTCTAGGGCCCACAGGCTTCAGTAATTGCCTTTCCAGAGCTCTAGGGCACAGGCTCAGTCATTGTGTTGCTTGAGCTTAGTTGCCCTGTGGCATGTGGGGTCTTCCCAGATCAGGGATCAAACTCATGTCCCCTGCATTGGCAGGTGGATTCCTTGCCACTGAGCCACCAGGGAAGCCCCTGTACTTTTCTTGATCCAGAGAGAGAAGAGGATAAAAGGGGGACATTTATGTATTACAAAATACTCCTCTTTATTTTCTTGAATTTTATATGTTTTTTTAATTGATGGAAAGTTGCTTTACATTTTGTGTTGGTTTCTGCCCTACAACAACGTGAATCAGCCTATATATATATATATATATATATATATATATATCTTTATCTATATCTATATATAGAGATATATATCTTCCCTCCTGAACCTCCCTCCCCTCCCCCATGCACCCATTTAGGTTATCACAGGGTGCTTGCCTGGGCTCCCTGTATTATTTAGCAACTTCCCACTATTTTACACATGATAGTATATGTGTGTGCGCATGTGTGTGTGTGTATATATATATATATATATATCAGTGCTGCTTTCTCAATTCATCCCACCCTCATCTTCCCCTACTGTGTCCACAAGTCTGTTCTCTACTAGGTTTATCTAAATTCCATATATATGCATTAATATACAATACTTGTTTTTCTTTTTCTGACTTACTTCACTCTGTATAAGAGGCTCTAGGTTCATCCACCTCACTGCAACTGACTCAAATTTGTTCCCTTTTATGGCTGAATAATATTTCTTTGTATAATGTACCACAAGTTCTTTACCCATTCATAAAACAGACCTCTTTAAACTGTTATTAAGTATTCTGGTGTTAAAATTGTAATTAACATGAATAAGAATATTTTTAAGACCTTCTCTACTATCGATTGCTTTAACATACCAAGTAAATCAGGAGAGACAGACATGGAATCAAGGGTATGTTAACACCTTTACACCCGGGATAGGTGTTTTCTTTAAAGAAAACCTCTTCCAGACCCCAGGATAATGTTGGACAATATTGGTCATTAACACTCATGTTATGATCTACCAATTTTATATTTGGATATTTCATTCCACTCAACAGTTTTCTGACTGTAGAGGACATTAAGTAACAATCTCTTTTGTGTGTTACATGGATTCAGAAATAAGTTCACTGACTATGTTAAATCTGCATAGCAGATTTTGAGATTTTGAAATGAATTTGTTTTAAGTGAAGATGTCAAGTGTGGTTCTGTTTTGGCAGGACCATCACCAGTAAGTTCCAGCCTTGCATATTTGGAAGGGTGGGTTGCTTTAACTAAGGTTTCCAAAAATACAGTTGCAAGTAGTTAGTGAAATTAAGAGCATTCTTCACTTCCCTTTACAACCTTGTGGTTACCTTCTCAGGGCTCAGTACTGTGCTAGGCCAGTAATCAAATGAGATCAGCATCACATCTGTAACTGTACAGAAGCAGTCTTTCACCTTGTGGCTGTGTAACACACACACACACGCACATACACACACACGCACACACACACGCACACACATGCGCACGCACACACACACACACATGCACACACTCTATAGCTGCTAATATGACACAGTTCCATGGGTACATGACAAAATAGGAAGATATCTGAGTAGATGGATAGATTTAAATATAATTGCTGAATGTGTAAGTTGAAAGAATGGTTATAGTGTCCAAGAATTTTTAAATGTTAGAGAAAAGGAAAATAAAGATGAGCTTTCCTTGAACTGGAAGGAAAGCCTATTGAAACTAAATATCCGGTGCTAGAGACTAGGAGTGTGTATTTTACACTTGATCTTAGCCAGACGGCTCAGAAGCGATGGGAATGTGCATTTTTAAGTCTCTACAGGAAATTCTGATGCAGACTGTTGAAGCTAACGCTATCTTAGTGGGGCTGTGCTGTCATATATTTTATTCTGAGCTTCAATGATGGTATTCTGAGCTTCCAATAAATGGTGCTTCAAACAGTCCCCCTCTTCCCACAAAAACAGAAAACCTAAATCTCATTCTCACCCCAGGATATCCAACTCATTATATTTGTTTTTTGTGGTTTTATTTTTAACTAAGGAAATCATGTCTAATCTCCTCTCCTGTTGTTTAAAGGGTTTAGAAGTTCAGCATGGTGAGTTTTTATGGGACTTTTATGGGAAGCCAAGTGTTGGAAACATATCCAAATTATCCCAGTAGGGTAGTTTACCAAATTCTGTTCCTATGCACATGGACCTGACTTCCCTTCAAAATATGAGATAGATGGGTCCAGTGAGAATCCTCCAGCTATTTCTCACATTCTAAACCCAGTGAGATCAGGATATTGAACAAGAACAAATGTCCTCATCAAGACTGTAAGCTGGGTGGGGGCAGAGGCTCTGTCTATCCATCCTGAGCTGTGCTTCCAGCATCACAGTATGGCTCCTGCCTCTCACAGAGGCTTGGTGCCTGTCAGTTGAATGAATTAATGTTCTTGCCAAAGAGAAAGTGACCTGAAAGGGACCATGTAAAGAAGGCAAAAGACATGATCCAGGGAAAGCCTTCATTTAAGATAAAAGCGATTTGATTTAGGACAAAGTGCTTGTCCTCCATGATTTTACTCTTGTCATATCTAGCAGGTAAGAAGAAAGATGAAAGCACCAAATAATCTACAGGAGACTTTAACAAGGGGTTCAGGTGTCGACTCTCAGTACAGTAGAGAATCTGCCTGTAACTTATAGTCAGCCATGCCTGTGTGTGGTGCACAGATTCAACCAGTCATGGATCATGAAGTACTATAGTATTTACTATTGAAAAAAGTCTTCTGTAAGTGGATCTGAGCAGTTCAAACCCATGTTGTTCAAGAGTCAGCTGTAGTTCCATCCTGATGACAACCATTTAGTACCATGAGGGTGATTTCCTAGACTAGTGATTGTAATGGGCTCTGAAGAATTGAAATTAACTCAGACTCGGAGTCAGGAATGACGGGTTGCATTTCAGCTCTTATTAATTCAAGTGCTCTTTTGCTGTGGCCTGTTTTCTTTTATTTTTGTCTAATATTACAGTTCTAAGAGACCTAGCAGTTAGATTGCCTCTGGTTGTGATGTATCTGCCTGCTTATTGGCATGTTTTCCTGAAATTTTAGGCACAGAAAAATGAGAGGGAATCTATCCGACAGAAGTTGGCACTGGGAAGCTTCTTTGATGATGGCCCAGGAATTTATACCAGCTGTAGCAAAAGCGGGAAGCCAAGCCTTTCCTCCCGGTGAGTGTTGTTTTGAGTTGATTTTTTGATATATACCTAATGGATTTTGTCATCTGACTATACGTTTAATGAGATATCTTTTAAATCCCTTGAGTATTTTTCTCCCATAATACTACCACCTTTATTTGTGTGCTGGACAGATCCCTCCCCACCTGTTTGTTGGGTTGGTTTTCAGGGTTTTAGTTTTGGGGATTTGGGGCCCATTTGCCCAGCCATTTGAGGTCAGATTTCTATATTTCATTTTTAGACACAATACTGATTTTACTTTGTGATGGGGAAATCAAGCTACACTCTTAAGCAAGCCGACTGATGTTTGGAACATTGTGGCAGACCACCAGATTTGCCATTAAGCAATCCCAAAAGATCCAGACTCACCCCTCTGATGCATTTGATAGCAATGAATACTGGTAACTGAGAAATACAATTCCCACTTTGATCATTGAATATTTACTGCAAACTTAACCTGTCTTGCAAGGTGTTTTTTTTTTATCTTGATTTCAGGGTATCACTGATTATTTACATAGCTTCTAATTCCAATGAAAATATGTTAAAATTATAAGTCTACCTAGAAAATAGGACTGTAGACCAGAGCTTCTCAAACTTTAATGTGCACATATGTCGCTTGGGGATTTTGTTAAAATCCTGATTCTGATTCAGTAGGTCTGGGTGGAGCTTAAGATTCTGTATTTCTTACAAGCTCCCAGCTGATGTTCCTCTGCAAGTCCATAGGTCACACTTTGTTTGAGGGGGTATAGACAGTTTGCAAAATTAACTGTTATGAGTACAGGTATTCCAAGTGGTGAAAGCACATAAAACACTGTTTTTAAAAGATGGTAGTAACTGAAGATGCATCAGCATTTTCTTGATCCCTCCCCAGATATCTATTTCTTGTCAAAATATCTGTCTCTTCCTTTGGACTCTATTAAGAGCAAATATCCCCTGTATAAATACTAGGTATACTTACCAGGACAAACCAAGTATGGGAGACAAATAATAGCATTCATGCATTTGTTCAACCAGTGAATTTCCACTCTTTCCTTCGTATGAGGTCCAGAATTAGACACTTTGGTATCTGTTTTATCTGGCTTTCAGTAAGCCTCATACTTCTGTCTGATCCTTACAGATTTACCTAAATCGGCACAAATCAGAAAGCACGCATATGTGCATATCAAGAAGTTACTGCCGGTGGGTTAGTGCCTGGAGTCAGGAGCTGAGACCTGGCCACGCAGTGTTCAGGCATGTCCTCCTTAGTGGGTGTGGAGCCATCACAGGCTCAGAGGATTCCCTCAATCTCTTCATATGTCATTCCAGAGCTGGAAGCCTTTGCCTTTGCTGTACAAGCACCTCTTTCCCCTCCCAGTGGGATGTGGCAGGAGGACTCTGGCCTAGGAACCTGGACACCTGAGGGTTCATCCTAGTCAGCTTCCAACTCTGAGACTTGAACAGTTTACTTAGTTTTACCATACCTCAGTTTCCTCATTTTTGTAAAATGAGGAAAGTAAACCCCATAGATAGGCTTCTAGATCTCTGTTACTGCTCTCTCCCCAAAGCCCCAAAAAGTTTTCTTTTAGAAATCCCATCTCTCTGCTCAGCCATGTCATATCCATCTGGTCCAAACGGGAGGTCTGGTTTTCAAAATCAAAGT
The DNA here is from genome assembly GCA_024291935.2 of Okapia johnstoni. NCBI lineage: Eukaryota > Metazoa > Chordata > Mammalia > Artiodactyla > Giraffidae > Okapia > Okapia johnstoni. The sequence continues at coordinate 34,680,686 of CM044323.1, read as the reverse complement.
GTGTGTGTGTGTGTGTGTGTGTGTGTGTGTGTGTGTGTGTGTGTGTGTGTGTGTATTACATGGCTTTGAAAGTAAAGTAGAATTAACTAAAGAGTGTATAATAACAACACAAAATAAAAGTAACAATCCTTGGTCCTATCCTTCTCTATCCTATCTCACTCTCCAGAAATAACAGCGTTTAACTCCTTAGCTATTGTGGCTGATGTTTATGTCTCTGAGTAAAATGCTGACCTTCTTAGCTTTTACTTTTAAACCGTCTTTTGACTACCGAATAACAGAAGGCTGGCGTTTAACTCTCTTTTACAGCCCTCCCACAGACATATCTATATATCCCCCCATCCTCCCCGTGTAATTATTTCAGAATTTGGGGTAAAATAACTGTTCGATTTTACATTATTAAGATCATATATTATTCACCTTGAACCGTGTAGTAAGCTATGATTACGTGAGAAATGTTATCGTTTATTCTGAAATTTTAATTGCCCCATTTTTCCCTTTGCCAGTCCATAGTTGGAGTGCTCTGTTGCATTCCACTGTGTGAATGTATCCCAATTCATGGAGCCACTCTTCTGATGTGTTAAATGGTATTTCATTGTGCGCACGCACAAGTTTCAGTTTAGAATGGTCAGGTAAAAACACAACTATTTTGTTAGGATGAATCCAATTTAAAGTATCTAAATCTCTTTTCTCTTGGGCTGTAAGTTACCTAGAGACACCCTCTCCAACTTCATCCTGAGGAATTTTAAGCCTGGCTGCTAGTGTAAGACTCAAGCAGGCGAATGGTTGACAATTCATCACGCACTGAATTCCCTTGATTTCAGTAAGGCCTTTCATTGCCACCTCAGCTGAGCCTGAGGGATCTGCAGCCTGAAACTCCTCTGATTCAGCCTCTCTAGATAGTATACTTTCTCATTCTGCCAGACCACAGGTAGACGGGGCAAGTTAGAAGGTCTAGATTTTTCTTTCAGTTCCTTAATCAGTCTTCCTCCACATACAGTCTACCCCACCCTCCCAGCTTCAGATGTACCTGAGCATTTCCAGGATCCTGCAGTGAAAATGCACATGCTTCCTCCACCAGCCACCCCTGCAGGCTTCTAGCAAACTGAAATAAAGTCAGATGCCGCTCATCCATCTGCGTTTTGTTTTTTCTAACTCTCTTGTGTGCCCTTGTCTCCTTTTCCATTTTCTTCGTGCCTGTAGGTTTATACCTTCTTTCTTCCTTTTATATTATTTTAGTAGGATTTCAGAAGCGAGAGTAGATAAATACCTGTGTTCCATATGCCATTTGTAACTAGATGTCTCATAAAGATTTTCATTATTTTTTAAAGATTTTTTTTTTTAATCTGGAGCACTTTTAAAGTTTTTATTTAATTTGTTACAATATTGTTTCTGTTTTGTGTTTTGGTTTTTTAGCCATGAGGCATGTGGGATCTCCCTGACCAGGGATCTAACTCGCCCCCTTCCCTATTGGAAGGTGCAGTCTTAACCTACAGGACTGCCAGGGAAGTCCCAAAAGGTTTTCATTATTTTTAATAGAAGAAATATCTTTGCAGATAAAATGGTGTGCTGAAACCATGTTTGTAAAACAAAGCTGACCTCTGGCTCAGGAGGACTGAAGGAGAGGGATTGGGATAACCCTGCCCAGAATGTGCCTCCCCCACCACTTCCGTTGAGTGCCCCTCTATTCCACCCTCACTGCCCCTCACCACCCCTTCCCTGTAAACCCTCAGAGCCCACCTGATGCCCTTCTAGCAGAGCGTCATTTGAGAATCAGTGAGTCATCCACACCCTTTGGAGACACAGCTCTCTAAACACGTATGTATTTCACAGGAGCTCAGAACAAGCTACCCTTGTTGACTCGCCATAAGGAAGATTATTTATATCCTGTTCTTTCAGATGTTTTCATCCTGGGATGAGATCATCCTCTCTGAGAACACGATGACTTTTTGGATGATGGTTAATAATGATACTTAATGTTTCTAAGAAATATCACTTTATCCCTGTAAATTTTAAGTCTGCAAAGACTGACTGCCATTCCCTTTGCTCAGTAATAATGTAGGAGAAAAGCCTGAGGAGATGTTCAGTTGCAATTGTGTAACCCATATTCTTCATCCCTATTAGAATTAATGTTCTAATGTATTATAGCTCCTGAAATTCTTCATTAAGCTGGAAATACCTTACCTCTTCCTTACAGAAGTACTTAAGGGATGTTAGAACTCTGAGGTCTCGATGTGGCACTCCAAAATGCGCCAAAGCACATGTGCTGAATTAGTTAAATAATCAAAACCAGGTAAATATTAGATGAATTTACTACTTTAAGGAGCTCAGTACTCAAATTTTAAATGAGGCTGAGGACTTAAAATTAATTGACTAAGCAACGGGTTTTGAAGTGCTAAGCTTTCTTTTAAGGCAGGGCTTACCTGGTTAAGTAGGATCCTTTGGCAAAATAATAGAGTTCTATTTATGCATTTTAAAGGGTGTGTGATTACCTGTAAAAATTAACTTCATACACATTATGTGAGAAATTGTGAAGTAGCATAAAGGTCCTTTGGGAGGACGTGCTTATTAAGCTGCTACTGCAAATGTAAGTGCTTCTCAGTTGGCCTTTGGGTTTCAGCGCCACTGAATTTTTCTAATTGGTGCTATCTCCTAAAGCACTTTTTAAAAAATGACAAGTTATTAAATGTAAGCTAGGCTTACTATAATCCCATAAAGACATTTCATGCCCAATACTGCAGCAAAAGAATTTTTGATATTGCTTCATAACTCAAGTAATTAAATTTGACTTATACTGAAATGTGGCAAGTACAGGAAGTGCCATATTTTTCTTCCAAATTTGCTAATCCACACATAATCAGCCTTTTCCAATGGAGATCGTAGGACCTTTGTCAGTTTTTTCTATTTAAAAATGCTTCAGCTAAAAGCTCAAAAGGAAATGAAGAAAATGAATTACCTATTTTTGAAATAAGCTTTCTAAGAAATATTACTCATGTTCTCAAAAAATATTCATTTTCTCTTACGACTAGTATAATACTTTGCTATAAAATTTTTCTCATTGACCAAATTAATCTTGAATCAGCATTATATTTTGGATTCTAAGTTTACATAGCTTAATGTTATTAATATCAAAGGAATGGAGACTGGCTTGGCTGCTATGAAAATACAAGACAGAGTGGTCATTAGTAATAGACATCTAGGAAGTCTTTCATCTTTCACACAGGACAACCTGTTTGGACATTGTAGGGAAAGCTATTTCTGCCTTTTCCATTCTCCTTTTCTCAGAATAAACACAAAATAAACCTGACCCCCACTCTTCTTCTTCCCTTTCCCTAGATAGGTTTTATTTGTTGTTGTTGTTTAGCAGCAAAGCCATCTCCAACTCATGGGCTATAGTCCACCAGACTCCTCTGTCCATGAAATTTCTCAGGCAAAAATATTGGAGTAGATTGCCATTTCCTTCTCCAGGGGATCTTCCCGAGATTCTGTGGGGATCCAACCCAAGGCTCCTGTATTGGCAGGTGGATTCTTTACCACTGAGCCAACAGGGAAGCCCAGATTTTATTTACATGCATACAAATATAAATGCAATTTAATGCAGTCTACTTCATAAAATATGCAATGGGATGTTGTAACCTAGAAAAGGTTATATACCCTTCTCTCCATGCAGTGTGAAGATTATGAAAAACAGAAGTTCCCCAGAGAGTTTTTGAGATGCTGGTTTGAATAATGATTACTGTTTACTTGTCTCAGCCATTCCAACATCCCCAAATCAAAATGCATTTCTTTCTTGCTCTTACAGGTTTATTGGTGAATGACTGAGACAAGACCAATAAAATTAACCCACCACCTCCTTTTGTGTTTGGGCTGGGTGGAGGGGAGGGGGCGCAGGGAGGCACTATATAGCCCAGGGAGTTGTATTAGTAGGACAGATAACAGTGATCTAGAGCACCTTTAAAGAAACTGGATTCGGGACTTCCCTGGTGGCCTGGTGGCTAAGACTCTGCGCTCCCAATGCAGGGGGGCCTGGGTTTGATCCCCAGGTGGGGAACTAGATCCCACATGCACAACGAAGGGTTCTCATGCCACAGCTTAGACCTGGTGCGGCTAAATAAATAAATATTAAAAAAAAAAAAAAAGAAACTGGATTCATAGGAGCTTTGAATGTGAGGAATTGAGAATCTAAATATATAATCTGCCGTGGAATCACAGGTCAAAGCAGCATCACTTTGCCAGTAAAATAAATCATCCTTTGGTCTCTGACAGTAATAATGTTTGCATAAATTCCTAGAAGAAGTAAGCACAGTGGTCATATATACCCAGCATGGGTGAGAAGAGGTTGTCCTGTTTTAATGCAGTGAAATTTGCTTTCCTGAAGTAATAGGTACATACTCCAGCAACCTATTTATAACATGTGACATATGTTTTAAACTTCATATTAATCTCACACAAGCTCACTATTAATTTGCATAGAATATCCTTCATATGAGTAATTCCGAGGTACATGCCATTGCAAATGATAGTTTACAAATTCTTTTTTTTAATATACTATTTGAAAAGTCATCAGGTACTCTGCAAAAGACTCTTACTATTTTTTATGCCCTCCTCCAAGAATTACCTACAGTATTCTAAAATATTACACAATTTTAAAAGTAAAGGAAAATTTGAAGAGGATCTTTTGAGGACTAATACTATTAAAATGGCAAAACAAATTTAATTATGTAAGCAATTCTTCTCTTTTACAAACCTGAAAGGAAAGCAAATTGATATTTGTGAAATTTCCTTTGTCTAATAAATAGCCTCACTTTACGGTAATGCCAATGACCCCAGTTTAATTAGGTGCAATTAATTTTGTGCAAGTGAAATTTGACATCTTGCTAGAGGCATAACTAGCTGTACTCTGTCTTATGAATTTTATTATTATCACCAGTGAGAATTCAATTGTCAGAGCTACTGCAGAAGCATGGGAGATGGGGAGAAAAAGGCCACAGGGCTGGCATTTTATATTTAAAAATGGTTCCAGTGGACAACCAAATGTTTAATTAAAAGAACTTCTAGAAATGATTTTTCATTGGCGCATCATCTTTGACAAGTTATCATGACTTTATTATTGCCATTTGCACTCCTTGCAGACAGTGGTCCCTCTCACGTGCCTGGAAACACACAGCTTATATGAGGACTGGATTCTTTGCGAGTTTACGTAAGCACTCGCTGCTACGAGAAAAAAGCCTCACTGACTGCAAGTGAGCTCTGTCATGTGGAGGTTTAACACAATCCTTTTGTTTGATTTTGTTATAAAATTTTTTGTGCCCCTCAGATTATTCTCATTCAGATTATTGTTGTTGTTGTTGTTCAGTTGCTAAGTCATGTCTGACCCTTTGCAAAGCCAGGCTCCTCTCTCTTTCACTATCTCCTGTAGTTTGCTCAGATTCATGTCCATTGAGTAGGTGATGCCATCCAACCATTTCATCCTCAGCTGCCCCCTTCTCCTTTTGCCTTCAGTCTTTCCCAGCATCAGTTTTTTCCATTGAGTCGGCTCTTCGCATCAAGTAGCCAAGATATTGGATCTTCAGCTTCAGCAACAGTCCTCCCAGTGAATATTTGGGGTTGATTTCCTTTAGGATTGACTGGTTTAAACTCTCTGCTGTCCAAGGGACTCTCAAGAGTCTTCTGTAGCACCACAATTCGAAAGCATCAGTTCTTTAGCACTCAGCCTTCTTTATGATCCAGCTCTCATATCATGGACTACTGGAAAAACCATAGCTCAATCAGATTATCACATGCATTAAAAACCCATGCAAGATATTTCAGAAAATCACTGTCAATTAAATGGTGACACATGCCTCCTTAACACAAAGAATTTTTTGTTGTTGTTGTTAATCAGGGCAGCAGGGGGGCAGGGGGAGCTGTGCCATGTACATGTGGAATTAGTTTCCAAGGATCAAACCTGTGTCCCTTTCGGTGGAAGCTTGGAACCCTGACCACTGGATTTTCAGGGAATTCCAGAATTTTTGTTTTATTGAAAAGCTCTTTCAGGTTTATTTGGATATACATTTTTGTCGCATGTGTCTTTTGTGCATACAAAAAAATAAGAAAATGGGAAATTGGTTAAGGTAGTCCTACATGCTTTTCACATTCACAATTCAATTCTCCTTTAACCAGTTTCCCTTGGAGTTGTCCATCTTTCCCCACAGTGTCAACCCTTGTGCCATCAGGAGGTACTGCATATCACCTTCCAAGCCACTGACCCTCATTCTGCATGTTTCCATCACAAGGCATGGATAGCCAACTTCCAGAGCCCACCTGCTTCTCATCAGTCCTCATATGGTTTGTTGGCTGATGGGGCTACTGCTCAGTAGAACAGTTATGCCACAGCTTTGTGGGTGGCTGAGATCGTGAGACATATCCGGACTTTAAAAGATGGCCAAAGATGAATAACCATGTGTCACAGAATTGGCGCAATTCAGTAAATCTACTGCATTCTCCTAATGACTGAGTGAAATCAGATGACCACAAATTAAATCACAAAACAGAAAGTCTCTGTGATAAAGCTAACTGTGGGACCAAGCCTAAATGGTAGCCCCAATGTTTTTTTAAACATAAACATGAAAAGTGGTGAAAGCAGTAATTCAGTGTTCAAGAGAGTAAAAGAATTTGCAGTTAAAATTTGCGCCAAATCCAACCAGACCCCTCAAAAACATCCACAGCCACTAAGTCTTCAACTGCCCTAACCTCACAGACCTTAGGGCTTCCCAGGTGGCTCGGTGGTAAAGAATTCACGTGCCAAGCAGGAGATGAGCATTTCAATCCCTGGGTCGGGAAGATCTCCTGGAGAAAAAATGGCTAATCCACTGCAGTATTCTTGCCTGGGATAACTCATGGATGGAGGAGCCTTGTGGGCTACAGTCCATGGGGTCGCAAAGTGTTGGCTATGAGTAAGCAACTAAACAGCAGCCTCAGGACAGACCTTATCACGAGTCTGGAAGGGGTATGAGCTGAACTTCAGCTCCAGCAGCTGAAAATCATCAGCAGGTCAGGCAGATACAAGTTTAAACTCCACCTGGGCTGAGCAGAATCAAAAGGCAGGCTGGCTTTAAAAATACAGTAAGGGACTTCCCTGGCAGTCTGGTGGTTAAGACTCCATGCTTTGACTCCAGGGGATATTCCACTTCAGGAGATGTGGGTTTGATCCCTGGTCAGTGAACCACGATCCCACATGCTGTGTGGCACAGCCAAAAAAAATTTTTTTTAGAAGGTAAAGTTCAAAAAAAAAGAAAAAAAAATACGAACGGTGAAATGTATATCCATTACTTTAGAGTCTGTCATCTGTGCAGATGGAAAAAGAAGGAGGTTAAGGCTAGGCTGAGGAGGGATGACAACAGTTGAATCAAAGAGTCCATCCACAGAAATGTCCACTGGCAAGAAAATATGCTTCTCACTGCCCTCAAACAGGATCTTCCGCCACCCCCACCCCAGCACCCTGCCAGAAACAAAAGCCAGCCTGACTCATGTGTGAGTCATGGTCTCTGCATAGATACTATCTGAGTCATACACGCAGCGGTCCTCTTCCAGCTGTCAAATATTTAATCCTACTCACCTTTCTCCAACAAACAAGCGCTAATCAACTTGCCCATTTTCTCTCCTTTTCCTTTTTTAATTCCTGCTAAATGCCCACACATAGCAATTTAAAGGCACTCAAAAGAGAAAAGTTCAAAGTCAGCTGAACTTCTTCCGTCAAAAAATATCTAGGTGTATTTCCTTCCACTTTTTCTGTGCATGTAGCTCCACATTTTTGTTTACCGAGTTGGAATCATACTATACCTATTGTTTTAGAGTTTAGTTTTTCTTTTTGACTTAACAATACATCAAGATCATTTGCCCATTTCATAACTGTTCATATATTTTTACCAGCCACATAATGGCCAATCATGTATTTCACCATAATATACTTAAATCTCTTATCGTTAGACGTTGAAGTTGTTTCCAATTTTTTTTTGTTTTGCTTTTATTTTTTCATCTTCTCTTTTATTCTTCCATTCATGAATTTATTCTAGCCTTGTTAAAAAGTGCCTGGCATCTCACCACACTCTCTTAGAGTAAAATGCCAGCTTTGTGACCTTGTATAGTTTAATCTGTGAGCCTTGATTTTCTTATATGTAAAGTGGAGTTCATCATACTTGTTTTATGTGTATCTGAGGATTGGAGATAATATTTATTAAGTGCCTACAGCATAGTAGATGCTCAAAAGTGGTAACTTTGTATTTGAGAATGTAGATGGCTTAGAAATCATTTGGCTTTAATTAAGATGAAAGTGTACCACATTTGGCACTTAGGAGAGATGGCTGTTTTATTCCATCATTATTGCAGTATCAGAAGAGGTCTCATTCTGGTCTTCAATTCATGCAGAAAATATTTCTGGTGAAAATGCATTTTTTAACATTAAGCCCCTATAATTCCAAATTTAATTACATGTAGGTGGTCATTAGTGAAGGGACTAGATACTGATGTGGAATTAGAACCAGCAGCTGTCTGAGGAATGCAGGTATTTATGGCTCCCTGAAGAATCAGGCTAGGCTCCAGAGGCTGGCACTTCACCAGAGAAAAGCTGGTGAGTGCTAGTCCACCCCTAGCCTCTTAAGTAGTGAGAAGACTCCGTGGAGTTGGATGCCCACCAGCCCTCATGTGAACACATACAGATGGAAAGTCCAGAACTCACGAGCCTTAGAAAAGAGAGCAGACAAAAGGTCGGTCCGGAACTGGGAGAAGAAAACCCAGAGTGTTTTCCACACTTCCCCACCCTCAGAGCTGCTTTCCTCTGCTTTTGCTGAGGAAGCTGGAAGGAAACCTGAGTCCTGTAAGATGTGGGGTCAGGACAGGACATAAGGAGACACGATGGCCCCTGTCCCCCAGTCCTGTCTCTGGCACACAGTTTGAAACAACCCTTAACTTCTCTGACACATAACTGCTGGAGGGTTGGCTTTCCATCCCTCTCTCCATTTGCTCACCCCACCTCCAGTGGCCAGATGGCCTTTCTTCTGCAGTTAGCTCCCTGCTCATTCGCTCTTCTTGGTTAACACCTTACTTGCTAATTAATGTTCAGGTTAAGTAACAGTGTTTCTTTTCTCATATATAGGATAAGGAGTGTCTAGCGTTTTTGGTTTTTTTTTTCAGTTTTGTCCCGGTGCTTTATATATTCCACATATCTGTTTGTATATTGTGATTTAATGATCTAAGCATTGGGTACCTGTTCAAAGACCTAGTTTTTGTTCCTAGATCAACTACCTCCATGCATCCACTTAATACAGGGGTCATGAGTTATAAAATGCCTGCTGGGGCCAGGAAGAAGCTTGAAGGAATGAGGTAGCCCAGATAAAAGGCAATAGGTGGGACTGTAGGGGACTAGAAGGTGTGTATCTTGGCCTGAGGAGGTGTGGGGAAGGGAGGAATGGGGCCGTCTTAGGCTTACCACTGGATGACCAGCGCTGTGGGGTTTGCAGAGATGTTCTTGCCTGATCACCGAGTGAAGGAATGAATAGTTAAACATCCCCTTTTTTTCTAATATGCTTGTAAGCATCATTTATAGTACTTTTGTGTGTGAGATGTTATATGTTAGACCAGCAGTATTTGAACCTGTTGTATGAATATCACTCTTTTTAAAAAGTCAGCTTAACTCAACCATTAAGGAGGAATGAAATGTTATCACTTGGAGCAACATGGATGGACTTGGAGGGCGTTAGGTTCAGTGAAATTGTCAGACAGAGGAAAATGAATACTGTATGGTATCACTTATATGTGGAATCTTACCAAATACAGAAAACTAGTGAATATAACCAGAGAAGGCAATGGCACCTCACTCCAGTACTCTTGCCTGGAAAATCCCATGGACGGAGGATCCTGATAGGCTGCAGTCCATGGGGTCGCTAAGAGTCGGACACGACTGAGCGACTTCACTTTCACTTTTCCCTTTCATGCACTGGAGAAGGAAATGGCAACCCACTCCAGTATTCTTGCCTGGAGAATCCCAGGGACAGCAGAACCTGGTGGGCTGTCGTCTGTGGGGTCACACAGGGTCGGACACGACTGCTGTGACTTAGCAGCAGCAGAAACATATAATATTATACAACTATACTTCAATTTTATATTTTTTAAAAGTTGAATGATCATCTCGTGCATTACACAGTCTTTAGCAAAAGGAAGTTAACACAGTCCCACTAAAGTAAAATATGAAATAGTATACTTTCACAATAACAAACATTGGGAAACAGAAACTTTGCCTTTCCTTTTCTGAATAGTAATTCTGTAAATCTCATGGTAAATGTCAATATGAAACAGTCAGTAGGGAAAAGAAGAGTGAGGAGCAAGGTTTGGGAAATACAAAAGGTGTTTCGCAATTTTTTTCTGTTTTTTTTTTTTTGTCATGCTGCATGGCATGCAGAATCTTAGTTCCCAGTTCAGTTCAGTTCAGTTCAGTTGCTCAGTCCTGTCCAACTCTTTGCAAAACCATGGACTGTAGAACACCAGGCTTTCCTGTCCATCATCAACTCCCAGAGCTTGCTCAAGCTCATGTCCATCGAGTCGGTGATGCCATCCAACCATCTCATCCTCTGTCATCCTCTTCTCCTCCCACCTTCAATCTTTCCCAGCATCAGGGTCTTTTCAAATGAATCAATTTTTCGCATCAGGTGGCCAAAGTATTGGAGTTTCAACTTCAGCATCAGTCCTCCCAATGAATATTCAGGACTGATTTCCTTTAGGATGGACTGGTTGGATCTCCTTGCTATCCAAGGGACTCTCAAGAGTCTTCTCCAACACCACAGTTCAAAAGCATCAAGTTCCCAGGCCAGAGATCAAACCCATGCCCCCTGCAGTGGAAGTTCTGAGTCTTAACCACTGGACCTCCAGGGAAGTCCCTAGCAGCGCTTCATGTTAACCCACCTCAGTGCATTCTATAGAGACACCATCATACACCCCATGTATCTAGAACTTACCCAGACCTCAGATGTTCCCACATTCCTTCTTCATGACAAATTCTTAGAAAAATGAAATGTGTTTACAGCTATCCTTGGTTAATTACAGCATACATTTTATATTCCGTCTCCTTTGAAATTCTCATAAAACAGCAAATGAAGAAAGGCTTTATGTAGAAAGCCTTTGAATAATGCATCAAAGATCCATTAAAATAAATAAAGGTAATATATTTTAACAGCCCAGCCACAGACTAGTGGGGAATACTGAGTAATGAGTAACAGCAGAGCCAGAGGCTCTCACAACCACACTGGTTTTGGACAGAGGGTGAGCAATGCATGTTTGAAATGCCTAGCCATTTTGAAGTTCCCTTTTACTCTGTTTCTTAAGGAAACCATACAGTTGCCTTGAAATTATAGGCAACTACAGGAGGTTAATACATGGGCTTCCCTGGTGGCTCAGCTATAAAGATCTGCATGCCAATGCAGGAGACTTGGGTTTGCTCCCTGGGTCAGGAAGATCCCCTGGAGGAGGGAGTGGCAACCTGCTCCAGTATTCTTGCTTGGGAAATCTCATGGACAGAGGAGCATGGTGGGCTGCAGACAATGGGGTCACAAAAGAGTCGGACACGATTTAGCAACTAAACAAAAAACAACAACAGGAGGTATATGCGCTTAAAATTATATTGCCATCACAGGCAAGACTTGATAAATCCACACCTGAGATTAAGTGCAGTATGGGGGAAAGGCCACTGGAGGTACAGCCTGTAGTCTCTTGCTTTGTAAGCTTTCACCAGTTTTCTGCTGCCACAGTGATGATATATAATAAAAACCCACCCACATCAGTGGCATCAGATGATAAGCATTGGTTTCTACTGCTGGTCAGACCTGGGTTCACATGAGGCTTACTCCTGTGTCTGTGATCAGCTCTGGGTTGGCAAGGTGCCTCTACTGCTCTTCACTGAGCTCTGTCAGGTGCCTGGGGCCTCAGTTGGGACAATTGCCAGCTGAGCTCTGTGCTGCAAAGTCTGTCTTCTGCCAGCAGGCCAAGCTGGACCTGGGCGGTGGCAGCTTTCCCTACTGGGGGAGAGTCGGAACTCTAACGCCATCACTTCCTCTGCACTCTGTTGACCATGGCAGATCAGGAGGGCAGCCCAGGGATCGGGAAATAGACTCTACCTCTGGATGGAGAAGCCATACTCTTATTAGAGAGGGACCAGACAGAGGGAAGAGAAAAATTGGGACATTTTAATAATCAGGCTGTCACAGATCAGGGGCAAGTTATCTGAGTTCTTTAAGTAACCCCTGCCTTGCCCATCCCTGGAGAGGGAAATGGCAACTCAGTGCAGTATTCTTGCCTGGAAGATCTCATGGACAGAGGAGCCTGGTGGGCTGCAGTCCATAGGGTTGCAAAGAGTCGGGCACGACTGAGTGACTGAGCACGCCTTGCCCGAAATCCACAGATGGTTGTTCAACCCAGGGAAAGAAGGTAGTGAACATACTTTTAAACTCACATTCAATGCAATTGTCCAAGTGAAGTTAACCAAGGTGTGGTGTAGGGTATAGAACCAAAGAATCTTAAACATTTCTCTGTGAATGCCAGCAGTTTCAGCTGGTGCTGGGAGACTCCTGTTTCTAAAATCAAGAAACACTAAATTAGTTCTGGGTTTTGGAGCTGGCCATCACACCAGGCCACTCTCAGTCATCAAAACCCAAAGCCAGGACAAAGGCTGGGTTTCCAGTGCTGCTGCCCCCAGTAGAAGTCACAGCAAACTTTAGGACCAGCCATCACTTCTCCCAGGGAGTAAACTGGTCTTTTCCTTGTATTGTGAAGGAAAACAAAAGTATTATCTTTCTACCAAATATTATCACCAGGTACATAGGTTTCTTAGGAAGTAAGATCTTTCCAACTCCATCATTCTCTCAATTCTGTTTTTTCATAATATGCCTGGTGATGGTATTGAGAAATCAGCGTAAACATTTTCTAAGTAACAGTTTGCTGCTGCTTAGTCACTTCAGTCATGTCCAAGTCTTTGCAACCCCATGGACTGTAGCTCGCCAGGCTCCTCTGTCCATGGAATTCTCCAGTCAAGAATACTGGAGTGGGTTGCCATGCCCTCCTCCAAGGGATCTTCCTGATCCAGGGATTCAAGCGACATCTCCTGCATTGCAGGGGGGTTCTTTGCCACTGAGCCACCTGGGAAGCCCTATATATGTAAATGCTATGCTGGGCTTAGTCACTCAGTTGTGTTCGACTCTTTGCAACCCCATGGACTATAGCCCACCAGGCTCCTCTGAACATAGAGATTCTCCAGGCCAGAATACTGGAGTGGGTTGCCATGCCCTCCTCCAGGGGATCTTCCCAACTCAGGGACCGAACCTGAGTCTCCTGAATTCCAGGCAGATTCTTTACCGATCAGCCACCCGGGAAGCCCCAAGTAACCGTTTCCCTCACTATGAATGCCAAGAGGACACTGAGGCTGAACAGCCTCTCGACTAAATGCCTTCTCAATTCTGGGTGACAGGAACTATCACTCAAAAAGCCACATGAACTCACAGAGACGTCCAGAAGACACACATAGTCTTTTTATCTCTGCGTTTCTGAGCCTTCTTCATCTAGGACAGCCCCTTCTCAGACGCTTGGCTCCTTGTCAGTAACCCTGGGCAACAGTATGGTTGTTCATGGCATAAGGAGAAGCAGTTCCTGGGGTGACCAGGACACAGACCTTCCAGAAATCAAATCCAAGGCAAGACACATGTCAAGCAGCCTTTTGCACGTAGCAGTCTGCCAAGCACCACTCCAAACATCAAGTAACCTCAAATTGGATGCTTTCAATTATACACTAATTAACAAGAAGAGGACGGTGTTTTGTTTTCACCTCAGACTGTGCTGGAGAGATCCAGGCAAATTAGCCCCCCAACTGCTGGAATTTCCCAAGACTTTGTAGCCTTGTTGTGAGCGAGGCCCCGCAGCAATGGGAAGGACAGAGGCCTGGGCTCCAGGCGGCCAGAAGAAGAGCCTCAGGGCGGCCATGCCTCCCCAGGGTGGGAAGGGGCCCCAAACAGGGGTCATGGTCCCTGACCCTGCAGCACAGAATCCCTCAGCAGCACCAGGGAGCCCCACTCACCCTACAGCCCAGCCGCTGCTTGGAAGCTGTGGTCGAGTCTTCCTAAAAGCCGCCTTCATCTTAAACCCGCTTAAAGGCTAAAGGCAAACAAATCCTCCTTGAAACCTGAGTCTGTTTTAAGATGTCTTTACTAAAATCCCTGCTGAACTATTAGCTGCCGTGTCATATAATTTCCTTTTCCTGAGAGTACATTCTTGGTGATTACCACTACAAGGAATTATAAGGCTCGCCCTGTAAGAAGGTCTGCGCAGTTTCCCACGGTGATAATGTGTTACTAAGGCGATTTTCTGAATTTCTACCTGAGGTGTTTTTTTCATTTTGCTCCAACTACTGAAGCCTTCCCTTTTTTTTTAATTTGCCTTTCCTGAGTTAGAAACGCTGTGTGGGATGGTTGATTTAGGTCTAAGGTCCTTAGCACAAAGGTGAGTTTGGGGGCAAAACATCAGAATTTATGATCAAGCTTTCTTCAGAATGAAATATATTTCTTTGGATGTTTTAAACTTAATTTTGCAATGGTATTGTCGATGATTTTGTGTGTTTATAATCTGTTTATGTAGTATCATCTTCTCTTCAAGACTTTATTCAATAAATAGGAAATACTATATAGTTCTAGATTCAAATTAGGTTTAATTTGAAATGTCTTTATTTTAAAATATGACTTTAAAATATGTCCGTTTTTAATTTGCACTTTTATTTCCCACTGTTGTCCAATCCATGGATCTTGAGTTTTATTGTTAAAAATGGTTGACTTTTTTTTTTATTTTTTACCAACTACAAACAGTGAATTTTAAAGCTTAATTTATATGGGATCAAGGGTAACCTGAACATATTAGATTACTCCAGAAAAAATATTCTAATGGAAGAAAATTGAAAGGAGACAAGTTCCATCTCAATAAATGTTCATGCTGTCTAACAGTTCAAGTCAGCTCGGGACACTCTCAGAGAGTCAGCTGTGCATCAGGAATTGCCATGACAGGCCAGGTGTTCAAGTACGTGACTTCAGGGGTCTCTTTACAAACTTGCATCACCTTTAAAATACTATGTTCCTTTGTGTAAGCTTTCAGAAAGTAGCTGTTGCTGATGGTGCTGCTAAGTCACTTCAGTCATGTCCGACTCTTTGCGACCCTATGGACAGCAGCCCACCAGGCTCCTCCATCCACAGGATTCTCTAGGCAAGAATACTGGACTGGGTTGCCATTTCTTTCTCCATCAGAAAGTAGAGAGGAGGATAATGAACGCATACAAAGCACCTGTCCTATGCCAGCTCTGAGCTAAATCCTGTCATCTTTCTTTGTTTTTCTGATACTTAGTTCAGTTCATTCACTCAGTCGTGTCCAACTTTTTGCAACCCCATGGACTGAGCATGGCAGGCCTCCCTGTCCATCACCAACTCCTGGAGTTTACTCAAACTCATGTCCATTGAGTCGGTGATGCCATCCAACCATCTCATCTTCTGTTGTCCCCTTCTCCTCCCACCTTCAATCTTTCTGTTGCTTAGTCACGTCCAACCCTGTGTGACCCCGTGGACTGCAGCACGCCAGGATTCCCTGTACTTCACTATCTCTCGGAGTTTGTTCATTGAGTCCATTGAATATGTTGAGTCCATCACCGCATGTCCATTTGAGTCAGTGATGCCATCCAACCATCTCGTCCTCTGTCGTCCCCTTCTCCTCTTGCCTTCAATCTTTCCCAGCATCACGGTATTTTCCAATGAGTCAGCCCTTTTCATCAGGTGGCCAAAGTATTGGAGCTTCCTTCTTACAAAGTACTGAATTACACACCCTGTTTTAAAGATGAGGTTGCAGATTGAGTATTGTGCTTAGGAAATGAAGTGAAAATTCAAACATAAGTCCTGCTGATTCCAAGCACCCTCAGCTGATCACGGAAGAACCTGTCACCTTCTGCGGCCAGCCCTGGGCCTGACTCTGCTTGCTTGCACAGGAAGGTGGGGAGCAACAGAATTGGACCTACTGAGAGAAAGGCTGCATTTCCTTCCTGGGGAAATAAGTTGGGACTCTCAGTAATCACAGAAGTTAACAACAGATGGCAGTACATACACGTAACAGTGGTGCCTGTGTTAAATCAGTACTTTTTCTTTTTCTGACTTGTGTATTGTTTTCAATCAAACAAGTGCTTTCAGTGAGTCATCTGAGCATTTTGTACAGAGCATCCCTACCCACTGGAATTTTTAAAAAATGAAAATATCAGCTATCAGACAAGTTGATCTTTGCGTCTCTCACTGTAACAGTAATGCCAGAGCAGATTCAGCGTCCGCTGTTCTAAACCTGGCTTACACAACCCTCCTTAGGACCCCTTGCTGCTTAAGGAATTTCCTTCTGCTTTTTCTTTCTCAAAGCTTACACACAGACTGGAGATACCAGGGATGCCAAGAAAGTGCTTTTTGAAAAACTCTTTGTTGTCAAACAGTCATGAAACGTGTTCACCTTCAAATGAGCATTAGGACATAGAGTTGGATCCTCAGCCTGGCTGTGTGTGTGACAGATATACAGCCTGGTGGCCCTTTGTGACCACATTTCCAGAAACATCCCTCCTGGAGCTTCCCGGATTCACCACAAACATAATGAACTCCCAAGACATCTCTGCCTCTGAGGCTCAGTGCGCCAGGCAGTCTGCAGAGCCTTGCTGTGTTCCAGCGTTGTGCCTTTATAACTAGGTTGGAAGTTTCCTTAAGTTTCTCTAGGGTGAACCTCTGGTGTGTTTCTTTTTTTTTTTCTTATTGACATAAATGAGCTCCCTCAGTTGGCTTTTGGCAACTACCTCAAATAAAATTTTCCTAACCCCGAATCAGCTCTGGCATTATTGTCAGTGAGAGATGCAAAGATCAACTCGTCTGATAGCTGACCTTTTTCTACCTGCGGGGGAAAAAAAAAGAGTCTTTTTTTCTGAGAACTCTGGCCCCGGGATGCTGGCTTTAATGAGCATCTTTGGATTGTCCCCATGGGGCAGGACATTAGATGACACCAGGCAGCTCTGTTTGGCTGAGGATCCATTCATCTTCATCGATAAAAATGTAAACTCGGTGCCTCAACATATTTTTATTGTGTACCAGCTATGTGTTTGGTATTGTGCCGGGTGCTATAATGTGGCTTGAAATTAGTTTTCAAACAACACGAATTTCTGTGTGGAAAAAAGCTACTACAATAGGAGTTAAAAGTTATCACCTTACTGTTTATCAATGTATCTTTCTTATCCTCTAGTATGTTATCATTTATGAATTGGGCAAAATATTGATCACTCACTGCTCCCTGTGAAGAACACATTAAACTACTTTCTCTAGCAAAACCAGACTGTTTTTTGGATGCTGCCGGATAACAAAGAGCTGAGTGGAATTAGTATTCTGTTTGCTTCTGCCCAGCCTGCAGAGTGGGATGAACCTGCAGATTTGCTTTGTCAATGACAGCGGCAGTGATAAGGACAGCGATGCTGATGACAGCAAGACCGAAACCAGCCTGGACACCCCCTTGTCTCCCATGGTGAGTCTCCGAGCTGCCGCTGAGGTTCAGAGTGTGCTTTCCTGGTCACTTAGCTGCTTTTCTGTTGTTGATCAGGAACAAACATTGCAGAGATTTAAAAAGAGATGTCTCATGACATTTCTTAACATGTGAAGTGTGAAAGTCACTCAGTCGTGTCCAATTCTTTGCGACCCCATGGACTGTAGCCCACCAGGCTCCTCTTTCCATGGGATTCTCCAGGCGAGAATACAAGAGTGGGTAGCCATTCTCTTCTCCAGGGGATCTTCCTGTCTCCAGCACTGCGGGAGATTCTTTATTGCCTGAGCCACTGGGAAAGCCCTTCTTAATGTGACATGGTCCTAAAATGTGAGTGATTGAAAACTTAAAACTGTGATCTGAGGATATATAAGTTCTGTTAAAGTTAGCAACTCCTTTCATATTAAATCATCAGGGAAATCACATAGGCCCTAAAAATTATGAAAGAAAATATGCTATAAAAAGGAATGAAATGTTGCCATTTGCAGAGACATGGATGGACCTAGAGACTGTCGTAAGACTGAAGTAGTCAGAAAGAGAAAAACAAATATTATATATTAACACATATATGTGGAATCTAGAAAAATGGTATAGGTGATCTTATTGCAACACAGAAATAGAGACACAGACGTAGAGAACATCTGGATGCTGGAGGGGAAAGTAGAATGATGAACTGGGAGATTGGGATTGATATATATACACTACTAAGTGTAAAATAGATAACTAATGGGAACCTACTGTATACAACAAGGAACTCTATTCAGTGCTCTGTGGTGACCTAAATGGGAAGGGAATCCAAAAAAGAGGGGATATATGTAAACATATAGCTGATTCACTTTGCTATAGGGCAGAAACTAACACAGTATTGTAAAGCAGCTATATACCAATAAAAATTAATTTTAAAAAAAGAATTGCATGCAGTAAATAAAAAAATAGAAAATGTGCTATATACCATTCCTTCCCCATTGGTCTTAGAAATATGAGCATAGACTAGCCGTGGACACATTTTAAAAGATAGGGGATGGGGTCTGGGCAGGGGGTGGGAGGGCTAACACTTAAAAGATACCGCTCAGAGAAACCAACAAGATAATGTGGGTTAAGCATTGCTTACTTTTCCTTGTGGGGTTTCCCTGGTGGCCCAGTGGTAAAGAGTCCACTTGCCAAGCTGGAGACAAAGGTCAGATGTCTGGGTCAGGAAGATCCCCTGGAGAAGAAAATGACAACCCACTCCGGTATTCTTGCCCATGGATAGAGAAGACTGGCGGGCTACAGCCCATGGTGTCGCAACAAGTGGGACTCGACTTAGCAACTAAATAACACTTTTCCTTGCACACATATACAAAAGATGGCTTGATGATCCTGAGTGCTAGTTCCTGAATTTCTTTCCTCTCTGGAATGCCTATCCAGCACCTTTCTTATTGAAGACCAACTAACAGGAAACTGTGTTAGTTGTTGAGTACAGTGCCACATGAGAACTTCTTTGGATAGCTGAGATCCTGTCCACTCAAGGAGGAACACACCACCTTAGCTCTGGGTGAAGTATTTTGCTGTAGTCTGTTCACTTCAAGAAAGGTTTGAGAGTAAGAATCAAAGAAAAGTCTCAAGTTTGTTATAAATATATATTCTCCCTATTATTAATTATGTTACTTTTTATGCTAAAATCAGCCTTTTATTGATACTGAGGAGATAAACTACCTTTGAAAATGTTATTTGCTAAAAAAGAGGAGTATATAGATATAGATATACATGTAACTGATTCACTTTGCTGTACAGCAAAAACTAACACAACATTGTAAAGGAACTATATGCCAATAAAAATTAATTAAAAAGTTAAAAAAGAATTATATTGAAATATAATTATTAAATATAAAATAACAAATAAATAAATGCAAAAAATAATATGCAAAGAACTTAGAACAATGGTAGCACATTGTTTCCATTAAATGCTGTGTGCTAAGTCGCTTCAGTCATGTCCGACTCTTTCTGACCCCCTGGACTGTAGCCTCCCAGGCTCCTCTGTCCATGGGATTCTCCGGGCAAGAATACTGGAGTGGGTTGCCATGCTTTCCTCCAGGGGAATTTCCTGACCCATTAAATGCTGATGGTAAATAAGTAATCATTCAATAAAAGTTATTTGTGATTGGTACAGATCAAACCAAGAGTTGAGTTGTGCTGATGGAGGGGACCCTTGGTCGCTCTGAGAGAGGACTCAGGGAAGGCTGTAGTCCATCTCCAAAGGTGGTACCCAGCACACAAAGCTCAGGTGCTGCATTTTTTCCCTTCGCAGAGCAAACAGAGTTCTTCCTATTCAGATAGAGACACTACTGAAGAAGAATCCGAATCCCTGGATGACATGGATTTCCTTACAAGGCAAAAGAAATTGCAAGCCGAAGCCAAAATGGCCCTTGCCATGGCCAAACCAATGGCCAAAATGCAAGTAGAAGTGGAAAAACAGAACAGGAAAAAGTCTCCCGTCGCTGATCTCGTAAGCAGCAAGCACTGAAACGCAACTGACTGGGGGCTTACGTGTGGTGGTTGGCTGGCGAGTGGTGGCTGCAAATGGTTGAGGTTGTCTCAGTCCTTTCCCAGAGTTATGCAAACTTGGGTTTCTAGAAGGCACTGTGTAAAACGTCACTGAGAAATATTTAAGTCTGTTTCTTTTTCCTTCCTACTGTATCACAGAAGGATGCATAAGCTACAGATTTCACAAACATAAACTTTGCTCCCCATTCATATCTACTCTGTGTCTTCGGGGCAGTATTAGCTGTTGTGAGAATATTTTAATTCCTTTAAAGAGGTCTCAGTTTAAGAACCCATTGCTGTGGCAAACTCACTATTGCTTTAATTCTTTGTTCCTGCCATTCAGTGAAGACAGTATGATAGAGTGGATAAAGGCCCTGGCCTTTGGAGCTTAAGACGAGCCCTGCCATTGATCTACTGCTGGGCTCTGGGCAAGTCTCAGTTTTCTCATCTATAAAATGGGGATAATAGTAACACCTGTGTCAGAGCACGATTGTGAGAATTCAGTGGAAAAAGTGTTCAAAGCACTTGGCACAGTGCTTGTAGCATGCTATAAATTAATAAATAGTGGATCTTAGTAATGTAATCTATGTAACTGATACTGCTTGAGCTCCCTGGTAATTCATTTGTGGATCTAATTATTGACTCTCAGTTGTAGACCAGTCCAAAAGCTTTTGATTTGAGTAGTGTCCCATTATGATGCTGATAACATTTGAGAATGTGTGGTATATGAATGGAGGGCCTTGCATTGGAAAAGTCAGACAGGGAAGGCTTTTAAGTGAGGACCCTGAAGTGGGTGAATGAAGGTGGGTTTTTTAGGAGAAATCTGGGTCCTGTGTTCAGTGTGCTTACTGCTCTGCTCTCATCTGTTTCTTCCCTTTGTGTCTTCAGCTGCCACACATGCCTCATATAAGTGAATGCTTGATGAAAAGAAGTTTAAAGCCCACTGACCTGAGAGACATGACCATTGGGCAGCTACAAGTGATAGTCAATGATCTCCATTCCCAGATAGAAAGTAAGTGTAAGATACTCTGGGAAATGGGATATGAAGTGTTAAATATCATGGGATATCACGTTTCCTTGGGGTCCTCCTGTGTCCTTGCAAGGAAAGGAAGAGAATTGACACTCTCTTTTTTCCTTTTTTTTTTCACTATAAAATGTTGAGAAACTTTAAGACTTTTTCAAGATTCACAGAGATTAAGGGTCCTTTTCATTCATCTGAAATCCCCAGCTTCTAGCATAGTGCCTGGCATATAGTTGAGTCGCAACACCTGTTTGTAGAATACAATTTAGTAGTTCCAGGTCTTTTATTATATTTATATATATTTGTATACATATTATACGTATACAATTATAAGCTCAGCTTTTACTTGTATATACATTTATTTTAGCTAATCAGATCCAATACACCTCATGTTGTGGGACTACAGGTGGCGAAAGTGTATAGCACCGATAGGTGAAAATTATAGGGTGAGAAGGAGTGGGCCTTTTACCCCCAGAATAAAGAAGGACCTCTAGCCGAAGTGTGCAGGGAATTGTAGTAAGTGAGTGGCATTCACTCAACTGGTTGTGCAGAGAAAGCACGTGCTGGGCCAGTAACAGAGAGAGCTCAATCACTGGGGCATCTTGCTGAGTCCAGATAAACTCATGAGCCCTACAGCCTTGAAACATATGAGTCCATAAAGTCCATGGCTGATAGATTAAAACCACCTAAGAGACCTGCCAACCCAATGCAAACCAACTTTGAAAAAACATTTGGGAACCAAGTGGGGAAATTGGAACACTGACTAAATATTTTATTAAAGATGTATTGACTTTTTCAGGTACAATAAAGGCATTATGGTTATGTTAATTAAAAAAAAAAAAGGAGCTCTGTCTTTAGAGATCCATACTGAAGCATTTATGGATGAAACAATAGGATGTCTGAAATTCACTTTAAAATGACCTCATTGGAGAAGGGGAGAAAGATCAGTTACGACTGGCCAGGAGTTGATTATTTTTGAAGCAGATTGGATGCATAGGGCAGAGGGATTCATTAAACAAGTCTCTTTGCTTTTGTATCACTTTGAAAATGTCCATAATAAAAAATTTTAAACTTCATATAGAAGTTTAGAATAGAATCCATGCTCTATGCCAGCATAGAAAGCTGCCCTAAGAACTCACTAGAAAAAAATAAAATACACAGTGGCAAGTTAATACCTTCAGTATTTTGGGGAGGTGGGGCAACCACACCAGGAAGCAAGAGGGAATCTTAGTTCCCCAACAAGGGATCAAACTCACACCCACAGCAGTGCAAGCACGGAGTCTTAACCTCTTAACATAATACCTTCAATATTTTAAAATCAAAAGAAAGGATTTGCATTTTAATTAGTAAACCATAGATTCATAGGATTTTTTTTGAAGTTCTACTACATTTTAATTTTGTTGAGAATAAATTACTAGGAGTATTTTTCTTTCAAGGATTTAAAAGGCTTTCTGATCTCTTACCATTGAAACATCTTCCTTAGACTTTTAAATAATAACATTGCCAGCTAGTCCTTTTCAGCAGTAGAGGAAGGTTTAGATTTCTTTGTATGATTTTTTTTCCTCCTTTTTAAAATTGAAAACAAATCTGAACTAAAGGCAGGTAAATGCATCATTTCAGGTCTGAATCCAGCGTTTTCAAGGAGGACCTTGCTGAGTAGCCTCTTCCTTTCTTTTGTTGCTGGGCCTAGAGCTCTTGCCAAATGAGTGCTCTCCCCACATGTCCATGTGTTCAGACCTAGAAGCTTTTGTTCTAAGCCAGTGTGAGGGGAAAAAAGCGAGAAGCAGCCCCGGGGCTTGTTTGTATTTTCCAATGGCAGAAGCCAGATTAACCCAGTGCACAGATTTCAGGAAGACTAGCCATATTTCTATCTATTTTATTCCCAGTATAAAATCCTAAGGAGTCTTTTCCTCAGTACCTGTTGTCTGGAGACCAGGTTTATTTCTTCAGGTCATTCATATCTCATTCTCCCACATTTTTAGATATTAATCTTTCTTTGAACAGCCTGAATATTGGGCTGCTCCTCCTCATGGCCCCAGGTAACCTTTGAGCATTCTCAAGCCCCTCCCTCTCCAGCTGGGCATCTAATGCGGTGCTCGCCAGGTGCGGCGGCCCCTCCAGCTCTCAGTGTGGCTGGAGCCCCCTGAAGATGAACAGTGGAAAACTCAACATGCCCCAGACTTTTACACTCATGTATCTTCAAAATAAAATCCCGCTGCTTCTAACAAGCTACTTTCCTAACAGCTAACCACATCTTTTCCCACTTTAATGTGAATGTAATTGGATTTACTTCATACTCCTTTTCTTCCAACACTTCTGTAAGTAGGCAAACTAGTGCTCTCAAATGGGTGACTTCTCCTGAGCTTCTGAGAAGCGAATGAGAACCCGAACATTTCAGCACAAATACTTTCCTACTGTGTTTAGCTGTTTGTATATATGTGTGTGTCTGTATGGTACACATACAATGGTCCATACATAGTTTTACATCCTGACTTTGATGCAGCTTCATCTATTTCTATTGCTCTCTTTCCTTTGCCCCAGGCTTGAATGAAGAGCTGGTCCAGCTGCTCCTCATCCGAGATGAGCTGCACACGGAGCAGGACGCCATGCTGGTGGACATTGAGGACTTGACCAGGTCAGTGGGGCGTCACCCTTCCCAAAGAAGGAAAGAAGCCCGGGATGATCGGAAGCTTAAGAATTAAGGCAGGAGTGAGGTGGCGCTAGTGGTAAAGAATCTGCCTGCCAACACGGGAGATGAGGGTTCGATCCCTGGGTTGGGAAGATCCCCTGGAGAAGGAAATGGCAACCCACTCCAGTATTATTGCCTGGAGAATCTCACAGAGGAGCCTGCAGGGCTACAGTCCATGGGGTTGTAGAGAGTCAGACGAGACTGAGGAATTGACACACACGTGGAGCTGTCGAGAATTTCTTCCTTTACTTTCATGAGTAACTCGCCTAATCTCTGCTGGTGTCATATATTTAGATGGAGGGAGGCAGTCCACAGGATCTCAAAGAGTCGGACATGATTGAGTGACTGAGCATGCATGCAAGTGGCCAGGACTGCTCCCACCCAAATGCTTTGCTTCTTCACAACCATCCTTCACTCATGATGGATTGTCAATGCATTGGAACACCCCCACCTCAATCTGGTCAGCAGTTCTGGCCTAAGAACTTTATCCTGAAGGACCATCCCCTAGGGAGTTGTCCCTCAGCCCTTCCATGCTGGCATGTTTCCAGCACATGGTGGGTGCCCCCAAGTGGTACTTGCTGTTATCTGACCCAACTCCTGATGACATCTGTCATGCCCAGAAGGCAAGGACCCTGGCATCCTTCCACAGCACCAGTGCCACCAGATTGCTCTCACCATGGGAAGACTCCAAGACTTGGGTTTTCTAGCTGGGCCTGGCTCTAGGTCCCCTCTCGGTAAAGAGGTGAAGAATGCCTCCTTCCCTGGGGAATAGGGAAACTAGACTAATGCTGGTCAAGATCTTGCATTTCTTTGTCATTTTCTTTGTGGAAAAGCCTCTCACAATAAGTATGTGAAGTGCGTGAAAAAACTGTGAGCATTCCTACGGTCTTATGACACCTTTTCTGAGTCAGTATAAACTGAAGTCTTTAAACCACAAGGCAACAATTACTATTAATCCCAGAAATGGTATTCA
The DNA here is from genome assembly GCA_024291935.2 of Okapia johnstoni. Lineage (NCBI taxonomy): Eukaryota > Metazoa > Chordata > Mammalia > Artiodactyla > Giraffidae > Okapia > Okapia johnstoni. The sequence goes on along the minus strand of CM044323.1, from coordinate 34,655,882 downwards.
GAGAGTAGAGGCTCCTGAAGAAAGAAAGAAAACTGCTTGTCACAATAACATAAGGAATTAACCATGTGATCCAGAACCATCCAAGGGAAACTTGACAACATATGTAGTGACAATGCTCTCAGCACTCACCACAGGGACCTCTTCTCTGTGTGAAACACTGGGTAAAATATTTTCCCAAATGCAATGTTATAAAAATAGCTCAGGTAGCAAAATAAAGGCTGCAGAACTATGTTTAAGTTTGTTTTTAAAGACCTATGGGCAGCACTCTGTTTTGTATGCTTTGGATGTTATTGCCATTGCTCCTAACAAAAACAAACAAACAAACAAAAAACCAGAAGGTTTCTTCTCATACCTTCTTAGCATGTTTGCCTGCATCTGAAATATGGTAACACTCAAATATTGTTACTGCCCCCTACAGATATATTCAGGCACTGCACCAACAATTGTAAGACACCTCCCTTTTGTTAGGCTAAGAACTTTGCATATAGGGGTTAAGATTATGGGAAATCAGGGGCTTCCCTTGTGGCCCACTAGTAAAGAAATCCGCCTGCCAATTCAGGAGACAGGGGTTCAATCCCTGGTCCAGGAGCCTCGGAGCAACTAAGTCCCTGATCCACAACTGTTGAGCCTCTGCTCTAGAGCCCGCGAGCTGCAATTACTGCAGACCAGTGCCCTAAAGCCCGTGCTCCGCAATAAGAGAAGCCACCACGATGAGAAGCCCGCACAATGCAACTAAAGAGTAACCCCTGCTCCCCACAACTAGAGAAAAGCACATGCAATAACAAAAAACCCAGCACAGCTAATAAATAAATAAAATTATTTTTTAAAAAAAAGATTATGGGAAATTAATAGTGAACTATACAAGGACATGCATCTTTTGAAAAATATGTAAACTCTTTCATCAATTCTGTGACTTGCCAGTGGTAACAGAGGACAGTTTCTCTGTCCCTCAGAGCAGCGCTGTCACTCCTTGGTGCAAAGAAGACATTCAGAGGCCCCTCCCTTTCCTCAGACTGTTCAGCTGTTACTTAGGTCTGCAGTGTACTATGTTTATACTGCAGATGGTATGATCATGGGAGACAGGGAGGGCAGAACCATAGGGTTTAGAGGAGAGGAGTCACTTACTTAAAGGTGTTGGAGGAACCCTTGAAACAAGAGCAGGTGGGGAGTAGTTTCTATGTCCATTTCTGGATGCAGAAATATAATTTTGCTCATGGGGGGGAATCTAAATATACTTCAACTTCCCCAAAGGTGGCCGTGCCAGAATGTTGCAGCCAGACCCCAGAGGCTGAGAGCATGGCTACCAGGAAGCCCTGCTCACCTGCTCCCTTTACCTGTCCAGCTCCTACCATTTAGGTGTCAGTTTAGATCCTTGGTTGTCAATTTCAATTGCACATTGGAATCACCTGGGGAGCTTTTAAAATATTGATGCCTGGGTCTCACTCCCAGAGGTTCTGATTTAACTATTCTGTGAGACAGGGACTTATTTTTTTTTTTAATTAATTTATTTATTTTAGTTGGAGGCTAATTACTTTACAGTATTGTAGTGGTTTTTGCCATACATTGACTTGAATCAGCCATGAGTTTACATGTCTTTGGCCATACCACCCTGAACGCGCCCGATCTCGTCTGATCTCAGAAGCTAAGCAGAGTCGGGCCTGGTTAGTACTTGGATGGGAGACAGGCACTTATGTGCATCAGAAGTTTTTCAGAGTTTTCCTGGTGACTCCAATACACAGCCTAATTTGAAAACCACGGGTTTAGATACTTCTTTGGAGTAGTACCCCCTGAACCACCAAGACTGGCCTAGGACCCTCTTTGTGCTTCTGGCAGCACAGCATTCCTCCCAAGTGGGGCCTGATCATATTGTGTTATATTTGTTTACTCTCTCCCAACCTGGCTGTGTTGTTGTTCAGTTGCTATGTCATGTCCAACTCTGCAACTCCATAGACTGCAGTACCCCAGGCTTCCCTGACCTCTGCTCTCTCCCGGAGCTTGCTCAAACTCATGTCCTTTGACTCCGTGATGCCATCCAACCATCTCATCCTCTGTCACCCCCTTGTCCTCCTGCCTTCAATCTTTCCCAGCATCAGGGTCTTTTCCAGTGAGTTGGTTCTTTACATCAGGTGGCCAAAGTATTAGATCTTCAGCTTCAGACACAGTGCTTACTTTCATTCATTTCAGAGTCCTCAGGGCCTAAGACAGGGGCTGCCAAGCACATAGTAAGTCTTCAAAAGGGATTGTTGATACAAAGTAGTTCTTGTGGGGCTTGAGTGAAATTAATTTTACTGAAGACTTTCATATAAATAGTTGATGAGAACCTTTTAGTTTTATAAACTGAAACTCTTTCCCTCCTTTGTTTAAAATTTTAATGAAATTCACCCTTGTATGTATATCTCAAAAATAACGCCCAACTTTCAATATTTTCTGAAGCTATTGCCTTTCTGTTCTTTCCTTGTCTCTCAGAAAACCTCATGTTGTAGGTTTGCACATACACTCACACAAAGAGATACATATTTAAAGCTGCTGTAAGAACCATAATTTAATTAGCTACATGGAATCTTAGCCACTGGGTATCAAAATATTTCTTGAGCTGAATTTGTTTAAGTGAGGCCCATGAGCTACTTTATGAAAATAATCAAGACTCTTTTACACACATAAAAAAGATGATCTGCTAAAAGGCATGATTTTTATTGGGGATACAGTGCTACTGTTATCTTTTTTCCTGAGCCCCTTTCGTGTTCAGTGAATATCAGAATATTATTTGTGGGCTGCTGCATGTGGCAAGGACACTACTGTCACTTCCCTTTTCTGAAAATATTTGTGGTTTGTCTTCCCTGTGCCATAGATGTGAGACATTCTGCATCATTAATACCGTTGAGTTACACTTGATGTCACTGACTACCCGAGTCAAGGCAGCACACAGAAATTGCCCCCGAACCTTTGATTACAGCTGGAAACCACAGCATTAGATAACTTTTCTCTTGCCCAATTTATAATTTCCTAAGATCCTCCTTCAAAACATTTGTTTCTTGCAGCCTTCAGACCCTACCACTCTCCCAGAAGACGTTTGATTAGTGCCCATTTGAGTGACATCAGCAGCTTGGCCATTCCCCTCTCTCCATCTCCACTGGCCAGCTGCTCGGTTGTGGGCTCACAGGCCATGACAGGACTTGATGAGTAAGAAGGTTTACCCAGCCCTGTCCCCACCCTCACTGACCCAATCATGCCCTTAGGACTAACTGAGGGGGAAAGAGTATCAAATATGGGAAATCTTTGCATCCACCAAAGCCTATCATGCGTTCTAAAGACATTACTACCCTTTGTAAGAATGATATTGGGTTATTGTATTATTAACAGGAGCCTTGTTAATACTTACATTTGCATCTTTGTGCATATTTAGATAAAGTAGTCATGCAGTTAACTTTCTGTCACAATAGCTTGTTCTGACTTTTTTGCTTAGCACTTATTTTCTGTCTGCTGTCTCCTAATTTGCTGTCTGTTCCTTTCTTGTCTCTTTCCATTGAAATATATGCCCCATGAGAACAAAGAGTTCATTGTCTGCTCACCACCAAATCCCCATCACCAGAAGCAGTGCGCCTGGCACAGAGAAGGCCATATGAAACATTTGCTGAATAAATTATCCTAGTTAATTTTCCCTTTTCGTTTTTAAACACAGCGCTTTTCTTCTCAAAGAAAAATGGCATCTACATGTCTCAGGCTAACCCAGTGACTTACTAGATAAAAGGAATCATACATAGAATATAAAAATTGAAGGGAATTCCCTGGCAGTCTAGTAGTTAGGACTCCATCCTTCCACTGCTGAGGGCACAGCTTCAGTCCCTGGTTGGACAACTAAGATCCGTCACCATCCATAGTTAGGGTCTTCCCTGGTGGACCAGTGGTTAAGACCATGCTCCCAATGCAGGGGGCCGTGGGTTTAATTCCTGGTCAGATCCTGCATGCCAGGCAGCTTGGCCATTAAAAAAAAAATCAAAAGAAGGCACATTCATTTCAATTCAAGTACTGTTTCTTTTTCTTTTTTTCTCTTTTTTTGAATTAAGTACTGTTTCTTGATTCCCTTGATTTAACTATGGAGGATGTTTTAGCTGCCAATGGAAAAGTAGTTTGGATCTTCCTCCTCAGCACTAAATAATTGTGTTATTCATTCCACAGACATGCCGAGAGTCAACAGAAGCACCTGGCTGAGAAAATGCCTGCAAAGTGAAAAGAAGCCATCCAACCAGAGGACAAGCTGACTTCCTTTTGCTTCTGTGGTTGTAAAAATGCTGTTGCTAAAGGTGGCACAGAAACAAACAAATATCAGTGTTAGTCATTGATAATGTCTGAAGCTTAACGTCCAGTGATTGGCCTTTGCTTCTTAATTTATTTTAATTTTTTTACTGTGCCACTCAATATCAGGCATTTTAATAAGATATTGTTACAAAAAAATGTATAGTACTTACACCACCACAAGTCATGGTTAATCAAAGAGGGTAGTTTTAACTTTATTTTTATTTGTTTAGAGATTATGAGTTGGAGCAGTATTTTACCATTGACTGCTGTCATTCTTCACTGTAGTTTTAAAGAAGAACGGTAAATGACGGTGCTATCCAAGTCAAAAAATACATGCCTGCCTCGTAGTGAAGTTGTAGCTCTCCGTAATATGTATATTTTAATCAGTTTTCAACATTTTGTGAATGTTGACTACCTGAAGTTCATTTTTAGATGTGCTATTAACATTCTGTTGGATTCAGAGGGTTCCTTAAAAGTTTTATGTATAAATATGTAAAATAAAGATTAAAACTTTGTTTCATAGGATATGTCTTTTTGCTCACTAGCAAGCCCTACGCTGGCTATATATGTCTGTCTTCACTCTTCCACAACTGAAATCCCCCACTGGGAATCCTTTATCAGTGAAAAACAAAGGGCTCCAGAGAACAGGCAATGCAGGGAATTGCCAGGAAGATTTGTGGAGTGTTTGGAGCCTGTGTGCGAGAGTGTGTGTGTGTATGTGTGTGTGTGTGTGGTCCAAAGAAGGCAATATCAGCAACATCAGAGCCAGCACGTTTGTTCCTGCTTTAAGTTATCAGTTGTGATTTCAACACTTGTGGCTCAATGGTAAAGAACCTGCCTGCCAATGCAGGAAACATAAGAGATGTGAGTTTGATCCCTGAGTCAGGAAGATCCCCTGGAGGAGGAAATGGCAACCCACTCCAGTATTCTTTCCTGGAGAATCCATGGACAGAGGAGCCTCGCAGGCTGCAGTTCGTGGGGTCGCAAAGAATCAGACACAACTGATGCGACTAACACACACACGATTTAACAGCTGCTTGACTTGTCAGAGCCAATGACTGCATCAGACCACATTTACCAAATTTGCCGCATGAACAAATGACACCCGCATTTACACTTTTCCCAAGGCTAGTTGGTGCCATTTTTCACATTTCGATCACTGCTTTTGGTCATGTGACGAAAAATGCCAAGTCTAACGCAATTACAGAGTGTTCCTCAGTAGGTAGAGAGTTTCAGTGGCTCAGACAGTAAAGAATATGCCTGCAATCAGGAGACCCAGGTTCGATCCCTGGGTTGGGAAGATCCCCTGGAGGAGGAGATGGCTACCCGCTCCAGTATTCTTGCCCAGAGAATTTTATGGACAGAGGAGCCTGGTGGGCTACAGTCCATAGGGTCACAAACAGTCAGACACAGCTAAGCAGCTAACACACTTCAGAAAATCAGTGTCATCAGCGAATGTCCACATAGGTATTAAAGAACCATAAACTAAAGCAGTCAGCATTCCAGAACCACCCACAGACCACCTGTTTTCACTATAAGGTCCATGATATAATCCAAAGATAGAAGGTTAATCCACTGTTTCCATTTTCCTTTTTTAAAAATCTTCTGATAAGTAATTCAGAGTTGCCAGGTTTCAGAGCTTCTTGTTTATTAAAATAGGCCTTCTTACAGTGAAACACTCATCATTTCTTTATGGGCCTCAATCAGATTATTTTCATTTGTAATAGAAAAATAATGCAGCCCATAATTATATCTGGTTTTTGAGAGTTGACTGTTGAGTGGAGCAGGGTGCTCACCACCGGGCTGGTGGATGGAGCCTCAAGTCCTCCCTTGGCCAAGATCTCTAATGAGCCCCAAAGTCCTGCACTGGCTGTCAGTGCTCCCCTGAGGTGACCCCAGCCCTGAAAATCCAGGCATGGCTGCTGGAGCTTTGCTGCTCCAGCTGGGTGAGGATATTAGTCACTAAGCCAGTGGTTCTCATTTTCAGCGGCACAGTGGAGTCACTTGGAGAACTTCAGAAACCATGGGTACCTGCATCCCACCTCCACAGACACTAATTTAATTGATCCAGGATGTGGCATGGGCATCAGGATTTAATCAAGTTCCCTTTGTGACACTAATGTTAAGAACCATGGCCTTGAACTTCCTTTTTTTTTAGCTTTCCTTAAATCATTTTTAGTATCTATTATAGTATATTCCTATTAATTTGGGACTCTGGGGGAAAGCCAACCAAGGATGAGTACCACAAAAATGCCTGAGCCCAAGTGAGAGAAGTGCAGTGACCAAAACCTCCTACAGTGACATCTGCAACCTGAAATCCTGACACTAAAACTCGGCCCACCAAGAAAGACGAGCTTCGTTTTTTTTAAATCCTTGTCAGAATTGCCCTTTCCAATAAAAATTTAGAAGTGAGCTTTCTTTGTGTTAAGCAATGCAGTCTCTCTGGCTCGAAATACGTTCTGAAGAAATTCATGGCCTCGAAGCCCTTCAGTTGTTTGAAGCCCATAATTGTAACTGAAAATCCCCTTACTCGAGAAGGAAGAGGGACTTCCCTGGTGGCCCAGTGGCTTAAACTCTGTGCTCCCAATGCAGGGGGCCCAGGTTCAATTCCTGGTCAGAGAACTAGATCTGAAATGCTGCAACTAGAACCTGGCACAGCCAAATGAACAAGTAAATTAAAAAAAAAAAAAAGGAAGGAAGTGAGATTGCTCTCACAGGGGCCCTTCAAAACACATCTGGGGGCAAAGCCAGCTGAAAGTAGAGCAGTTCCACCCACTACCTAAAGACCCTCAAAGGAAACTGTACCAGTCTCCCTGTCACACTACCCTACCCCCGGTAGATATGTCACCAGGTGACTCACCTCCAAGAGGATTCTTTAAAAATTGAGTCTTTCCAGTCCCTTTGCTTTTTCAGCAAGGACTGGGATTATTCCCAAAAGGATTCTTATCTGCTCTAGGTTACCCCTCCATGCATTAGCTAGGACCCTCACTAGTTCACCTGGCTTAGGTAGATGCTACAATTCCTTACCTAAAAAATTGGGCTGCCTCTCCTCCCAATTAATTTTAAGAAAAAGAGGTATAAGCGAGAATGCATGGGTTCTGAGGCCAGGGGAACTGGGCACAAGGCTGACTCCACTGTCTTCCCAGTGATTAGACCTTAAGCAAGTCACTAAAGCTCTATGTTATCTTAGTTTACCTCCTGCACATAGGATCTCTTGGTTATTAACCTATTAACCTATTAACATAGGTTATTCTAAAGATTGAATAAAATAGTCTCCATAAAATAACTGATGCCCAGTGCGTATGCACTTTGTCACTCAGTTGTGTCTGACTCGTTGCGACCCCACGGACTGCAGCCCGAGAGGCTCCTCTGTCTGTGGGATTCTCCAGGCAAGAATACTGGGTGGGCTGACATTTCCTCCTCCAGGGGACCTTCCCAACCCAGGGATCGAACCTGAACCTCCTGGCAATGCAGGAGGATTCTTTATCACTGAGCCACCTAGGAAGCCCCTGACACCCAGTAGATACCCAATAATTGTTGAAAGGAGAAGTAAATGATCACGATTTGGGTTTAGGAGGCATTCTGTATTTTACCGGTTTTGAGATTTAACACGGAGGTGATGGAATTCCAGTTGAGTTATTTCAAATCCTCAAAGGTGATTCTGTGAAAGTGCTGCACTCGATATGCCAGCAAATTTGGAAAACTCAGCAGTGGCCACAGGACTGGAAAAGGTCAGTTTTCATTCCAATCCCAAAGAAAGGCAATGCCAAAGAATGCTCAAACTACCACACAATTGCACTCATCTCACACGCTAGTAACGTAATGCTCAAAATTCTCCAAGCCAGGCTTCAGCAATACATGAACCGTGAACTTCCAGATGTTCAGCTGGTTTTAGAAAAGGCAGAGGAGCCAGAGATCAAATTGCCAATATCCGCTGGATCATCGAAAAAGCAAGAGAGTTCCAGAAAAACATCTATTTCTGCTTTAATGACTATGCCAAAGCCTTTGACTGTGTGGATCACAATCAACTGTGGAAAATTCTGAAAGAGATGGGAATACCAGACCATCTGACCTGTCTCTTGAGAAACCTGTATGCAGGTCAGGAAGCAACAGTTACTGGACATGGAACAACAGACTGGTTCCAAATAGGAAAAGGAGTACGTCAAGGCTGTATATTGTCACCCTGCTTATTTAACTTATATGCAGAGTACATCATGAGAAACGCTGGGATGGAAGAAACACAAGTGGAATCAAGATTGCTGGGAGAAGTATCAATAACCTCATATATGCAGATGACACCACCCTTATGGCAGAAAGTGAAGAAGAACTAAAGAGCCTCTTGATGAAGGAGAAAGAGGAGAGTGAAAAAGTTGGCTTAAAGCTCAACGTTCGGAAAACTAAGATCATGGCATCTGGTCCCATCACTTCATGGGAAATAGATGGGGAAACAGTGGAAACAGTGTCAGGCTTTATTTTTGGGGGCTCCAGAATTACTGCAGGTGGTGATTGCAGCCATGAAATTAAAAGACGCTTACTCCTTGGAAGGAAGGTTATGGCCAACCTAGATAGCATATTTAAAAGCAGAGACATTACTTTGCCAACAAAAGTCCGTCTAGTCAAGGCTATGGTTTTTCCAGTGGTCATGTATGGATGTGAGAGTTGGACAGTGAAGAAAGCTGAGCGCCGAAGAATTGATGCTTTTGAACTGTGGTGTTGGAGAAGACTCTTGAGAGTCCCTTGGACTGCAAGGAGATCCAATCAATCCATCCTAAAGGAGATGAGTCCTTGGTGTTCATTGGAAGGACTGATGTTGAAGCTGAAACTCCACTACTTTGGCCGCCTCATTCGAAGGGTTGACTCATTGGAAAAGACCCTAATGCTGGGTAGGATTGGGGGCGGGAGGAGAAGGGGACGACAGAGGATGAGATGGTTGGATGGCATCACCGACTCAATGGACATGGGTTTGGGTGGAGTCCGGGAGTTGGTGATGGACAGAGAGGCCTGGCGTGCTGCAGTTCATGGGGTCGCATAGAGTTGGACACGACTGAGCGACTGAACTGAACTGAACTGAACTGAACTGGAGGCTTTTTTTTTCTTGTTTATTAATTATTCATTTACAAAATTTACAAAACAGATGCTTAAAGAAGAAATCCACTTCAATCTTCCAGCACCTCCTCCGTCCTCCAGATGTTGATGTTACAACTCCAAATGTTACAACACCATTCTCAGCACTTGTACAAATGGATGCACACATTTTGGTTTTGTTTTGATTTGTTATACAAAGGTGGGGTCACATACAGCTCAGGGCTTTGCAACCTGCTTTATCCTTGGACACCCTTCCAAATCAGTACATACAGACCTAAGCTATTTTTAAAAGCTATATAGTAATGCCCAGTATGATGGAATATACTTTACTAGTCATTCCCTTTAATGAGGAACATTAAGGATCTTTCCAGATCTCCACTAAAAACAGTGATACAATAAACATGCTTGTAGTTACATCTCCTGTGCTTTAATTCTGTGATTACCTCCTTTTTTCTTTAACTATTACTTGGTGTTTTGTTTAGATACTTCATAGTGTGTGCTGTGTGCTCACTCAATCATGTCCGGCTCTTGCGAGCCCATGGACTGTAGACTGCCAGGCTCCTCTATCCACAGAGTTTTCCAGGCCAGAATATTGGAGTGGGTCATCATGCCCTCCTCCAGGGGATCTTCCTGACCCAGGTATCAAACCTGGATCTCTTTACATCTCCTGCATTGGGAGGCAGGTTCTTCACCACTGAGCCATCTGGGAAGCCCACTTTAGAGTACAGAGAGCTAATTAAGGTGGGGAAGACCAGGTGAGTCTATTGTAAAGAAGTTCAATTTCTTAAAACAAAATTGGCGTACCACCCCCCCTTATCTGACTAACACCAATTCATTTGTAGAACGTAGGTGTCACTTCCTTGACGCAACTGTTTCTGTCTATTACACACACACACACACACACACACACACACACACACACACTTAGGCTCCAAGGATTATCAACTGCTTCCTGAATACAGACTTTTCTCTGTTTCCTCTTTGAGGGTAGAGGCAAACCCCAGCCATCTTTGTAACAATAGCCCTCAGCACAGAAGCAGGCATAATCTCTCTTGAAGGGAAATGCTGACCGTTGGGACCCACCCTTTCAACGTTTCACTCTTCCTGATGCCTAACACTCCTCCCCTTAGCTTCGAGAGGAGACCCTCGGCCTGACTTTCACTCAGGTTTAATCTCACTGCTTTCAAGCTTGAAACCCCCTATCCGATTGACTGTTCCTTAAGTCCCTCCCTTTCCAAGTTTTGGATCTATGATCCCAAACACTTTCCTTCCACAGAATGTCATCTCTACTGTCTCTAACAGACAGCCCTCTGGTGGTTAATTCATCTGCTGAAATTCATCCCACTCCACCATGTTCTTACAGAGAATTACAGAGTTATAACAGAGTTGTTCCTAGGAAGCAGCTAAACAGACAGAGACTGGTTTCAGACCCACCATCCCTTTGCATTTAGCTGTGACTGATGCCTGATTTTCACCAATGGAGTGAAATAAAGTATGATGTGACTTAATTCCAAGCAAGGCTTTGAAGAAGGGACTTGCCATCTCCATGCTTTCTCCCTCCTTGCACCAGCCACAATCCCAAGGACCTAGAGGAAGGCAGAGCCACCATATGGAAGGTGTTGGGGTTCCTGAGTACAGTGAACGAGAAAAGCTGCCTGCTGTAGAGTTGGGTTTGCCTCAGATGGTTGCAGAAGTAAGAAACAAACTCTGACTATGCTCGAGACATCATACTGCATTAAATCTCTATGTCACCACAACTAGCATTACCATAGCTGATGCAAGTCCTTAACGAGGACAGCCATAGTCCTTTACGAAAGATCTGGGACACAAACCAGGTCTCTGAAGCCAAATTCCATTTTCTTAGTCACCACGCCACACTGCTAGAGGCTCTGCTTCTTCCCTCTAGAAAATCTCTTCTAGGTCAGTGACTCACCCTTTTTCAGTTCATGGACCTCTTCAGTTTAGCTTAAATCCTGTCTCCCAGTCTTTATTTTCCTTTAGCCACCAGGGCAGAAACCAGATCAGGTCAAAATAAGATTCATCATGAGCAAACAATCAGTTCATGCCACAAAAAAGAACCTGGATTTTATTATGATGTCAGAAACACAAATGTTTATCAAGTGACTACAGGAGACTACTCTGGCATTCTCTGGAAAAGCTGTGGGTGTCTGCAATCCTCAGCACCAGGCTTCAACCATTACCGCCCCAGTTGAATCCTGATGCTTAGAAACGCAATTACCTTTTGCACTGACGTTCATTTATTTTTTTCTAAATAGGATATGACATATTCATTATGAGATAGGTTGATGGGTAATGAGTTTTCCAGGATATTTTAATTGAGGTTTATAGTCAGTTGTTGGTATAAATTAGTATTATGTTTAATAATTTATGAACTAATGGTCTCTCTCTCTGCTTAGTCGCTCAGTCATGTCCAACTCTTTGCAACCCCCTAGCTGCACAGAATGAAAAGTCTCACTCCTCAGAAATAGTCCTTTCATTTCGTAGCTTTGGTTGGAAATGACTTACCAGGACTAATTAATTAGTTTAAGTAACGCTTTGCCATAGCACCTTTCTCTCTGAATATCCCTCTGTTCAAGAACAATGCTCTGCCTATGTTCATAACGTGGCCCTTGTTTTTAAAACTACTGAATCCACTGCTCTGCACACTGTATTAAGAGCACAAGGTAGAAAAGCAGTACTAACGGTAAAACAGATTTTATTTCCACCCACCAGACTAGGCATTCAAACTTTCTCAGTGATTATTTACTACCAGAGTCTTTTTTCTTTTATATTCAATCAATACCTTATTTGCTTTCTGGCTTTGCAGAAAATAGTGGCATGTATCCTGATTCTGGTAAAGCATAGACAAGGCTGCAAGTGAGTTCTTTAATTTTCTGCCTCATAAAGTTACTTCCTTCCAGATGTCTGTTAGTTCTCAGTAGAAATTACAGTCACCTTGTGAGGGGGCTTTTTAGGTCACAGAGCATCACCTACGTATTAGAAATGACATTTGAAAGACAACCGGGGGTTCACTTCAGTAGCAATTCAGATGTGAGAGTTCAAGGTGTGGACTCTCACAGGCAACACAGAGAGAGGACTTTACTATTTATCATAAAGCATCCGTTTCCTCTTTCCAGTAATGTGAAGGGCTCTCGTCCCTGCTGCTTAAGAAGGCTGATTTTAAGATGTGTCATTGCCTCAGACGCAAATCAGATTGAGAGCGGGGTGCCAGGCAACTCTGTCAGGCTAAGTAATTTTTTAAGGGAAGTAATAAACGCCTCAGGAAGAATAATTCCGTGTGGGGATATTTCATATGGGAGAAATAAATCCGACTCCCTGCAGTTCTGGCTAAACTAAGAGTGGGAGGAAAACAGAACATGAGTCTTTTCGGAGTTCCCAAACAGTCTCACCACACTGTAAGCGGTGGGTGCTGGGTCTTCAGAGAGACAGCCTCTTTCACTTCCGGGGCCGAGGCCCAGAGCAGGAAAGGCGAACGTGAGGACAGATGGTGGAAACGCCTCAGTGAGCAGCCCAGGAGACAAGGCAGTGTCTGCAGACCCCGGCGCCTCTGCTGCAGGCCTTCCCACGACGAAACTGTGGTGCTAGAACACATTGCTCGGCAGTCTCCTGCGGGTGTTTCCTCTGTGAGAGTCAGAGTTAGAGAGCTATCTGGTGTGCCTTTCAGGAGACCTGCAGTGTCTCTTGAGGACATTCTTCAGTCTCCAGTGGGACTCAGTGAAGCTCAGAGCCAGGCCCACCTGTAGGAGTTCTGAGGCCTAGAAGGGGTTTGGCAATTTAGCAAAGGCAGCCTTGAAGGAACTGAACTGCTAAGGTTTTCTGAGTTCTGTAGGCAATATGTAAATAGTTAAAACCTCATTTGCGTTCCCTCTACTTTCCAAGCTGATCTGAGGGCTTCTTCCCTCATAAACATTAGGCAAAATTGTATTTCTAAGAGTCACTCAGGAAATACAAATTAATAGGCTTTAAAAGGAAGGGGTCAATCCAACAGTAAAAAATAAAACATAATAGTTTGAAATAGTCTGTATTCCCCTTTTGACCGCACTTGAAATTTGATGTTCATTTGACCCTTTCAAGTCTTATTTTCTCTATCTCTTGTTTCCATTATAATCAGCCCAGTCTCCTGATTTGCATAACTGCTGTGCCAATATCATACTAACAATGCCCTCCTCAACTCACCGAACTAAAAAGTCTCAGTGCCCACTTCCTCTTTGCAAAAGTACACATATGTGTATCACTTCCCAAATTATACTCATCAAGAATTTTGGACTATAAAATCATCCAAAAGTTGTTTTCATCTGAGACAGTTAACTGCTCCTTTAAAGCATCAAAGTTGTTTTGATTTCATATCTTAAGAGTCTCTATACGTACAAGTTGGGGCCAAATATACTCACGCATCCTCAGAATTTTGAATTTCAAAGAAAGCAGGAAGTTCTCATACAAATTACTTTCATTTCAGGTGCTTGCATGGATTTTCCTCTACCACCAATTAATTGGGCAAGCAGCATTGCTCTTACATCACACAAGAAAATGAAAGCCAAATCTCAGATTTCTGAGACAAGTACTTATGGTCATTCCCAACTCAAAGTTACTCAGGCTTCTTGGCTCAAGATGAAAGCCTTTTCATTGGGAATTCCTTTGGCTTCACTTTCCAGGCCAGTCGTACAAACCATCCAAAACCAGGACTTTAGGAAAACAATAGCTTTACCATATAGCCAAATGGTCCATATAGTCAAAGCTATGGTTTTTTCCAGTCGTCATGTACAGATGTGAGAATTGGTCTGTAAAGAAGGCTGATTGCTCAAGAATTGATGCTTTCAAACTGTGGTGCTGGATAAGACTCTTGAGAGTCCCTTGGACTGCAAGGAAATCAAACCAGTCAGCCTAAAAGGAAATCAACCCTGAATATTCATTGGAAGGACTATTGCTAAAGCTCCAATACTTTGGCCACCTGATGATACAAAGAGCCAACTCATTGGAAAAGACCGTGGTGCCGGGAAAGATTGAAGGCAAAAGGAGAAGGAGGTGGCAGAGGATGAGATGGTTAGATAGCATCATTGGCTCAATGGACATGAATTTGAGCAAACTCTGAAAGATAGTGGAGGACAGAGGAGCCTGTGTGCTACAGTCCATGGAGCTGCAAAGAGTTGAACTCGACTTAGCGACTGAAAAACAAAACTTTTCTTTCCAAGTTCCGAAGCCCATCTATGACAAATTAGTTAAGAACTTGAGATGGTATAACTCTTAAGTTACCTTATTATCCCTGTGAAGTGAAAGTTACTCAGTCATGTCCAATGCTTTGCAACCCCATGGACTATACAATCCATAGAATTCTCCAGGCCAAAATACTGGAGTGGGTAACTGTTCCCTTCTCCAGGGGATCTTCCAATCCCTATAAGTTGCTTCAAATTCTTTTGAGGAACTGAAAAAGTATCATAACCAAATCAATATCTTTATATTTAATTATATCTCTGTCTATATGTTCTAATCTATATATTTCCTGGTGGCTCACATAGTAAAGAATCTTCCTGCAATGCAAGGCAGATGGGAATGGCTACCCACTCTAGTATTTTTGCCTGGAGAATTCCATGGAGAGAGGAACCTGGTGGGCTAGAGTCCATGGGGTCGCCAAGAGTTGGACATG
The DNA here is from genome assembly GCA_024291935.2 of Okapia johnstoni. Taxonomy (NCBI): domain Eukaryota; kingdom Metazoa; phylum Chordata; class Mammalia; order Artiodactyla; family Giraffidae; genus Okapia; species Okapia johnstoni. The sequence goes on along the minus strand of CM044323.1, from coordinate 34,640,839 downwards.
ACTGAGCAACAAACACACATATTTTTCTCTATATATTTATTTAGCTTTCAGTTCAGTTCAGTTCAGTCGCTCAGTCATGTCCGACTCCCTGCGACCCCATGAACTGCAGCACGCCAGGCCTCTCTGTCCATCACCAACTCCCAGAGTCCACCCAAACCCATGCCCATCGAGTCATTGATGCCATCCAGCCATCTCATCCTCTGTCGTCCCCTTCTCCTCCTGCTCTCAATCCTTCCCAGCATCAGGGTCTTTTCCAATGAGTCAGCTCTTCGCATGAGGTGGCCAAAGTATTGGAGTATCAGCTTCAACATCAGTCCTTCCAATGAACACCCAGGACTGATCTCCTTTAGGATGGACTGGTTGGATCTCCTTGCAGTCCAAGGGACTCTCAAGATCTTCTCCAACAACACAGTTCAAAAGCATCAATTCTTTGGCACTCATCTTTCTTCACCATCCAACTCTCACATCCATACATGACCCCTGGAAAAACCATAGCCTTGACTATATGGAACTTTGTTGGCAAAGTAATGTCTCTGCTTTTTAATACGCTGTCTAGGTTGGTCATAACTTTCCTTCCAAGGAGTAAGCGTCTTTTAATTTCATGGCTGCAATCCTTCTCTGGCTACCAAAACCTGGAAACTCCTCCCAGTGGCAGAATCTCCAGGTAGCTACCAAAGATGGAAATCTACTTTGTTTTAGAAGATCAAGTCAGTAAAAACCAGTCTTGATGTCAACTTTACCTGCATCCGAAATCTCTTTGGTCCCTCCTCTCATTCATATTTCCAGTATCCTATTGTAATCAGATTCTGCTCTTGCCGTCAGTGGTATTAATAGCTATGGCCTTTGTATTCTCAGTGCCTGTTACCATTCTTCTGGCTACTTCGGGGATCTCTTTGCCAACTCTATGTGGTTCTGCCGATGCTGTAAGACTTGCTGCCAGCTTCCTCTATCACCAAAGTGACCTAGGCAGGTAAACCCAAAGGAATACCCATTCTGCCACCTTCCATGGGCTCATTAATGGGCATGTGACCACAGCAGCACCAATTAGAAGCTTCCCTGGAATTGATATACAGATACTGAACTTTCTCAACTGAGAAAATAAGAGCCTGGCAGCCCCCTTGTATACTGTGTGGAGAGAGAGCTTGCATCAGAAACTAAAGATAGAGGACCTCCCTGGTAGTCCAGTGGCTAAGACTTCATGCTGTTAATGCAGGGAGCCTGGGTTTGATTCCCAGTCAGGGAACTAGTTCCCACATGCTGCAACTAAAGATCCAGCATACTGCAAATAAGACCTGGCACAGCCAAATAAATAAATTAATTTTTTTTGAAAGAAAGAAGAAGCTAAGGAGAGCAGTAAGTCAAGCGGTGATGGAGGAGAAGGAGAAAACCTTGATGACATCCTATGAGTTTGGATTTAGCCTGAAGCCAGATCCACCCCTGGACATTTTGTTATAGCAGCCAATAATTTCCCATTTTACTTATACTAGTTGAGTCAGATTTCTGTCAAGATTGAAGGAGTCCTGCCTGTACTTTTGTCTCTGATCTTGTGGCCCTGTTCCTATCACCTCAACCCATCCTCCACATGGCTAAGTGATCTTGTAATGTTTCTAAAAAACATCTGATTTTAACATGTGCTCAGTGTCTTAAAATCTTAAAACCCATAGTATAAAATAGAAACTCTCTGCATGATGTTCAAGGCTTTTTATTCAGTTACCTGAATAGATGTTAACAGTGACAACATTCAGAACCTGAGTCAATGTTCTCTGAGCTAAAATACATATGGGAAGAGAGTTTAGTCGTGTTGGCTTTCCTGTTGTGTAGTTTGTGATTTCTCTTACTGACCGTTAGAGTCAAACCTTGGGCTGAGCCCTGAAATAGAGTTAGGTCCCTTCTTGCTAACCCTATGATGCAGTGATGCAGAAAATACCCCTTAATGATGTTAGATTTCTTTCGTAAAGTTCCAACCGCTGAATCTAAACCAGGGGAAATGGGAGGTCACAGTAAAGTCAAGGTAGTAATAAGAATACCCTTCATTTATGCTTTCTGGAGAACTAACAGTATCCTGTTAACCTGAAAAAAGTTATTGAAACTTCCCAGAGCTGTCCAACTTGCCCTCAGGAAATAATCTGGACCTTTTTGCCTTAGTTCATTATCTCATATGATCTCAGAACATTCCTGAGAATAAGGGAAAGCAAGCAGGTGTGCTTTTCATTTTGCAGAAAGAGAACTGGACACAGAGGGATTAAGAGGGGATTTCCCAAGAGTTGATAGTAACTGTGCAACCAGGATTAGAATGTCACACTTACAGTATTAGCCCAGTGCTCTTCAAACTTAGTCACTCACATAGTCCCCCCCAAAATGGTTAAAACCCTGCCCTCCTCATACATTCATAAGGTGACTTCAAAATTTGTCCATCATATATTTAAGAAATTGCAAAAAATATCATTTCTATAACTTTCTAAATATAAACATTTAAAAATATATCTGCTAGGAAATTCAAACAGGGGCTCCATGACAACCTAGAGAGGTGGGATGGGATGGGAGGTGGGAGGGAGATTCGAGAGGGAGGGGACATGTGTATACCTATGACTGATTCATAGTGGTGTATAGCAGAAACCAACACGATATTGTAAAGCAATCGGCCTTCAATTAAAAATAAATAAATAAATAATATAAATCTGCTATACCCCATAGAATGCATCTTTTAAATGTATCCAATAGAATTTAAATACCAAGTCAATCGGACTATCATATCCATTTTAAAAAGGATAAATGAGTAGGCTAGGCTTAATTTTTTTTTAATTTTTTATCTATTGGCTGTGCTGGGTCTTCGTTGCCGCACTTGGGCTGCCTCTAGCTGTGGCGAAAAGGGCCTACTCTTCATTGCGGTGTGTGAGCTTCTCAGTGTGCTGACTTCTCTTGTTGCAGAGCACAGGCACTAGCTGTTCAGGCTTCAGGAGTTGCAGCATACGGGCTCAGTGGTTGTAACTCTTCGGGCTCTAGCGTGCTAGCTCAGTAGTTGTGGTTCGCAGGCTTAGCTGCTCTGCCGAATGTGAAAACTTCCCAGACCAGGGATCAAACCAGTGTCCCTTGCATTGCAAGGTGGATTCTTAACCACTGGACCACCAGAGAAGCCCCTTGTTTATTCTCGAACTCATATTCCATTCTAATTCCTCTCAAAACTTAGTACTAACATATTTTTAGGTTTTAATGTTTTATTGACATTTAAACATTTTTAAATGTTTTATTTATCACCCTATCATACTTCTTCACACATAAATATCAATTTAAATTTTTAAGTTTCCTGTGACCATAAAGTTTAAAGTAACAAAATTCTTCTATATTTGTTACTATTACACTTACTGTTATTAATCAGTTGATTAAAGCAACAAAAGTCTATTGTAAACTTTGATGAACAATTATAGACTAAAAAGAGAAATGGTACTGGAAATGCACATTTTATTGAGAGGGTCTTTTCCAATTAATTCATGTATCTACCCATAAACATTACTTATTGATAGAATGAGACAGAGTTCTCCATCATTCCTATTCCCATTATTTGTATTTAAGGATGTAAACCTTGAAAAAAAACCTATTCATAATTAAGTAGATAGGAGTGGAAGGAGTCTTGTATGTCACTGTCAATCAATTCTTTGAGTTCCCTTTGAATTATATGCCAAAAACTTGCTGTGATCTATCATCAAAAATTACTTTTAGTGATCTTTCAGATGACAACTCCATTAGTTCTTGAATTTCATTGACAGCAAAGTACTGGAAACCCCTTGACTTGCAACAATTTACTAGCCCGTGATTAGAGCTATATACTGTTTCATACATGTTCCTATACTGCCCAGGTTTCTTCACAGGTGATTTTTCACCACATGGGGGATTGCATCTCAGTGAGACTGGTGAGAAAAGCCATTCGTTTGTTAAGTAAGAGGAGAAGGATTGGAAAAAGGAAGATGGGAAAGAAACCAGCAGGACAACTTTCTCGGTGCCTTCTCAGGCAGATCAAATTTGAGAAATGACTCATAGGGAAGTTGAGGATCTAGACATTGGTTCCCTAAAGCTATCCATCCCCAGCCATCTCTTGGAAAGTCTTTGTAAAGTCTTTTGGCATAAGCATACTGCAATTTGAAGACCACTATGCATGCTAAGTCACTTCAGTTGTGTCCGACTCTGCGACCTTATGGATTGTGGCTCGCCAGGCTCCTCTGTCCATGGGATTCTCCAGGCAAGAATGTTGGAGTGGGTTGCCACTTCCTCCTCCAGGGGATCTTCCTTATCCTGGGACGGAATCCACGTCTCCTTCAGCTCCTGTATTGCAGGGGGATTCTTTCCTGCTGAGCCACCGGGGAAGTCCTTGAAGACCACTGTATTAGCTCATTCTTCTACCAATTTTAAATATCTCCTTCAAATTTGTGCCCTATCCTTATACCTTGTATGTCAATCATCAACAATATGTTGGACATTCTTACAATTATTGGGCCTACAACAACCAAAAAAGGCAAAATTCCTGCCTTCCACACTAGTGGTGGAGACAAACAATAAATTATCAGAATTTGAGTCTGTTTCACACTGAGCGTGATATGGCATGGTCATGGCAGTCAGAAATGGTAAGCTCAGGCTAATGCTAATCCTCAAACACTGCTGTCTTGTTTCCCCTGTAACCTGCAAGGGCAGAGGGTACTGGGGCCTTCATCCTAAGTTTCCCCTGCACCAGGCAGAGTACCAGGCACAGAACAGGCTCTCCATACAAATTTGACTAATTAACTGAGTGAAATTGCAAGTCAAAGAAATTGTATTTATCTTTCCAAAATGTCTGACACAATTGTCCTTTAAAGGGAAATACTGTAGAACCATTCATAAAATCAAAGCCTTTTTATATCCAGAAGAAAACTCAGTAACCACCTGATCCCTTCTCTTCTTTTTTTAAATAAACTGTTTATTTTCCCCCAGCCTTATTTACATTTTCTGTTAAAGAGTATGTGAAGGAACAGTGTAAGACCACCGTGGTTGTTCCTCCCGGGTCAGTGGCCTGAGCCACAGCAGCTGTAGACCAGTCTTCAGAGGCGGGCAGAGTGCTGCGGTCCTCCAGGAAGAGCTGCTGGAAGGCACTGTGGCTACCTGTGCCTGTAGACCCTGTGCTTACAGACCCGCCTGCAACTTGGGATTGAGTAGCAATAAATTCGGGAACTGGAGCAATTCGTGCACCCTGAAATTCCTCCTGAGTCTCAGCCTTTTCACAGCTGCCTGCTCTTCCTTTTTAGTCTCTTTTCAGGATCCCTGTAGAAGCAGAGACAGCACTTGACCTCCCAGAAGTGTGCACCTGAGATGGAGCAGCACAGACGCAAGCATGGCCACGTCAGACCCCGGGAGCTCCCCTCTTGCTGCAGGGGTGGCAGTGTCCACACAGCGCTGGGGAGAGTCTCTGTGACCTGGGGCAACAGTAGGTGGGTTACCATAAGACACCTCTGTGAGACTGGTGGTCACCCCTGGGGTCTGTAACCACAGAAGACAGGGCAGAAGCTTTCTACTCTGTAAGTTAGTGATGCTTACACAAGTGGATGAAATGCCCCACAATGGGAGTTGCTCCCATGGCTGCAGCAAACTTCAGCACAGCTTGGCGGAATGGCCAGCATTCCTGGAGCAGAAGACACTGGCATCAGTGATTAATGATTAATGAGGTAGTTCAGTTCAGTTCAGTTCAATCACTCAGTCATGTCGATTCTTTGCAACCCCATGGACTGCAGCACGCCAGGTAATGAGGTAACGCCATCACTTTTCCTTTTGTAGATGTGCTGTTCCATTTGGAGGTCAGGGTTAGTGCCCCTAAGTGGTTTCCTCTGTGAGGGATTTGAGGACATCCTCCTCCTTCATTTGCAGGACATCAAGGGCTCCACATATTGTGAAATTCTCCCTTTAAGTTACAAGCGGGAGCCCAGAACATGCCGCCATATGGATCCCTCTCTGGCTAGTGTGGAAAGAACATTTTGCCTTTTCTTGAAGAAGAAAATTTAAGCCTGGGAAGGTAAAGCAGTTTGTCAAGGTCATGAATCCAGTCAGTGACAGATGTTATATTTGCGGCTAGTGGAAAATCTCTGGATACCTTCAATTCAGGTAAAATCTGCCTCCAGCATTGCCCCAGTTTGATAGTTGCCACTGAGAAATGTCCCTGCCCTGTACCCCTGTAACTTCCCAACAAAGCCTTAGCATCTATATAAAAAGTGAAATAAGAAACTGTTTCTCCTACTATTTCATGAAATCCCTTGGAATTCACAAAAAAAAATATATCTCATAACAGAAACAATTGGTTAATTGGGTCACTTAAAGTGGCTACTTCTACAACCCAAAATGTGGTTTCTGTTTTTTAACTTGGAGAGCATGAATGGAATTTCTAATGAATGGGAGTCTTCTACAGTTTCACTGTGAATTTAATATCTGTAAATGGAGCCCCAAGGCCAAATTTCCCATAAATGGTTAGCAGGATTATTGGTGAGGAAGATTCCTTAGACAGAGAAAGAGCAGTTCGAGTGGAAATGCAATTGCTTCTGTTTTGAGGTCTCTGGGGCAAGTCCTTGGGATGGGTGCTGCCCCCACAAAAGGGAAGTCCCTGGTGGCTGAATAAAGAGGTTCCGAGTAAAAGAAAAAAAAGAGTTGTTTTATTACCCTGGCACAAATGGAAACCAAAGAAGTAAATAAAGGACGAGCTTCAGAGAGGACAGTTTGATGGTTTGGTTTCTGGGTGTGTCCCCAGTGGTTTCACTTTGCATTTCTCTGGCACTTGATTGAGGTGATGTGCCATGAGAAGTTTCTGCTCGTGGCTTTCCAATAAGAAACCCTGGAAACCACACTCAGGGGTAGGGACCGGCAAATCCCAAAAAGGAGATTATTTCACAGTTATCATTCAGCCTCCATTGACGACACCCAAGTAATGCACTCCATTCCTGAGCTCTTTCCCATGTCCCAAGTTGGATTTCTCACTCCTCTGGAAGTCTGTATTCAAGTCTATAATCCCAAGATTTCTCAAGCCTCTCCTCATTATCTTCGCCCCTGAAACTGCTCCTGCTCCTATTTTCCCTTGTTTAGCAGACAGCCCTGCCCTTTATCCAGGTACTCCAGCCTGAAACTTGGAACTTCTTGACTCTTTCTCTTAAACCACTTCAAATTCAAATTCATCACCAGATCCTGTCATGTGAGTGATCTGTCTCACAGTCGTGTCTGACTCTTCGCTGTCCCCATGGACTGTAGCCTGCCAGGCTCCTCTGTCCATAGAATTCTCCAGGCAAGAATACTGGAATGGGTAGCCAGTCCCTTCTCCAGAGGGTCTTCCTGACCCAGGGATCGAACCCAGGTCTCCCACATAGCAGGCAGTTTCTTCTTCCCCACCTGAGCCACCATGGAACCCCAGTTCTGTCATGACTGCCTTCTAAATCCTCTTCAGCGGGTCTAGAGCAAATGCCTCAGTGGAATGAGTCCCAAGTTCTCACCAGGGCTGGTATAAAAACTTCCCCAGAGTTCCAGCCTCCACAAAGTTCCCTCCAATCCATCCAGCACATCATTACTTATGCTCTTTCAGAAAAGCAAATCCAATTACCTTCCCACTCTGCAAAGTCCTTCAGTGGCTCTGGCCACAGAGGCATCTGTGAAATATGATGTAACAAGAAGGAAACCTGTAAGTCTAGACACATGAGCAGGAATTGTAGCCCTGTTACTCATCTTGGACAAGTCACATAGCCTGTATGAGCCTCCATTTCTTTACCCATAAAATAAGGTATTTTGAACTAGGACAATAGATTTCAAATTTTTAGCCCAGGATCAACACTCTAGTACTCTTGCCTGGTAAATCCCATGGACAGAGGAGCCTGGTAGGCTTCAGTCCATGGGGTCGCGAAGAGTCGGACACGACTGAGCGACTTCACTTTCACTTTTCACTTTCATGCATTGCAGAAGGAAATTGCAACCCACTCCAGTATTCTTGCCTGGAGAATCCCAGGGACAGGGGAGCCTGTTGGGCTGCCGTCTATGTGTTCGCACAGAGTCGGACACAACTGAAGCGACTTAGCAGCAGCAGCTGAAATGGTTTAACAGCAGCAGCAGCAACAGTAAATAATACATTTAAACCATCACACAGACTCATGTATGCATAAGCACATAGCACATACAAAAATGTACACACACAAAACATATATGTACACGCAGGCCACACACATACACACATGAATTCACATGCCACACACAAATACACATATGTACACACAAAGCATACTGTAAAATGCAAAGCTTCCAAGTATGAAATGCAGCCTTTTATATACAATGTAGTCTGATACTTTGTTTTTTCCATATTACTTAATTTTTATATTTTTAATGATTGAAATAACATTAACTGTGACCCACAAAATTGATGACAAGACTCATTAGGAGACTGAAATCCTGCTGTTATTAAATATTGAGCTACTATATTTCTAAGTTTCCTTCTAACTGTGAAGATGTAGGTGGGCCAAATCAGAAAAAAGAAGTGCTTCCAGAATTTAAGAAGAAAAGTTAGGAAGAATTCCTTCTAACTAGGATTTTTAGGATAAAGGCCTCAGCCTTTTCCACCTTCCCTGATTTCCAAAGGGCAGAGGCAAACAGTTACTCATTAGGGAAGCAAGGGGATGCAGAAAGAAACAGCAGTGCAGTGATGGGTCAGGGTCCTAGCTCCTCCTGGGCTAGGGTGGAGGATGAGGGGAAATAATCTGATGCATATCTCTGAGGTCTTCTACAGGAACTAAGGCTCCACCCAGCTGAAGGATGGTAACTTCAGGCTGAACACAAGCACATGGACTCCCAGACAAGTAGGAGCCAGCAGGCTGATGACTGAGATTCCTGGAACACCACCTTGTTAGTATACCTCACCACTAACAAATCAGAGGAGGGTTATACATTCTGCACCCCTTCCCCTACATTTTGCCCATAAAAACTTCTTCCCTAAAACCCAGGTCAGAGTTTGGATCTTTTGAGCACGAACCACCTATTCTTCCTTGCTCAGTTCTTCAACAAACTTTTTTCTCTGCTTCTAACTCTGACATTTCATTGTGTTGGGCACACGAACTTGAATTCAACACTAATACCATAAAAACAGTCACTTTATTACAAGGCAGTCCCATATCCTAGTCAACAACTCACGACTTTGCTATTTGCAAATATGGAAACCACAGGCACCAGTTAAAAATTAACCACAGACCTCAGTTAAAAATTGTGTAATTGGCTTCATGACAGTGTTCAAAATTCCCCAGCTCTTTAGGCAGACAGTCCCTTTTAAATAATACACGCACACAAAAAGTGTGGGAAACAGCTTTTTTTTTTTTTAGCTTAATAATGTATCTTCAGACAATGTTACTCATATCCTATATTCAGATACATCTCTTTCTTAATGACTAAATAGAATTCCATTTTATAAATTGGGTCTAATTTAACTAATTTCTTATAGATGGCCTTTTCTACTATAATATAAACATCCTAGAAATGAAATTCCAAAGAAAAAGAACACATGCAGTTGTCATTTGATAGGTATGGCCAAGTTATCTTTCTTGGAAAATTTACCAGTTCACACCCTTCTTAATGGTGTATGAGTACCAGTTACCCCTGCCAACACTTGTTTGAGAATCAACCAAATGGATTCAAATCTCAGCTTTGGCATGAGGTATGTGATCTTGAACAAGTTGTCTGGCCCTTTCGTCAAAACCCACAAGGTTGTTATATGGGTTAAATTCAGTAGTGAGTGCAATAGGTCTTTTATAATTTATCAGGTATTACTGGTTGCATCTTTTTTCCCCAGCCCCACGCCAGTAATACTAATATAATGTCTACCTTTAACATAGTATTATATGTTAAGTTACAACTGTAACAGTGTATGTTCCTTAAGGGTAGTCCAATTTAAACAGCATGAGTGTAGCAAACTTCATGCTCAATAAATGTTGGCACATTATGAGCTTACATCTTTTTTTTTTTTTAATATATGGTTTTCAAGTGAGCCTTGTATATTGATGATCTTAGGTATTTAAAGTCTTCTGAGCTCTTTAGCAGAACAGAGTGCTAAAGACTTCATTGTAGATGACCAATATCTATTACCAAAAACAGTTAATTATTGTCTGACAGAAGTTGATTTTGAAGTGTTATAATACACCAAAAGAAAATAAAACATTTCTTAGAGTTATTTATTAGAACTTGAATGTTCTAAACAGATTTATTGATGTATAATTCACATACCTTAAAATCTGTTTTGAGTATAAAATTAGTGATTTGGGATAAATTTATAGAGTTGAGCAAACATCACCACAATCCAGTTTTAGAACATTTCTATCAACCCAGTAAGATTCTCTCATGCCCATCCACATCCCTGTAAGTTCATGACATCAGTTAGCTGGGGATGGGTGAATAGCTTGTATCACTTCTGGTCCCCCACCACCCTGCCCTGCACATGCTCAGAAGGCAACCAGGGGGTGTGGGGTAATTGTTCAAGCTGCTCTATAGTGTCTCATTTCTAGGGTCTCCCTATTCAATGCCTGGATTGTCACCCATAATATTGCTTTTCCCAACCTGGACTGCAGCTTCAGGTCAACAAAGTGCTGGCTTTCCTTGTTCACTTGCCACCGGGATCATTCCTTTAACACAACCAAGGGTGGGTTTTCTGCTGAAACTCGGTTGCACTCCCTCCAGCACTAATGGCTTCCCAGGTGGCTCAGCAGTAAAGAATCCACCTCCCAATGCAGAAGATGCGGATTCCATCCCTGGGTCAGGAAGATCCCCTAGGGGGAGACATGGCAACCCACTCCAGTATTCTTGCCAGCAAAATCCCATGGACAGAGGGACCAGGTGGGCTATAGTCATGGGGTCTCACAGAGTTGGACATGACTGAGCTAATGAGCACCAGGACTGAAGCTGTAGGCTTTTTCAGTATGTCCAATCCTGCTAGAACCTTCTCACTGAGCTGGCACAGGACTGGCTGGGAGCAGTCCCAAGCAAGAATGCCAAAGAACTCCACTATTCTTAATAAGATATAGCAGTTCTTTATGAAGAAAAAAAAAACACACTTCCCAGTTTGTTGTTTGCCTTTAGTCAATTTCCAGAGCCCTGAAATGGATGCTGTTCGCATTTTATCATTATTTTCTAGGAGATGATTGCTGACTTTCTTACTCTTCCCTATTGGAAGTCTGGAACTTGGGTTTTAAGATGAGCAGTTTTCTTCTATTTGGCTTCTCAGTGTTCCAGCAGCATTGATCCTTGGCCTCAGTGGACATTCTCCTATGAATGACAAAGCCTTTGGAAGGGAACCTGGACTCAACATCACTGTGCCAGCCAGACCTGCCACTCAGAAGGTGACTGAACATCACTCAGCATACACAGATTATCTTGGTTCTTCAGGAGCAACTTGATGTGCAAAATGAGCCAGTTAGGAAAACAAAGCAAAAGTAAAAAAAAAAAAAAATGTATTAACTACACACAGAGTAGTAAGACCTCCTTTTGCGGCTGGAAAGCTGAGAACTAAACCCTTCCCCAGTCTGGAAAGTCCAGAAATCAAGACCTCCGGACAAAAGACAACCCCATACAGGACTGTGCACAACAAGAATTCTGAGAGAGGACTGTAGGACTGAAAGAAGTTATTGTTTCAGTTCAGTTCAGTTCAATCACTCAGTCATGCTCTACTCTTTGCAACCCCATGGACTGCAGCATGCCAGGCCTCCCTGTCCATCACCAACTCCTGGAGCTTACTCAAACTCATGTCCACTGAGTCAGTGATGCCATCCAACCATCTCATCCTCTGTCATCCCCTTCTCCTCCCACCTTCAATCTTTCCCAGCATCAGGGTCTTTTCCAATGAGCCAGTTCTTCTCATCAGGTGGCCAAAGTATTGAAGTTTCAGCTTCAGCATCAATCCTTCCAATGAATATTCAGGACTGATTTCCTTTAGGATGGACTGGTTGGGTCTCCTTGCTGTCCAAGGGACTCTCAAGAGTCTTCTCCAACACCACAGTTCAAAAGCATCAATTCTTCAGCGCTCAGCTTTCTTTATAGCCCAACTCCCACATCCATACATGACTACTGGAAAAACCAAAGCTTTGACTAGACAGACCTTTGTTGGCAAAGTAATGTCTCTGCTTTTTAATATGTTGTCTAGGTTGGTCATAGCTTTTCTTCCAAGGAGCAAGCGTCTTTTAATTTCATGGCTGCAGTCATCATCTGCAGTGAAACTTGGAGCCCAAGAAAATAAAGTCTGTCACTATTTCCATTGTTTCCCCATCTCTTTGCCATGAAGTGATGGGACCAGATGCCATGATCTTAGTTTTCTGAATGTTGAGCTTTAAGCCAACTTTTTCACTCTCCTCTTCCACTTTCATCGAGAGGCTCTTTAGTTCTTCTTCTCTTTGGGGACTGACATATTTTGTGCTATGCAGGGAAGCCCTATGAATATGTATACATATATATTAATATGTGTGTGTGTATATATATATATATGCCATATTCTGGGTATGGGTCAAAATTACAATTATTCCAAAATCTGACTTCAGTTCTTGCTTAGGGCTACATGAAATACCAAAGAATATTTTCAGTGATTCTTAATCTCTTAGAAACATAGGCCAATGCTATTTGGAGTATTAAACACGCTAAGAGTCTTCACACTGATTTCCCACTTTCATGCCATGTAAACTCAGATCTACACCACATGGGTTTAAATGAAAAAACAAAAGTGAAGAAAATCAAATCAAAACAAAATAAAACAAAGCACTCAGAAGGCGGTGTGTGTAATGGATTCAAGTGTGGCCGATGAGCACAGCCTGCCTGCTTTCAAAGACTTGTTCTTGCCCAGGTAACCGCGTGAGCCAGGACAATCTGACTGACCTCCCAGCACCTACTCCTTCATCTAGAAAATTGGAGTCATTGTGGTACCTGACCCATGGTGTTGTTTTCAGAAATAAAGGACATAATGCATGTAGCACATGTTGGATAGTGCCAGACACATTGTTGCTGCCTATAGAGGTTCAGGGCTTCCCTGATGACTTCCCTGGTGGGTTTCCTGGTGGCTCAGCTAGTGAAGAATCCACCCACAATGCGGGAGACCTGGGTTCAATCCCTGGGTTGGGAAGATCCCCCGGAGAAGGGAACAGCTACCCACTCCAGTATTCTGGCCTGGAGAATTCTATGGGCTGTATAGTCCATGGGGTTGCAAAGAGTCGGACACAACTGAGTGACTTTCACTTTCACTATAGAGGTTAGCTGTTCGTTATTTATTCTAATTCTTATCCTATTATTTACTGACCAGATAATTCAGCATTTCCTAACTGCTGGTGCCAGAGAACTCAAAGAGGCCACAAAAACCTACCACTGAATGCAGTTAATTCTTAAGACCAAAAGCTCACATGACTCTTAAACAATATGGAAAATCATGTATGTCAGTGTGTTCAATGCAACTTCTATGTTTGATGACAAAATAAACAAAGGAAAAATTATGATTCAAATGCTTTGCTCTTTTTACTAAAAATGTTGAGAAGAATATAGTCTCTGCTTTCAAAGATTTAACAGTCTGAGGAGGAGAATTTTCATATTTTACCAGTCCATACTAAGCCATTGTGGGGACACACTGCTAAGAGAATGAGCACTCGGAAAGAACCTGCTACACTCTTTCATTCTGATGTAAATTTGTAGACTTAGTAGGTTAGTGACTGTCCCAGAACACACTCAACATCACTAACAGCACTAAAATGACTAGAAAATAATTCTTTCAACGTGTTTCATTGGGCCAACAGTGAGGCTTACCCTGAATACTTGTCTTCCTTCTGCTGCTGCTGCTGCTAAGTCATTTCAGTCGTGTCCGACTCTATGCGACCCCATAGACGGCAGCCCAGCAGGCTCCGCCGTCCCTGGGATTCTCCAGGCAAGAACACTGGAGTGGGTTGCCATTTCCTTTTCCAGTGCATGAAAGTGAAAAGTGAAAGTGAAGTCGCTCAGTCGTGTCCGACTCTTCGCGACCCCATGGACTGCAGCCTACCAGGCTCCTTCGTCCATGGATTTTCCAGGCAAGAGTACTGGAGTAGGGTGCCATTGCCTTCTCCTAAGAGTCTGGAATTCTAGCAGCCTGTGCCTACACAACCAACTCCCAGTAAAAACCCTGATCACTGAGTCTTAATGAGCTCCCCTGGTAGACAATATTTCATACCTGTTGTCCCAATTTGTGGCTGGAGAAATTGAATGTGTTCAATGACTGCAATGGAAATAAAGTCTTGAAAGCCCACACCTGGTTTCCTCTGGTCTCTGTCCATGTACCTCTTCTCTTTGCTGATTTTGCTTTGCATCTTTTCATTATAATAAATTGTAGCTGTGAACACACACACAAAGAAAGAGTTGTTTAAAATAGTATGCCAAATATATTTATGATACATAAGAAAGACATAATCACATCTAAAAACATCTTACTTATCATTAGAAACAGACTAACAACTCAATTTATAAATGACATAAGAGAATAAGCAATTTATAAAAGAAATACAAATTACTGTATAATATGGAAAGACCCTCAACCTCACTAATAATAAACATTGTGTGAACTAGATACATTTATTCCCAACACACTGGCAGAGAGAAAAATGAATAATTGATCATATCTAGGACTAGGACTTCCCTGGTAACTCAGACAATAAAGAATCTGCCTACAATGCAGGAGACCCAGGTTCAATCCCCAGGTCAGGAAGATCCCCTGGAGAAGGGAGTGGCAACCCACTCCAGTATTCTTGCCTGGAGAATTTAATGGACAGAGGAGCCTGGCAGGCTATATAGTTCATGGGGTTGCAAAGAGTAGGACACAACTGAGCAGCTAACACTTTCACTTTCAGTAGCAGTTTGGTGGCAGTGTGAACTAGTACAGCCTATGGCAAGAATGCTTCAAGACCTTTCTTTCTCTAAGGTTCAAAGCCAGCTGGAAAAACTCCCATCAACGTTCCATAAGCTTTACTGGGCCTAATGTTGTTTTTTAGTCCCTGAGTCATGTCTGACTCTTTTGCAACCCCATGGACTGAGGCCCACCAGGCTCCTCTGTCCATGGGATTTCTCAGGCAAGAATACTGGAGTGGGTTGCCATTTCTTTCTCCAGGGGATCTTTCCGACCCGAGGATCAAAACCCCATCTCTTGCTTTGACAGGTGGATTCTTTACCACTGAACCACTAAGGAAATTCATACAAGGGATTAGTACATGTGTATTGTTCTACAATGTTTCTTTGTTTCACTTTTTAAATCCTGGAGACACTTCCATGTCTGGTCTCCCCAAGTTAAGAGCATCCCTGACCCATTTTTCTAAAGAATAAACTCTTGACTGCGGCCAAGAAGTGGAGGTTGTCTGCTCCCCCAAATACAATGTTTGTCCCCCCTGCCACCTCTCCCTACCTTCCTGGGTGCCACCATTTCCTGAGACTCTTTATGTTTTATTTTTCATTACCCTTTTCAAAACTTATTTTCATGATTTGGTCTCTTTAGGGATACTTTTGTGCTGTCATTTCAATGAGATTTAAGGAGGATAAGTGTGTAAACCATGTGGTCAGCGTGCTATATCAAAGCAAAGTTTCCATAATGTAATTTAAAGGGATGAAAGCAAGTTGCAGGAATATCTGCATATACATAAATAATACATATATTTACATATAATACCATTTTCAACATTAGTAAACACGTGCTCTGTATGCCTAGAAATTGAGAAAGAACTTTCTATAGTACACGTTTCTCTATTTTTAAGTTTTTTGAATGGCAGATATTATTTTCACAAGGAAAGATAGTTTTTAAAAACTCTAAACTGTTTTTTAATTTTTTAAGAGAATACATGTTCACTGCAGAAATTATTGAAAGTTCAAGAAGTGAAATGAATCATAAAAAAAAAAAAATGCCTTTCATAGTCTCCTTTCACTTTGGCTATAACTATTTGGCAGATAAATGTTCGGGCTTGAATTCCCTTTCTTCCTGGAAGCATGCACACATTTTTTCTCCCCAGTACAATCAGTTTTAACATGATGCTTTCTCTCAACAATATGTCATAAGCATTTTTTCCAAATCGATAAAAGAAGTATCAACTAATCTAAAAGAATAGATTTAATATCCTCTGTCCACAGAGCAATAAAATTAGAGATCAATATGAAAAGACAGGAAAAAATACACTTGGGATTTTAAAGACATCATTCTAATAATGTATGAATACAAGAAGAAATTGCAAGAAAAATTCAAAATATTGGTAAACAAAAAATAATCCAAACACTAAAATTCAAGGTGCAATAAATGTCATATTTGTATGGAAATGCATAGTCGTAAATGCTTTTATTAATAAATAAGAAGTCTTTAGTAACTAAGATTGAAAAAAATCTGATTTTTAAAATCTAGGTATGATACTGTGATTTGTAGAATGAAATATATATTTGGTCTTCCTCAGTTTCCAGCACAGAGCTCCTAAAACCCTTGGAGTTTCACAAGTGTTGAGAGCTATCAAGATGTCTTTTATTATGTTAATAAGATGACTTTCGGAAAGTCCCTGGGTCACCTGAAGATGTGCGATTGCTCACCAGAGGTAACAACAAAGGGGTTAAAGGGTTGGAACTTTTAGTCCCACCGCTTGGCTTCCTGGAAGGGGCAGTGCCTAAAACTTGAATCAATTATCAATGGCCAATGATTTAATCAATCATAACTACTTAATGAAACCCCTGTAAAGACTCTCAAGGATGGATGGCCAAGCTGTCTAAGGCACTGTATTCCGATTGCAGTCTCCTCTGGAGATGTGGGTTCGCATCCCACTCCTGACAAGCCAGCCTTTGGACTTCCCTCATAGCTCAGTTGGTAAATCATCTGCCTGCAATGCAGGAGACCCGGGTTCAATTCCTGAGTCAGAAAGATCCCCTGGAGAAAGAAATGGCAACCCATTCCAGTATTCTTGCCTGGAGAATTCCATGGACTGTATAGACCATGGGGTCACAAGAGTTGGACACGACTTAGTGACTAAACCACCAACCAAAGACTCAAAGGACAGGGTTCAGAGAGCTTCCACATCAGTAAGCACGTGGAGATTGGGAGACAGTGGTGTGTCTGGAGAGGGCAAGGATGCCCCAAGCTCTTTCCCATACCTTGCCTCATGCATTGCCTCCATCCGAATTTTCCTGAGTTATAGCCTTTGATATGGAGAAGGCAATGGCACCCCACTCCAGTACTCTTGCCTGGAAAATCCCATGGACGAAGGAGACTGATAGGCTGCAGTCCATGGGGTCGCAAAGAGTCGGACATGACTGAGCAACTGAACTGAACTGAAACTCAAATAAAGAGACTTCCCTGGTAGCTCAGCTGGTAAAGAATCCACCTGGAATGCAGGAGACCCTGGTTCAATTTCTGCGTCAGGAAGATCCCCTGGAGAAGGGATAGAAAGGGCTTCCCTGGTGGCTCAATGGTAAAGATTCTGCCTGCAATACAGGAGATGCAGGTTCAATCCCTGGGTCAGGAAGAGCCCCTGGAGAAGGAAACGTCAACCCACTCCAGTATTATTGCCTGGAGAACCCCAAGGACAAAGGAGCCTGGTGGGACAGTCTATAAGGTGGCAAAGAGTCAGACATGGCTGAGTGACTAAGTACAGTACAGCACAGCACAGCAAACTCAAAGAAAGCATGAAAAAATAAATAAATGCAAATGCAGAAATTAATGATGATCAGTAAAACTAAAAGCCAATCCTTCAAAGAGACAATAAAGCCCTGACTACAGTGACCAAGAAAAGTGAGAGGGACTTCCCTGGTGGTCTAGTGGTTAAGACTCTGCACTTCCAAAGCAGGGGACCCAGATTCTATCTCTGGTTGGGAAACTAAGATCCTACATGCTACAGCCAAAAATTAAAAATTTAAATAAAAAAGAAAAAACAACTACCATACAATTTTTTTTTAAAAAAGTCTACCAACTTATTTTGTCAGACAAAACTGTCTTCTCGATTTCCCTGAGACAGAGCCTGAGACACAGGCTTGCACGTAAGTAGTTTATTTGGAACAAGATCCCAGGAAGCAGAAATGAGAGAGAAAAGGTTGAAACAAAGAAAGACTGACGTAAGGTTGCATCATTGACTTGGCTTGCGGGGAGGTATAGGCTGAGGACTGATGACTCAAAGATAAGTAATATTTTTTCTGGAGTGATGAAGTGTTCTAAAATGGATTGTGATGGTACCTGCATGCATGCATGCATGCTCAGTTGTGTCTGACTTTTTGTGGCCGCATGAACTGTGGCCACCAGGCTTCTCTGTCCATGGGATTCTCCAGGCAAGAATACTGGAGTGGGTTGCCATTTCCTTCTCCAGAGGATCTTCCCAACCCAGGAATCGAATTTCGTCTCCTGCATCTCCTGCATTGGCAGGCAGATTCTTTACCACTGAGCCACCTGAGATGATAGTTTCAGTTGATTTTCACAACTGAAATGGTAAACTGTATGTGAATTATGTCTCAATAAAGCTGTTACAAACATAAAAGGAAAAGAATTATTTGAAAATTATTTGAATTATTTAAAAATAAGACCAAAGTAAAAAAGAAAAGAAAAAGAAGAATGCAAAGAAGGAGGTGCACAGAAAGTGGGAGAGAAAATAGAAAGGAAGAATAAAATTCTTTGAGAAACTTTTCTGGTTGTCCAGAGGTTAAGATTTCACCTTCCAATGGAGGGGGTGCAGTTTCAATCTCTGATCAGGGAGCTCTGATACGCATGCCACCTGGCACAGCCAGGAGAAAAAAATTCTTTGAATCAGTAGGAAAACAGAAAATTGTTAATTGCCTGTATAAGAAAAGGTGACTCTTCAGAAAAACACTAAAATTTCTGAATCCAAGGTTAACACACCAAAATCAAAACATTCTTTAGTAGGCCTTGTAATGGGCCCCAGTAATATCAGGTCCTAATCCTTGGAAATTAATAAATGTCTTACTTGGAGAAGGATTTTTGCATATGTGATTAAATTAATGGTCTTGGGGTGGAGATTTGATTCTGAACTATTAGGTAGATCTTGAATACAATCTCTTATATCACAGAAGGGAGGTCACACATACACACAGGAGAAGGCAATATGAAGGCAAAGCAGAGGAGGATGTGAAGACTGACCCTGAAGATTAGAATGATCAACCACAAATCAAGGAACACCAGCAACCACCAGAAACTGGGAGAGTTGAGGAACTGATCCTTCGTGGGGCCTCTGGAGGGAGAGCAGCCCTGTGCACAGCTTCATCTCCACCCAGTGGTACCAATTAGATTCCTGTTGTCTTAAGTCATCAAGCTTTCAGAAATTTGTTACAGCAGCCATGGGAAACTAATGCACAGTCCTGTGGAACACACCAGAAGAAACGAATTAAAAAGTGTAATGAAAAAAAGTTCCTCCTCACAAATCAGCAAACACTTCGAGATACTTAGGAACAAATCTCACATTATACAGCATTAACCATGGACTCCCAGGTGTGTGCACCCAGATCTGGCTTCCCTATCAGGGGAAAATTTCTTTGAGATGAGAGATTGCATCTTTAGGAATGATGTGGCAAATGTAGCTGTTGAGATTTAGAAGTAGACATAGATCCTGTCCTCAAAGCAGATAGACAGATAATAAGGGTAGAATTCAATAAGTATCTCCATGGTACACCTACAGAGTTCTGCGGGAGTTTGGAAGGGAAGAGGAAAGGCATAGGTGCAACTAGCCTTGAAAACAACCTTGAAAAATTAAGAAAGTTTCAGAAAGAACATAGCATCAGAACTGGCTCTTCAAGGAACTTTCCTGGTGCTCCCAGTGCAGGCAGGACAGGTTGGACACCTGGCTGGGGAACTAAGATCCTCCATGCCACAACTAAGCCCATACCCTCAACTAGAGAACTCCGCGTGCTGCAACAAAGACCCAGCACAGCCAAAATAATTAAAAAAAAAAAAAAAAAGAACTGGCTCTTCAAACTTCAGGCCAAGAAGATACAAGTTAAGGACCCTGCTGGTCGAGGGAACAGTGAATGGAAGCATAATGAAACATCAGGAAAGAAACTGACGTGTTTAGGGAAAGGTAAAAAGTTCACCTTGATTATTTACACCGTAAGTACTAGTCCATATTTATTGCATACTTCATAAGGAAAATGCTAGAGAAGTCAGAAGAAGCCAAATCAGAAGGGAAAATGTGCCTTAAGCCAAACAAAAGGGTTCCTTTCCTTGGCGAAAAGGGAGATAGAGTCTTTGGCTGTGGAGTAGTCTTGATCTTTTTTTCTAGGTCAACCTGGTGGCTAGTGGCAGGGGATTGGTATCAGGGGCCAGTTAGGAAGCCATGAAGCATCTAGGTAAGAGGTGATGAGAGTGTGAAGAAAGCAGTAGGGGTGAGGGACAGGGCAATGGGGAGGGTCAGATTGAAGAGGTTTTAAGCACCAAGGACGTGGAGACCAACATGACACGGGGACAGAAGCAGCTCCCCAGAATGGCAGCCCCATGAGGACAGGGAAATTTATACCTTACTGTATCCTTGGCATTTAAACCAATTCCTGGCACATAGTAAGTGCTCAGAAAACAACCATCTAATGAATATATCACATATGACTTCAAGTTTCTAGGTTGAAAGATATATTCAATGGTGACAAGAATAAGCAAAATCATAGGAGGGAGATCAATTCATGGGCAGAAGTGCAGTGGTTTATTTGAGTCTTTGTGGTTTTACATGTCTGTGAGTGGAGATGTTGGTGCTGGGCTTCTCAGGTGGCACTAGTGGTAAAGAACCTGCTTGCCAGCTCAGGAGATATAAGAGACACGGATTCATTCCCTGGATCGAGAATATCCCCTGGAGGATGGCGTGGCAACCCACTCCAATATTCTTGCCTGAGGAATCCCATGGATAGAGGAGCCTTGCAGGCTATAGTCCATAGGGTCTCAAAGAGTCGGACACAACTCAACTTCACACACACACACACACACACACACACACACACACACACACACACACACAGAGGAATGGAGATATGGATTTAGAGCTCAGGAAAGAGATTGAAACCATTAGAAAAAGATGAAATTTCCCAGGAAAAAAAGCATCAGAGCAAAAGGGATAAGATCAAGGATGGAACTTCCCCCTTTCTCAGTCAGCTTGGGCTGCAGAATACCCAAATTAACAAAATATCATAGAAGAGTGGTTTAGCAACACAAATTTATTTTCTCTCAATTCTGAAGGCTGGAAGTCCAAGGGCAGGGTGCTAGTATGGTGAGGTTCTAGTGAGAGCTCTTTCTTGGTTTGCAGACAGCTCTCTTCTCCCTGTCTTCTCACCCAGCAGAGCAGTGTGTGGGTGTGGGCAGGGGGGCTCTCTAGCATCTCTTCTTAGAAACTCACCAATCTGGTGGCCTACAGTCATGACCCCACCTAAACATAATTACCTCCCAAAGGCTCCATCTCCAATACCATCACATTAGAGGTTAAGGCCTCAAAATGTAAATTTGGGTGGGTGGCTGGGGGAACAATTCAGTCCGTGGCAGAGACTGTGAATGCCCTTTAAGAGAGCTACTGCAGAAGAGTGGGAGGACCATAAGCAGATAGTAATGGTAGAAAGTGGATGGGAGTGACCTATATTTTTAGCTCTTTGTACCAGGAATATAGTAAAACCTTTAAAAATACTCAGTAAATGAGTCGGGGGGGGGGACGGAGTCTCTCTGAACCTGTCCTTTTCCTAATTTAAAATAGTTAACACCTTATCTTGAGTTTCTCCTACATCCTTCCCCTAAACCCCTCTGGACTAACTCTTGCTGTAGATTTCACAGTTGTTCTGGGGAAAGCACCTAATAATCACACGCCAGTGCAGAGCACCATCCCTGGTCCTGGGAACTGTTTTCACCCAGGAAAGACCAAGGCTGGGACATGCTGTGTGAAGGTCTACATCATCATGACCATGATAGTAGACCTCAGGGTCCAGAATTCTGTGGGAAAGCTATTCTAGGGGTTGCACACTCAAAAAAAAAAAAAAATTAACAGCTGAGTAGGTAAAATAAATGAATGAAGCCAGCTGTATGTAAGACAACTGAGAGTGGGGGTGACTCTGCTTTAAACAAGGGAGTGTCCCCAGGTCTACGTGAGGCGACCTCTCCCGAGTTCCAGCCAACAGTTACCATGAAGGACTGTGGCCCAGAACTTCTGGGTATTTGTATTTTCTAGGAGAGGCTGTAATCTCAGATTATTATATAAAATTACCCAATTTTTAATCTTGACAACTAATTCAAATTAGTTGTGGGAGTTCAACAGAATATACCTGCAGGTCCATGAGACACTCGAGTCATGTGAGACTCTCAAGTTGCCCACAGTGTCCCTGCCTCAGATCTTGCAAGAAGTAAATTAAAGATTCATAAAGAAAAGTTGTACACCTACACTGTAAGTCATAGAGTTAGAAAGCTCATTAACCCCTAGGGCATGACTTGGGTTGAGAATGAAAATAAAGCCTCATTAAATTCATGGAAATGGAACCAAATTTGTGGAGGACTCTCCAAGATGTCAAGCATCCTTAAATGCTCAAGAAGGACAAGCAGGCTGTTAACAACACAGCCCTTTGTGTCCCTATCAGAACAGACCACAAGACGATGATGCAGATCCAGGCTCTTACTAGGGGCAAGCAGAGGTGACAATGGGGGAACATTCAGGAGAAACAGGACAAGATTTTGTTCCTTGACTTCTTGAGGCTTCAGTTTGTTCATTTATACAATGAAGGGGCTGAGCCCGAGAAGGGCTCTCCGGTCCCTTCTACTCTGGGATTTGCACAGAGCAATGGGCTGACTTCGTTTCTGCTGTGCTCTGATTTGGTGTTGTTTTCTGACTGGCAGGGGCAGGCAACACCTCTTAGACTTGATGAAAAGCTGTCACCTTAGGCCTCAGCAGTCAGCACATCGAAGAGTGTCTTAGGGAAAAAAATAGCATCAGAAATTCATCTTCATAACCAGTAAGTGAAGTTTGGCCAAGGAAAAAGAGGAGTCTAGGGGGAATAAGCTGGTGTGTTTTGTTTTTCCACTCAGCATCACCTCCCTTATTAGAAGGAGAGAGAGATACAAGAAAGAAGTCTTGCTCTAAAAGAGTAAATTACACTGATTTATTCATTTGATCACTTTCTCGACGAATGCTTTTTGAGTTCTCCAGTCTCCAGCCCCTGTGGGAGGCCAAGGGGCACCACAGTGAAGGACGGGCATTCTCTCAGGACAGGACAGATCTCAAATAAGTAAGCATAATAAACCAAATTTAGATGGGAAAGATCATGCATTTTTAATTTATTTTTTTCATTAATGAATTTATTTGACTCTGTTGGGTCTTAGTTGCAGCACATGAGACCTCCGCTGCATCACACAGGATCTGTCCTACAGTGTGTGGCTCTCTGGTTGCAGAGCATGAGTTCAGTAGCTGCAGGCTCAGTAGTTGGGGCACTTGGGTTTAGCTGCCCCATGATAGGTAGGATCATACTTAGTTCCCTGACCAGGGATGGAATCTGTGTCCCCTGCATTGAAAGACAGATTCTTAATCACTGGACCACGAGGGAAGTCTCTATTATTTTTATTTTTAATGAACTATGACAGAAAGGCACCATGTGCTGTGATAAAGAATAACCTTAAGAGGTATGTGGAGGCCCTTCTAAAAATTATATTTAGGCTGAAAAGTGGATGAAAAGTAGGTGACCGGAACCACTCAGGGAAGGGTGTTCTAGGAAGAGGAAATAGAAGTCAAAATAATTAATCAGGAAGAATCTGGCAAGTGCTAGAAACCGTCAGAGGGCCAGCTGGCCAGGGCCTGCAAACAGCAGGGTAAGTAAACTAAGTCTGAGATTCCTGGAGATGGGCTGGAACTCTGATGGCCACCATGAGGAGCTTGGATCTTGTTCCAAGGGCAACGAGAAGCTGTTCTTTAAGGGGTGTAAGCTGTTTTTTAAGGGGTGTCTGTCCTTATCCATCAGAGGGCAGACAGAATGAAAACCACAATCACAGTAAACTAACCAAATGGATCACATGGACCACAGCCTTGTCTAGCTCAATGAAAGTATGAGCCATGCTGTGTAGGGCCACACAAGATGGTCGGGTCATGGCAGAGAGTTCTGACAAAATGTGGTCCACTGGAGAAGGGAATGGCAAACCACTTCAGTATTCTTGCCTTGAGAACCCCATGAACAGTATGAAAAGGAAAAAAGATAGGACACTGAAAGATGAACTCCCCAGGTCGGTAGGTGCCCAATATGCTACCTGAGAAGAATGGAGAAATAACTTCAAAAAGGATGAAAAGATGGAGCCAAAGCAAAAACAACACCCAGCTGTGGATATGATTGGTGATGGAAGTAAAGTCCAATGCTGTAAAGAGTAATATTGCATGGGAACCTGAAATGTTAGGTCCATGAATCAAGGCAAATTGGAAGTGGTCAAACAGGAGATGGCAACAGTGAACATCAGCATTTTAGGAATCAAACTAAAATGGACTGGAATGGGTAAATTTAACTCAGATGACCATTATATCTACCACTGTGGGCAAGAATCCCTTAGAAGAAATGGAGTAGCCCTCATAGTCAACAAGAGTCTGAAATGCAGTACTTGGATGCAATCTCAAAAATGACAGAATGATCTCTGTTCATTTCCAAGGCAAACCATCAATATCACAGTAATCCAAGTCTATGCCCCTACCAGTAATGCTGAAGAAACTGAAGTTAAATGGTTCTATGAAGACCTACAAGACCCTCTAGAATTAACACCCAAAGAAAGATGTCCTCTTCATTATAGGGGACTGGAATGCAAAAGTAGGAAGTCAAGAGCTACCTGGAATAACAGGCAAATGTGGCCTTGGAGTACAGAATGAAGCAGGTCAAAGGCTAATAGAGTTTTGCCAAGAGAATGCACTGGTTGTAGCAAACACTCTCTTCTAACAACACAAGACAAGACTCTACACATGGATATCACCAGATGGTCAACACTGAAATCAGATTGATTATATTCTTTGCAGCCAAAGGTGGAGAAGCTCTGTACAGTCAGCAAAATCAAGACCAGGAGCTGACTTTGGCTCAGATCATGAACTCCTTATTGCCAAATTCAGACTTAAATTGAAGAAAGTAGGGAAAGCCACTAGGCCATTTAGGTATGACCTAAATCAAATCCCTTACGATTATAAGGGAATTATAAGGGATTATAAGGGAATTATAAGGGATTATAAGGTGGAAGTGACAAATAGATTCAAGTGATCAGATCTGACAGACAGAGTGCCTGAAGAACTATAGAAGGACTTTCGTGACATTGTACAGGAGACAGGGATCAAGATCATCCCCAAGAAAAGGAAACGCAAAAAGGCAAAATGGTTGTCTGAGGAGGCCTTACAAATAGCTGAGAAAAGAAGAGAAGCTAAAGGCAAAGGAGAAAAGGAAAGATATACCTATTTGCAGGGTTCCAAGGGACAGCAAGGAGAGATAAGAAAGCCTTTCTCAGCGATCAATGCAAACAAATAGGGGAAAGCAATAGAATGGGAAAGACTAGAGATCTCTTCAAGAAAATTAGAGATACAAAGGGAACATTTCATGCAAGGATGGGCACAATAAAGGACAGAAATGTTATGGGCCCAACAGAAGCAGAAGATATTAAGAAGAGGTGGCAAGAATACACAGAAGAACCATACAAAAAGATCTTTCATGATCCAGATAACCACAGTGGTGTGGTCACTCACCTAGAGCCATACATCCTGGAATGCAAAGTCAAGTGGGCCTTAGGAAGCATCACTACAAACAAAGCTAGTGGAGGTGATGAAATTCCAGTTGAGCTATTTCAAATCCTAAAAGATGATGCTGTGAAAGTGCTGCACTCAATATGCCAGAATATTTGGAAAACTCAGCAGTGGCCACAGGACTGGAAAAGGTCAGTGTTCATTCCAATCTCAAATAAAGGCAGGACCAAAGAATGCAAAAACTACTGCACAATTGCACTCATCTCACATGCTAGCAAAGTAATGCTTAAGATTCTCCAAGGCAGGGTTCACCAGTACGTGAACTGTGAACTTCCACATGTTCAAGTTGGATTTAGAAAAGGCAGAGGAACAAGAGATCAAATTGCCAACATCCACTGGATCATCGAAAAAGTAAGAGAGTTCCAGAAAAACATCTACTTTTGCTTTATTGACTACGCCAAAGCCTTCGACTGTGTGGTCACAACAAACTGTGGAAAATTCTGAAAGAGGTGGGAATACCAGACCACCTGACCTGCCTCCTGAGAAACCTGTATGCAGGTCAGGAAGCAACAGTTAGAACTGGACATGGAACAACAGACTGGTTCCAAATAGGGAAAGGAGTACACCAAGGCTGTATACTGCCACCCTACTTATTTAACTTATATTCAGAGTACATCATGCAAAATGCCAGGCTGAAGGAAGCACAAGCTGGAATCAAGATTGTTGGGAGGATTATCAATAACCTCAGCTATGCAGATGACACCACCCTTATGGCAGAAAGCAAAGAAGAACTAAAGAGCCTCTTGATGAAAGTGAAAGAGGAGAGTGAAGAAGTTGGCTTAAAACTTAACATTCAGAAAACTAAGATCATGGCATCTGGTCCCATCACTTCATGAAAAATAGATGGGAAAACGATGGAAACAGTGACAGACTTTATTTTCTTGTGCTCCAAAATCATGCAGATGGTGACTGCAGCCATGAAATTAAAAGACGCTTGCTCCTTGGAAGAAAAGTTATGACCAACCTAGATGGCATATTAAAAAGCAGAGACATAACTTTGCCAACAAAGGTCTGTCTAATCAAAGCTTTGGTTTTTCCGGTGGTCATGTGTGGATGTGAGAGTTGGCCTATAAAGAAAGCTGAGTACTGCAGAATTGATGCTTTTGAACTGTGATGTTGGAGAAGACTCTTGAGAGGCCCTTGGACTGCAAGGAGATCCAACCAGTCCATCTTAAAGGAAATCACTGGAAGGACTGATGCTGAAGCTGAATATTCATTGGAAGGACTGATGCTGAAGCTGAAACTCCAATACTTTGGCCACTTGATGTGAAGAACTGACTCATTGGAAAAGACCCTGATGCTGGAAAGGATTGAAGGTGAGAGGAGAATGGGACGACAGAGGATGAGATGGTTGGATGGCATCACTGACTCAATGGACACGAGTTTGAGTAAGCTCTGGGAGTTGGTGATGGACAGGGAGGCCTGGTATCCTGCAGTTCATAGGGTCGCAAAGAGTTGGACATGACTGAGCAACTGAAGAAGGGGTTTGAAATCTTATTTTTTCCCAAAGATCCCTCTAGCTGCTACACAGAGACTAGACTGCAGGAGGGCAAGAACCTCATGACAAAGCAGATACAGTCATCCAGGCCAGAGATGATGGCTGTGGGGAAAAATGAATAGACTTGGGATGCATCTTAGAGGCAGAACAGAAAGAACTGTTGATGGGTTGGATGGAGATGGTGAAGGAAAAGAGGAATCAAGGATGACGAACAGATATTTGACCCGAGACACAGAAATCTGTGGTTACCATTTACCATGGTGAGGAAGGCTAGAGAAAAAGTGGGTTCAAAGAAGAAAAAATGGTTACATTAGTAGGTAAATGACTGGGCTTTGGAAACATTGTCCTGGAAGATCCCCCAGCACTTCATATCACAGTGCTGATGAAGCCACCATCCTGCCTGAAACATCAGCCACTGCTCAATGCCATTGAGACACATTGCAAAGTAGCTTGGAGTCTAAAATTCTTTATGGTTTGGGCCCCACTTTATTCCCCAGCTTCATCTCCTCCCACTTCCTATGCATATTCTACCCTCCTTTCATCATTATTATTGTTATTTTTTGCCATTCCCCATAATTTGCTGTTAACACACTGGTTCCAAATAGGGAAAGGAGTACATCAAGGCTGTATATTGTCACCTGGCTTATTTAGCTTATATGCAGAGTACATCATGAGAAACGCTGGGCTGGAGGAAGCACAAGCTGGAATCAAGATTGCCGGGAGAAATATCAATAACCTCAGATATGCAGATGACACCACTCTAACAGCAGAAAGTGAAGAGGAACTAAAGAGCCTCTTGATGGAAGTCAAAGAGGAGAGTGAAAAAGTTGGCTTAAAACTCAACATTCAGAAAACTAAGATCATGGCATCCGGTCCCATCACTTCATGGCAAATAGATGGGGAAACAGTGGAAACAGTGTCAGACTTTATTTTTCTGGGCTCTAAAATCACTGCAGATGGTGATTACAGCTATGAAATTAAAAGATGCTTACTTCTTGGAAGCAAAGTTATGACCAGCCTAGATAGCATATTTAAAAGCAGAGACATTACTTTGCCAACAAAAGTCCGTCTAGTCAAGGCTATGGTTTTTCCAGTGGTCATGTATGGATGTGAGAGTTGGACTGTGAAGAAAGCTGAGAGCCGAAGAATTGATGCGTTTGAACTGCGGTGTTGGAGAAGACTCTTGAGAGTCCCTTGGACTGCAAGGAGATCCAACCAGTCCATCCTAAAGATCAGTCCTGGGTGTTCATTGGAAGGACTGATGTTGAAGCTGAAACTCCAATACTTTGGCCACCTCATGCGAAGAGTTGACTCATTGGAAAAGACCCTGATGCTAGGAAGGATTGGGGGCAGGAGGAGAAGGGGACGACAGAGGATGAGATGGTTGGATGGCATCACCGACTTGATGGACATGAGTTTGGGTAAACTCTGGGAGTTGGTGATGGACAGGGAGGCCTGGCATGCTGGGATTCATGGGGTCACAAAGAGTTGGATATGACTGAGCAACTGAACTGAACTGAACTGACTGAATGTGCCTTTCTTTCCTTACACCTTTTAGCATTTGAACATATTGTTTAGTTTCCTTAGAACAGGCTTCCTTCTTCGTTCACTTACTGAATTCAACTCAGCTCAAAAATGACACCTCTTCTCAGAAACCTTTCTTGATTGCTCCAGGCTGACTTGTGTATTTTGTAACTGGACAACATGGTGTTAATTTAGAACACAGAACAGGGAGTCAGAAGGCCTGGGTTCAAATCCTGACTATAGCACCCAGTAACTGGGAGTTCCTCAAGGTCAGGGACTATACCTGCATCAACTTTATAGCCCCTGAGCACCTGGGACAATGCTTGGCACAGAGTATGGAGTTGCCTGGTGAAGACTTTGTGGAGAAATGTAAAAGATCTCTCTGCTCATGCTGGGCTTCATATCCTCAAACCAAGTTCTCAAATCTTCCTTCAAAACTTGAGAGGATACACTCTAGAGACACCTACGTCTGCACTGCTAGAGGCCCCAAATGAGAAGCAATTGAACACATTCTCCTCCAGTGCTTTCTCTCTGTCTCAATTTTTTTTTCTCATCCCACAGCCCTCCAAGCTCACTTTTGTAGTCAGTCCTTACCCCAACCACACACACCCTAGCCCTCACAGAGAGTGGAAGAGATCAAGCTGTGGTCTGCAAGATTTCCAAATACAGTTCGAGGATGATTTAAATTTCCCAGAACCAAATTTGTGAAAATTCAGTGAGCTATACTCTGAATGGTGGGTACACTTTCTGTGTGCATTTTATATTTCTATAAAATACAATTTTATAAAAGGACCCAGTTACCAAATTGAGGGGCCTCCTGATGGCTCAGTGGTCAGGAATCTGCCTGCAATGCAGGAGATGCAGTTTAATCCCTGGGTCAGGAAGATCCCCTGGAGAAGGAAATGGCAACCCACTCCAGTAATCTTGCCTGGAGAATCCCATGCACAGAGGAGTCTAGTGGTCTATAGTACATGGTAACACATAAGAGTTGGACATAACTTAGCGACTAAACAACAAGCCAAATTGAAGAGGTTCTTACTGGCCAAAAAAAGGATCAAAATCTGAACATCAGTAAGTATAATAAACCACAGTGGATTTAATACCAAAAGAATAATAAATTTCCCAGAACCCATTAACCAAAAATTGCTATTGAATGCCTACTATGTGCCCACTACCAAGCTCAATGCTTTGTGGATTAAAATTTTGTACTGTGGAGTGTGAAACATGTACAAATGTTGGAGTCATTTAAAAAAATAATAAAGTGACAAATAGAAGTTTAGGAACAGAGTCCAGAAAAGCATGGTAAAGTGAGAGACCTTGAAGCTTAAAAGTGGTTAGTTTCACATAAATCTCCCTCCAGCTCATGAATTCTTAACCTATTTTGCATCATTTGATAGCCTGGTAAAATTATAGATTGCTTTAAGGCTTTTAAATGCATAAAATAAAATACACAGCATTACAAAAGAAACTATATTGAGAAACATTTGGGAAATACATTTGTGAAACAAATTTGTGATATATTGACGTTTTTCTTTATGAAGGCATTAAATATCAAGATCTTGCAACAAGCTGGAGAACTAGTGCTTTCCCTCCTGTAGAAGAATTTCCCTACTGTGATCTCAACATCCACCTTGTCTCAGTATCCAGCACCCTCTTAAGTGCCTCACCCATGGGTGACCTGAACACCTTCCAGTGTTCTCAGCTGTGCCAGCCAGCTCTGGGTCCTCGTGCTCTGTCTCCGGTAAACAGTAGCAGTGGTGCCAGCTTGAATGTTGGAGCCATAATCACAAGCACCCTACATATACGTTCTCCAGATTTCTTCCTTATTCAGTCATCCCAAAGGTCTCATGTTAGTCTGGAGTTGCGCACGCTGGGAGGCAAAGGAGAGAGAAAAACAACACGATTCACAGTCTGCAAATCTGAGATCAACTAGTTGGATGGTCTTAGCAACCACTCTGAATCAAATCTCCAAGACTGACAGAAGGAAGGGTTCTGCCCTGCAGGGGAGTTCTGCGAATGGGAAGGTATGTTCAAAGCACTTCCATAGCTAAACATTTCTGTGAAGAAGTTACATAATTTGACTTCCTTAGAAAGGAAGAGGTAATACATTGAGACATGCATTTAGCCATCCCTGGGAAAGGACAGGGAAGCTTGGTGTGCTACAGTCCATGGAGTCACCAAGAGTCAGACACGACTGAGCAACTGAACAACAACTAGCCATCTCTGGGCTTCCCAGGTGACTCAGAGGGTCAAGAATCCACCTGCAATGCAGAAGATGCAAGAGATGTGGGTTCAATCCCTGGGTTGGGAAGATCCCCTGCAGGAGGGCACAGCAACCCATTCTAGCATTCCTGCCTGGACAATCCCATGGACAGAGGAGCCTGGTGGGCTACAGTTCATAGGGTTGCAGAGTCAGACATGGACTGAAGCGACTGAGCACGCACACAGCCATTCCTTCTCTCCATATTGTGAGAAATGCTTTAACATTCATTGACTAGTTTATTGAAACTGGTTGTCGGACATAGCACGTGCTCTGCCCCAAGGCACACAATAGAGGAGAGCAGGGCCACTGGTTTTACCATTTTGCTGGACAGCTGGGTTCCAGGTCAGCTGGAGCCAGTTTCCCTGTTCCAAAGCCCAGACCATAGAGTACTGTGAGTTTCCTCATAAATTTCTTTTTCTCTGGGTCCCCAAAATTCTGGTTCTCTTTTCTTCACAGCTTCAAAGCGCCTCAAGACCACAAATCCAGTTGTTAGGACAGGAGGCCTCATCGCCTTCATGAAGGACCCTTCCTGAGCAGTTAGTCCAGCTGTTAGAGCAGCACTTACGCTTCGTAACAAGTCTTCTTTTAATCTTTATCTTATTTTTTATCTTTTGGCCATGTAGAGCAGTATGTGGGATCTTAGTTCCCCAACCAGGAGTCAAACCCACTCCCCTGCACTGGCAGCACAGAGTCCTAACCACTGAACCACCAGGGAAGTCCCCATAACAAGTCTTACTCCTCTTTACAGGATCCCCACCAAACAATTCATGCACACATTCAAAGTGTCCTGAGTACCTACAATGTGTCAGGCACTGTCCCAGGCCCTTTGGAGTGGACAAAGTTGACTCAGGTATGGCCAGTCCCTGGCCTTGAGAAATCCCGTATGGTGGAGTTAGGACTTGAACTCAGGCAGGTTATGAGTTTTTTTTTTTTTTAATTTTATAATGAGTATAGTTGATTTACAATGTTAGTGGTTATGAATTTTATATTGAAAGGATTCTCAGAGTTCATTGGGTCCAGTTCTCCAATTTTACAAGTGAAAATGCTGTTTCCGTATTTACTAGGTGTCAGGCAGTATTCTAAGGACTTTAAAACCATGAAATAGGTGCTCACTTGGACAGCACATATACTAAAATTGGAACAATATGTAACCGCAAGGTGTGTGGTGTCCAGTTGCTCACTGCTCAAAAGCCAATGAACAGGCCAGGTTGGTGGAAAGGAAAGTTTGCTTTATTTCAGATGCTGAAAAGTGGAGTGAGGTAGGGAGACTACATGCAGAAGCAGCACAGTAGACTCTGACAGTCATCTTCAAACTGGTCATCAGTGGTCTGAACAGCGTCATCTTGATTGTTTCAGGTACAGTTAATCTTCAGTTCCAGGGTCCATGTGTTCCCATTTCTTTGAGGCCAAGTCTTGGAATTGGGGCAGTTTATGTCATGGGTACAGTCTGGTCATCAGGTAGTTAACTTCTTCCACCTGGGGTTTCAGTATCTATAAGACAGCTCACAGGATATGGGCCAAAATATTATCTATAGTCTTTGAGAAGGAACTGAAGGTCCTTGACTATCGTAATGAGTACATTATTATTATTTGGTCTCCTTTGACAGTTTTCCTTTGTTTTCACATGTCCTCTGCATTGAGAAGATCCCCTGGAGAAGGGAATGGCAACCCACTCCAGTATTCTTGCCTGGGAAATCCCATGGACAGAGGAGCGTGGTAGGCTTACAGTCCATAGGGTTGCAAAGAATCAGACATGACTAAGTGACTAACACTTCCACTTTTTCACATGTCCTCATTTCTCTGATTAAACTTACTCTTTGACTAAAGTTTTCCAGAGCAAAAGGCAGGCAGAGGACATGGTGGGGGCTCAAGGACCATCAGGTCCTGCTCTGTTCAGATACAGAGTAGATTATCATGGTGCCTGTGCAAGGATGATATGCAAATTCTTGAAGCATTCCATATTTTTATACATAATACAAAATTAAATGGATGTTAGGAAGACAGAAAATAAAATGTGAAATAGGTACAAAACAAAAAATGAACTTTCAAGTAATGTACCTAAGATCACATGTTTGTGCTCAGTCACGTCTGACTCTGCAATGCCATGGACTGTAGCCTACCAGGCTCCTCTGTCCATGGGATTTCCCAGGCAGGAATACTAGAATGGGTTCCCATTTCCTACTCCAGGGAATCTTCCTGACCCAGCGATCAAACCTGAGTCTCTTGCGTCTCCTGCATTGGCTGGCAAATTCTTTACCACCAAGCCACAAGGGAAGCCCTAAGATCACATAGCCAGGAAGAAACTGCAGAGCTTGGCTTCACATCCAGATAGTCTAGCTTCAGCATCCACACTCTGAACCTGCCTTACTGAGCAGGGAGTAGGATGCCAGCCCCTCTGCCAGGCTGCAAGCCTTCTCCCCACATTGGTGAGGATGTTTCCCCAATCATTTGGCAGGCCAGATCAGGCCCTGTCTTGAGTCAGACAGCGGAGATGCTATCAGTGAAAACTCTGAGGACACACCAGAGAGGAGTTTGTCCTCTGCTATTTTTTCCAGACCTTAGTCAGGCTGGACTGGTTGGTTTCCCAGCATCTCTGCTGCTGCTGCTGCTGCTGCTGCTGCATCGCTTCAGTCGTGTCTGACTCTGTGCGACCCCATAGACGGTAGCCCACCAGGCTCCCCCATCCCTGGAATTCTCCAGGCAAGAATACTGGAGTGGGTTGCCATTTCCTTATCCAGTGCATGAAAGGGAAAAGTGAAAGTGAAGTTGCTCAGTTGTATCCGACTCAGTGACCCCATAGACTGAAGCCTGCCAGGCTCCTCCATCCATGGGATTTTCGAGGCAAAAGAGTACTGGAGCGGGGTCCCAGCATCTCTGGTCACACAGAAAAGCCCCAAGGCAGTGGAGACCAAGCAAACACTACTCCTGGCCTCCCTCCTAGCTAAGCCCTCTCCACCCTTCTCTCTCAAATCCTTTGGCCTCCTTTGCCCTTGACCTGACTTTGAAAGGACAAATCATCAGTATTCAGTGAGGGCTGACATTTCAGAGGAAGAATGTCAACAGATGTGTTGAGACAGATCTGCTGATTGGATTCAGGCAGCTTGTGAAATGTGGCATCAAAGCCTCCTGCAGCAGGCTGCCAGGCCAAGCACTCCAGCTGGCCCTGGGCAGAGCAGACCTGTGGCATCCAGATAGAAGCCTTAAGCCTGCCAGCCTCGATTCGTGGTTGCAGAGACACTCTCTTCCCCCACATCAGTACATTTTCGCAGCTCCTTCCTGCTGCCAGAGAGGAACAGACTGGTTTCCCCAGTGCTGATGTTTCCAGGTCCCAGCTGCGTCAGCATCAGCCCCTCACATATCCTGAAGTACAGGGGAACTGGTCTGAAAAGACTCCAAACTCTGCAGCTGCTTTCAGGGTCTCACAATTGCTTTCAAGCCATCATTGTTCCCATACTTACTGAGCTTTTACTATCTACCGGGCATTGTGCTCAGCGTCAGAGATCAAGGAGTGAATAAGGCAAATATGACCCCCGTCTTTAAGGAACTCGCAGTCCATTGGGGACACAAGCAATCACAAGGACTAACAAGTACAGGGCTACAAAACATAGCTTCAACTGGGTGGCCAGGGAAGGCTTCCTGAAAGAAGAAATATCTAATCTAAGACCTGAAGAATTAGCAAAGGTTAACTAAGCAGATTCTTTACCATCTGAGCCACCAAGGAAGCTCAAGATATCCTTTTCATTATAGGGGACTGGAATGCAAAAGTAGGAAATCAAGAAACACCTGGAGTTAACAGGCAAATTTGGCCTTGGAGTACAGAATGAAGCAGGGCAAAGGCCAACAGAGTTTTGCCAAGAGAACGCACTGGTCATAGCAAACACCCTCTTCCAACAACACAAGAGAAGACTCTACACATGGACATCACCAGATGGTCAACACTGAAATCAGATTGATTATATTCTTTGCAGCCAAAGGAGAAGCTCTATACAGTCAGCAAAAACAAGACTGGGAGCTGACTGGCTCAGATCCTGAACTCCTTATTGCCAAATTCAGACTTAAATTGAAGAAAGTAGGGAAAACCACTAGACCATTCAGGTATGACCTAAATCAAATCCTTTATGATTATACAGTGGAAGTGAGAAATAGATTCAAGGGATTAGATCTGACAGACAGACTGCCTGAAGAACTATGGGCAGAGGTTCATGACATTGTACAGGAAGCAGGGATCAAGACCATCCCCAAGAAAAAGAAATGCAAAAAGGCAAAACGGCTGTCTGAGGAGGCCTTACAAATAGCCGTGAAAGGAACAGAAGTGAAAAGCAAAGGAGAAAAGGAAAGATATACCCATTTGAATGCAAAGTTCCAAAGAATAGCAAGGAGAGATAAGAAAGCCTTCCTCAACGATCAGTGCAAAGAAATAGAGGAAAACAACAGAATAGGAAAGACTAGAGATCTCTTCAAGAATAGTAGAGATACCAAGGGAACATTTCATGCAAATACGGGCACAATATAGGACAGAAATGGTATGGACCTAACCGAAGCAGAAGATATTAAGAAGAGATGGCAAGAATACACAGAACTATACAAAAAAGATCTTCATGACCCAGATAATCATGATGGTGTGATCACTCACCTAGAGCCAGACATCCTGGAATGCAAAGTCAAATGGGCCTTAGGAAGCATCTCTACAAACAAAGCTAGTGGAGGTGATGGAATTCCAGTTGAGCTATTTCAAATCCTAAAAGATGATGCTGTGAAAGTGCTGCACTCAATATGCCAGCAAATTTGGAAAACTCAGCAGTGGCCACAGGACTGGAAAAGGTCAGTTTTCATTCCAATCCCAAAGAAAGGCAATGCCAAAGAATGCTCAAACTACCATACAATTACACTCATCTCACATGCTCGTAAAGTAATGATCAAAATTCTCCAAGCCAGGATTCAACAGTACATGAACTGTGAACTTCCACATGTTCAAGCTGGATTTAGAAAAGGCAGAGGAACCAGAGATCAAATTGCCAACATCCATTGGATCATCGAAAAAGTAAGAGAGTTCCAGAAAAACATCTACTTTTGCTTTATTGACTACGCCAAAGCCTTTGACTGTGTGGATCACAACAAACTGTGGAAAATTCTGAAAGAGATAGGGATACCAGACCACCTGACCTGCCTCCTGAAAAACCTGTATGCAGGTCAAGAAGCAACAGTTAGAACTGGACATGGAACAACAGACTGGTTCCAATAGGGAAAGGAGTACATCAAGGCTGTATATTGTCACCCATGCTTATTTAACTTATATGCAGAGTGCATCATGAAAACCACTGGGCTGGATGAAGCACAAGCTGGAATCAAGATTGCCGGGAGAAATATCAATAACTTAGGATGTGCAGATGACACCACCTTTATGGCAGAAAGTGAAGAACTAAAGAGCCTCTTGAAGGAAGTCAAAGAGGAGAGTGAAAAATTTGGCTTAAAACTCAACATTCAGAAAACGAAGATCATGGCATCAGGTCCCATCACTTCATGGCAAATAGATGGGGAAACAGTGGAAACAGTGGCTGACTTTATTTTTGGGGGCTCCAAAATCACTGCAGATGGTGATTGCAGCCATGAAATTAAAAGACACTTGCTCCTTGGAAGGAAAGTTATGACCAACCTAGACAGCATGTTAAAAAGCAGAGACATTACTTTGCCAACAAAGGTCCTTCTAGTCAAAGCTATGGTTTTCCAGTAGTTGTGTATGGATGTGAGGGTTGGACTGTAAAGAAAACTGAGTGCCAAAGAACTGATGCTTTTGAACTTCAGTGTTGGAGAAGACTCTTGAGGATCCCTTGGACTGCAAGAAGATCAAACCAGTCAATCATAAAGGAAATCAGTCCTGAATATTCATCAGAAGGACTGATGCTGAAGCTGAAACTCCAATACTTTGGCCACCTGATGCGAAGAACTGACTCACTTGTAAAGACCCTGATGCTGAGAAAGATTGAAGGTGGGAGGAGCAGGGGACGACAGAGGATGAGATGGTTGGATGGCATCACCAACGTGATGGACATGAGTTTGAATAAGCTCCAGGAATTGGTGATGGACAGGTAGGCCTGGCATGCTTCAGTCCCTGGGGTTGCAAAGAGTAGAACATGACTGAGCGACTGAACTGAACTGAACTGAACTAAGCAGAGCAACAAAGCCCGTGCCCCATACAACTACTGATCCTGTGCTCTAGAGTTCGGGAGCTATAACTACTGAACCCTCATGCTGTACAGCCTGTGCTCTGCAACAAGAGAAGCCACTACAATGAGAAGCCTTCACACCACAAAGAAGAGTAGCCCCCACTCACTACAACTAGAAAAAGCCCACACACATCAATGAAGACTTACCACAGCCAAAAAATAAATAAATCTTTTTTTTTAAATATTCAAGGTAGAGAGAAGAACATATGCAGAGGCCTTCACAAGAGGAAGCCCTTGGCTTTTGAGAAATCAATGTTGTGAAGAGTATGTGGGGAGGATGGTCATGGAATGTGAAGAAAGGCTGGAGAGATTACAGAGAGCTGGAGACCAAGGTCGAAGTTAGATTTATGAAGACAATCGAGGCCTTGATTGGATTTTATGCAAGCAAGAGTAAGTCTGGCTGACCCTTTGTCATTCCTCTGGCCATGATTCAAGTGACCTGGCCCTTCAGCTTATATGTCACTTCCTCAGAAATGCTTTATTTGAATACTAAGCTTCCACAGAGAGGAGAGTCAGAGCTCTGGCTTGAGAAAATGTTGGACATTTTGACTGAGCTCGACTACAACTGAGAAGCCCTGGGACCTGACTAGGCTGAATTCTAAAGAGGGATTCAGAGATCTCAGTCAGCCAGAGTTCTTGGAAAACGGGTCTCCTAACTCATGTTCAAAGGGTAGAAGCTCTTCATTGAGGAAGAGGTCTGAGGCGTTTGTGGGCGTTTCTCATAAAAGGGTAAACAGGAACTTTCATTTTCTCTTGGCCTCAAACAGGTATGAATAGCAAGAGCAAAACACTGAGCCTTTTCACCAGAAACAGCATTACTCTCACAACAAACCACCCTGACAGAGTCTCATTGCTCAACACGAAGGGTTTAAAAACCCCATAGGGCTTAGCAGTAACGGTGAGAGAAGTGAGAGAGGCGGAGACCTGTGAGCTCATGGGGTGGGGGTGGGGGCCCCTGTAAGAGCAGGACCCACACTTATCCCAGAAACCAAAATAAAGAAGAGATGCCAACACGGAGTGGGTTGGTTGGAAGAAAGACAGTTACCTCAGAAAGAGGAAAATGAAAAATCCCACAAATTTGAGTGGAGTCAGGGTGAGCGG
The DNA here is from genome assembly GCA_024291935.2 of Okapia johnstoni. NCBI lineage: Eukaryota > Metazoa > Chordata > Mammalia > Artiodactyla > Giraffidae > Okapia > Okapia johnstoni. The sequence goes on along the minus strand of CM044323.1, from coordinate 34,602,484 downwards.
AATTTCCTCTTGCTATGCAGGAAGGAGGGTTTCATGAGGCAGGTCTCCAAGACAGAAAGAGATAATTCCTTTTTTTTTTTTAGCTTTATTTCGGTACTGTGCACATGTTTTCTCTAGTTGCGGCGAGAGGGGGGGGCCACTCTTCATTGCAGTGCAGGAGACTCTCATCCTTGTGGCCTCCCCTGCTGTGGAGCACAGGCCCCAGGCACTAAGTCTTTGACAGCTCCAGCACTTTGGGCTCAGTAGTTGCAGCTTGCAGGCTCCAGAACTCGAGCTCAACAGCTGTGGTGCAATGACCCAGCCACTCCTCAGCACATGGAGTCTTCCCAGACCAGGGACCAAACCCTCACCTCCTGCATTGGCAGTAGATAGATTGGGACTCCTATCTACTGCGCCACTAAGGAAATCTTTGGAGGGGTGGGGGGCGGCTGTACTGAGTCTTTGCTGTGGCTCACGGGCTTTCTAGTTTCCCCATAGCATGTGAGAATCTTGACCAGGGATGGAACCCATGTCTCCTGCATTGCAAGGTGGATTCTCAATCACTGAAATCACAGGGACGTCCCATAAAGTAATGATTCAGGAGCATAGTGTTCTGGGTCTGCCTGGGCTCCATCCTCAGAAGACCCTCAGAAAGAAATGAGGTCCTATTGTTCAAAAGTTCCCATCAGTCTTTTCCCTTGAAAGGCCATTGTGAAAAGGCTGATGAAAACTTGACATGTAAATATAACCATGTGTTGATTGAATATCCTTTCTCAAGCAAGAAACTAGCAGTTATTTTTAGAGATGTGTGTAAAATAAATATCGCTCCCTGGAATCACATCTTCTCACCTCTAACATCTCATCTCAATTGGGGTTTGGACTCCACCCGGGCCCTGGGCTCTGACAGGAGAGTGTCTCTTGATGCAGATGAACTTGAATGGACCGGTTGTGGGGAAGTCTGGATTCCAAATAAGTTTGGAAACCAAGAGACTCTTTGGTGATCAGTGAAAATGATAAATGGGCTGGAAAGGTGATCATTATGTGGGAAGGCTACAGAAATTGAGGTCATTTTTTAGTCTGAATAAATAGACTGAAGAAGAAAAGCCTGGGGAAGCTGGTGAGGCTTTGCGGAGCAGGGCACTTGATAACAGTCATCAGATATATTAAAAGTTATGTGGAAGATGTGAGTAAGGTCTTTTCAAATCCACAGGGGAAAAAGGAGAAAATACACATAACTAGCCACTCAGTCTTGTAACCCTTCCCCAACTGTTATCCTCTGCTCCCAAAGCTATGCAGAGAATCTGGGAGTTTGTGTTTCAAGGCCACACATACTTGTCACTGATCCTATGACTTTATCTTTTTAGCTATCATTTTTCAAAGGAGCTGCCATACAACTATTGGCCCCTGTTGAACAGAATATGAGATCATTAGTAAAATACAAGATTTCATATGAGTAGTCACATTCTCTCAGCTATCACTTCTGTCCTTAAAAGTCCCCTCCTTTCCCTTGGCCAAGGTCATAGGTGCTTTATAAAAATGATGATAAACAGGCCTCAAATATTTCAAGAACTGTTGGGTTCTCTCACATTTGGATTCAAGCCCTCCCACTTGAGTCTGATTTCCTAAGATACCATTCTGTTGCCTCAAACCTGGAGTCTCCACAGGGCCTCTGGATGGATGACTCAGTTGTCCTGAAATTTTGGTTTTGTTTTTTGTTTCAGCCCAAGTTCATTTACCACCTCATCTTCGGTTTCGTAGTTGACAGTCTATGGGCAAATCCCACCCAATCTTATCAGTCAGCTCCACAGTTTAGCTCCCTGAAGAAGTTTGTATTCTCAAGAGGGAGGAAGCCTCCAAGTCCTATTGGCTGGAGGCTCACATAAGCTCAGGAAGACGTAGCCAAAGTCTCATAAATGGCATTCTTAGCAACAAGCCCTGTTAGTGGATTACACTAACATCAGGATTGCAGGGTCAGATGTAAGTAGGGGGACTGCTGGGGCTCAGTTGATCACCCTGTCCCAGTACCTAGAAAGTACTCATTGTTGTTATTTAGTCGCTCAGTCATGTTCTGCTCTTTGGGACCACATGGGCTATAGCCTGCCAGGCTCCTGTCCATGGGATTCTTCAGGCACGGGTTGTCACTTCTTTCTCCAGGGGAATCTTCCCAACCCAGTCTCCTGCACTGGCAGGCAAATTCTTTTACCACTGAGCCACCAGGGAAGCTCAGAAAGTACCTGACACACAAGAATATACGAAAAGTATTGTTGATTGAATATGTGAATTAAATACTATCTACAGGTCTTCTCAAAACCATTAAGGTACTGATGTGCATTACAAATCTCCAAGAGGGTGACAATTTGCTCAAAGCAGCTGCAAAGGATCCCTCTCTTATTTTTCACTAAACACCAATCAACATCTCAGGGGACACTATTACATAGAGGAGCTCGGTTTGGGAAATGATAATCTATTTTCTTTTTCTCCTCCAATGTGATTTATCTATTGTTTTTACCAGTCATATCTTTGAAGCCAAAGCTACTTAAAAAATAAGTGACTATTTTTCATAATGCATATTTTCCTCCAAACCACAAAAGAGAGTTTCCTAGCTGTGGAATCAGTTTTTTATGTAGTCTCCCAAAGGAGCACCACAGGAGAGAATGATGGCCCTTGAGAGGAGCCATATGCTTTAAGGATCTTGAGTGATTGGCTGAATCCCAAGAAATAGTCTCTTTGGTGATTTGCTCTTGCTAGTTTCTGGCCAAAAATACCTGATTCAACTAAAACTGGGTACCTAAAGTTTTAATGTTAGCATGATTTTCATACAATAGCTTTAAATTGAAGGTTATTTTTCCTACAAGTTTGAGTGCCAGATAGCATTCAACATAGTGGTGCCTCAATTTCTCCTGCTTCATGAAACATCTGCTTCTTCCTGCCTTCTGCGGATGCTAAGACAATGCCCAACTCACTCATAAACTCAACAACAACAAAAATCTAATTAAAAAATAGGCAGCAGATACGAATAGATATTTTTTCTTCCAAGAAGACATACAGATGGCCAACAGGCACATGAAAAGATGTTCAATGTCACTAATTATCAAGGAAACACCAACCAATACCACAATAAGATATCACTTCACACCTGTTAGAATGGCTATTACTGAAAAAGCAAGAAATAACATATGTTATAGAAGGTGTGGAGAAAAGGGAACCCTCATCTGTGGTTGGCAGGACTGAAAATTGGTGCAGCCACTGTAGAAAACAGTATGGTAATTTCTCAAAAAATTAAAATAGAACTATCATCAGTTCAGTTCAGTCACTCAGTCGTGTCTGACTCTTTGCGACCCCATGAATTCGCAACACGCCAGGCCTCCCTGTCCATCACCAACTCTTGGAGTCTACCCAAACCCATGTCCATTGAGTCGGTGATGCCATCCAGCCATCTCATCCTCTGTCATTCCCTTCTCCTCCTGCCCCCAATCCTTCCCAGTGTTAGGGTCTTTTCCAATGAGTCAACTCTTTGCATGAGGTGGCCAAAGTATTGGAGTTTCAGCTTCAACATCAGACCTTCCAATGAACACCCAGGACTGATCTCCTTAGGATGGACTGGTTGGATCTCCTTGCAGTCCAAAGGACTCTCAAGAGTCTTCTCCAACACCACAGTTCAAAAGCATCAATTATTTGGTGCTCGGCTTTCTTCATTGTCCACCTCTCACATCCATACATGACTACTAGAAAAGAACTATCATACAGCCTAGCTATTCCATTTCTGGGTATTTATCCAAAGAACACAAAAACATTCATTTGACAAGATATATACATTCCTATGTTCATTGCAGCATTATTTACAATAGCCAAGCTATGGAAACAACCTAAGTGTCCATCAATGGATGAAGGAATAAAGAAGATGTGGTATACATATAAAGTAGAATACTACTCAGCCATGAAACAGGTATGAAATCCTGCCATTAACAACAACATGGATGGACCTTGAAGTTATTCTAAGTGAAATAAGTCAGACAGAAAAAGACAAATGCCATATGATTTCAATCATATGTGAAACCTAAAAATAAAATAAATGAACAAACAAGACAAAAACAAACTCAGAGATCAGATTAATGGTTACTGGAAGGGAAGGGGGATTGGGAGTGGGTGAAATGGCTGAAGGAGGTCAGCTGTTTGGTGATGGATAGTAACAAGACTTGTGGTCTATTGTGTTGATCACTTTTTAGTGTACACAGATGTCAAAGCATAATGCTGTATGCCTGAAAATTTATATATATATATAAATGCCTAACCAATAAATGTAAAGAAGCTACAACTTCGTGCATCTATGCTTTATATGTATTTGCAGTTAATTATAGCAACAGTTTATCTACCATGAAATTACTGATCAGGAGCAAACAGAAAATATGAAGTTGGAAAGGTGTCAGAGTAGCCAAAAGAAACATCTATTTCATGGCTTTGCCCTGAAGTTTACATACTTGCCTCACTGTCGTGATTCTCATATTTTCACTCAGAGCCAACTTTTTTTTTTTGTAATCACTTGGAAAACTTCTAAATTTTTAAAAATTAAAAAAATTAAACATTTAATACAATTTTTAAAGGTTACTTTCCATTTACAGTTATTATAAAATATTGGCAATATTTCACATGTTGTATAATCCATTCTTGAGACTACACAACAGTTTGTACCTCCCACTCCTCCACCCCTTACTGCCCTTCCCCACTGGTAACCACTAGTTTGTTCTCTCTATCTGTGAGCCTGCTTCTTTTTTTTTGTTGTTATATTCACTACTTTGCTGTATTGTTTAGATTTCACATATAAGTGATACCATACAGTATTTGTCTTTGACTTATTCTACTCCAAGTTCATCCATGTTGCTACAAATAGTAAAATGGCATTCTTTCTTATGAGAGCCAACTTATTTTTGTCTCACACATAATTCTAACAAGTTTAGGAACTTGTTTAAAAATTTAGGAACAAGTTTAAAATTCTGAAAATTAAAAAAAGAAAAGTCTGATATTCTTTAGTATAATGGACAAATGGCCTTACCACAGTGATCTGTTTAACCTCTCATCCCTTTTGTTCTGATAGCTGTGGGTTCTATCTCTTTACACCTGTAAGTCTGGCTTATGTCTCATATCTGGAAGCAATCCTCCTTGGAAGGCACAGGCCAGGTAAGGAGCTCTGGACCAGTCCCTATGAGGTTCAGCCTCACACTGTTTTGATGGTTGTGCCCATCAGTGAGTTTTGCCGTGGTCTGGAGATAGAGGCCTGCCTTATACCAATCTGGTTCCTGATGAAGTCAGTTTGGGGTCAGTCTACTTTAGGACACTAATTTGAAGGCTGATACTGTTTTCCTTTAAGAATGGTGACTCCATTTTTCAAAAACAAAAGTTAGGACATAAAATCTGATAATAAATCATTTTCTGATTTGTGTCTCACATTTAGTGGCACACAACTCATCTTTATTGAGGCAAAATTCAAATAAATTTAGCAATTTATATTTATATAAAATCAGCTATACAATTACTAAACGTTAGCAATTGGGATTTTTTCCTTTGAAATCTGAGTTACCTGGCCACCTTTGTTTCAGATACCTGTAGGTAGACATTTGCTTCTTGAATTAACTTTATTTCTTTTTGAACTAGGGATATTTCTGCATACAAAAACAGGTTCAAGCATTTAGTTTCAATAGCACTAGGGAAAAATGAAGCCTGTTTTCTTTATGAAAAAAAAGGAGCCCCATTTCTATGTGTATTGGCATATGCATCTCCCTGTGGTTTACTGGCCAAGTCACACAGGCTTGTTCAATGCAGAAGTCTTTTAAAGTGTGGAGATCTGGGCTGCATTTGTAAAAAGAAAGCACAGAACAAGGGCTTCTGTCAGTTTCAGATGAGATGATATGAATACTAGTGCTCTGAGAGGGGCTGTATTACTACATTATTACATAATACAAGGCATATTATTAGCAGTGGGGAGAAGGTTCCAACTAAGCACACGGTAAACATGGTCATGAGATCAGGGGAAAGACTCTTAGAAAGCCCCTGAAGGCCTTGCCTACCTAGCTAGCCTTTAAAGCTGCAGAGAGGCCCCCACCCTGACCCTGGCAGGATGAGAGAGAGATTCTACCTGTCCTTTTCTGCTTTTTGTGCTCCTAGAACTCTGTTCCCTCCTGATCACACTCTGAGGAGAGAAAGGAAAGTAAAATAGAAGGCAATAGAAAACAACAATGTGCACACATTCTTATGAGGCTGGCCATGTTAATGCCAGTCCTTTCCTACGAAAACTAGCAATGCTCCATCCCTGTACATCTGGCTGACCTCTCGACTCTGAAACAATCCACCTTGGGAAGGATGGGGCAGAATAATGTGATTCTATATTGCTCCATATATTGCTCTTAAAAATGTATTTGTACATGAGATATATACATATTATATACACACACGTTGTACACATGCTCAGTTGCTCAGTCATGTCTGACTCTCTGCAACCCCACGGACTGTAGCCCGCCAGGCTCCTCTGTCCATGGAGTTTTCCAGGCAAGAATATTGGAGTGGGTTTCCATTACCTATTCCAGGGGATCTTTCTGACCTAGGAGTCAAACTCGAGTCTCCTGGGTTGGCAGGCGGATTCTTTACCACTGCACCACCTGGGAAGCCTCATTACATATACATATAAAATATATACACAATATGTGTATAAAACATAGATATAAACATATAAAATCTGGAGTTTGTATTGGTATCCAGCCAATCCTTTCACTAGAATTATGGACACCTGTCCTTTCATAGCTCCTTTGATGTCTTTCTATTGATGGACCAACCAAAATATCTAACTAACTAGTTCTCTACCAGGATGGTGTACGTGGAAACCATTTGTAACAACTTCTGCAGTAGTAGAGCATCTTAGGTCAGGGCTGGCTTTCTGAGTGTTTCCTTGTGTACAAAACTTACCACAAATGATGCACTATCTCTCTCTGGATTGTATGTGTATTACCCTATGCTAGCACATTGTGCTATGCCTGGGTACATGTTCTTTAATCACTCCTTCATTCATTCAACAAGTATGTATTGATCTCTCTCAGTGAGTCAGATTTGCCTAAAATGCCTTGTATTTTTCTCTTAGCAAAAACCCTTTGCTTTCTCCTCTCCTCCAAAGGCAGCCTACACACCACTTCCTTGTTGTTGTTCAGTTGCTAAGTTGTGTCTGACTGTTTGCGATCCCTTGGACTGACTTCCCTGTCCTTCACTATCTCCCAGAGTTTACTTAAGTTCATGTCCATTGAGCCAGTGATGGGGCTATCTTATTTGTGATCACACTATATTTCACCTACTCACTGCCTGCCTCCTTCACCAGGCTATGAATACCTTCAAGGAAGGACCCAGTCTTGGTCATTTTTTTACTGCTAGTTTGAAACATTGGCACATAGTAGACAGTCAATAAATGTTTGATCATTTGAATCCTATGTGACAGATCCTGGGTCAGACCTGGGAACAAAAATGCCTCAATATGCTCACAGCCATCCCCTCCCAGTTAACCTTACATAAGCCTGGGAAGTATCCATGCCCTTTCTTCTTTTTCTTGTTCTCTCTAGTCCTGTATTAAATATGAAGCAAAAATTAGCATGTCTTTCATTGCCCAAAGGAAAGAGTCACCTCTAGCTCATGCCCTTATCTCTTCACTGCCCCTCTAGACTCGAGTCGAATTTTTGTAATTGTCATTATCCACTTATGCTCAGTTTCAATCAAAATCATTAAAAACAATTTTCTTTGGCCCACAAAGTGACTAAATTTTAAGCTTGATTTGAAGGTGTCATCAGATAGCTCATTTGTTTCCATCTCACAGTGTGAGAGCTTCATTCCGTTTAGCATAAACAGAAGGGCTGGGTCTGACTAGCATTTAACTCCTCAACTGATTTGTGTAACAGATCCTTTATTTGAAGTGATGGACCACCCAAGGAGGCATCATTGTTGTTCTGTGTTTAGGGCATAGGTTGACCTTAATCTAGCCCTGGTCCTTCCATTACTTGTTAGCAATTCTGGTGAAAGGCTTGTTGCAGGAACATGAAATAGCTGGATAAAAGGCACCTTGGGTAGCAAGTACAATCTGGCCCCTGTCTAACTACTCAGTCTTTTTTCTTACATGTGTACACCCCTGTGCTCCATTCCACTCCCACTGGGACACTCAGTTTCTCCCCAAAGCACTCTCTTCCACTGTATGGCCTTCCCCCCATCCTAATCACTCATCTGGAGTTTAGCCCTAGGAGGACTCAGCTTCAGTCCAGCCTCCTCCATGGGGCCTGTCTGGAAAATGTCTAGAATGCATTACACATTGTTGCAAAAAGTAATAGACATGGAGGAGCATCATTCTTCAGTGGCCCATGAGTTCTTGTCAGTTTTGAAAGTTAATCTACAAATATATTTTAACTCTCAATTGGTTTGCAAGCTCTTGGTGGTCTGTGTGTTTTGGTACAGGGTAGTGTGAACAGTAGATGCACAATAAATGTTTTATAGTAAATGCTCTCCAGATTTCAGTTGTCCATGAGATCCCCCTCAGTCCCCATTCTCCCCCTTCCCAAATCACAGATCATGGTTGTCACTCATTAATCCAAACTCAGTCTCATTTAGGAGTCTTGTCTGTGTCTCTCCCTTAAGGGTGAGTCTTCTGCATAGAGGACATCCTCACGAAAATAAAGATAGTTATGGGAAGTCTGGGGATTTCCCAGGTGGCACTAGTGGTAAAGAACCCACCTGCCGATGCAAGAGACATTTAAGAGACCCATGTTCAATCCCTGGATTGGGAAGATCCCCTGGAGAAGGGCATGGCAACCCACTCCTGTATTCTTGCCTAGAAAATGCCACGGACCGAGGAGCCTGGAGGGCTATGGTCAATAAAGGGTCGCAAAGAGTCGGACTGACTGAGCAACTGAGCACGCAGGCATGGGAAGTCGGAACCTGACAGCCTCCCTTATGCATCCTCCTGAAAAGTATTGGAGAGTTTCACTTCCTCGTTTTAGTCTAGTGCTCTCCTATCTTCCAACAAGTGAGGCAGATCATCTGGGGAGGAATCAAGCAGGATCTAAGCAAAGAAATCTCAATATGCCTAGTATATCTAGTATAGTATCTAGTATAGTATACTAGATATCTAGTATATCTATTATATACTATATATGCCTAGTATATCTCAGCAAAACCGTCTCCTAGAGCTATGGGCAGGGACTGCTGACCTGAGCAAGGTGGATAAGGCGACGAGTTTGGAGTCGGCGTTCTGGAGGGCAGCACTACCGAACCTCAGCTACCACTGTGCATCTGCCCTAAGCCGGGAATCCTGTGAAAAGCATGACAGCCCACCACCCTTTAATTCTCACAACACTCCTATGAAAGCAGGACTTATTGACCCCATTTATTTTTAAAGATTTTTTTTTTGATGTGGACCATTTTTAAAGTCTTCATTGAATTTGTTATAATATTGCCTCTGTTTTATGTTTTGGTTTTTTGGCTGAAAGGTATGTGTAATCTTAGCTCCCTAACCAGGGATCAAACCTGAACCCCCTGCACTGGAAGGTGAAGTCGTAACCACTTGACCATCGGGGAGCTCCCCTATTACCCCCATTTAATGGATGAACAAACTGGGGCACCATCTATTTAGTGACACGCCTAACTTCCAGCAGGAACCCCAGCCACTGAACCACGTTGAACAGGGTTTTCCTAACAACTACTCAGATTCAAGAAATAAAAATATTAAATGTGAGCTGAGTATTCTTTATGAGCATGAACTAATTCTGACGTTGATGTTTCCAAAATGACTCCAATGAACAATTTGAAGTCTTTCCAAGTGTTTAGATTTATTGGGTTCAGAAAGCTCTGAGGATTATAGAATAAAGTTGTTCTATGGTGTAGCGAGACCTGCTCTAGCCAATCTTGAAAGCTTCACGAGTCACAGGAAGAAAAACAAACTCACTCAATTGTGCAGAGCAAAATGTTGCTCTGCTGAGCCTTCCTGTCCCAGCCAGGGCTCCCACCTTGACCTCTAAGTGCATTTTTTGCAAACATGATGGGCAGAGCCAAAGATACGGTCTTTACCAACTGAGCTATCAGGGAAGCCCTCAGGGTTCTAGGGTTGAGCATTAAAAACTCTTTAGTTATCTGTTAAATTATTTTAGTGGGTAGTTACCAGCAGGAGAGGGAGATGGGGAGAGAAGGAGGGAAAGAGAGAAAGAAGGAAGGGAGGAAGGAAGGAAAGGAGAGGAGAAAGGGAGGAGAAGGGAAAAAGAAAAAGAGAGAAAATAGAGTGCATTCCACACAGTTTAAGTATTGTTTTGTGAAACAATTTTTAGGTGAAAATCATTTTTTAAATATATATGGTTACTGGAACATGATGTAGAAATCCTACTCTAAAAACACTTGAGAAACACTGGCTTTGATCCTCAAAATAAAAAGTTTCTTCAAAATGTAGACTATTGAATTTCCACAATGACTGGACTAAACAGAAACCCTTCCAAAGTTTTCCTTCCTACCCACCTAGCTGAGCTCACTGGAGACATCTGAGAACCTTTCAGGTTTGTTTAGTGTGTCCTCAAGATCCCCTCCCTCTCCTTGGTTCTCAGGAGCTGAGAAAACACATGAGCGACTATTTCCTGAACACTTTATCCTACCCACCGAAAAAGCTTTCCAACGGTCTTAAGTTTCTGATCATGTTTCCAGCTGGGCGCTGAGTTTGGGAAGCAGACTCCAGTGAGCCCAGGCTGAGTGAGTGACCCCACTCTGCTCCCACCTCATCTCTTCACTTGTCTCTCACCAAAGTGGGATGCCTCGTGCTTGGAACGATTTACTGTCATTGCATTCCCACAACTCAGTGCCCTGTATGCGATAGGCACTCAGTAAGTGTTTGGTGAATAAAGAATAAAAAAATAAAAGAAAATGAATCTGCTGTCAGTAAAGATCAGCTAGGTGAAGTACATGTAGCGATCAGCTAGGTGAAGTACATGTAGCTTTGTTGAGGCCTTTCATTAATCAAGAGGTTAATGAAATTTGCTTTCGTAGTCCCAATTAAAATTCGTCTTCCTCTGATTAACGGGGTTAAGTGAAGGTCTCCAGGTCACAGTAAAAGATCTAGGAGATACGTGTTCCCATCTCATACGTGGTGGCCCCAGTGACTGTTGCCAAGAGGCCAGTTATTTGCCTGTGAAAGCAAATAAATAACACCTGGGAGAGGAAGAAGGGTTCCGCGTTTGGGCCACAAACAGGAAAACAGAGAAGGAGTGGGCAGAGGCAGACTCAGCCACTCCAGGAGAACCCTGATGGCCCAGGAGCTCACCTAGAGGCCTGAGAAGATGGTGGAGTGCCACACCGGAAACCAGTGAAGATGGGTGAGGCAAGACATTTCCGGGTGCCACGTACACACTGCCTTTCAGCTGTCCCCCAACTTTGTCCCAAGGGAGTTTAGTGTCATACAGCACCCTTCCTGTACTAATTTAGAAGCTATGGGGGAGCTACTCTCTCCCACCTCAGTCCACAGGCTTCCCAGGTGGCTCAGATAGTGAAGAATCCACCTGCCAATGCAGGAGACTCAAGAAACACGGGTTCAATCCCGAATTGGGAAGATCCCCTGGAGTAAGAAATGGCAACCCACTCTAGCATACTTGCCTGGAGAATCCCATGGACAGAGGAGCCTGGCAGGCTACGGGGCTCACAAAGTGTCGGATACAACTGAGCAACTGAGCACACACGCATACACACCTCAGTCCACACAGGGTGAAACCCCAACATTCATGGCACCGCAGAGACTGCCTCAGCGTGGAGAAGACCATGACTGCAACAGGTCCTAATCAGACTCCAGCAGGAACAGTGTGGTGCCTATTCCCACAGCAGAAACACCCTGAATAGCAGCCCAGAGAACTATGGAGTGGCTCAGAGACAAAACAAAGGAGATATCTGGGTGTTCTGGCCTAGACTGCTGTGTAGCTGCTCAAAGCTAAAGTTAGCTTTCCTTCCTGTCAGCATTTATCAGCTTTGATTTGAACCTTCTCAGCTGATGTAGAAGAAAATGTGGCTCCCCAGCATTGTGGAAAATCCTTCAGCATCAATCAGCCTTTTTCCAGAGAATTCAGATATCTGCCAGCCCAGCTCCGGAGAGCTCCTTCATGTCCAGGAAATGTGCTAGTGAGTCAGGTTCTGGGAGCCTAATTTCATTATTAAAGAAGGTTCCTATGCTATGAGGAACTACAGCTCTGAACTCTGTCTCTCTCAGCCTATTCTAAATTTAGGATCCGAGGTTCCATGGTGCAAAGCACACTTCTCTATGAAGCCACAGAAATCCCTTCTGAAATTACAGCCGGACAACACTCTTTTGTTTCTATTCCGTCACCGTGTCAATTCACAGACAACGTGTTACCAAAACATGGAGGAAAATTTCAAGCTTTGTACAACTGTTGAGAGACTTATACAGAGCAATGCTGTCACTGACTCATGGTTTCCAGTAAGAAGAAAAAAAAAAAAAACAGGCTCCTTATTTCTTAAGAAAAATCTATCCATTGAAATGTCATCCACTTGTTTTGTTAAAGACCTTGGATGCTCACAGGGCCTATAAGCTCGTGGGGAGGTAAAGACAGTGAGTCCTCATGTTAAAGGGAAGAGAAACATTACAGACGGGTCTCATATTTTTAAGACTTTAATCTTCACATTACATGTTAGAATGGAAAAGTACCAAAACCAGCTATAACAATAATAGCTGCTGTCTATTCTGTTTATTTACCATGTGCCAAGCACTTTATATGCAGTGTCTTATTTAATCTTCAAAACAACCTTATGAGCAGAGCTGACATTCAGCCCTCAGTAGGTTTTTAAGCTACTGAAGTATTTCTTTACTGGTTGGTAAAATATGCACTGCTCTGGGACCATTGAGTGACAGCCCTCCTCCCCGTGTTCACAACATTCTCTCCAGCCTTCCTCTCCTCTGGGGACAACCAGGACTGTCCTCTAGACTAAAGCTTTCATGTTGGTGACTGTTGTGATTAGTAAGTGTCCAGGCTAAACTCCTGATTACATATTTTCAGTGTCTCTGCTACCTCATAAGGTAGATATGGTTATCCTCATTTGCAGATGAAGAACAGGAAGCTTGAGACAGTATGGCGGACTCTCTTTTCCAAAATTAGCTCCAATAGTAGTTCCAAGCACACATGCTCTTCAAGAACCTTGTCACTTCCCCATCAAGAGTTGGCATCCATCTCCCCTCCCCAAGAATCCTGAGGATGGGGGTGAAGGGCTGTGTGACTGTCTCAATGAGCAGAATGTGACAGAAGCAATGCTGTGTGACTTCTGGGGCTAGGTCAGCAAAGTGGGCTTCCCCTGTGGCTCAGCTAGTAAAGAATCCGCCTGCAATGAGGGAAACCTGGGTTTGATCCCTGGGTTGGGAAGATCGCCTGGAGAAGAGAAAGGCTACTCACTCCAGTATTCTGGCCTGGAGAATTACATGGACTGTATATAGTCCATGGGGTCGCAAAGAGTCAGACATAACTGAGTGACTTTCACTTTTTCAGCAAAGTGATCCGGTTTCCACTTGGCTTTCTCAGGACACATGCTCTTGGAGTATAACCACCATGGAGAAGAAGCCCAAGCCACATGAAAAGGCTATGTGCAGTTCTCTGGCTGATAATCTCAGCTGAGGTCCCAGCTGCCAGCCAGCCCCAACAGCTAGAAGTGGGAGTGAAGAAGCTTTCAGATGATGTCAGCCCCCAGCTGCAAAGCCTTTATCCTGTGAGTTTCCAGCTAAGGCCCCAGACACTAGACAGCAGAGACCAACTGTCCTGATATGCCCTCTATAAATTTCTGACCTAAAATGTACCAGTATGCAAAATGGGAGGAATTTGTCACCTGGCACTACATGATCATGTGCTGTGCTAAACTGCTTCAGTCATGTCTGACTCTTTGCAACCCTATGGACTATAGCCCGCCAGACTCCTCTGTCCATGGGATTCTCCAGGCAAGAATCCTGGAGTGGGTTGCCATTTTGGCCCAAGTTCACACAGCTAGTAAGTGGTGAAGCCAGGATTTCAACTCAAATCACCTGACTTTGAAAGCTGGCATTCTTAACCACAGGGTAACATTGTTCCTGTGGTCACAGCATCATGAGGCAACATGGCAAGGTGAAGATGCCAGCTGGACAACATTTCAGTGGATGTGTGGAGTTGAAGGGTGGGCCTGGCTCTTTTTTTTCTATGATTCTGCTGTATGTGGTTCCCATTTCTAACTCCACCCCCCAATCCAAGATGACAGCTCCAGTTCTAGCCATCATATCTGCCTGCATTCCAGTCACTAGAAGAGGGAAAAGGGAGGAGTAAGAGCCCCACCTTTCAAGAAAACTTCCTGGGAGATGCAGACCCTATTTCTGTTTAACATACCACCACCCAGAACTTCAGTACACAGTGTACCTAGATGCAAGCGATGTTGGGTGAACTTGTGTCCAGTTAAACACGAGAGGCATGGGACTTCCTTAGGGTCCAGTGGCTAAGATTCTATGCTCCCAGTTCAGGGGACCCTGGTCTGATTCCCTAGTCAGGGAACTAGATCCTACATGGTGCAACCAAGCGTTCAGATGCCATAGCTTAAAGATCAAAGACCCTGTGGGCCACAGCTAAGACCTGGCATGCCAAATACATAAATAAATATTTGAAGTTCAATTATTCAGTAAAAGCTAGAGGCATGTTTCTGTAGATTCTGGAGAGTAAAGGGAAAGACCTGACACTTTGACAACTGGCAATATCTGCCATAGTGAAGAAAGGGGCTTGTATAGGAAATGAATCATTTCCAATTTGGAGCCATACTCATCCCTATCTTCCTCTACTTTCCCCAATCTTTTGGTTAAAAATATATATCTATCATCCATTATTAAATACTTTCTAGAGAATTCAAACTGACTTTACTGTAAGAGTGTTAAGTACCTTGAGATAACAGGAATCCCCTGTGACTGGGCTGAAGGGGAGACTTGCCCTAAAGATAATCTGGGCTCAGTCCGCTTGGGTCCATCATGTTTCAAAAGAGTGGAAATGTTACGTGGACCAAGACCTTAAAAAATAGTGTCACATTCAGTCATCACACAGAGAAAGTCACACATGATTGGCTGGTAGCTTTTTTGGGGGGAATGGAGGAGCTATGTCGAGTCTCAGTTGAGGCATGTGGACTTCTCTCTAGTTGTGGCACACAGGCTTAGTTGCCCTGCAGCATATGGAACCTTAGTTCCCCATCCAGGGGTCGAACCTGCCTCCCCTGCATTGGAAGGCAGCTTCTTAACCATTGGACCAGCAGGGAAGTCATGATTGGCTGGTAGTTTTGGCCTAGTTGAAAAGTAAAGGTTACAGTGAACTTTGCAGGAGCCCATTTCCAGTTTTCAAGATGTATTTCCTTCCCTCTTAACTGTCCATCTAGAGAATATTTTGGATGATACCTGTTTGGATGGCTACACTGCTAAAGGTGATTTCACTGATTACTCCATAAAATCTAAATGTCTACTATCTTTTACAATTCCAGGATCATTCCCAACATGGAAAGCTTTTAGGAGGTAAAGGTGGAAATCACAGGGTCCCTTGGAACAAGCACATCATTTGACATCATTATAAGCCTTTAAGGTCTACATTTTTCAGTGCTTAATGAGTCAAACAAAAAGAATTCTTTTAAAAAGGGACCTGACCTGCAATAACCAATGGGAGTGAGTTTAAAGGAAAGAAAATCATAGCATCCCCAACACACAAATCTGTTTTTATACCATTTCAGTGAAAATTTGCTACCACATAACTAAACAAAACAGAAAATATAGCATGGCTTAGCAATAGGGAGAAAGGGCTCTAAATAAAATGTTCTGTTGGCACAAAAATGCGTCTGTTCTCTGAACTGGAGTCTATCTGATCCTAATTAGAGATGTCTTCAACTTGCTTCTACAAGAAATGGGACTGCAGTCTTCATAGAATGTTTCACCCAGGCCTCCAGAGGAACTTGGGAAAGGGTAGGTAACAAGAAGCCCTAACCCCATGAATTCCCTGAAACCTAAAACTCTGATCCTGAAAGAAAACTGGGTAAGAACTCTGTGACCATCACTTTATGATGATAAAGGGGCAGATGTTTGGGTTCTGCCCACGGGAGAAGAGGGTAAATTTTGCTTTACCACATGTAAAGCCAGCCCGAATACAAAAACAGAGTAAGTTGGGACTTCCCTGGTGGTCCAGTGGTTGAAAATCCACCTTCCAGTGCAGTGGATATGGATTTGACTCCTGGTTTGGGAACTAAGATCCCACATCCCATAGGACAATTAAGTGCTCACATGGAAACCTCTGAGCCCACGCTCTAGAGCCCATGCTCTGTAACAAGAGAAGCCCATGTACTGCAACAAAAAGCCAACACACCGAAACAAAGGCTAGAGTGGCCAAAACGAATAATAATAAAAAATAAAATAAAAGCAGCGTAAGTCTGCATAACATTTTATGATGTACAAATAGATTTTCACACACATCACACTCAGCCTCTACAAGGCTTGCAGTTTGTAAGGAAGGCATATTGTCCCCTTAATTCTGATAATGGAAAGGAAGGTTCAGAGTACTTGTGATTTCCTAGGAGTCACCAGCTGGTGAATGGAAAAGCCAGAATTCAAACCAGGGCTTCAATGCCAAATAGATTATTCTTTCCACTGTACCACATTTCTCTCCCTCTCCACTTTTCCAGGAGTTCAGGCTGTGTAAATACATACAGCTTAAAAAAAAAAATAGAGAGGTTTTAAAATATGTTCACAGATTCTCCAAAACTCCTTAAAAGAAGTAGAGTCTACTAATTCCTCTTTCTTTCAGCATGGAATGGACTTAGTAACTGATGTTTAATAAAAAGAATACGGTAGAAATGACTGTATAGTAACCAGGTCACAAAAAGCATTGTGGCCTTCTCCCTGTTTGAGCTCATCGCCCTTGGGGAAGTCAGTGACCATGTTGTAAGGGCACTCAAGCAGCCCTGTGGCGAGAACTAAGGCCCCTGTCCAACAGGCAGCAAAGAAATGAGGCTCCTACCAACAGTGAGCCATCTTGGAAAAGGATCTAGACCCAGTCAGGTGTTCAGATGACTTCAACCTCAGCTAACATCTTGACTACAGGTTCACGAGAGACCATAAGCCAGAACCTGCCAACTAAGTGGCTCTCAAATTTCTGACACATAGAAATTGCGAGATAACAAATATTTATTCTTTTAAGCCACTAAGTTTGGGGGGTAATTTGCAACACAGAAATAGATAACTAAGATACTAGGGAATATTTCATTCTCTTCCTTGACTCCCAAGTGTGTGTTCTTTCCATGATACCACGCACTTTTTTATCTTTCTCCACTTTTCCAGGTGTCCAGACTGTGCAACTATACACAACCCAAGAAACTCCTTATTCAGTTCCGTGGCACACAGAAGCCCTACCTTTTGGGCACATTCACCCAGATTCTTGTTATCCTTCAGCTATTGAGTCAGTATGTTACTGTTTAATAATTTAATAATAATCACCCCTTCCAGATACTATGTATTTTAACAGGGAACTTCAACATCTTAACCTAAAGGGCAGTCTCAACAGAAGGTAGAGTGGGAGGGGAATTTCTGGCCATTGAAGATCCCTTGTGTTCCCCGGTCTTTCTCTTTACGTAGCTGCCCTACCGGTTGTGCTCACTGTGTGATTACCCAAGACAACCAAGGACCCAAAGCTTGAATTGAAAAGGGTCTGAGAAAGGAAATAATGGAAAGATGAAAAGTAGAAGGTTGACTCTGAAAAGGCTACACGCTGAATTATTCCAACTCTATGACATTCTGGAAAAGGCAAAACTAAGGGGACAATAAAAAGATTGGTGGTTGCCAAAGATTAAGGGTAAGAGAGGGATGAACAGGCAGAGCACAGAGGATATTTAGGGCAATATTGTAGTGATGGACACATGTCATTAAGTAGTCATCTAAACCCATAGACCGTACAACACTGAGAGTGAACCCTAATGTAAGCTATGGCTTCTGGGTGATCACCGTGTGTTAATCTAGGTTCACTGATTTTAACATATGTACCTCTCTGGTGCAGAATGCTCATAGTGGAGGAAAGAAGGGCATATATGGGGAAAGAGGATACACCAGGACACTCTGTACTTTCTACTCAGTTTTGCACTGAATCTAAGACTGCTCTTTAAAAAAGTCTATGAAGGGACTTCCCTGGTGGTCTCATGGTTGAGAATCTGCCTTCCAGTGCAGGGGACGTGGGTTCGATCCCTGTCCAGGGGAGTAAGATCCCATATGCCTCGGAGCAACTAAGTCCACATCGCACAGCCAGTGAGCCTGCCTACTGCAACTAGAGTCTGAGCACTGCAACGGAGATCCCACGTGATGCAACTAAGACCTGAGGCAGCCAAATAAATAAATATGTATTTTTTAAGTCTGTGAAGACCTAAAAAAAATAAAGTCTAAAAGAACAAGTAGGAGGTTAGTCTAGATTTATAAATTGTATAGAAGAGAGGCAGACAGTAACGGAGGAGGCCAATTTTAAGGAAGTCCTCCATCCAACATCAGAATACTTGATGCCCATGCAATGGACTTGACGTTGTCCTCCAAAGTCTCAGCAGCTGGAGAGCACTTCCAATGATCGAAATGGAACATGCATGTGCTTCCTCTGCCTCCATAGAGAGGACCTGGCGTTTCTGCCCCACCATGTGCTTTACCTCTGGAGCCCGGCAGCCTGTGGAACCACCCATCTGACCCCAGGCAGGGATTCCAGAGGCCAGCTTTTTGTGTGCTGGGGTAAGGCAAGGCTGGTTTGTGGTATGAGCCCAGGGCACTCAGACAGAACTCAGAATTGACTGTCAGACATTCAGTGGAAATAAAAGGTCAGGATAAGGGGGCCACAAAGAGGGCAGCCAGTCAGGATGTAGAACCAGTCAGACAGAGATTCCCTGAGATGGGAAACCCAAAAGCCCAGCCTTGTTTTACAAACATTACTCTCAAATGAGAAAAGGACCCCTAAGGTACAGCCCTGAAACTGTGCCCATCTTTATCTGTTCCCATCTGTGAATCGGGGAAGCTTATAGTCCTTGCCTCACAGAGGTGCTGTGAGGATTAGGTGAATTCATACATGAACGATAACTTGGGGCTTCCCAGGTGGCACTAGTGGTAAAGAATCCTCCTGCCAATGCAGGAGACACAAGAGAAGAGGGTTCAGTCCCTGAGTTGAGAAGATTCCCCTGGAGTAAGAAAACAGCAACCCACTCCAGTACTCTTGCCTGGAGAATCCCATGGACAAAGGGGCCTGGTGGGATACCGTCCATGGAGTCTCAAAGAGTCGGACAATGAAGCGACTGAGAGCACATGTACGTGCACAATCATTCAGAACTACGCCTTGCACAAACTAAGCGCTTCCGAAGATTAGTTGTTGCTGTTGTCATGACAGAAGTAGCAATGGCTCCTAGCAAGAAAATTGCCAGAGGAACCCACACACCACTTGGTGACAAGTACGCATCTTGACAGCATGCTGAAAACTCTTCTTGAAATGCCTTCTGAGGAGCTGACTGTCCTGTGCTTTAGGGGACAATCCATCCCAGCCAAGGCCCCAGGATCCTGCCTCACTCCGTGTGGGAAGCCATGGGGTACAGGGGCCCACTGTTCTATCATCCTATGCACCATGGGGACCGTCCTGTGGCCGTGCAGCAGCCACTACCAGCCTCAGCCCTCAGCATGGGGTTGGCAAGGAAATACGGTTTTCACCTTTCTGGGGGAGATTTGACCTGAGAAAATCAAGTTGCCATTATCTCAGGCACAGCTCATCCTGAAGCCCAGATTAATTCCCTCGGTTTAGTGAAGGTGCTGTTCCCAGGATTATCTTTATAATTCACACTCCAAGTGCTGTAGCCAAGGAAGAATTTTACTGATGAGTGAGGAGAGGAAAAGCTTCACTCAGTCGTCACAGCCCCAGAAGGAGGGGCCTGGGCTTGTCAGTAGGACAGAATGCATCTCTCAAGAATCTTCACTCTCTCCTTACTGAGGCAGCTCTCCTTGTTACCGTCTGTGTTGTGTGCCACCACGGGCAAACGACTCCGAAGTCTTGGGGTCCTCTTCCCTTTCTCTGTGGAGACCCCCTCCTCACTACTCTTGTGCCAGCATCTGTGTGCTACTCTTTGGTTCAGCTGGCTTCGAGACTTGGAAGCATCTAACACTGTTGGTCATTCATTCAGAAATATTTCTTAAGGATCCATTGTGTGCCAAGCACTGGACTAGGCCCTGGAGGTGAAAAGATGGCTAAGATAAGGTGTGTGCTCTCTAGGGTCCCTGTCTACCTGGTGTGGTGACAATCATGAAAAATGTAATGTGGTCAATTCTAATCTATACGATTGTTACATTATTACAGGACTCCAAGCAGAGTTTGTGAAGGACCACATCCATAACCTATCCCTTGATGGATGTCTTTGGGTCCATCCCTGTCAGGGAGAGTTATGTTTTAATATAAGTACAGTACAGAAAGGCTTTTAAGATGAAAGGATTAATCTGTAGGAGAGAAGAAACATCTTGCCAGTGAGAAAGAACCGGGCGAAGAAACTGTCCTTGCACTTTTTAATTGTTGGAATGTACCTTCCTTAGAAGGCAGTGTCAGGACCTAAGATTATAACTCAGATGCCTGCCCTCCTGCCAAATATCTTTGAAAAAGAATCACTTAAGAGTAACAGTTTTCCTACAGAGAGAGGAAATTTTGTCTGCTGTGAAGAAAAGTGAGATTTTCACCATTTTATTGTTGTTGTTCAGTCGCTCAGTCGTGTCCAACTCTTTGCGACCCCGTGGACTGCAACACATATCTTTATACTAAGGACATGGTTTATTCCAAGATTCAAACCCCTTTCCAGGGGAAGAAGATGTCTGGAGTTGGCTGTTAATGCATCATCATTTATCTGGCAAGGGATGCTCATGGGTCCCTGGCCATGGAGGGAGAATGTCATGGTCCAGGGTGCCCAACTGATGCCCAACAGTGTCAGCTAAAATTAGGCTTTATCTCAGCTGCAAAAATCTCCCTCTTTCAGGAAAAGCTATTCTGGGAGATAAAGGAATCTAGTTGTTGCCTTTTTACAACCCATTTCTAGCTAAGAATGACTTCACTGGGTGTTCTCAACCACAAGGAAAAGGGGAAGCACTCTACTATTCAGCTCCCACTTTGAACTCTGCCCTGCCTACTGCCATAGATCATGGCCAAAATTAGGGGCACACTGTTCTGGGACCCCACCACTGCTAAGAGTTGACACACATTTAAAAATAAACAAAGCTGGAGGAAAAGCCACTGGAGTTGTGTCCTGCAGGTCAACAGACTATCCATAGGACAAGCACAGTGTGAAAGGGTCTAAGACAGAAGCTCAGGAGAAAGAAAGGGACAAGGATCCTCACACCATCTTCAAAGAGTTAGCAACTTACCTGCAAATCCCACCCCCCAATAGAGCAGAGATTATCTAATAGTTAATGATCATCTCTAAGGGACGATGAGTGGAATACTCAGTACTATAAAAGGAACGGGGAGTTGAGGAGGACAGCAATTCTGTGGGTCAATAAACTTACAGAAAATGCAGGACTTATGTAGGGTCCTTGGAGCCCTCATGAAGGCAAAGGAAGGCAGTCTCAGAACAAATCATTGTAACTCGAATGATGTTTGCAAGTATCTGAGTCAGAGATTTGAATTGTACATGTGAGAGGTGTGTGCTCAGTCATATCCAACTCTTTGCGAACCTATGAACTGTAGCCCACCAGGGTCCTCTGTCTATGGGGTTCTCCAAGCAAGAATACTGGAGTGGGTTACCATGCCCTCCTCCAGGGGATCTTCTCGACCCAGGGATTGAACTGGCATCTCTTGCGTCTCCTGCATTTCAAGTGGATTCTTTACCCACTGAGCCACCTGGGAAGCCCACGCTAACTTATAAACTATGAATTGACTTTAACTAGGAAAGATTAGTTTTTACAAAATGACTGAACTCAATTCAAATCAAAAGAGACCAACATATTTTTCTAAAATAACTGATGCAAACAAAAACAAAGGCATTTATTCATTCATTTGCTCAACAAACACTGAGTGTCTGCTAGTGCCAACCAGTGTTCTACATAAAAGGTTTCTGTCTTTGGAGCTTACGGTTTGGTAGCGGAAAGCCAGACACTAAAATAGATTGGATAAACAAGGAAATTTCAGGATGTAATAAGATGAAAATGAAACCAAGTTATATGCTCAAACTACTAATTCAGATTGAGTGGTCAGGGAAGGATGCTCCAGAGAAGTGACTTTTAATAAGAAATGGAAAGGACAGGAAGGAGCTGGAAAGGCAATGATATGGCATTGAGTTCATTCCAGGCAAAAGGAATAAGACCAAATGTAGAAGCAAGCTTAATATGTTAAAAAAAAACTAAAAGGAAACGGGCTGGAAAGTGATGGGTAAGGGGAGGGTAGTACAAAATTAGTTAGGAAAGCCAGGCAGGGCCATATCATAGAGGCATCACAGGCCAGGATGAGCAGCTTGGACTTTATGCTAAGTGTGACAAGAAGCCATCAGTGGTTTCAGCTGCTGTGTGGAAATGGGCAGGAGTGAGCAGGGAGGCAGGGAGACCACATCAGGAACAGGAAGCCTGGTGAGGATGGCCATGGCTTATACTAGGCATGCATGCCAGCTGACCCAAATCTTGATTTTTCCATCACCATCATCAGAAAGCATCAACAAGCTATACTTAGGTTGAAAAACAAAACCAAATTCTCCCAAATAAGATCCAATCAAACCATGTAGGGATGCCCTTTTCCAACAGGCGATGCTACAGTTTGGTTAGTGTGCATGCTAAGTCAATCAGTCGTGTCTGACTCTTTGTGACCCTACAAACCGTGGTCCGCCCGGTTCCTCTGTCCATGGGATTCTCCAGGCAAGAACACAGGAGTGTGCTGCCATTTCTTCCTCCAGGGGATCTTCACAACCCAGAGATCAAATTTGCATCTCTTGTGTCTCCTGCAATGGCAAGTGAGTTCTTTACCACTAGCGCCACCTGGGAAGCCCAGAGTTTAGTTAGAGTCTCAGACAAAAAAACAGACAAGACACCCTTGGTGAGGTATCCTTGAATCTTTAAGAGCCTAAGCATTTGGTGAGAAGATGGGTTTGAACTAACTGTATCACCATCTTTCTAAAGTTAGCAATGGACTGTCCCTCAGTTTGATCTTCAAAGGCTTCATGGAGATTAAGGTTGGACAACAAGAGATGAGGTTTGAATATGAATCTCTTCTGGTACCTTCTGAACTTTCCAGCATATCCATTCACCAGTCTCAAACTTGTTCTTCTTGGCTGGGCAGGAGGAAAAGGAATTAGATTTCATCACTCACTATGCCCACTGAGTTTTATATAATGTTCTACAAGGTACAAGGAAACTTTAAAAAGTGTATAATTATCATTTGCCAGATGCCAACTGTGTTTATACAACTTGATTTTCTTGGTTACTGGTCTCCATTTTGTAAATTAGTTCAAACCAATTAAATCAAGCTCCATTTCGTGCCGTGAGAGAGCTGCAGCCTAGCCTAGCGAGCCCTGTGTGGAGATCTTTATACAAGAATAAGATAGTAAAGGTTGTGATCTTAATAACCATTTTATATGCATGACTTGAGTTGAGCCCTTATGCATAATTCATGCGGTCATTTACAGGCTTTTACACAACTCCCCCTTTAAGAGTTAACTAACAAAGGGCAATATCAGCCATGGCAACAAGGATATTATGTAAATCTATCTCTGTACCAGAATAAGAGGGGGTGGGTTGATTAATTAAAAAGACAGAGGAGGACAGGAGGCAAGGTACACATGCCTCTTGATGTTACTCATCATTTATTAATGTATTTTTAATTGAAAAGAATTTTGAAAGGGTAAATATGTGTTTGTATATTGCCACTGGGTGGGAGAGCACTGCTTAACCCTGTGAGCAACCATTTGAATCAATGGAAAACACCTGATTTCATTCATTTCATTTCCTCTCCCTTCAAGGAACAGCATCATGAGAAGGTGAACTAAGTCTTGGATTTGATATCAGCTTTAGCCCATTATACTAATCAAGATACTTAACTCCTTTGAGGCTCAGTTTCTTGCATATAGAATATACATTAAAATATTCATTTATTTACCTGGTACAGAGTGGGGGGGAACTATCCAAGGGTATGGATAGGAGGAGGCAGGAAATATTGGGGGTCATCTGGAAGGCAAGCAACCAGATGTCAGAAGCAGAGACCAAGGTGATTCTCCTAAAGTCACTGAGATGATACAGAGCCAAGTCAACTGTAAAGGTCCTGACATAACTGCTGTTCATCGAATCGCTGGAGGGAACCAAAGTAGAACCCTCTATCTTATCAAATAGGACTTTGAAATTTTTATTTCCAAAAGCTGATCTGAAAGCAGTGATAGGGGGACTTCCCTGGTGGTCCAGTGGCAAGAATCTGCCTTCCAGTGCAGGAGACACAAGTTCAATCCCTGGTCGGGGAACTAAGATCATGTGTGCTGCACGGCAACTAAGCCTGCACGCCACAATGAAGACCCAGCACAGCCAAAAACAAATACATTTTAAAAAAATTAAAGCACTGGTAATGTCTGACCCATGAGTATTTAAAATATTTACACTTTACCTGAAGAGCAGATGTTTCCATCAAGTGCATCTATAAAGCAAGACTGAGGCAAGAAGAAAGTTAGGCTTGCACTTTCTCTCTTGGTTTTCAGTACTGAGACAAGGTCAGGGCTCCTATCCAGAAGAACCTTCCAGACAAAGTGAGTGAAGCAGTCAAAGTTTTTTCTGGATTTCATAAATCTGGGGTAGCTTACAATTGATGGGTGACTACTTCCAGGCAAACCGAATTCTTGTAGACAAGACAGCAGCCACGTTTCCTGTGAACTGCTAGCTTTTGACCTTATTTCCAACACCTGGAAACTGAAGACACTTCCTCCCACATCCCAAGTACTTACTCTTCAGTATTTTCTGTTTTAAAATTATGGTGTAATTGCATTCTTATCCCACATGACAGAGAATTTGGGGATTATTCGATTCAGCTGTAGAGAAAAAAGTTCTGTGTTTCTGTTCCAAAACAACCTCTGTTGTTTTTATTATAAAATAATTTATGCTTATTGTATACATTTTAGAAAGCAAAGAAACATCTGAACAAGCAATTAAAAATTCACTGACAATAGTTGATGTGTTTTCTTAGGGATTTTCTTTCTGTATATGGGGCACTAGTGGCAATGAATCGGTCTGCCAATTCAGGTGACTCAAGAGACATGGGTTTGGTCCCCGGGTCAGGAAGATCCCCTGGAGAAGGGCATGGCAACCCACTCCAGTATTCTTGCCTGGAGAATCCTATAGATAGAGGAGCTTGGTGGGCTACAGTCCACGGGGTCGCAAAGAGTCAGAAATGACTGAACACACATATATGCTCAGCTGTAATTATGTTAAAAAGCATGACCTATTTTCCCTTAGGGAAATTCATAATTGGGGTTGTCTTCTCTCTGAATTTCACCATTTCATACATCACAGGGGCCACAATGATGTGAAATAAAACAAAGTTATAACTATAAACTTCTACAACTACTTGAAATGATAAAATGAATACAGTCTTTTTAAATGGGTGATGTTCATTATTCCTATCATAGACAGTATCCCAAATTACAATGACTGCACAGAGACTTCCAAGCCACTGAGCACCACTGCTAATTTTTGCAAGATGTGAGCATTCTTGGAACCAAAGAGTTCCCTTCCTAGCCTTGCAGGAAGAGGAGCCTCCAGGATCACAGAGAATCATGGATTTGCAGAGTTTTGCTGTATTACCAGTAAAGGTGGTGCCTGTAGCCCCAGTCTCTAAGTGTGACCAGTTATTAGACTGATTATCACTGAGGGTCTTTGCCTTTCCTCTCTGGAAGCTAGAGACCAGTTGATACCATAATTCCTTATACCCCTAAACCATAGTCCATAAGGCAAGCCTCTCTTGGTTTCTCGTATCGCACATATTCTTAATTCTATATTCCTTAGAATATCTTTCACCATCTCCATCCATTATCATTTTTTTTCCTAAGAAAACTTCTGATTGTTCATTCCCCCTGGAATCCTCACTCCATGTAAAAAAACTTTGCAACCTCTCCTATTTCTGGTAATGTCACAGGTTATTTAGAACAACTTCCTGCTGGAAACAACTAAAAAGGAGCTGAATTCATCTACACCCCCTCAACACCTCCATTTCCATTTCTGAAGGATGTGAAAACAGCTCACTTCACTTCAGATGTCAGTGTTTATTAACACCGGGGCAGGGAAGATAAACATCTGAACTGTCAGAGATTAAATAATTGAGACAGACATAAAAGCTTTTTATGTTGATGTTCTTCCATATCATTTATTGACAATCCAATCCTGTTTAACTCTTTCCCATCCCATTTGGGGGTTTGTCAAGAACCCGCTGGGATATTTTTTGCAAGCCATTTTGGAGCAATTCTTTAGCAAGCAGATGAAATCTCTGTAAAGAGTGGCAGGCCAGTGGTGGTCATATTGGGAGAATCAGACTGTGATTCTCAGTTTGGTGCCAAGCTGGCCCATGTTCCCCTTTGCGCGTGGTTCAGACAGCTCCCAGGTGCTGCGTCTGATTGGGGTCTGTCCACTGCCTCCCCCTTACTGAGTTCCTCTTGCTCACTCATTCTGATGACATTATTCAAACTGAGTCAGAAGTTGTACTGTGATTTATATGCCCTTTCCTGTACAGCTTTGTGTATCCTCTAAAGTTAATAATTATCTATTTTTATTTGATTATTTTTCAACATGCTTTCTAACAATTTGACCACAAATTCTCCATCACTCTTCTAAATTCCTCTCAAGATGTTTGGAGACATCAGATATTTATCAAATCGTATTCCTGAAGAATTTTCCCTTGGAGATTTCTGACTTGTTCTGATCTTATTAAACCAAAATTGAGGGGGAAAACCTAGCCTGTATTTAAGTAAAGATTCTCCAGCCATTATAACAATCAAACAAGAAGAAACAAAGAAAGAAAAGAGTAACTGAAAAATCTTAACATACTGATAATTCTGTAAGGAAAATGAGTTTAAGAGTTGTGAATAGCTAAGATTCCAAGCTCAGGAATCCCCCACTCTTGGGACAGCTTCGTGATTTCTCTCTCTCTTTCCCACATGAACTGTGCCCAGACCTTCTCACTCTCTCCATCTAAGACCTAGGTCCTTGTCTCACCTCTCTTTCCTCGCTGCCTGTTCCAGATCCTGGTGGTCCAGACATCTTCCTGACTCACCCCTCACCTCCACTAAGTCTCATTCCCTGATCACACACCCTTACCCAGTCCTAGTCCACACTCCCAATGCCCCACACTCTGCCCAATCACTTCTGTTGTTCCTAATTATGCACACACATGTCTTGTGATTATTGGAGATTCCCTGGTGGCTCAGATAGTAAAGAATCTGCTTGCAATGCAGGAGACCAGGGTTCGATCCCTTGGTCAGAAAGATCCCCTAGAGAATGGACTGGCAACCCACTCCAATATTCTTGCCTGGAGAACTCCAGGACTGAGAAGCTTGGCGGGCTAAAGCCCAGGGGGTCGCAAGGAGTAGGACATGACTGAGCACAGCAGTGCTATTATGATTATTATTTATGCTGTGTTCCCTCCCCACCCACTCTCATATAGAGAGACCTTAAAGTTATGTTCACTGATGTATCCAAGAATCACTAGGACAGTGCCTGGCATACAGTATGTGTCAAAAAGGGTAACTTTATTGAGTGAATAAACAATTGCCCAACCCAGCACCCCAGATGCTTTTACCACCCTGGTTTTCTCCCACCTTCATTGTGTCCATTTTCAAACTTGAATCTACCCAACACTCATTTTCTCAGCCTCTGATGCTGTGGCTTCTGCTATTTTCAGGCTGCTGAGATTCACTGGAGAAAATCACGGAGGCCTGCCAAGGGGATCCTCCACAAAGTCATATTGCTGAAATCATATGTGACTTTAATCATGACTAACAATCTCTGTGGGCTTCCCAGGTGGCTCAGGGGTAAAGAATCCACCTGCCAAGCAGGAGACATGGGTTCAATCCCTGGGTTAAGAAGATCTTCTGGAGAAGGGAACGGCAAACCACTCCAGTATTCTTGCCTGGAGAATCCCATGGACAGAGGAGCCTGGCAGACTACAGTCCATAGGGTCGTAAAAGACTTGGATACGACTTAGCAACTAAACAACAACAATCTTTGTATTTATCTCATGTTGCCTCCCTAGAAAATTCCACACTGTGATGTTCCAAAACATCTTTCCCTTTTGTATCTGTGTAGAGTCAGACTTGTTGCCCAACCACAGCCAATGTTCAGACTTGAGCAATTGTTTTCATTTTTGTAATAGGTTCTTTCCAGCTCTATTTTGTCCCTACTCTTTTGACCTCTTTCCCTCACCTACTTCTAACTTAAGCAATCTTGCTGAATTTTAAATCTACTCACAAGCTGCCTTAAATGATTTTGTTTTAATAGGGTTATAAGTTTGTTGTTGAGGTATTTTAGTTTCTTAGGTAATTTTAAAGCACTTTGTACTTTGTAGATTAATTTTGATGGTCATATAATATTCTATGATCATGTACTTACTTTCGCTAATGTTGGACATCCATATGTTTTTCCATTTATTTTATCATAAAAGCCTAGGCACATAAATCTTTATTTGACATTTCTGCAAATTCCTAGTGGTAGATTCCTAGATTTATTGAAGTCAAAAGGTCTAAGCATTTTAAGACTCATGATAAATGTAGCCAAATTTCTTTTCAGAAAAATGGTACTGATTTATGTTCCTATTAGTCACAGTGATCACTTCATTATACCCTCACCAGTACTAGTATTTTTGTTCTATCATTTTTTTCAACTGGATACACAAATAATAGTGTTTCATTTTAATTGCATCTCTTTGATCATTTGTGAATATGATATTTTTCATATATTCATTAGCTATACGTACTATTACTTTTGTGGATTGCCTATTAAATATCTCTCCCCATTCATCTGTTGAGATATTCATGTTCTTGGTAATTTTGTTTATGTTATTGAGAAATCTATGGCAGTAACTGTGTGTAACGTTTGCTAGAAATAATTTTCTGGCTTGAAAATTGCCTTTTCATTCATTTTTTTCTTCTTAATATGTGCATGCCATTT
Source organism: Okapia johnstoni (assembly GCA_024291935.2). Taxonomy (NCBI): domain Eukaryota; kingdom Metazoa; phylum Chordata; class Mammalia; order Artiodactyla; family Giraffidae; genus Okapia; species Okapia johnstoni. Next base: position 34,573,314 of record CM044323.1, on the reverse strand, counting down.
TTAAATCTTGTTAGAGCTTTGTATCTTTGCCTTTGGGATCTTTACTTTTGTTTGTAACCATGGAGAGTCTTCTCTGATCCAGAAATTTTATATTATTTTCCAGTTTTTGTTTCTAATAGTTTGACATTTATAAAAGCTATTCTTCATATATTTGCATGTGCTATGATATGAATTTTTCCCCCAAACAGTCAACCACTTGGTCCAATTTTGGAGTTTTAGATGGACCAACAAATGATATCCTTTCCCCATCATGAGCTGGAAACCTATTAAGAGATAAAGACACAATGCACAATGCAGCCAGATGTTGTCTTCTTTATTTATGGGTAAAGCTGATTAGAGCATGTAATTTTAGACAAACAGCCAAATTAACCAGTTAATACACCTCACCCCTGGACTAAATTGTTGGAGTCATGTGAACTCAAGCCCTCTCAAGTCAATTCAGTTGTGTCCAATTCTTTGAGATCCTATAGACTGTGTAGCCCACCAGGCTCCTCTGTCCATGGGATTCTCCAGGTAAGAATACTGGAATGGGTTGCCATGCCTTTCTCCAGGAGATCTTCCAGACCCTAGTCTCTTATGTCTCCTGTTTTGGCAGGCAAGTTCTTTACCACTAGCGCCACCTGGGAAGCAGGCTGTGCTAGACCCCAATGAATTCCCATCAGATAGGAGCAAGAACTTCCTCAATAAGGGGACACAGAGCAAAGGGCAGAACAGCAGTCTGCAGCCCAGCAGTTCCAAGAGAGGAGGAGCCTGAGCAACTTAACACTGTATTTCTTCTTCCAAACTCATCCGTGAAGTATTTCCCTCCTCTCACTCTAGGGAGGAGAAAGAGAGGACTTGGGAGAGAAGTGGGACGTGGGACTCGAGATGAAGACTCTGTGCACAGAAACACACATTAAGGAACAGTTTCTCTCCCTCCCTTTATCCAACCCCTCCCATCCACACCAATAAATATCCAGCACCATTCATCAGAGAATCTTCCACTCGAGTCCTTTCTGTGACACCATCTTTATCATTATCAGATCACATGAACTCAGGCCCGGCTGTACTAAGTCCCTTCAGTCATGTTGGACTCTTAGAGACCCCATGGACTGTAGCCCTCCAGGCTCCTCTGTCCATGGGGTTCTCCAGGCAAGAATACTGGAGTAGGTTGCCATGCCCTCCTCCAGGGCATCTTCCCTACCTGGTGATCAAACCTTGGTCTGTTTCTGGCCTATCTATTCTGTTTCACTAAACTATACCAGTAATAGAAACAAATTGAAGGCATTATTGTTCTTCTGTTGTCTTTCGCTTTCTGGGAAAACTAATCCCTCTCTGCCATCCACCTGTTTTGTTTTGTTTTGTTTTCTCAAAATATATTAGTTACTATTGCCTGTTGTCCTCCAGCTGCATTTTAGAATGATTTTGTCATATTCCAAAAATAACCCTATTGGGATTTTGATTGGAGTTATATTATAACTATAAATTAATTTGGCAGGAAATTGACATTTTTTATAATATTCAGTTCTCCCATCCAAGAACACAGTATGGTTCTATTTACTGAAGTCTTCCTTTATATCTTGTAGTAAAATCTTGTCATTTATTCATATAAATCTTTCATAGTTCTTGTTAAATTATTCTTAGGTATTTCATCACTTTTGTTGCTATTGGGAATGCAATATTTTTCTCCATTATGTTTCATCACTAGTTATTGTCAGTAAATAGAAAATCCAGTAATTTTCAGATATTTATCTTAGTATATATGTGCATGTGTGCGTGCATGCAGGTGTCCTCAGTCGCTCACTCATGTCTGACTCTTTGCAACCTCATGGACTATAGCCCACCAGGCAACTCTGTCCATGGAGTTCTCCAGGCAAGAATACTGGAGTGGGTTGCCATTTCCTACTCCAGCGGCTCTCCCCAACCTAGGGATTGAACCTGTGTCTCTTGCATCTCCTGCATCTCCAGGCAGGTTCTTTACCACTGAGCTAGCTGAGAAGCCCCCTATATGTGTGTATCTTTCATACATTAAGTCATTCTTTTCACTCTTTTATTAATGTCAATACTTTCTTCCTTGGGCTTTCTAGACTGGAGCTTTCCATGGTGTGCCTCATGCTGTCCACTGTTGCGCTGAGAGTGGGACTCAGGTGCTCTGTAAAATACTGACTGCCGGCAGTCAGGGAAGGTCTGGTGCGGCCACTTGTAGCTAGTCACCTACAATCAAGAGGCTCCTTGGAGACTCAAGAGAGAGTCCCAAGCAGAATAATTCTGACTATGAGACCACTATTAGCAATGAGCACAACCGGCCACATCCCACACACCTTGCTTTGTGCCAATCTGTTAAACCAACCCAAGGGGTGCCCTCTAGCCAGGGCAGAGCACATCTCTGCCTTGTAGCCCGGGATCATGGAGCTGCTGGAGGGGTTTGGGTACCAAGTGCCCACGGGCCCAGATCACAGCTCAAAGGGGCTCAGGGCAGGCGCTTCACCAGCCAGCAGCTTGAAATCTTGGTCCTGACACACAGGAGATGCAGCCATGTTTTTGTGCTGATGGATTCTTTTAACAACATTCAAACTACTTGCAAGGTGACTGCTCAGATAACACCAGTCTTTTCTTCACATTACAGAGCTTCATCACTTCTTTGAAGCACAGGATAGGAAAAAGCTACATTGATTTGAAAAATCTATTTGCATTATCACAGAAAATTTCAGTATCACATTTGTCTATGAAAGAATGAAAGAGCTGTTAGATTCTCTTGGCAACTATTATACATTTTAAAGATTAAAAACTAAATATTTAAAATTAGCAAATTATATGAACAAAGTTTCTCATTCATGCTGGCTAATAAGAGATGATCATTAAAAAGTCAACACAAAGAGATATTGATAACTCTTTCAGGCATATAATCTTTTTTTAAAATATTACTTATTCATGTTGTGCTGGGTCTTCATTGCTGTGAGCAGGGGCTACTCTTGGTTGTGGTGTGCAGGCTTCTCATTGCAGTGGCTTCTTTTGCTGAGGAGCACAAGCTCTAGGCGCATGGGCTTCAGTAGTTGCAGCATTTGGGTTTAGTTGCTCCAAAGCATGTGGAACCTTCCCGGACCAGGGATTGAACTTATGTTCCCTGTACTGGCAGGCGGATTCTTATCCACTGTACCACCAGCGAAGTCCAGGTATATAATCTTAAAGTTATGTTCAGAGAAGGAAGCCTAAGTTTCTAGGTAAATAATTTGAGAACATTTTACATGGAAGTTTTATATAAATTCAATATTGAATATCTGCCCTAATATGTTACATTTTAATTTTATTATCATAATTATACAATATAAAAACACACTAAAATTTTTTCACCAAGCTATAGAAAATTGCCTCCAGCCTTCCTATGGTTTATTCCTATATATCTTACAGATATTATCATTTTCTTCAAGGACCATACTGTGAAAAAGGACTGAGAATCTCTGTTTTAGTTGTTCAGTCACTCAGTCATGTCCAACTCTTTGCAACCCCATGGACTGCAGCACACTGGGCTTCCCTGTCCTTCACTATCTCCCAGAGTTTGCTCAAACTTACGTCCATTGAGTCGATGATGCCATCCAATCATCTCATCTTCTGCTGCCCCATTCTCCTCCTGCCCTCAGTCTTTCCCAGCATCAGGGTCTTTTCTAGTGAGTCAGCTCTTCTCATCAGGTGGCCAGAGTACTGGAGCTTCTGTTTTAGAACAATAAACAAACCATGGTAACCAAGCACCTTCTTTTATAATAAGCTTGTTATTTATTCTTTAAGCCACTGCAACAACAAAAACTTACACACACACACACACACACACACACACACAACTGTGGGTTTGATCCAATTACTTTCTGTCTCCTCCAAGGCCATGTGACATCAGGCGTCCTATTTCTCTCCTTAGTCATTAATCGCTTTCTCTCTTGGGCACCTTCTCTTCAGTTTAAAGAAACAGGATCAAATTCTCCATCTTGAAAAAGAAATATTCCACCAACTTTGGATTCGAAAGCAGGCTTTCTAGATCTCCTCTTCCTTTTACCATCAAACTTCGTCAAAAAATGTCTGTGCTGACTTCCCCTCCCGCGACTCTTGTTTACTCCTGAACTCACAATAGTCTGGTTCCTGCTCTGGTCATGCTACCAAAACCATCTCAGATGATCACCTCCCTTGTGCATAACCCTACCGTCTCTTTTCCGTCCTCATCCTCCTTGGCTTCTTTGCTGCCCACTCTGTTTCTCTTTTTAAAAAACTATTATTTATTCAGCACTTCTCGTGAGCCAGGAATTGTGCTAAATCTTTTATTTAGAACACTGGATTCAATCTTCATAATAGTCTTATCTTAGGTAAGTCTTATTCTACCTATTTTACAGATGAAACAACTGAGACTCAGAAAGATAAGCAAAATTCCCCGAGGTCTCACAGTAAGTAAGGAGCAGTAGTGGGCATTCATATGACCAGAATCTTTTCAGTCCCTGGTTGTCTTCTGTGACATTTTGTTTGCCTTGTTCTTTATTCTTATCCTGTATTTCTGTTGCTCATTTTCAAAATTAGGGACATTTTCAGTCATTATTCTTTCAAATATTTTTAATTAAGTTTCTTTCTTCTACTCTCTTTCTGGGACTGTGACGACATGAATGTTAGACCTTTTGATATACTCCCACAGGAGAAAGAGGGGTTATGCTCTCCCTAACCTGGCCAAATCTTTTTTTTTTCTGTGGTTCATAATGGATAATTTTTATTGACTTTTCTTTTAATGTACTGACTCTTCTGTTATACCCATTCTGCTAGACAGTCCATCTGGGGAGCTTTTTATTTTGGCTATTGTATTTTTTTTAGTTCAGAAATTCCCATCTGGTTCTTTTTATATCCTCTAATTCTTTGCTGAGACTTTCTATCTTTGCATTCACTTCAAGAATGATTACCTTCACTTCTTAGAGCATTTATATATTAGCCACTTAAAAGTTGTAATTCCAGGACTTCCCTGGTAGTCCAGTGGTTATAGACAGCCAGTGGGAATTTGTTGTATGATGCAGGGAACCCAAGCCAGTGCTCTGTGATAACCTATAGGGGTGAGATGGGGAGGGAGGTGGGAATGAGGTTTAAGAGGGAGGGGACATATCATACCTATGGTTGATTCATGTTCATGTATGACAGAAGCCATCACAATATTGTCAAGTAATTATCTTCTCAGTTCAGTTCACTCACTCAGTCGTGTCCGACTCTTTGAGACTCCATGGACTGCAGCATGCCAGGCCTCCCTGTCGATCACCAACTTCCAGAGCTTGCTCAAACTCATGTCCATTGAGTTGGTGATGCCATCCAACCATCTCACCCTCTGTCGTCCCCTTCTTCTCCTGCCTTCAATCTTTCCCAGCATCAAGGTCTTTTCCAATGAGTCAATTCTTCGCACCAGGTGGCCAAAGTATTGGAGTTTCAGCTTCAGCATCAGTCCTTCCAATGAATATTCAGGACTGATTTCCTCTAGGATTGACTGGTTGGATCTCCTTGCAGTCCAAGGGACTCTCAAGAGTCTTCTCCAACACAAATTATCTTCTAATTAAAAATAAAATAAATTAAAAAAAAAGTTCTCCTGCCAATACAGGGGACTTGAATTCAATCCCTGGTCTAGGAAGATTCCGCATGCCCCGTGGCAACTAAGCTGGTGCAACACAGCTACTGAGCCTATCTTTCGCAACAAGAGAAGCCACCAAAATGAGAAGCCCACTCACCGTAACAAAGAGTAGCCTCGGCTCTCTGAAACTAGAGAAGGCCTGTGAAGCCATAAATAAATAAATAATTTTTTTAAAGTTATAATTCCAAAATCTGTTGGCTTCTGTCACTTGCCTTGTCTCCTGTGAGTTGACATTTCCCTGTTTCTTTGTACGATGGTAATTTTGGATTGTAGATTTGATATTCTGATTGTTATGTAATGAGGCTCAGGATCTTGTTTCAATCCTATGGAGCATTTTTATATTTCTGTCTTAGCAGACAATTGATCTGGTTGGGTTCAGGTCATAGGTTCTGACCAGTCCTCTGTGGGTTGCAGTTCTAATGACAGTTGAATTCTCTGAGTCTGCAGGGCTACTGTATGTGCCATCCAGGGACCAGTGTGAGGCCAGCATGGTGGCCTGTCACAGTTCATTTCTCATAGTCTTCAGCAATCTATTTAGGGCCAGGTCTATACATGTATAGGTCAAGGGAGGGGCTTCATAAGCAACTTTCTGGGGTTGATTTTCTCAGCTCTTGTCTCTTTAAGATCATCTTGGTCTTTTCAGTTCCCTGGGGCTTCCCTTTTCCATCTCAGTGTCTAGCTACCTGACTCTGCTGTGCACTTGTCATATGGAGTATGCATTCCCAAACCTGGAATATGCACTCAATAGGGTAGGGCCAATTAAGTGCCATGTCCACCCCTAAACCATTGACAGTCTGCAGAGGCAATGCCTTGAGCTGACTGGCTTACACCAATTAGGACACTCCTAAGGGGCTGAGAATGGTTGACATTTGACAAAATCGGGCTCTGTGAAGAGCAGTGACATGGCTGTTGTGTAGACAGCCAGGAGTGTTTAGCCAAAGCTTCTTGTCTTCTTTTCTTCCCTGAAGCACTAAATGTCAGCAACCTCCTCCCAATCACTCAGGTTTAAAACCTCAGAGTTTTCTTCTCCTCTGTGCTTCTCCTCCCCATCCTCACTCCTGCAAACATCCAAACAGATGCTCAGCCCCCTCACTAAGATGTCTCTCCTTCATCCTTACATTTTAAAGCCCACCTTTCATACTTCCTTAAAAAATAAAGCCCTCCTTTCTGGCTTTCTTGCCGCTCATTTAGCCCCTTTAGAGGCCTCGTGCAGGACATCTCTACTGTAGCTTTTGATCACAATGCCTTGAGTTGCACTGTTGTCTCCTTCACTAGAGCATGAGCTACTTAAGATGTGAGACCCTCTCTTGTTTTCCTTTGTAGCCCCCAGAGTGTCTGGTCCAGTATCTCAGACACAATAGATACTGACAACCTGGTTGTTTCATTAGATTCAATTAAATGGACTTGACTATTTAGCCTCTAGGCTTTCCAGGTGGCGCTAGTGGTAAAGAACCAACCTGCCAATGCAGGAGATGTAAAAGACGTGGGCTTGATCCCTGGGTCAGGAAGATCCCCTGGAGGAGGGCATGGCAACCTACTCCAGTGTTCTTGCCTGGAGAATCCCATGGACAGAGGAGCCTGGCAGGCTACAGTCCATAAGGTCACTAAGAGTCAGACATGACTATAGCAACTTAGCTTTCTCACATGTAACATTTTTGCGATCAAAAGAATCCAGAAAAATAATTCTCAGCTTCTAATAGGCTTCTTAAAGGCATTTAAGAGGAGAAATCATTCCCTCGCCAGCAAAGCCTGGGTGCTTACCCCTATGCTACTATAGCTCCCCATGCCCATCATTTTTATCATTCATCATTTTTCCATTACTCGATTAGTATCTGTTCCCCCACCTCATGCTTTCATATCATTCTTGGAAAGTAGGGACTCATCTTTCTTATTCTCCACTGTACATCTGACACCTACTACAGTTTCAGGTTTGTAGAAAGCACTCACAGATATTTATTCTTTGAAAGGAATTCCATAATTAAGAGCTACTGAAAAGAGATAAAGAGAAGTTTAAGTCTGTTATATAGCATTGCAAATTGCAGTGATGAGAAATAAATTTGGACAACCAGAATCAAATGAAGAACAGCAAATAAGAAAACACCATAAAATATAGTCTACCTTTACCAAAACAACCTTTGACTTTTCCTTCTCTTTCTCCCTTTCTCTACTTTCCCAATTTTCATTTTCCTTTCTTTTCCTTTCTTGTTTATACGTGGGAATGGGACTGCCAGTTGTCCCCTTATTTCCATTCTCATCTTCTTACGCATGAATAGAGTTTTTAGTTTATCACAAAGCCACATAAGTAAAGTTGATATTTCTTAGCTGCCCTTGTAGCTTGGTATAGCCATGTGGATAAGTTCTGGCCAGTGGGAGGTAAGTAGAATAATTATAATGATATATGCAACTTTGGGGTCCTACCCTTCACAGAAAGAAGTGTGTTCTCTCCTTCCATCCATCCCCTTCCCACCAGCTGAAATGCAGATGTGCTGGCTGAAGCCAGAACAGTCCTGTTGGCCCACAGAGTAGAAGCTGCATGTCATGATTTCGCAAGAAGATTGAAGAAGTCTGATCTCTAATCCCACGTAGCCACCAAACCCATCCTGGCTGCTTCAACCCACATTGTTAGGAAAGTGATCCAGAGAACTGTCTATTTTATTGACCTTTGTCTCTTAAAGAACACCAATATTTACATCCTTCTAGAGCCTGTTATACAGAAGGAAGTCAGAAAGAGAAAAACAAATACAGTTTATTAATGCATATATATGGAATTTAGAAAAAAAAATGGTATTGATAAACCTATTCGCAGGGAAGAAATGGAGACTCAGGTCTAGAGAATGAACTTGTGGACATAGTAGGAAAGGGAGTGAGTGAGTGGGATGAATGGAGAAAGTAGCATCAATATGTATACACTCTGCTGTGCTGTGCTTAGTTGCTCTGTCATGTCCAACTCTTGTCACCCCAGGGACTATAACCTGCCAGGCTCCTCTGTCCATGGAATTCTCCAGGCAGGAATGCTGGAGTGGGTTGCCATGCCCTCCTCCAGGGGATCTTCCCAGCCCAGGGATTGAACCCAGGTCTCCTGTATTGCAGGCAGATTCTTTACCATCTGAGCACCAGGGAAGCCCTAATATACACTATCATGTGTAACGATACATGGTTAGCGGATGAGAAGTTGTTGTATAGCGCAGGGAGCCCAGTCTGTGATGTCCTAGAGGGGTATGATGGGGGGAAGGGGGGAAGGCTCAGGATAGAGGGGATATATGTATAATCATGGCTGATTCACTTTGTTGTATGGCAGAAACCAACACAACATGGTAAAAATTAAAAAACAAAAAAATTTTAAAAATATAATGCATGGTCGTCTTTATGGCCATTTTTCCTAAAAGAAAAAAAAGAAAAAAGATACCTTTGAAAAATCCTACATTTTCTCTGTGCCTTGAAAAATTACAGATACATGCTACTTTGTGATATTTCTATTAAAATAATGTTGACCTTTCAGTGTCTAAATGAGAAAGGAAATGTCATAATTGGATGTCTACTGAGAATCATCTTGGTTAAAGAGAGGGGTTAGGCAACTATACCCATTGAGACTTTTGAGACAAAAGAAAAAAAAATCTAGCAATAACATTACTGATCAATATTTAATGTTACCTTGAGTAGACAGCAAAAGGGATTCTATTGAAAATGCCTTTTAAATTATGTTTGTCTCTCAGAGTTCTGAATCTTTCATTCGCTTCTCAATAAAATGAATTAACTACTTAATTTGTGGCCTGGAAAAGTGAGGGGAATTACTGACCAAGAATCCCCTTAAAACACCTAGGGTAAGTACTGAGATGTGTGAATTTCATTAATTTAGCTGCTGAGATCTTTGATCTTACTCATATTTATGCAACTTTTCCAACTTATTGATGATAACTTCATTTTTTTTACCACACTGTGAGGCATGTGGGATCTTAGTTCCCCAAATAGGGATTGGAGCCTTGCCCCTGTAATGGAAGGGCAGAGTCTTAACCACTGGACTGCCAGGGAAATCTAATAACTTTATATTTTAAATTAAAAAAAAAACAGTAGACTCAACATTCTTGGATTTAACCTCATGGTTTCTAATATCATGAAAAACTTAGGAAGTACATGGTATGATATTACATAATTTCTCCAGTTCACAGAGGAAATTATATCCTAGGATGATCCATTTGACAGTTCACAAAGGTCTGGGAACATTCAGGATCTCACTTCTGGTACTATGACAGCCCTCTCTTTAGCAGGAAGCTTACCTGGTTCAGTTTGTTCATCAAGAAATCTGATGGAGGATTTCCCTGGTGGTCCAGTGGTTAAGAATCCACCTGCCAATGCAGGGGACACAGGGTGGATCCCTGATCCAGGAAGATCCCACATGTCTTGGAGCAGCTAAGCCTATGCACCACAACTACTGAATGAGTCCTAGAACACATGCTCTGAGATAAGAGACACCACCACAATGAGAAGCTGACACACTGCAATGGAGAGTAGCCCCACTCGCTGCAACCAGAGAAAACCCTCAGCAACGAAGACACAGCACAGCCATAAATGAATAAATATTTTTAAAAACATAGTAATAACAAAAAACCAAACACATTTGAAAAAAAAAAAGAAATCTGATGAAGGTTTCCTTCTATATAGTCTAGGGTCTGTAGTGCCTGAAGGATCAAGAGAAGAGACTATTTCTCTTCAAAACCCTTTCTGTTAGTCCTTATTGGTAATAGAGAGAATCAAGTGTAAGTTACTGATCCCTCTTCCTTACAAACCATTCCCTTGTTGAAGGCACATCTGCATTACCGGCAGATGTGCAGTTTATAAGGAAGCTTATCACCCAAGAGATTGAAGATGAGTAAGGCCCTCCATGGTGGCATCCTGGACTAGAAGTTCCTGTGTGTTCACTGTTCTCTTCAAGAACCTATCACAGAAAAAAAAGAAGAAGAACCTAGCCCAGGGTCATGTACACAGCAGGTGCTTAACAAAAATCTGCTGAATGAATAAACAAATAGATTCAATGCATAATGTGAGGAAGCATAAGACATACTTCCTGCCTTCAAAGAGCTTACCAGTCATACATACCCATTACATAAACCAAAAGAAACTCATTTCCTAAGAGGCAAAGGATTAATACAGATTTTTAGGTACTGTAGTTTTTCTGGAAGGTCATTCTCTAGGGTTTTGATTGGAAAAGACAAAGGTAAGATGGGCCAAAGGAGAAGGGGAGACAGAGAGAACGGAATTCCAGAGAAAAAGAAAGGTGGGCATTAGGACACAGCCCAAGACACCAGGCAGATGAAGTGGCAGAATAATGGAGTGGTTGAGGACGAGGTTAGGGAAAGAAGCTAGGGCTGTGTGTGCGGACGGCTCCGATGACCAGCCAAGAGTATGGAGTCCATTGTGTGTCATGCGGAGCCACGGTAGTTTGCTCCATTGGAGAAGATAGACAGGAGGAGGCAGGAATACCGGGGCAGCTGCTATCAGGGCCGTGCAACCAGGGAAGAGTGTTTATTAGGGCAGTGGCAGGGCAATGCAGAAAAGGCATTAAAACATCTAGAAGCTCAGCAAACCACCCCTGCAGGAACCGGAATGAACCTGCAATACTGCTTTAGGCATCGCAAGTCAGTCACCTGGGTGCTACTGTGACACAGAGCAAACTAAAATCGACTCTGAAGTAGAAAAAACTTTATAAAATGGCTCTATTAACTTTGTTTAAATTTTTTTCAGAAATATACAAGGTCATTTATTTTAAAAAAAACCCACAAAGTATACAGGATAAGTAAAAATTACCCCAAATTCCACTCCCAGCCACCAAGATTACTATTATTATTTTGGTGAATACTTGCCCTCATATTATTCTATACATAGATACATACAAAGTATGCTAGAATCTTATTAGATGCGATTATTCCATACAAGCTCTTCCAGAGTCAATTTTCTTCACCCCCTAATATGTTGTAAACATTTTTCCATTTCAATAAATATTTATCTACATGTAATGATGCCAATCAGTTTGCCTCTATCACAAAGTTCCACTGATGGATATTTGGATTCTCATTCTATGTGTTGCTCTAAACAATTCTGTGATTAGCCTCATTGTGTATATTATTTTTCAACTGTATGATTATCTCCTTAATACAAATCTAAGAAGTTGGATTAGCTAGGTCAAAGGTATATATCATTTTATGTTTTGACACATATTCCCAAACTACCCTCCAGGAAAGTATGTTTATTCATTTACTCAGTAACTATTTTTTGAGCACTTACTATGTGCCAAACACTGTTCTATGTGCTGGGAATACAATAGTGAATAAAATGGACAAAGTCTCTGCCCTCATGGAATGTACATTCTAACGTAGGACAATAAACAAACAACTAAACATATATTGTTAAATAGTGGTGAGTGTTAGAAAAGCACAATAAAACTGAGTAGGGGGGTGGAGAGTCCCAGGGGTCAGGGGAGGAAATAGTGTTTTACATAAGATGGTGGGGAAGGGACTATGAGGAAGAGACATGATATCAGACATGTGCGTGCCCGCGGGAACAGCAGTACAGAGAGGGAACAGTAAAGCCAAAACATCTGATGTGGGAACACGGCTAGCATGTATCATGTCCCCAAAGCCAGTGTCTCTGGAGAGACTGGAACAAGAGGGAGAGTTGTGAGAAATACAGATGGAGAGGTGGCCAGGTCAGACCAGGGAATTAGGGAACAGCACTTGTAGAGGTGTTGCAACTAGTTATGATATTGGCTAAAGGAATGAGACTCTAGCCTGAGACTATTAAAAGGAGAAGAAAGAAGGAACTGGGTCTGTTTTAGTTGTGTTTTATCACTGCTCAGTCTTCTATTCACTAAACACTGCTTAATGGATGTCTGCATTCCTTCTTCCCCTCTCCCAACTCCACTTTCCCACTTATGACTAGGGTCTGGCAAGGATGGAACACATGTAGGACTATGTATATGGAAGGTGATTTAAGGGTCCATGATGCAGGTCTTATTATGAAGTCTTAGGATACCTCCCAATTTCAATCAGATCTGAAAACTCTTTTTGCTGGCATCTTAACTAAGCTAAAAGATTCCCTGCTCCCCTGATTGGAGACCTCTATCATCTTAATAAAAACTCAGGCAGCCATGTGGTCTCATCATGGCCGATTTAAATCCATATGAACTTTCCCAAGTCCCCCTAACAGAGAATTTTTAACATGGGAGGTGATCTATAAATATATGCTGGATAAACAAAAGAATATTCACAATTTTTCTCTGAAGGCACCTTTACTTTGTAGGAAGAAGCTCTATCCTATTATTTTGATTAGTGTCAGTTTCGGTGGACACATTCTGACCATGTTCTTCAATTCTGATGCACTTCGATTACAGTTCCCTGGGCCCTGCCTTTGGGCCCTACCACCTGCTGGGAAGGTTCAGGGGATTTAAATGTGTCCAAAGAGAGCTTGGGACTTCCCTGGTGGTTCAGTACTTCAGTTCAGTTCATTTCAGTCGCTCAGTCGTGTCCGACTCTTTGCGACCCCATGAGCTGCAGCACACCAGGCCTCCCTGTCCATCATCAACTCTCAGAGCCCACCCAAACTCATGTCCACTGAGTTGGTGATGCCATCCAACCATCTCATCCTCTGTCGTCCCCTTCTCCTCCTGCCCTCAATCTTACCCAGCATCAGGGTCTTTTCAAATGAATCAGCTCTTCTCATCAGGTGGCCAAAGTATTGGAGTTTCAGCTTCAACATCAGTCCTTCCAATGAACACCCAGGACTGATCTCCTTTAGGATGGACTGGTTGGATCTCCTTGCAGCCCAAGGGATTCTCAAGTGTCTTCTCCAACACCACAGTTCAAAAGCATCAATTCTTCGGTGCTCAGCTTTCTTTAAAGTCCAACTCTCACATCCATACATGACCACTGGAAAAAACATAGCCTTGACTATACAGACCTTTGTTGGCAAAGTAATGTCTCTGCTTTTTAATATGCTCTCTATGTTGGTCATAACTTTCCTTCCAAGGAGTAAGTGTCTTTTAATTTCATGGCTGCAATCACCATCTGCAGTGATTTTGGAGACCAGAAAAATAAAGTCAGCCACTGTTTCCACTGTTTCCCCATCTATTTGCCATGAAGTGATGGGACCAGATGCCATGATCTTAGTTTTCTGAATGTTGAGCTTTAAGCCAACTTTTTCACTCTCCTCTTTCACTTTCATCAAGAGGCTCTTTAGTTCCTCTTCACTTTCCGCCATAAGACTGGTGTCATCTGCATATCTGAGGTTATTGATATTTCTCCCGGCAATCTTGATTCCAGCTTGTGCTTCCTCCAGCCCAGCATTTCTCATGTTAAAACTCCACATTCCAAGGTAGGGGGACTGGGTTTGATCCCTGGTCCAGGAACTAGATCCCACGTACTGCTACTAAGACCCAGAGCAGCCCAATAAATACTTTAAGGACCCCAAGTGGTTCAATGATAAAGAATCTTCTTGCCAGTGCAGGAGACAGGAGACATGGGTTTGATCGGGAAGATCCCCTGGAGGAGGAAATGGCAACCCACTCCAGTATTCTTGCCAGGAGAATCCCATGGAGAGAGGAGCCTGATGGGCTACAGTCTGTGGGGTCACAAAGAGGTGGACACGGCTGAGTGAGCACAAGGAGAGCACCTACAGACAGTGTTTAGGGCAAGGTTTGAGCAAACACAGGGCTTTACTCTCTCCCAAGGTAATTATTTGCTTGGGATAATGATTTCTTCTCGAGTGATATTATAGAAATTGCACAGCAAAAAAAATAAGACAAAGAGCAAAAGAATTTTTTTTAATTCAAAGAAAAAAGGTGATTTGCTGACAATGGAAATTACAATATTGGCGAATTTACTGTTCTTTAAACAAAATTAATAATAGCATTTTCTTCTGGTTATGAAAGTACTTTGTACTCATTCTAGAAAAATATTTTAAATATCACAAAGCCTAAAGGAGAAAATAAAAATTACTCATAATTCATTATTCACAGATGACATTTTGCTGGATTTCCTTCCTTTCTAAACATCACTATGATCATACTATATATGTATAGTTTTATATATCTCTTTTTCACCTGACAACAAATTCTGAACATTTTCCCCAAAGTACACTTTTTAATATTATTACTAAAAGATACATAATGTTCCAACTATGCCTTTGTCATAATTTGTATTATGTGCCTACTACAATTAGTAGGGGCTAGAGAACATTAGTTTTCAATCTATGTTATAAACTCTTATAAATAATGTTTCAGTGAACATCCTTGTACATAATCATTGTTTAAATCTCTAAGCAATGTCCTAAATTAGACCCTCAGAAGTATAATTACGTGGTCAAAACATGTGACATTTTAAAAGTCTTATGATAAGTATTTCAAAACTGCTTTCCAAAAAGTTTATATTAACTTACACTCCCCACCCACTACTCTCAACCATCTCGCTCATGCCACAGTATTTTGAGAGAGTAGCAAAGAGGTGCTGGGTTCAACAGCTCTACTGTCTTAGGAAAGTTATTTAACCTCACTAAAGCTCAGTGTCCTCATTTGTAAATCAGGGATAGTAATGGTTATCTAGCTCAAAGAGTTGTCGTGACAGTTAAATTAAATAACATAAAATTGCTTAGTACAGTCCCTAGAACATATCAGGTAGTCAATATTAGCAGCTATCATGTAGTCAATGTTACCAGTAACCAGCAACATCACCCTTTCCCAAATTACTGCTAGCCAGAGCAATATTTGAGTGCAAAATCCCCTAAACACAGTCATAAAAAGTACCAAGCTTCCCTGTTAAAATAGCTGAAGTCACTCAATTATTGTTTCCATACACAAAGCCTCAGTATTCTAAAAATACACACCTATTTGGTTTCCACCTGGAAGCAAAAAAGGTCTACTGAAAGGTGTTTTCTACCCTCTATACGTTATTTTAACAGTGGTATGTTTTCCTTTATTATTCTAAGGGAAATATTTAATTAAGGGTCACTGGCTCAAATTCAGAAGTTTTTTCCAGCAAGAGAAGGAATCAACATAAACAGCCTTGTAATTCATCATTATAAACAGACCTCATAACCTTCAATCTGCTATGTTTTGGTCACAGTCTCTCAAAAGAGATCAATGTCTTTTTTTTTTTTTAAGTCCCTGAACAACTTAACAAAGAAAAAGTTATTCTAATTATTTAATAATCTGAAAGGTCTGCTGGAACTTTGCTTAGAATTCAGTGAGTTTTTTATTTGGCTATTCTTAGACTCTTTGGTTGAGATGATCCCAAGGTATTAATAAATGAAATCAATTGTAGAAACTTGTTTATTAGATAGATGTCCTAAAATTGCTGCAGGAAATTAGTTTAGCTCTATTTAATCCAAAATAGATCAATTTCAAGTGCTTTATGAGAATGTATTAATTTTTCTATAGAGCTAAATATTTACTGGGTGTGGAAACATTAGTTCCCAGCTGCTGGAGAGAAACTGCTCAATAGTGCTCTGTGTCCATTGTCTAAAAGGCTATTACTACCAGTGGAATAAATATACAGTTCTAAGTTCTTTGGGGTTCCCTCATAGCTCAGTTGGTAAATCATCTGCTTCCTGTGCAGGAGACCTGCATTCGATTTCTGGGTCAGGAAGATCCCCTGGAGAAGGAAATGGCAACACACTCCAGTATTCTTGCCTGGAGAATCCCACGGACAGAAGAGCCTGACAGGCTTCAGTCCATGGGATCACAAGAGATGGACACGACTTAGCGACTAAAGTTCTCTGAAGTTCCTTGACACTGGGTAAATTTATGCCACTGGTTAGGAGAGAAACACTGGGGCATTTCATGCTGTGAAAACACAGAGGAAATGAAATTGTAGGATATCAGAAAAGGTCCTGTCTGCTGCTTTCACCTGGAGTTTCTTCTCTGGAAATCTACTTTGGTCTGATACCAAAGGTAACATCTGGTGACAGAAAACTGATTCAACTCTTCCCTTTCTGAAGTACAAATATGGCCAGGGTTTTCCTGTCCTATTTTCCTTCTCCCTACTCTGAGATCAGTGTTATCAGCCCCTGTAAATTTCCCATGCAGTGGGTCCCAAATAAACAGAGGTATATGATAACAAGCAGTTGGGTTTAGACGTCTTTCTGTCCAACTGTTTTGGCCAGAAAAGATGGGTAATGCCTCTTGAGAGATAGACAAGGAAAAATTCTTAGAATTGTCCAGAATCTGAGTAAGAGAAAGGCACTCCTTCCTCCTTGCTGCAGTGGCTATCACTTAGCTTGACAAGCAAAGCGCAGGGTAGATTTTACTCTAAACTATCTCTTTGGTCTACACAATCATACTGTGTAACCCTAAATTTCATTTTCTCAAGCGCCATGTGTGTTGCTGAATTCTGAACAGTAACATAAGAAAAGTAACAGGCCAAATGATAAAATATAACTTCGGATCTCAGCTCCAACCTGGAAATCAAAAGGTTTTATTGTGATTCTGCATGTGCCCATCTCTGTGCAAGGCATGCAGGCGATACAAATGGAAAAGAAGGATGCAATGAGTTCCTGAAGGATGCTATGGTGTAAAGGTCTCTCTGTATATTTCTCATTACCTGTTATAGAAGAGAGAGAAAGATTATCATATTATCTTCTCAATAATAAGACCTTGTTTAAAGTTCTAAGCTTCTGCTAAGAATATCAGACCCCACATAGACTCAAATCCCAGTACCATTTCTTGCTAGATATAACTTTCAGTGACTCACTAAGATGTCCTGTTCCTCAATTTCCTCATCTACAAAAATGGGGATGATAATAGTAATACAAAGGAGTACGTCAAGGCTGTATATTGTCACCCTGCTTATTTAACTTATATGCAGAGTACATCATGAGAAACGCTGGGCTGGAAGAAACACAAGCTGGAATCAAGATTGCCAGGAGAAATATCAATAACCTCAGATATGCAGGTGCTGCTGCTGCTGCTGCTGCTGCTAAGTCGCTTCAGTTGTGTCCGACTCTGTGCCTTCTCCGGATATGCAGATGACACCACCCTTATGGCAGAAAGCGAAGAAGAACTAAAGAGCCTCTTGATGAAAGTGAAAGAGGAGAGTGAAAAAGTTGGCTTAAAGCTCAACATTCAGAAAACTAAGATCATGGCATCTGGTCCTATCA
The DNA here is from genome assembly GCA_024291935.2 of Okapia johnstoni. Lineage (NCBI taxonomy): Eukaryota > Metazoa > Chordata > Mammalia > Artiodactyla > Giraffidae > Okapia > Okapia johnstoni. The sequence goes on along the minus strand of CM044323.1, from coordinate 34,555,556 downwards.
CTTCATGGGAAATAGATGGGGAAACAGTGGAAACAGTGTCAGACTTTATTTTTGGGGGCTCTAGAATCACTGCTGATGGTGATTGCAGCCATGAAATTAAAAGACTCTTATTCCTTGGAAGGAAGGTTATGACCAACCTAGGTAGCATATTGAAAAGCAGAGACATTACTCTGCCAACAAAGGTCCATCTAGTCAAGGTTATGGTTTTTCCAGTGGTCATGTATGGATGTGAGAGTTGGACAGTGAAGAAAGCTGAGTGCCGCAGAATTGATGCTTTTGAACTGTGGTGTTGGAGAAGACTCTTGAGAGTCCCTTGGACTGCAAGGAGATCCAACCAGTCCATCCTAAAGGAGATCAGTCCTGGGTGTTCATTGGAAGGACTGATGTTGAAGCTGAAACTCCAACATTTTGGCCACCTGATGTGAAGAGTTGACTCATTGGAAAAGACCCTAATGCTGGGAAGGATTGGGGGCAGGAGGAGAAGGGGACGACAGAGGATGAGATGGCTGGATGGCATTACCGACTCGATGGACATGGGTTTGGTAGACTCCGGGAGTTGGTGATGGATGGGGAGGCCTGACGTGCTGTGATTCATGGGGTCACAAAGAGTCGGACACAACTGAGCGACTGAACTGAACTGAACTGATGTTATATGCTGTGCTGTGCTAAGTGAAAACTGAAAGTGAAAGTTGCTCAGTCATGTCCAACCTTTTGCCACCCTATGCACTGTAGCCTGCCAGGCTCCTCTGTCCATGGAATTCTCCAGGCCAGATTACTGGAGTGGGTAGCCATCCCCTTCTCCAGGGGATCTTCCCAACTCAGGGATCAAACCCAGGTCTCCAGCACTGCAGACGAATTCTTTACGAACTAAGCCACCAGGGAAGCCCAAGAATACTGAAATGGTTAGCCTATGCCTTCTTCAGGGGATCTTCCTAACCTAGGAATCAAACCAGGGCCTCACGCATTGCAGATGGATTCTTTACCAGCTGAGGTACCAGGGAAACCTGTGTTAAGTAGCTTCAGTTATGTCCAGCTCTTTGCAACCCCATGGACAGAGTCTGTCCATGGAATTCTCCAGGCAAGAATACTGGAGTGAGCTGCCATTTCCTCCTCCAGGGGATCTTCCCAACCCAGGGATCTCTTACATCTTAACCTGCATCTCTTATATCTCCTGCATTGACAGGCAGGTTCTTTAACATTAGCGCCACCTGGGAAGTCCCAAAGGTCATTCCTATTATTCTGTGTTCATCATAGCTCTTCTAGTGCCAAGGATAGTATATTATTTTTAAAAAGAAGAATTCCATCCGTTGTCATAATCACTCTGAATTTAAGCTTTAACTTTGGAATGCCTAGCAGACCCTGTATTTAAAATGGCTATTTGGTTTCTAATTCTAGCTATGGCAGGTTAGCTTGTAGTTAAAAAAATATATATCTTCCCATGAAAATAGCTAGAAGAACTAATTAAAAAAAAATGTTAACGTCTGAAAACATTGAAGAGCCACTGAGGCAGCCAGGGCTTGAAGAGTCAAGTCAATATCCCTAAAAGAAGGCAAACTCACTGAGATAAACCTCACATTCTACAATCCCTACTGAGTATCTGCTGACTCACATGCATAATGGATAGAAGATAGGGAATCTGAGCAGAGAGTGGCTTTTAAAAAGCAGAAAAGGTGAGCAGGAGTTTTGGCAGACTCATTGGAGAGACAAATATTGAAACTCAGGGCCACCGAAACAACCAGCATTGAGATGCTAAGATTTTAGAGGGAAGGAAAGTGCAGAGAACTGATTTAAATAGAATTATCTAGTTGTTGCCTCTTCATATTTGCCAATTAGTAATCAGAGCAGACTAAGAGATGCAGAACAAAAGGCTACTAAGAGACTAAGAAACTAAACAGAGCTAATGAGAGCACCATAGTGCTGGATAAATAAACATTAGCACTCAGAGACCAGCAAAGCAGAGTTTTGTGAACGCTTCCTGCTTTCAGTGGAACTGATTGAACTACATTCTAGAAATAAGGGTAAATAGATACAGATCAACCTTGTAAAGGCTTAAAAACCCAGGCTCAAGTCAGCTTATTCCCTTATTAGTTTAAGGCATTCTGCTTTTAATCTGACCATCTGCCAGAGTTAACATCATTGAGAGTCTTTACAACTTTTCATATGCAATGTCTGGCATTCAATCAAAAATTACCAGGCACACAAAGAGACGAGGCAAGAGAAAAAATACACTATAGAAACAGATACAGAGATGATCCAGACACTGGAATTATCTGTCACAGAATGCAAAATAACTGTGGTCAACATGTTCAAAAAAAAAGATGACAAGATGGAGAATTTCATCAGAGATTTGAAATCTATGTATTAAAAATAAAAAGCCAAATATAAATTCCCAAACTGCAAAATATAATAAATGAATTTAATAACAGTTTAGACAGATGAAATTAAAGTTCAATAAATGAATTTAACAACAGTTTAGATAGATGAAAAATGCATTAGCGATTCAGAAGATTGGTTAATAGAAAATATCCAGATGGAAGCATCCAAATCAAAAAAAGAAGAAAAAGGTGAAAAATACAGAAAATAGCATAAAAATATGTAAGACATTGTGAAAAGGTCAAACATATGTGTAATTAAGATTCCAGAAGGGTTCTATAGTGAAACTGAATTGGAGCAATAGGGGCAATATTTGAGAATTTTTCAAAACCAATTTAAAGGGATCATGTTATAGATATAAAGGGATCGAGTTATAGATTCAAGAAGTACTACAAACCTTGAGCAAGATAAATGCAAAGGAAAACACATCTAGGAATAGCATAACCAAATTTTCAGGAAAGCAAGACAAAAAAAGAAAATCCTCCCTAAAATCAGTCAGACTATCTTCCATATTACCCTCAGGAGAGCAATGAGAAACAGAAGCAATGGAATTCAAAAGACTCTGGAATAACATCTTCTAAATGCTAAAAGAAAATAACAGCCAAGCAAAAGTATGTTTCAAATATTAAGGTGAAATAAAGACATTTAAGACAAAAAGTAAGAGGATTTGTTGCCAGCAGACCTGTGCATTAAAACACAGAAATCTAAAAGGAGCCCTTTAGGCAGAAAGAACAATTATCTCTGGTATAAGGTCATATAAATGTGCAGGAATAAAGGACCCTGGAAGATAAACATAAGTAATGACTATGTGAAACTATAAAAATGACTATTTGGAGACTTTAAAAAGCTAGTACTAGCTAGCCTGCTTTTCAGGTCTTGTATGTTGAGAAAGTTTCACTGTTTTTTAAGAATCAAAAAAGGATTGTCTTAACTAGGAATATTCTGTTTCCTTCCACATGAGGGGCCATACAGCATCAAAAAACTAACCTCAGCCCTTCTACTCACCGAAGAATAGGGCTTGTGATGGGCCCTCCAGGGATGATTGAAAGCCTCATCAATAGCTGTTTAGAAACCAGCCCCACAAAAGGAAACTAGCAACATGCTAACATACTAAGGGCAAGGCTCCTGTGTAACAGGGCCTCACCCATTGCCCAACTGTGTGTACACGATCCCAATAAATTGTCCCAACAGTCCCAGCAGGTAGGTGTTTTTCTTCCTGTTTTATAGGAGTTCAGAAAAGTTAATGAAATAACCCAAAACTGTACAGTTAGAAAATGATGGAGGGGAGGGGAGGAGCAGGGCACTGTGGCCACTATGGCAGCTCTTGCAGTAGGCTAGGGAGGAGAAAGTTGGCGCATTTCGTGACAGCTGCTGTCTGCCTCACAAATTCCAGGACTCATGCAGTGCCGTGAAAACGTTGTTCACAATATAAACAGATATCAAGCAAGGAGGACCTGCCTGCTCCAATGGAAAATCCTTATAATGAGCCTCTGAAAAGTTATACCTTGTGTGGAAACCGTGTAGATTAAAAGAATATACAGCTTTTATCCCAGTTTATTTCTCCACTTACTGGATGCATTTATGGGAGGCACGTAACAGGTCTTTGTGGGAAGAAACAAAAAGAAATCACAAAAACAATTAAGAGAGCTCAAATATAGGGGGTTATGCCAGTTACACATAAGGATCCTGCATATCTCAAAGACCCTGAAGTTTGTAACATCAAATATCGGGAGTAAATTATATAAAGTTATCATCAATAAACTTACTTTGCAATTAAAAAAAAAAAGAAAGTGATGGAGGTTTAGATTTTAAATCAGTTCTGCAAAGCCCATGGTCTTTCCACTCTACCAGGCCAGAGGCTAGAAAGGCTCCAGCCAGCGAAATAAAGTGAGTCACATAATAGTTAAAAGAGAAGATCTAACTACGTGTAGCACATGTGCAGAGTATTCTTCAGAACAGAGTGAAATGATAAAGGGATGGATGGATGAATGAATGGGTGGAATGCATGCACATGTGTGCTCAGTCGTCTTCAACTCTTTGTGACACCATGGACCTCTGGCCCACCAGGATCCTCTGTCCATGGGATTTTCCAGGCAAGAATACTGGAGTAGGTTGCCATTTCCTTCTCCAGGGGATCTTCCCAATCTAGAGATGGAACCCGAGTCTCTAGTGTCTCCTGCATTGGCAGGTGGATTCTTCATCACTGTGCCACCTGAGAAACCCCAGAGATTACACAACAGTGTAAATCAACTATGTTTCAATAAAAAAAAATTTTTAACAACTATCAGAGTGGGCCCAGCAGCTCTCTGGGAAGTTCACTTCACCTGCCATTAGGTGATCTTTTAAAAGACAAATAAAACGAAGCAAAACAAAAATAAATGAAGCTGCAATATATTTCAATGTTAAATAATTCAAACAATAAAGAGGCTATTCAATAAAAAGCAGATTTTCTCTGTACTTCAAAGATTCAATTTCCTTCTCGAGTGGAAATGGTCATTGATTTTCTATGCGCTTATGAATGTAGATCTATGTTGATACTATACCTACATCTATGTGTACATATATATGTGTGTGTATAAATATATATGTATATACTTTTTCCTTGCACAAACAGAAGCATACTACACAGCGGACATTGAACCTTAATTATTTTTTTTGGCCATGGCTCACAGCATATGGGATGTTATTTCCCTAACCAGGGATGGAATCATAGCACCTTGCATTTGAAGTGTGGAGTCTTAACCACTGGTCCTCCAGGGAAGTCCCTGAACCTTGATTTTTCACGTAACTACTTTTTTCAAGATTTTTTTCAAATGTGAACCGTTCTTAAAGTCTTTGTTGAATTTGTTACAACCTTGCTTCTGTTTTATGTCTTTTGGATTTTTTGGTCACGAGGTCTGGGGGATCTTAACTGCCTGACCAGGGGTCAAACCCACACTCCCTGCATTGGAAGGTGAAGTCTTAACCACTGGACTGCAAGGGAATTTCCTCACATGAGTTTTCACATAATGAAGACTGTTCGTATCACACATATAAATCTAACTCAAGCTACACTGAAGAGTCCATTGAAAAGATGAACTATGCTTTAATGAAATAAGCTCCTATTAATGGAGTCTTCTAGGTCTTTGATATTAAAAATAATACTTTCAATGGAAATTAGTCCTCATGTATATGTGAAAGTGTTAGCTGCTCAGTCGTGTCCGACACTTTTCAACCCCATGGACTGTAACCCACCAGGCTCCTCTGTCCATGGGATTCTCCAGGCAAAAATACTGGAGTGGGTTGACATTTCCTTCTCCAATATGTGCAAATAGTGTATAGGATAAATTCTTGGACATGGAAATGCTGAGCAAAAGTATATGTGTATTTGTTTTTATTTTAATAGCTATGGTCAACTAATGCTTCCAGTAGATTGCACTAGATTACATTCCCTTCAACACATTATGGCAACCAATTTCAACATACCCACAAATCATCAAACTTTTTAGTTTTGTGAAGTATAAGGCTAAAAACCATATCTAATCATTTTAATCTGCATTTATCTAATTTTAAGTTCAGCTATTTGTCATATGTTTCTAAGTAATTTATATTTTTCTTTCTTCAAAAGTCTATTCATATCCTTTGCCCATTTTTTTTATTGGATTGTTGACTTTTTTCTTTTTAATATTCATATTCATACACTAAGGAGATGAGCCCTTGATCTGTCACATACTGTTGCAAATGTTTTTTTTTCTAGGTTATCATTTGTCTTTAAATGTTATCTATGGTATCCTTTTGTTGTAGAAATGTTTGTTCTTTATCTAATCAAATTTATCATCTTTTTCTTTTTACTATCTAAGCATCAGGTGATCTCATCAGGCATGAGGCTGTGATGGCCAGGAGCTGTACCATTTTTGCTTGTTTGTTTGTTGAACTGTCTCAAGATGCAGAAAAATTTGCAACGATATTCATAAAAACCTTTATTCTGGAGCATCAGTGAGCAATAATAATATCTTTCCTGGAAATTTTTTCTTGAAGACCACTGTTGGTATTTTTGAGGTTCTTTAAGACAGTATGATAACATATAAATGTTGCCTGTAGAAACAATACCATGAACGTTTAGGACTCCCCTTTCCCCTCATTGGGAATTTGCCACTTAACATTTAAAAGAGTGTCAAGAGGCAGTTGTGGAAGAAACTAGTAACCGTGTGCCTTAATCCAAAAATCTTAGCTACTACTCTCACTGTGTAGTGGTGTTTCATAGTGATGACTCTCTCCAACTCTACAAAATACTTACCTGGTGATTGATTATATAATCTGATCCGCATGACTAAACTAGGCAGCCAGGCATTACCATCTCCATTTTGCAGATATGAAAATTAGGAAAGACAGTGGCCTGTCTTAGTTTATACAGCTACTAAGTAGCAGAAGGTGTTTAGAAGTAAGGTCTTTTGATCATAGATGTTAAGTCAGTCTTTCTGGCTCAGCTCACTACTTTTCTCCCTGCTGCTGAAACACTTCACCACCAAAAACAAAACTGCTCCATGGAACCAGCCTCATTAACATGTCATGCCTGAGGCTTGTCTATTCAGTTCAGTTCAGTTCAGTCGCTCAGTCATGTCAGACTCTTCTTTGTGACCCCATGGACTGCAAAACTCCAGGCTTCCCTGTCCATCACCAACTCCCAGAGGTTGCTCAAACTCATGTCCATTGAGTCGGTGATGCCAAACCATCTCATGCTCTGTCATCCCCCTTCTCCTCCTGCCTTCAATCTTTCCCAGCATCAGGGTCTTTTTCAATGAGTCAGCTCTTCACATCAGGTGGCCAAAGTACTGGAGCTTCAGCTTCAGCATCAGTCCTTCCAATGAATATTTAGGACTGGTTTCCTTTAGGATGGACTGGTTGGATCTCCTTGCAGTCCAGGGACTCTCAAGAGTCTTCTGCAACACCACAGTTCAAAAGCATCAATTCTTCGGTGCGTAACAGGAATATAAGGCTCTGTTTCTTACCCTGACAGGTCACCTTTCAGGAGCAGAGCTGTACTGGACCCACTCTGTCAGGTGGGGCATGAGAACACTAGCTGATTTATGCTCAAATTCAATGACCCCTATAGAACTGCAGGAAAACTGACAGCAGAATCCTTGCTATGTTATGAAGGACCCTGGTGTTTATAATACCTACCTACAGATTCACATTGACAGTTTCAACTGATCACAAGCCTCTTTGGAACCTCACTTCTTCCAAGAATGGGCTGCCACTCTAAATCATGGCACCAAAGATACAGTGCTAAGTCTTCAGTTCAGAGCCTATGACTGTGAACTTGTCTCCTAAGGAGAATAATAACAAAGGCAGGTAGTCTGAGCAACTACTGGTATTTGGTACAGCTGCAGGTATCCAGCACTACTGATAATTTGGACGGTGCAACTTATTTCAGTTTGGGGGTGGGAGGAGCCATCCTGTGTACTATAGGATGTTGAGTAGCACATGGCATCATTTCTCTACCCACTAGATGCCAGTAGCAATCCCTGTCCCCATTATAACACAAAAAATTGTTCCAGACATTGCCAAATATCCTCTGGGGAACAAGACCACGTCCAGCTGAGAAACTGTGATACAAGACCTTAAAACATTCTGCCAAATATCTGAAAAGACCTCTGATTACCAGGGATGGATCTATTGGATGAGATCTCAGATTGGTCCACCGCTCAAACTCAATGGGAAAAGAATGACTAATAGAAAAATGATCTGAATGTACCAAACTACAATTAAAGTTTGCAAACAACCCACTCCAGTATTCTTGCCTGGAAAATTCCATGGACAGAGAAGCCTGGCGAGCTACAATCTGTGGGGTTGCAAAGGGTCGGACTCGACTGAGAAACTAACACACACACACATACTTATATTTATATATATTTTTTACCCCCATTCCTCATTCTCATCCCATCACTCCTCAGTGGAATCTATCCTAATATGTTTAAAACATTTCATTTATTTGCAAGTGTCCTTGTATAACATGTACCATTTTGAATATATTCTTCTCATTAAAGTAAATGTAAGTCTGCAATTGCTTACCCACAGTTCTGAAACCTCACAGCTCTGGACCCCAAAAGTTTTTCCTTAAACTCACTTAGCAAAATCTGATACATGAGACATGAGGTTATTTGTAGCCTTTATCCACTTAATGTAACCCATTCCTACATTTTGCTGCAGAAACATTGTGTTCAATCATGAGATGCTGCCTTTTCTTTTTTTAAATCCAATTTTTTTGTATTCCTAAACAAACCTGACTGCAAGAGGTCTAACTGTCTGTGTCTAGTATTATACACAGATCTTATTCTGGTTTTATCTTTATGTTTTAACCTAGTATTATGTTTTAAAGATCTACTCATATCGACATGTATACATCTAGTCCACTACTTCTAAATGCTGCAGAATACTCCAGGAAGTGGATCCCTCACTTTCTATCTATGCATTTCCCCACTGGTGGGCAACTAGATGGTCTCCAGTTCCCACCACTACAACCAATGACTTAACATGTATGAACATCTTCATACATGCCCTTTTATGGACCTTGGGATCTATATCTCTTTAGGATGTATACCTGATAGAACACTGGATAATCAGGTATGTATATACTTAATCCAACTGAAGCCAGATGCCAAAATGCCCTCCAGTATAGCCGCATCAATCTACTTGCATTATATAAAAGAACCTAGGATCCTACATTTTCACCAACACTTGTCAGTGTCCAATGTACTCATTTTTTTTGCTGGTCTAAAAGGTCAAAGTGATATCTTATTCTTCTTTGCTGTTGTAGTTTTCAGATTATACTATATTTGAGCATTTCATGATGCTGGTTAGCCTTTGAGGTTTCCTCTCTGTATATTGTTGTCTGTTCATAACTTTTGCCAATTGTCATTGGGGTTTCTTTTTCTTTTTTTTTTTTTTTATTTTAGTTGGGGGCTAATTACTTTACAATATTGTAGTAGTTTTTGCCATACATTGACATGAATCAGCCATGGGTTCACATGTGCTCCCCCTCCCGAACCCTCCTCCCACCTCCCTCCCCTTCCCATCCCTCTGTGTCATCCCAACGCTCCATCCCTGAGCATCCGTCCCATGCATAAAACATGGAATGGTGTTCCGCTTCACATATGACAATATACATGTTTCAATGTTATTGTCCCAGAACGTCCCACCCTCACCTTCTCCCTCAGAATCCACAGGACTGCTCTATGCATCTGTGTCTCTTATTCTGTCTCACATATAGGGTTACCATTACCATCTTTCAAATTCCATATACATGCATTAGTATACTGTATTGATGCTTTTCTTTCTGGCTCACTTCAGTCTGTATAATGGGCTCCAGTTTCATCCATCTCAATAGAACCGATTCAAATGTATTTTTTCTTTTTCTTTTTCTTTTTCTTACTGACTTTTAGGAGTTCCTTCTATACTTTCCTGTTTGTTTTAGACATTGCACAATATTTTCTTCCAGTCTGTCAGCTATCTGTTAACTTTATCCATAGTTAACAGGAAATCATACTACAGAAATTTTTAACTTTAAGTAATCAAATATATGAGTATTTCACTTATGGCTTGGGGCTTTCATGTTTTTAAGAAGTCCTTCCCACTCTTAAATGATGAAGATAGTGTCCTACATTTTTTTCTACTACTGTAATAATTTTACTTTTCACATTTAGTCTTTAACCTACTTCTAAGTGGCTTCACTCCTGTATGATAACATTTTCTACTAAACAATCCATGCTTCCCTGATTGATCTAAGTGCCATCATACCTTTATACTAAATATACATACATATGAGTCTGTCTATAATTTTCTATTTTGTTTGAAAGGTGCATTTGATTGTCCTACTGCCAAATGTTATTTTTACTACTATTGCTCTGAACTATATCTTTATATCTGGTAGGGCTATTTGCCTATCTCTATTATTTCTTTACAGGTTTAACTTAGATATTCATGGACTTTTATTCTTATATATTCTAGATTAGGCTTATTATTAAGTTCCTCAGAAAAGTTATTTGTAATTTGTATTGGGATTGCATTGAATATGTGAATTAACTAAAAGAGACTTGAACTATTTATATCTTAAGATTTTCCACCCAAGTTTATGTGTTTCCATTTAAAGTAAATCACTCTATGTTCTTGACTGAATTTTCCCCAAAGATGATTTTATGCTTACATTAACTCATGTAATAATCACAACCACCCTACAGTACCTTTATTATCATCATTTTTCAGATAATAAAACTGAGCTCAGACAGATAAGTAATTTGCACAAGAACACACAGCAAGTAACCAACAGAACCTGGATTCAAACAGTTTAGAGTCCATATTCTTAACCACTGTACTGCTTCCCCATCAACAGGTAGTTCCTTTATAGTTTGGCTGCTATTGTGAATGGTATCTTCTTTTTATTACTGTCTATTTATTATCTGGTACATTATTTTTATTATATTTTCTAAAAGGTTGTTACAGATGTGAGAAATTTAGTTGATTTTTGAAAGTTAGTATTTTGTATCCAATGAAGTTTATAGATAGAGTCCATACAGACTAATTCTCTTATTAGTTTAGTATTTGATCTATTCTTTCTGTTGGTTTTTAATATATCAACCATAAATAATGAAAGTTTTGTCTTTTACTTTCCAATTTTAAATCTCTCATTTCTTTTTCTTTCTTTATCTCATTGGCTAAGACTTCCAGTATAGTGCTAGACACCATTTAGTAGCGATCATGGGCAAAGAATGTCTCTTATAGAAAAGTAATGTTATCTCAGAAGAAAGCTGTCCTTTTATCTTGGCTACAGAATGTGCAGCACATCAGAGAACTTTTTCTTGAAAGTACAGGTTAGAAACCATGTCTGGTGGCCAAGAATCCATTCTGAGCAGAGGCCCTATGCTCATTTACGCTGCAGAAATTCTTTTTCATAAGAGATAGCCCTTCCAAGGGAGAAATGGCTCAGCTAAACTTGACTTCATTCTAACTTGAAGTATACATAACTCCATCCTAAATCCCCATGGCAACAGTACAGCTCAGCACCCCTTATTTGCTTCACACAACCTGCAGATGCAACTGTTTCTGACAATGCATTGCTCTCTATCCCCAAGGGGTAATTCATAGACCACAGCATTGGAAGGAGACTTAGAGATCAACTGTGGGTCTCATTTTACACATATCTAAAAGTCCCTATGGTGGGTACCTCATAGCAGATGATCTGCTAAGGGGACTGATGCCAACAAAAGAGAGAGCTGGAATCAGAGGAGGGGTTAACACAGCTTTCTCCTAATTGGTTTCATCACCACATCTTTAGTAAAGGTTGGCCCTGCCATGCATTCATGGTAACATCTCAAGGCTTACTATGACCTCATCCATCCAGACTTCAACAGGGATCCAGAGGAAGCACCACTCTTCTCTCCTGTATTCCAAAAGGCTTATCCCTCTACAAGACGAGTGCATCTGCCCAAAGGTGGACACTGGACACTGAAGTCCTGGGGCCATAGTGCAGTCAGATCCATTGGAGGCTCTGAGTGGACGATCAAACACACTCTTCCCTTTCATACATACCCAGGGTGACTAATGCTCATGGTAGAAATGAGTGAACTGAAAAGTCCCACAGGAACCTCAAACCCAACACATCCAAAGTGGAACTTCTCAGCGTCTCCTCCAAACTCACTCCCCTCTTACAGTAACCCCTGTGCAGGAACCAGAACAACCTCTCTTCAGCCATCCTCAGCACCTTCCTATCCTGCTCACCTGAGGAGTTACCAAGTCTTGGTCCCTCCCCACCCTAAGGCTTCCATTGCCCACCCTTGAGTTTCCAATCTGAATAGGGCTTGGTCATGCCCTCCACTCTTGGCCCCTGGGACCCATCCCCTGTGTGTATGTGTGTGTTAGTCACTCAGTTATGTCCAATTCTTTGTGACCCTATGGACTGTAGCCCACCAGGCTCCTCTGTCCATGGAATTCTCCAGGCAAGAATACTGGAGTAGGTTGCCATGCCCTCCTTCTCCAGGGGATCTTCCCAACCCAGGAATTGAACCCAGGTTTCCTCCACTGCAGGCAGATTCTTTACCTTTGAGCCACCAGGGAAGCCCCCATCCTCCACACTACTACTGATTTTCCCATCATGCAAATGCAACCGCATCTCCTGCCTAAAACCCTAGAAGGCTTCCCGCTATTCTCAGCATAATGTACACTTCCCAGCACGGACCCTACTACCCTCACAGCACAGCACCCTCACCCTTTCCAACCTCACACCCTGTGCAGGACCGCTAGGCCACCCCCTTCCTTTACCTTCCCCAACTGTGTGTCTGATCCCTGTTCCCTTGACCTAGAAGTGAAATCCCATCTCACCCGCAGCGGTCTAATGTCTACTCACCTGTCAACAGTCAAGTCGCAGCTCCCTCCTTCTGGGAGCTTTTGCTGCCTCCTCAACTCCATTGCTCCTTGATGACCTTTCTCCGACATCTCCTCCATCTGTACATCCATCCCACTAAACTCTAACGATTCTCTCCTGGGAGCTCTAAGAAACTGGATTCTCTAAGAGTAGTTATTGCATAGCCAGTCTGGTTTCATTCCTTTTTGTATTTAAGATGGTACCCAGGAATAAAACACATTGAGTCAGATTTGGTGTGGGAGTGAGCCGAAAGTGACCAGTTCACTGCTGGGTGCCCCTCAGTGTCGCCCTGGCACACCGTGGACTATCTGAAAAAAAATGAATGATGATTGAATGATTTTGCCTACCCCCATGCAGAACTAGGCGAGAGGTCAGATCTCATCCTAGATTTGTATGGACAGGGGGTGGCCTTACTCGGTGCTCCGTCGGGAGGGGGCGCTGCGGAGCGGCGGGGCCGGGGCTGGGTAGCTGGGGGCGGGGGGGCGTCCGAGGGTGGCGAGCCAGGGGTCGGGCTTGCCAGGGGTTGGGCTTGCCCGGGGACCCCGCGCCGCGACACTGCGCCGAATTTCACTTTCGTTTTGGGCCAGGCCGGAGGCGGCGGGGCCGTCCCGGAACGACTGCGGCCGGGCGCACGGGGAGTTAATCCGAAAGCGCTCCAGCCCCGCGGGCTAGACTCCACGTGTCATCGAGAAGCTGATGTAGAGAGAGACAGAGAGAGAAAGCAAGCAAGAGATCAGAGTCCCGGGAAAGTCCTGCCGCGCCTCGGGCAATTATAAAAATGTGACCCCTGGTTTAGCCTCCCAACCACCACCCTCACCTGCCGCGTGCACCCGTCTGCGTCCAGCTGCCGGTTCGGTTCCGCGTCCCCGCCGCTCCGCTCAGCATGTGCCCGCTTCGCAGTGAGTAACTAGCCTCGCGTTCGGGTTGGGGGACCGCGGCCGGGAGGCAGAAACTTGGGATGGGCTACGTGGAGACTGGAAGACCGCAATCTCGTGCAGAGGAGGAAGGATACAGGGAGACACTGCGGGCTTATCCTGCGCCCAGTAAGACATCCTCTCTTTTAACCGTGGAACAGCCCCATGAACTAAGTATTGTTCCCACTTCACAGATGAGAAACTGAGGCCCCGCAGGATAATTTCTTGCCCAGGCTCCCTTGGCGACACCATTAAGAGGACAGATCCCAGCCAGTCGGCTTCAAAGCAAGGCTATGTCTCCCCACTGTTTCCAAAACACTGGGTGGCTGGCCTCGCTTTCCCTCCTCTTGAAAAGGAGACTTTTTCTGGGTGAACTCTGCCCTGCACCCTGGTCTGAACTCACAAGGCCATAGTGTCTGTGAGTTAGCTTCCAACTCTAGAACAGAGCACTGCCCTTCAAGAGCTTGATTCATCATCTCTCAGTTGCTGAAAGAAGATCAGAGTGGGGGCTGGTGCCCAGAAGGAGATGGGCGGAGATGGCCAGAGAGCTGGAAGGTAGAGGTCGGCCTGCTCATTCTTCCCCTGGATTCCCTTGCAGGCCTCCTCCTCATGTCCACCCTGGTCCTCCTCCACCACCTGCCCCACCTCAGTTTGGGCAGGAGCCTCCCCACTAACATAGCAGGCCCAGGAAAGAGTTGCCTCAACTACTCCCAAAACCTGCTGAGGGCCGTCAGCAACACGCTGCAGAAGGTGAGCTTTTCATTGTCCTTGTTCCCACCTTGTTCCCACTTCAGTCTCTTTAGTGAAGGGACACCTCTGAACCCCTGGTCACCTGAAGGAACTGCAGGGGAATTGTGGAAGTTAATCAGGAGCTGTCAAGAGAGAAAGAGGGAACTTTACAAATGGCCCAACTATTAGCTAAAGAGTCTCAGTGAAATTGTGTCTCCAGAGAAGGCAGGGGAGGTCATAAATTACAATGGCATTCGTTTTGGCTGTGCCTACACGGAGGAAAGTGGATATTTACAGTGTTCCCTGTAGCCTGCCAACAGAGATGGAATTGTGTCAGGCCCACACTGTTCCTCTGACAACTTATCAATCCAGGAAACTGTTATTAGGGGCGGCCTCTCTGCTCCGGGGGGTACAAAGATGAATCGGCCCTGCCCCTCACGCTCCTCGCCAGCTTCCAGTCCGGTGGCTCTGTTTGTTGTTAGAGTAACACATTTCAGGGGGCTTGTGACAGTGCACGTCCAGGCTTCCCTTTCTAGGGGGCGAGTTATCTAATTTTATTTAAAGCTTCAGCCATTTTTGTTAGCTTTCATATTTTAATGCAAAAAAAATTTTTTTTCTTCTTCCTGTAAAAATACTCCAACATTGTTGCTTTGGCTGCAACAGCCTAAACTGATATTTTGAAAGATGTCCTTTGACCTTCCTGCTCTCTAGTAAATCTTTCTTGAATATTTCTAGCTTGTTGCTTTATGCATATATTAAAGTAAGCTCAGTGCCACAAGTTCTCTTTAATGAACTCTCCACTCCCCACCCCCCAACCTTTCATAATGGGCTGCCCGTTCTTCCTTACAGTTCAACCATCTTAATTAAAAAGGCAGCTCACCAAGTGAAAACTGCAGAGATAAGTCCTTTGATTCCTAAAGAAAAGTTTGATATGGGTAAAATTTAGGAGCTCTGATTAAATAGATTAAATATTTAAATAGATGATTAAATATTTAAATAGATGCTTCATGTGAAAAATTTGACTCTTCTACTCCCAGAGGCAGCACCAAAGGTCACAGAACTCAATTTGATTTTTTAATATGATTCCTGTGTCAAATTTGCCAGAACAAATCAGCTGGCTACTGGAGAAAACAGAGGTAGCAAATGCATGTGATTCAGGGGCCGTATCCAGCCCACAGATCTGTAAAGTTTGGCCAGTGTCTTTTATAGTTTATTTTAATTTTTGAGTTTGATGTCATTGAAAAAGTAGACCATTCATTTAAGAATCTAGATTTCTAGCTTCTCCTGAAAAGATTTGAAGAACTATAGCAGTTGGACCCACATTTCCAAATATATATATATTTTTTTTTCTTTTTTCTGCTCTATTTATTCATTTTTTCATTTAAAAAGTACTTACTGAGTGCCTACTATATGCCAGGTACTATTTTATAGATTCATCTTTTTTAACAATGCCATAATAACATAGATAATCACTGTTTCATTTTGGAATAAAGGAAGGCAATTATCACAGAAATAAAACTATTGTCTTATTTGGAGATTTTTTTCTTTTTCTTGTTGCAGTGTAGTTGCAAATCTAACTTTTTACAACCTGCTCAGGCCTCCAGGAACAATGTATTCATTTTCTATTGCTGCTGTAACAAATTACTACAAACTTAATGGCTTTAAGCAACACAAACTTATTATCATACAGCTATGGAGGTCAGAAATCCTAAATGGGTCTTACTAGTCTAAAATTCGAAGAAGGCAATGGCACCCCACTCCAGTACTCTTGCCTGGAAAATCCCATGGACAGAGGAGCCTGGTAGGCTACAGTCCATGGGGTCGCTAAGAGTCAGACACGACTGAGCGACTTCACTTTCACTTTTCCCTTTCATGCACTGGAGAAGGAAATGGCAACCCACTCCAGTATTTTTGCCTGGAGAATCCTAGGGACGGCGGAGCCTGGTGGGCTGCCATCTATGGGGTCGCACAGAGTCGGACATGACTGAAGCGACTTAGCAGCAGCAGTCTAAAATTAAGGTGTCAGCAGAGCTGTATCTCTTTCTGGATACTCTAGAGAAGAATTCATTTTCTTGCCTTTTCCAGAGTCTAGAAGCAGCCCACATTCCTTGGTGGCCCCCTTCCATCCTCAAAGCCAACAAATAAGTCTTTCTCATGCTTCATCTCTCTGGCCTTGACTCTCCAGCCTCTCTCTTCCATTTACAAAGACCCAGAGATTACACTAGACCCACACAGACACTCCAGGATAATCTCCCTATTTCAAAGTCAGCTGATTAGCAACCTTAATTTCATCTGCAACCTTAATTCCTCTTTGCCACATAACGTGACATAGTCTCAGGTTCTAGGGATTGGGAGGTGGATATCTCTGGTGGGGGCATTTTTCTTCCTACCGCAGACAGGGTAGCAAGCTTTACTGCTTGTTGCCCACACGTGTCCTGTACTCTCAAGCTTTGATTCATGGCCCATGCTGTTCCCTCTGCCTGACGATCCCCCTCCTCTGAGGATGTCCAATCTCTGGGGAACCTTTTCATCTTTTTCCACTCCCTTTTCAGAGCCTTCTGACCCTTCAATTCAGCCCTTCTCACCTGCCGGCATGTCCCCTGGTCATTTGGGCACTGGCCTGTCTCCACAGCTGAACTGGGAATCCTGGTGGGAATAATACAGTCCCCTTCTTTGTCACATTCCTTAGTACTTAGCATAGCATATATCAGGCTTGTTGAATGGAAAAATGATCTCAATCTTCAATCAACAAATCATTGACTTCTTAAGCTAAATTTCATAAATATGTTCAGCATGCTTGTAAGATGATGTGTGTGTATATATACCACACATTAAATCTCCACTTGTTTTCATGGTTGCATGTTTGTTATATCCATCAAGTGGTGACCTTAACAATCCCCCTCTAGAAGCTATACTTGAAAAAGATATTCATAAAACACAGATGGTTTGGCAAAAGGAAAAAAAAAACTGTTTTCACCAGAAGCATGGTATAGAGGCTGATTAGCACAGCCTGTTGAAATGATTTATAGTATTTATATAACGGAAAAACATATCATCTGGAGAAACATGTAGTAAGCAAAAGGAGAGGAGGGAGTGGGAGAGAGTGTCAATGTCCTGTTTCTTTGGTGTTATGAAGACCTTGAATTTTCTACAGGTCAGAGATGGCGGTCAAAGGCAGCCAATTCTTGCTTTGATGCCAGTGTTATGGGGAGCCTGGTGCCTTATTAATATCATAAGCTGAGTTTTTTTTTTATATTTCACAGGCCAGACAAACCCTAGAATTTTACTCCTGCACTTCTGAGGAGATCGATCATGAAGATATCACCAAAAATAAAACCAGCACAGTGGAGGCCTGTTTACCACTGGAATTAGCCACGGTATAGAGGATTTTCCTCCCAAAGCCTATAACATGGTTAAGAGCTGTGCATCAGACCTCATCTTCTTCCAAAAATGTGCATGCTTCTGGGCTCTATCCTCATGGGATGTCAACAGATCCCACTGTAGAAGTTCAATTTGAAACAAAAATGTGTAAAAACATGTGGTTTTTTACAAATGTGAAATATACGTAACACTACTGAACTATACACTTTAAAATAGTTAAGGTGATAAATCTTATGTGTGTTTTTTACCACAGTGAAAAAATTTGATATGTTTGAGGAGTCAAAAAAATTTATATTAAGAATTAGTATCTTTTTGATGTGTGATTTTTTTCTTTTTTTGCTCTAGAATGAGAGTTGCCTGGCTTCCAGAGAGACCTCTTTAATAACTGTAAGTCAGAAAATTGAAGGTTTCAGCTCATATTATGAATTCATATCATTGATATCTCATTATTTTTTTCTTCTAGAATGGGAATTGTCTGGCTTCTGGAAAGACCTCTTTTATGACAGTAAGACACAAGATTCTTTCTTCAAATGCAACATTGGGGTAGGGGGGTGATGTTTTTAGCCCATCTCAATGGTTCCTTCCCCACTTCATTATCACCCAGACCCTGTGCCTTAGAAGTATCTACGAGGACTTGAAGATGTACCACATGGAGTTCCAGGCCATGAATGCAAAGCTTCTGCTGGATCCTAAGAGGCAGATCTTTCTAGACCAGAACATGCTGGGAGCTATTGCTGAGCTGATGCAGGTAAGACCTCCCGTCCTTCATGCTGAGACAGCCAGCCAGGGTCCCTGATGAAGGGTTCTACTGACAACCCTTCCTGGATTGGGGGATGCCTGAAATGCCCCTTTCAAAAGCCAGCTACATAGTAGGTGAGACAGCCTTGAGGGCGCCCTCTAGTGAGAGGGCAACATGAGCCGATCACATCAAGAAAAGCAGCCTCCTGCTTGTTGATCATGTGGTGTGCCCCACGCTCTGGGCAAAGATGTTCATACGTGTGCTGTCCCCACGGCAACCACAATGGGTCTGTGGAAAGGAGGAATCCTGTGCTTAGAGGGTTGTCCACTTGTCCGAGGTGACACAGCTTGGAAATGGCAGAGGCAGGATTTAAACCTCCATCAAAGGGATTCCACTCCACTTATCTTCTCACACATCTCTAAAACTTCTGTGATGTTCATGACAGGGGCCAGCATGCATAGCTGCAAATACTGTTAGTAAAGACACACTAGTCTAGTGCCTGGATAGGACCCATCCAGAACCAAAATGTGGACATCCACATCCCCACCTGGGGACATCCACAGTGTTACTCAGAGACAAGAACTTGCTTTGTAATTTCTTGAATCACCAGAGCACATGATGCTAGCTGAAACATAGAAATAACCACTTAAAAAAGAGCAGGGTGCTGCTGTGGTGACCAGGGCATGGGATAAATACGGTGTCAAGAATGATTATCTGAAAAGAAATTTATGTTTATTTCATTCATTCTTTTTTTTTTTTTTTTTTTTTTGGTGCCAAATTACTTGTTTGAAAGGCAGTGAACATCATGCAAGTATCAAAGAATGTTACCATCTAGACAGTTGTAGATGACATTTTATTTTCAGGACCAAGAATGGAGTCAGTTCCACCAGTAATCAGACAACTATGCCCAGACATTCTGCACCTCTGTGCCTCAGTTCCTTCCTCTGTGAAATGGGGTGATGACCCACTCTATATTTCTTTTAGGCTTTTTGTGAGGAAGTACAAGCAAAAATGCTAATCATTGTGCAAATATATGAGCTTCCCAGGTAGCGCAGCAGTAAAGAATCTGCCTGCCAATGCAGGAGATCCAAGTTCTATCCCTGAGTCAGGAAGATCCCCTGGCAGAGGAAATAGCTACCCACTCCAGTATTCTTGCCTGGATAATCCCACGGACAGAGGTGCCTGATGGGCTAGCGTCCATGGGGTCACAAAGTGTCGGACACAACTGAGCAACTGAGCACACATGGTCTTTCATTGTGTTATCAAATTAAAGGGCTCAAACTGGGAGACCCAGTGCCAGGTTTATCTATCTCACACAACTAAGTATCTGTAGTCAGCAGGTCTGATACTGACAGTTTCTGATCAGTAGCAATCCATCACCTCCCTATTCTGAAAAGGACATAGCTTCTTAATGTAACAAAATGTTACATTAATGTTCAAAAATTAATTGGATATCACAGCAGATGTCTCTTAACAGAATTGTTCCTTTCTAAAATGCAACTCCCACTGATGATTTTCTAAATAGCTTTCAGGGTCTTTTCAGAGCTCACTGAAGATCCATGTGCTTGGATAATGAGCACTTCTTCTCTCAGGTTCTGCCTGCCCATCTGGCTGGGAGTGGATTTGCGTTGGGTTTAGGAGAGGGAGTGAGGGAGTGGGTTGCAGGCTCTGAGACGTGTATTGGCTTCACCCGTTTTTACAGATGAACGTTTTAATTTTGGAATACCGTCTATGTCATGCTCAATATTTATTCTCCTAGGCCCTGAATTTCGACAGTGAGATTGTGCCACAGAAACCCTCCCTGGAAGAACTGGATTTTTACAAGACAAAAGTCAAGCTCTGCATCCTTCTTCATGCCTTCAGAATTCGTGCAGTGACCATCGACAGAATGATGAGCTATCTGAGTTCTTCCTAGAATGCTGAGGTCTCTCCTAACCTTAAAATCATTTTTAGAAAAATTGGAACCAAAGAGATTGTAATAGGGCATGGTTAAGAACTGGGGAGGGGGTGGCTGGACCTGTCCCTACTGAAGCTGGCACAGAATTCTCATGCTTGTTTCCATGAGTTATCTCTCCAGACTTGCAGAACGTGACTGACTGTTCTAGCCACATGATTCTTTTGATCAAGTCTATTTCATATGTACTAGGGATAAGTTATTTTTATAAGTTTTCATGAGCAAATTGATGAGGGAAAAACGTCCCATAGAACGTGTTTTTTTTTTCCTTTAAAAGAAGAGCAAGGAATTATAAGCTATTTTAGTACCAAAGTGTTTGTAGAAACAAACACTCAAACATAACTTATTTTAAAGTATTTATTTATATAATTTTGTGTTCATGAAAGCGTGTGAACTAACTTATATTTATTTATATTTATTAAGATATTTATTTCCAAGTGGGTTTGAGATATATCTTATGTTATTCTAAAAATAAAATGAATGAATTAAAAAAAAGTAATTCTGTTTTTCTAATGTGATTGGAATGCTTTGAGTGCTAAAATACACATTGTGGGAAAACTGAAAACTGGTGAAATTTGAAAAAAATCACCTTGGAAAGAATGCCACCATATTCTTGCTCATTTACCAGTTCCTTTAATCCCATAGTTTATTTTTTTAACATCTCTAAAAATTTTTATTATGTATCTATTGGCTCTGCTGGATCTTTGTTTCTGCGTGTGAGTTTTCTCTAGTTGCAGCAAGTGACTGGGGGCTGTTCTCTAGTTGCGGTGCACAGGCTTCTCTTCGCCGTGGCTTCTCTTGTTGTGGGGCATAGGCTCTAGAGCACGGGCTCAGTAATTGGGGTCATGGGCTTAGTTGCTCTGTGGCATGTAATCTGAATCTTTCCAGGCCCAGGGATCGAACCCATGTCCCATGCATTAGCAGGCAGATTCTTAACCACTGGACCACCAGGGAAGTCCTTTAATCTCATATTTTAAAGGGAGCCTCATAAGACTGATCTATTTTAATACTGAGGCTGTTTGAGTGAAATTACAGCTTCTGAGAATATACTTTATTATTTTTGTTCAACGTCTGAATCTAAAATACATAAAAATGTTTTTCCCTATTAACCACAGCCCAGTAACATACTGTGCATTAGCCAAATACATAATAACATCCTCCAACTGGGAAAAACATCATTAAGAGGCTTTCTAGTTACATTATTCTAATTTTTGTGACCGCTTAGTCTCTCAGGGGAGAATTGTTTCTAAATTACAATAAAAAAAAACTCCCCTTTGCTTTAAATTATATAGAACTCCTGCCCAAACCCCATGGATAATAGCCTTGCTCTGGCTTAAGAGATGCGCTTTTTAATTCTTTAAACAATGAGAATTTTAAAAGATTTACCTGATGGAATACCATGTAATTTTCGAACTCTGTTGATCACATGCCTCCTTAATATGAAAAGGCCATAAGGAATGGACTATTCAGAGCCCATCCCTGTCCCGCATCTTTTCTCAGGTGAGTCCTCCCCTCAGAACTCAATTCGTATCCCAGTGAACAGGGAGGGAAGTGTATACGGCCACCCCAGGTCCTCACCTGTGGAGAGATGTACTCATTTTTCAGAGTCTCCCCCCGCCAAGTTGATGTACAATTGGATAGAAATCATCAAGCTAAGATTCCATCACATGGCTCCTCTTCTTTAGGGACTCCTCCTCAAAGCTTGGATGGCCAGCAGGTGATTCACAAATAGGAGTTTCTTGCCTTTGAGTACTGGCTTTGGGGCGGCCGGCTTTGATCATGGCAAGAACTCAGTGGCTTTGATGGACTGGCACCGTTGAGCTGCTGGCATCCTACCCCAGCCCCTCCTTGGAATGGCAAGGTTGTCTGGCCGGTTGTCTGTGCCTGGAAATGCGGACAAGCAAGACTGTCGACTGTGCTATAGACTGGGTTTATACAAAGGATCACAGGTGTCTCCTTGGTTCCAGAAATTGCCATGACATATCCTTCAAAAACATTACTAGCCCAAGAAACATCTTCACAACAAAGTCCGTTCTTCACTACTTGACCAGTTTTCTGGTTTTTCTCAGTTAGGTAGGCCTAGTCTGCCGTTTACAACCTGTATGACGTGACCATGTTGTTCTGACCTCTCCCTACCCTTCTTCTCTTCTAAGAAGTGAAGATAGGGACTTCTCTGGGGGTCCAATGGTTAGGGCTCTGTGCTTCCACTGCTGGGGCTACCGGTTCAGTCCCTGGTCAGGGAACTAAGATCCTGCAAGCTGTGTGGCACACGCCCCCTAAAAAGTGAAGGTAATACTAGAACCTATCTCAAAGGATCAGATGAAGGGTTACATGGAGCAACTCCTACAAAGCATTACCAGTGCACCTGGCATGTAATATGTACACAATAAATGGAAGCAATTTTTGATCATGATTATTAGCCCTCGGGTTTGGTGATGGGCCAAATGGGTTAAAACCCCCTTTGCTACTATTTTCATGTGTGAAATTCAGAAAACTGTAGCCCTATTTCACAGCGCTA
The DNA here is from genome assembly GCA_024291935.2 of Okapia johnstoni. Lineage (NCBI taxonomy): Eukaryota > Metazoa > Chordata > Mammalia > Artiodactyla > Giraffidae > Okapia > Okapia johnstoni. The sequence continues at coordinate 34,532,552 of CM044323.1, read as the reverse complement.
TTGTGAGGACTGAATGACTCAGTACACTGCTGGCCTCTAGTCTGCACTCAACATTAAGGTTTTAAAATTGTTAGATCATTTGCTTGAAGACCTCAGTGATGCCTTGTCCTGCCAGGGCAGTCGCCTACTGGGGGCGTTCAGCAGAGGAGACTGTCTGGCACAAGACACAGTGGCAAACAAGCAGGGTCCTACCTTCCCAGAGCAGAGGGTGGGGAACAAGGTAACTTAGGAAGACTGAGGTCCCTCCTAAAAATAGGCCTCAGATCTAGCCTGTTAGAGAAATTTGACAACAGATCACTTTTTAAAAAGGAAATAAGAATGACTTAATTAACATAAAATGACAAGAATTAACATAAAAAAACAGCTGACAGTGGCCCCACTGAAGGCCAAGAGCTTTGGGGAAAAGGGGTCAGTTCTGCAGAGTGATTTGGCTAGATAGCCACAGGTGGGTATGTTACAACTCAAGAGATGCACAAGGGCCTTAGACACCCTAATGAGGAAAGACAGCCTGGGAGTCAAAAGGGAGAATGTCTGTATTCCTTTAAAAGTCACATATAGAATCCCTGATCCCCAGTGTGATGGTATTAGGGTGGGGCCTTTAGGAGGTTAGGTCATAGTGGGATTAATGCCTTTGTAAGAAGAGACTTGGAGGGGACTTCCCTAGTGGTCCAGTGGTTAAGACTCTGCCTTCCAATGCAGAGGGCACAGGATGGATCCCGTCAGGGAATTAAGATACCACGTGACTTGAGGTGTGGCAAAAGAAAAAAAAAAAAGGTTTGTGTTAATCAAGTTAAAAAAAAAAATAGAGACTTGGAGAGGTCTCCCCCAACCCCAATGTGAGGACACAATAATAAGGCGACCTGCTGCAAACCTGGGAAAGTTTTCACCAGACACCAAATCTGCCAGTACTCTGATCTTGGACTTCCCAACTTCCAGAACTTTGAGGAACACACTTCTGTTGTTTAAGCCATTCAGTCTGTGGTATTTTGTTGCAGCAGTCTGAGCTGACTGAGAAAACTTTTAAATAAGGAAGAAAGTCCAACCATATTTTTCAAAAATTGAATTGTATCAACTTTTCGGTTGACATTTATTAGGTCAGAACAACTCAAAACTTTTAGTTATTTGTACGTATCTTTTAGTATGATATTAAAATTATGAGTATAAATTATGACATCAATGTAACATCAGAGACAATACACTCAAGTAACCTTTTTCTAGAAACAACAGGAACTAATGCTTACTCCATGCTTACTAAGTACCAAGCATGTTTCTATAATTGTTTATACCACAAATGCACAGAATCCTCTCAAAAACCCTGTTAGGACGCAGCATTGCCTTCCTCTTTTTATAGATGAGGAAATAAAGCAAGAGACCATGGAGGCTTACACAGTAAGTAGTAGACGCTGGGAAATGAGCCCAGGCAGCCTGGTTCTGGCCTGTGCTTGCAACCCGTACCTTTTGCTTCTCATAATCAGGTCACAGGTTTCCCCGGTGATTCAGTGGTAAAGAATCTGTCTGCAATGTAGAAGATGCAGGAGACATGGGTTTGATCCCTGGGTCAGGAATATCCCCTGGAGAAGGAAATGGCAACCCACTCCAGTATTCTTGCCTGGGAAATCCCATGGACAGAGGAGTCTGGTGGGCTACAGTCCATAGAGTTGCAAAAAAGCTGGACACGGCTTAGTGACTAAATGACAATTTGAGTCACAATACGTCATCATAACCATGTAAACAGCATCAAAGTTAGTTATGCTTCTCCTCTCTCCCTCACTACACTGTGAGAGATGCAAGTACAGGAAAGGTCATGTCACTCATGTATTTGTGTACTTACGCCCTGGCACTTAAAAATGGTAGACAGAAAAAGGCAAATTTTCATGAGTTCCCACGTTTCTCATTTTTAACCTATGAATAAATAAGAAAGTCTTTTAAAAATCAAATTATTTCCAGTCACACACAAAAATTATAAAATGCATATGTTCCCTTGGCTCAAAACAATTATACCTGCTCAGAATGGGAGAACACCTGTAAAAGTCACCAAGGCTCTTCCTAGTTTTGGTTTCCTGGCTTAAAACAAAGGTCTATTTCTTGCTTAAGGAACAGGCTCACTGCGGATCAGCTGGGGGCTCTGCTCCGCTGTTCTCTTCCAGAACCCAGGCTGATGGAGCATCAGCTGTCACGTGCTCTCATCACTACAGAGGGAAAGGCAGGCTGGAAGGCCTCTACAGGGTAGATAATTTAAATACCTGACATATCTACGGTCTGGGATTATATGGTCCATCAGGAGCAATGTGCCACCGAAGTATTACCAGTGAACTGGAAATGGGGTTATTTCCCATTGCAGATGTCATAGATACAAGCTATAAGAGACCCAGTCATCTCAATGGCTAGTTCACACACTGCTCAACAAGAGCCAGCAGGGCGCCTCAACAACCCCGCATCAGCCCTCAGTAACCCCCCGAACCAGAGCAGTGCCACTTCTGAATGCTTCACCAATGCAGCTTCCAGGTGAGACTTCTTTCACAAAAGGCTCCTCCAGCTAAAGAAAACATGGAACTCATCCAAGCCCTTCCCTGCAGTTTTTATGCCACAAAACCATCTTCTAGGTTTCCCAACTTGCTTGAAAACAAAACACTGCTATAAATGCACAGATAAGACCCCCTTCTAAAAATGAAACTCACGCCAAAGGTTAAAGCACACAGCAAGAATGGACTTCTGCAGAATAAAGATGGCAGCCTAACTCCGGGCTGCTTAACTAGGAATTTACAACATGATTGTAGTAAATTGGATCTAAGTCCTCTGGAGGCTCCAGGCTGGAGGTCTCAGTTAAGAAAAGCAGGAAGAACTTCAGAACTCTGCACTCAGAATTCTACCCCAGGGCCTCTGTTAAGTAGCAGCAGCCACAGAGCCATTATCAGAAATGCTCAAACCCCAGTGTGTGGGCTGGAAGAGATGCACTCCCAGCAGTCGGGATCTTCACCTTCAGCAAGCAGCAGGCTGCTTCACCCTGACGACTTCCAGCAATGGCAACAGGCTGGACCAACTGCTGAAAACAACCATGCTCATGAGAACACACTTCAATTCAGCAAAGATGGTGTCCTCTTTAGAAAATGGAGTGAAAACACTTCCACTTGACAAAGCAGGGGAGAAAGCCTGTCCCCTAAAGCCACCTCTCAAAATAACAAAACATGTCCCAAATGTGCAGGAAAATCCTGTTACAGAGACACACAGGTAAGGAGCTCATTATGAATACACCTGATTTTAAATAAAAACATACCTTCCCATGCACAGGTGGGAGAACACTCATTCCTGGAGGGGGAAGGGTTAAGGGATGTGGGGGTGCTCCTGAATCTGTGAAAACTCCTAGGTTAGTTGCCCCTGCTTTACCCTCACTCAACTTTACTCCAAGAACTGGGTCTAGGAACAAAACCAACTAATGCCCAAACAGCCAAGATAATAACAATCAAGGAAGATGATGCTTTAAAAAGTAATCTGTAAGTAAATAATCACACAAAGAAGACATATTTGCACTGTACAAATGCAGATTTATTGTTCTTCCCTTTATCCACAGTAGGAAAAAGGTTGGAAATTGTTAGGAAACCAGCTTATATACAAAGCACCTCTGAAATTACAATTTTCTTGGGAAAACAACTTACAAAAAATAATAAACACTTAAAAAATTCAAGACCTTTTAGTATTTTACATTTCTGAATGTTAAAACTCCATGTGTTTCCTGGAATATAGAACAATTAAAAAAAAAACTCAAAAGTGACATTGATTTGAATTCCACTGGATCCCTGATCATTAATAATATCAATACGTTCTTCCTTATAAAGTGAATTTGCTCTTCACAGGCAAAGCTATAAAGTATTAATTTGATTAATTCATTGAGATTGAATTTACTCTCCAGCTACTGTCTACAGGAGACGAGTGGTAATTTATAGTTTCTTCAAATAAGTTAACAAAACATATCCAAAATGTTAATCACCACATGCATGATTCTGGGAGAGCGACAGGATCTATACATATATAAAAAAAAAAAAGATTTCACCCATTAACAAGAGCCAATATGGCCCATGATTCCCTGGGGCAAGTCCTCTTCGAGAAGAGATGACAATGTCCCTTGGTCCTGACTAAGGCTATTTCTCAGTGTCATTTCCGCACTGCCCACCCCCGCCCCCAACCCTCCCAGAAGTAAACAATCCAGGGTCAAGGTCAAGAAATGCAGTGTTTGGTGATTTCAGAAGGTTGATGAAATCTGCAGGGACTCTGATGACGATGGACCCAGGTGAACTTCCCCAGTGAGATGAGGCCACCACCTGTGAGTGTTTGCACCAACCCGGATGGGGAGAGGATTATAATCCTTTCTAATGACCCTAGGGCCAGGTAACATGTTTGATTTAATGGTTTAACAGACCACCAGCCAGACTGGTTAGTAATATGAGACCTATGTGCACACCCCACATAAAAAGACATACTGGACCCGGCAGCACATGAGTTTCTGACTTCGTGGGAGCTAGAAGAACAGGAGCCTCTCTTCATCATTAATGACATGAGGAAGAAAAGCTAAGTGAAATTGGTGCAATTTAAGTACTCCACCACTTAATTGCTAAAAAAATATGTTCCAAACACTTGATATGAATTTCATAGTTCACAGACTCCAATAGGAAAATTACCACGTTTCTCGCTTGACTGCTGTTGAGTCATTTTAGGCACCTTTTATAAGTGTGTGTTTGGGTGGGGAAGCCGGGTGGGATGGTGAGAGTGGGAGGTACAAAAAAAAATTCTTGATATTATAGAGGTTTTTTTTTCTTCCTCAAGGCTTCCAAATGTTTCACATTCCCTTTGCCCCTGAATAATGTGAGCTGCAAGTGGTCTGTGAAAGGAGCTGCTTCCACAGGCTGCGTAGTAGCTCTGGGTCCCAAAGTCTGTGCCTTATTACCACGGAGACAGTCTTTGAAGGCGGAAGTTCCTGAGGCTTCCTTTTCCAGCTCATCTTTCAAACCTCACGTTTCCTGTAAGAAGCCTAACAAGGGAGAGAAATGAATTCAGGGATTCATTGTTGTGGGGAAAGAGCACATGCGTTTAAAGAAAGTCACTTGTCCATTTCAAAAGGGAACTGCTGGAGTGGCTGGATTTTCCTGAGATGAAGATAAACCCATGCAATTTTTTAAGACTGCAGTTATAAGACACTAAAATGCCCTGATAAAGACACAAAAGTCAGCCAATCCCAGATATTTTGGCTACAGGAGGGCAGAAAACACTGGAAAATTTCTGGTTTTTTGTTCGTTTGTAACTCACTGAAGATTCTTCCCCTATTCAATGACAAATTGGACTAATTAGTTTTTATGATCCATTTCATTGCCAAAAAATGTCACAAATCCTTATTCAGCTTTATGTGGCAGCAAGTCAAGCATCCAGTGAAGTCAAGAGCAGATAAAAACAAAACGACAAATAACCACCCATTCTACAGGATCTGTGAGACGTCAGACTTCCAAGGCTTCCTTTGATGGAAGAGGCTATGATTGTTTGCTTATCACAGCAGAGGCCAGTACTGTCAATAGGCAGAAGTGCCTATATGCAAATAAGGAGATTTCCACATGTGGGCCTCAGTGATTTACATAATTTCAACATATTCAAGGAAAAGAAATTTGATATTGAAACTGGCTATACTATTGGCTTGCAGCTCTTGCATCCAAACTGGCGGGGGCGTTCAGAAAGCTTGGTGTGGAACCTGACAGCATCCTCAGAGGTCACCCCAGACTTTAACTTTTCATATAAGCTTTTGGGGTGGCTGACACACTTTTGCATTCTTTAAGGACCAAAAAGTCCAAATAGAATTCCAAATAAAAACCTCTCTCTGACTTGCTTCTGAGACGTAACACAGCATTTGTTAATCGTGGTAACAATACATATTAATAATAATCCAAGTTGTGAATTGGTTTGACCTTGGGTCTAACAATATGCTAAGTCAAGCCACAAAAAAAGAAGTGCTTCAAAACAAAGGAAGGAACCCTGTGGTTTTCTGGACTGAGACCAGAAACAACTCCCTTTAGCTCTCTGTTTCCATCTTTGCTGCTGGAGGCTCACTAGTGCCACCAAGTGGAGCACTGCATCAACACCACAGGAAGTCTGGAAGGCTCAAGGCTTCCAGTTAGGTCTCCAGTTAAGGACATCATCAACGGACATGAGTTTGAGCAGACTCCAGGAGACAGTGAAAGACAGGGAAGCCTGGCATGCAGCCGCTCGTGGGGTCTGCAAGAGTCGGACATGACTGAGCAACTGAACAACAAAGGACATTATCTACTCCTGCCTGAGTCTCACTGCCTGAACCTGGAGCTTTTATATGCATTATCTCTTTTCATTCTCACAACAGACCTAGGACATTGGGAGTTTCACATCCATTTGACAGATGAGAATATAGAGGCTTTAGGTGAGGTAAGGAATTTGCTTAGTCATAGATATATTGCACGGCACAGGGAATATAGCCAATATTTTATAACTGTAAATAGGATATAACCTATAAAACTTGTGAAACACTACATTCTACACCTGTACCTTATTGTATATCAAGTATATTTCAATTAAAAAAAAGAAACAAAAAACAAATCTGCTTGGTCACAAACCTAGCCAGCACTTGAGATGGTATTCAAATGTTTCCTCTGATGCCACACGTGAATCACCTTTACTTAGATTATGGCCCACGTGCTTACTGAGGAGCATTTGCACAATCTTCTGAACCTGAGCTTAGACGTGACCAACACATTTTGGAGTATAAACTTGCTATTTGCAAAGACACAGCTTGACCCCAAGTAAATGACTGAGATAATTTTCTGCTTACCTCTCAGCACATCTTGGACTTCAACCGAATCAACATTTTTTAAGCAGTTATACAAATTCTGAGCTGTGGCATTACTCTGCTCCTTTTCTTGCCACTTCTTCAGCATCTTAAACTTACTGATCGTAACATCGTCTTCCTTCTCCCGGATAGCATCGATTTCGCTAATATTCAGCTTCAGGTTGGCAATGGCAATCTTTAACCACTCCTTCCCCAGCTTCTCAGCAAGGTTAAACAACTGAGTGTCTGTTAACAGGGTTTTAGTCTTCACCCCATCTAAAAGCACACGAAGAATTCAGTAGTTCCTCTCAACACTTCATTTATAGTCATTGACCATGAAAATGTATTCTCTTTATATAAAAAAGGAAACCATGATTAGAAACTTTAACTGCTTTTAAAATAAACTTAAGTGCCAAAAAAATCCCTGCTTTCTAAACTATTTGAAGAACCAAAGGGAATGATTACACATAAGGTTGAACTGGGGTATAACGCTCACAAGGATAATTCAATGATTTAGGGAATGAAATTGTTTTACTCAGCTGCACAAATTAGGCTGGAGGGAAAAAAATCAGGCACCAAAAATAATTTATGTGGCTCAAAAAGAAAAGTATACAACTTTTCCCCTTGCCCATCTCTGCATCTTCACAAAGTGCTACCTTTAGTGGTCACTAAAGAGGGCAGCAAGAGATGTGAACTGCAGTCTCCATTCTGCCATCTCCTGGCATTAGGGGGAAGAGCATATTCCACAGAAAAGTCAGGGCACAGTGTGTAATATCAGTATCTGCTGTTCACTAAGAAACCATGTCATCATTCTGGAAGCGATTATGTTTACCAACGCAAACCAGTACCCCAATACAAAATACTAGCCCTAGCTGGGTTTTCTATGTTCACACGTTTCAGATGGTTGTGCTACGATGCAGCAAAGCTCACCAGGTGTCAAGTCTCATTAAGGATACTCCAGGCCTTACAAACCCTGGAGGTTCCATGAGGAGAGGGTGAGAGGAAGAATCCTTCCTGCCCCTCCTCCAGAACCATAACACTTCACTCATCTAGAGCCAATAGTCTAATGAAGGGAACCTAACATTTATATTGAACCCTAACCCACTTAACTCAAGAATGGTTTCTAAAGGACGGCCACTGCCCCCTAGTGGTCTTCTAACGCATGTGGCTTGTGTTCCTCAAACTCCTACAAGAGAAACCACACAGGGAATCCACCCATCAAAGATGCAAGTTCTCAGGATCATCTCCAAACCTACTGTGTCAGATTCTGTATATAAATTTTAACCAGATCTCAAAGTGACTCAGTTAAGAGATGACTATATTTTAAAAAGCAATATGGTGATATGCTGAGCCTCAGACTATCAGGATAGTGACTCAGTATCTCAAAAAATGTTGTGAAAATACCTAAACAAAAGTAAATCATTATTAATTTATTTGCTACCACACTGTCAACTCTAAAAAGGCTGGAAATCCTTAATTTTCTAGGCAGTATTTGATCATTTTATTCTATGTCTAGCTACTTGTTCTTGGAGCTAATTTTAAATAGCCAAATAACGACAAATAAGGGAAAAATTTTCCTATGTGTCCCATTCAGTTATAAGTGAATAATTTTTGAGGATCTAATATACAGCATGATGACTACAGTTAATAATAAATACGATGCTGTACTCTTGAGATTTGCTAAGAGAAGGCCTCATGAGTTCTACCACCAAAAAAAAAGGTGGCTGTGTGAGGTGAGAGATGTGCCCATTAATTCGACTGGTAAATATTTCACAATGTATGCATACATCAAGGCATCCCATTGTGTACTTATATACAATTTTTACTTGTCAACTATATCTCAGTAAAACCGAAAGAAATACGTATCCCAATTTGGTTAGGTTTTTTTTTTTTTTTGGTTAGGTTTTAAAAATAATTCCAGAGCCTCGTTTATTTTGATGTTCATTTAATAGAAATAATAAACAATTCTCTAGTGACATACAGTAAAATCAGACATGCACCATCCTATTCAACTCCAAGTGAATAACATCTTAGTCTATAGTGTTTATCTGCTTTTAGATTCACACCTTCTTACAATAATAAAAGGTATTTTGATGAAAGGGTTCATCTACATGAGGCCCCCAAAGCCTTAAGATCTTGTCTTGTGTAATTTGAGTTTGGGTTTTTTAACTTCAGTTTGTGAATTCTGGTTGGACTTGAATTTTGAGGTACATATTCCATCTTCTGGCTCCTTGGAGTACCGTTGTTAAGTGCTTAAATCTCTATTTTCACAGCTATCAAGCCTTGGTCTCTGCCGTTTAAATGGAAGAAATTAACTTGACCTTTATTTCTAATAATTGAGCTGGTGGCTCCCTCCCCGCAAATATAGTTAATAACTGTGAAGCCAGTGAATGCACACATGGACATTCACTACTCACTTCTTCAGTGAACGCTCATTATCTTCTACATTAGAGGCTGCCGGCTCAGTGCTATAGGAAATGCACAGATGGACAGGCCTTGGCCACTGACCCTACAGGCTGCAAGCCCTTCCCTTGGCCCCCAATTCTACTTTCACCAAGTTCAGGGGAGGAGTGGGCAGTCAAGGTGGAAAAGTAGGACCTTTATCCAGGCCTGAGAAACTTGGACACAGGGGCAAGGTAGCTGGGAGAGCAGGCACACCTAGGATATGGCTCCAGGAAGACTGACCCAAGAAGAACACGTGTCAGATGAATGTCCTGGGGGAGACCAGAGGAAGTGACTGATAGCCACAGAAGACATTTTTACAAACCTGAACTGTCAATCTGCTTCATTCTTTTATCATAGACCATCTCATCAGGTAAGCTGCTACTCATTTTTCGTCGCCTGTTACCTTTAAAAAACAACAATAAATTGGCTTTCCCTAATGGTTTTATTATCCACCCACCTTCAAGCTGGACTTTTTAAAAATCATTTTAAAATCATCATTCTGACAGAACAAACTAAAAAAGGATTCAAAGCTCATTCAGATGATTAAGAGTTATGGAACATTTAACAGATCCTGAACGTTACTGGATTTGGAAAGCAGAATTAAAATTGTAGTGGATGGAAGGAAGAGACGAGTTTAATGTCCACTTACAAGCACTTACCACTTGTGTTGCTTTTTGAAATGTTCTGGTTCTGATGATGCTGAACCCAGTCACCTGTTAAGGTACAATAAGCAGCAGTTGGAAAAGTGGTATGAAACTGGAATTACAGCATTGATGTGTGAAAGCACATGAAGTTCTAGGGTTTTGGTAATCTCTCTCAAATTCAAATGTGGGTTTTAACTTGGTATGTATGCAAATACCCTGAGCTTGAACTCCTTCCAGCATGTCTGGTGGGACCAGTGTTTCCCATATTTCAGTCATCTGCACACTGCTGGCATGGTATCTGCCACACCCAGAGGCCAGGTGAAATGTCATTCCTTCCGTATTTCTCTAAATCTAAAACTACTGTAAATAGAACATTGGCATCATGTGCCATATGGAGAAGGAAGCCATAAACATTTTCAAAAAATAAGTAACACCTTAAATTTTAAGTGAACTTATATGTACCCCACTCCAGCATTCTTGACTGGAGAATTCCATGGACAGAGGAGTCTGGTGGGCTACAGTCCATGGGGTGGCAAAAAGTCAGACATGGCTAAGCGACTAACACACACACACATACACACACACACACAAATACACACACGTAAAAGAATCTCAAATATGTATTATCATTATGTATACTTGGTGGGTTCTTTGCAGAAACTTCAGTATGATTTGACACCACCTGCCCCATGAGTTCAGCCCTGCTCTAACAGATGTGTTGGGCAGGCCTTCCACAGGTCCCTTGAGTGAAGACGTCTTATGAGTGATGGGCAATTTCCATTCATCGTTAGGATAGGCCTCCCCAAAATAATAGAAACCAGAAACATCTTATGAGGCAGAATATTATTAAGTAAGCTTTAAAAAGAAATCTTAAAAAGTGGTCTTTAAAACTGCCAAGAGACTTAGTTTGTAAGAACATGTGTTATTCAGGTTGCTACATATTAAATACCTTTATTACTGTGGCATTTGCTATGATTAAAAAGTAACATCTTTCAGGTTCATTTATTTGAGCAAATTAAATAATATAATCCCCAATACAGAATCCCAAAACTAGGACTCCTCTGGGGTAAGTAACTGTAGTTTGGATAAAAGGGCCTGTTTTAAACTGGCTAATTTAAGGGTATAATATTAAGAACAGGAGTCACACCTATAGAAAAGCTTCCGGCTTAAACTAGGACAGAATCCCAAATGGATTAGATTGGGTTTTGTTTCTGGAGCATAAAGCCTCAATAGCAAACATGGGCTCTGTGCACCTGCTGAGTGTGGGGATTTGACCGTGGGGGCCTGAGAACCAGAGCCAGCACTTCTGTCCCAAGAACTGGGGCCTCTGCTTCTCTTAATCGAATTTTTTGATGTTATGGTGATGGGACAGACGAGTACTCTATTTGCTTTCCATCTGAGCCACTCCCCCTAACCCTCCCCAACCCCTCACCTGCCAAACAGAGTTTTAATTCAAGATACAGGATACTCACACTCTCTCAGTTTTGCCTTCCATACAATTTCCTCGGAATCCATTTCAACCAAGAGTAATTTAAACTCCACTGGTTGCTCCAGATACACTTCAATATAACTTTTCAGTTTTAAAAGTGAACCATCCACAAATTCAATTTCCTTTAAAAAAAAAAAATGTGGTTTTCTTAAATTTAAAAGTTGCATTAATTAACAACGTAAAATGTCAGATAAGGAATAAAGGCAATGAGAAGGGTTAGTGCTTAAGTGGACGCCCGTTGAAATTCTGACCTTGTAAATCCACTCCTCAACAACACCTCCTTTCACTCTTCTGCTTTCAGCCTCTCCTTACTCTTACTCAGAACTATTTTCCACCTTACTGAAGCATCTAGTCCCATTGCCCTTGTTTTCCAAAGTGTAACTTTTCAGCCCTTCCCTGACTTCCAACATTTCATGTTCCCCAGATGGAACCTGTGCTCAACCATCAGCCACCCTCTTCTAGGTGCTTTAAGCTCCTCACCACCTTTCTCTTAGATCATTCTTTGACCTGTCCAACTGATTTCACATTCACAGAACTACGTGCAGTGTTGTGTCCACATTCCCTCATTGAACACCACCTTCCCCCAACAAACCCTTTTATCACTATTTTATGAAAAAAGGATCCCAGAGAAGTGAATGAATTTGCCCATGTCCACATCTAAGTGGTGGAACTGGAATTGGAATCCACGCCTGTGACTCCAAAGTCTGAGCTCTTAACCACTATTCAGACTGTCTCCTGCCTTCCCACGCCTCTGCTTCTCTCCAGACTGGCCAGCAAGAAATACATCTTTAAAAAAAAATCAGTGAACTATACTGGGTGTCACCATCACAAACTAATGCTCTTAATCTGTTCCTCTTCCTTTCTGTTCCAAGTCACCAGTATTATCCTCCTAACCTTCCAAGGGTCAGTCACCGAGGTCTACAAAGCTGAGACAGCGCCTCCCCTAACCCCACTCTCCTAAATCCCTCCAGGTTCATTTCTCCAGAACTCTCCTGGGGCTCAGCCCAGCTGCACAATCCTGTGCCCTCCTTAGGCCCCTGGGGCTACCTCTCCCAGGACAGCCTGGGAAAGCTTGTCTCTCCCAGGGAATCCCTCACCCTTCAAACCCCGAGCCAACATCACTCATGAGAAAGCCTTCCTGGAAACCCACTGCACTTGGTACTCGTCTCTAAAGGAACACCACGTTATATTAAAATGATTTCCGTACATGAATGGAGTATTTCCCTCACTACACTGGCGTCTTTGAGGGAAAAGACTGTCACTTTCTTATTTTTTAATTCTTAGCTCTTATCAGGCTGGCTGGTAATAGGCACATCTGATGTCAGTTAAGCAAATCATTAATGGTATAAAACTAGTAAGAGCACCTTATGTTTACACGGAGTTTTATAGCTCTCAGGAGTGCCCCAAACCATTACTTTATATGATCCTTACGGCAATCTTGGGAGATTGTCCCCATTTTATAGGCCAGAAATTTGGTTAAGAGAGAGCACACAGTTAGTGACAGACTTTGCACTAACTATGTGATTGACTATGCACTAGAATGCAGACTATTTAAAGCCCTCTAGCTATCAACATCTTTTGTAAGAAACAACTCCTGGGATCCCCTCGGTCTCTTTCTGGGAACATCCACCCATTCAATATGTATTCTTCCCTCTCCTAGTGGTTCTTAACCTTGGCAGCACATTATAGTCACCTTGGGAGCTTTAACAAGTCCAATGTCTGGGCCATTCCCAGACCAATTAAGTTAGCATCTCTGGAGGTGGGACCCAGGCCACCGAATTTTTTTTTAAAGCTCCCCAGGGAAATCCATTATGCTGCACAGGCCACTCAAAGCACACCCTTCTCACTTAGTTTCACTGCCCAGACAAGGCTGCAGTTTGATTCTCGTGATTCTCTTGATCTGCTGGGGCCTGATCGGTTTAGAAGGGACGAAAATCAACCTCTCAGATCCCAGTGGGGAGATGGTAGCTTCAAGAGCCAAGGCAGTCAGGGCCGGGGTGAGCTCTGCTTGCATGTGTGGCCTGGGTAGAACGCCCACCTGCTTCGCACATTGGTTTCCTCAGCCGTGTTACTGTATGGCTCAAATGGTTCAAAGAATGTGCAGAGACGCTTTGAAAGTGAAAAGGAAGGAAGACTGTCCTGATCAACCTGACTGCTTCTGCAGGGCACAAAGCCCTGATAATACCAGTATAATAAAACAATGCAACATGGACCATTGCAATTAGCTCTCTTGCCTCCCACTTTTAATTTAATGGAATCAAAACATGTTTTCAACTTTTTCATAAACTGTAAAACAGACAAAGGAGGAAGACAAAAGGAATTTCCACGCAGATGTCCAGACTAGATAAGCTATGGCATACACCCAGGGCACATAATGAAAATAAGCTTTAAAAATAACTAAGTCATTTCCGAGAAGCCAAAATCACTTACAAGTGTCATGGTGTGTACAGTGAATGTTTCAAATCGAACAATTTATTCCCATAACTACTTTTCAAATGCCTTCCAGTAGGAAAAGCCCAATATCCTTTGTTAGCAACTCTTTTCCATTAACCTTTAATGCTTTGCATGACTTAAACTTAAGTTTTGCATTCCTTTGAAGCTAAAATTATTTTAATAACTTAATTTAAAATGCAAGAAAACTGAAAACCTTTTCAAAGGGAAATAAAAATGAAGAGTCTCTTTTTTTGATGACCGCAGATGAACCCTGAAATTCAACAGCATCTTTGGAATAAACTGCAAGTTTAACAAAACAACTGCTTTCTTAGACACTGGGAAATAAAAAAGGAGAACAAAATGCATTATTTTTAAATATCTTCAAAATGCTGTGTCTAAGAAATCTACACGCTCCCCCCACTGCTACTCCAAGTTGATTTTTTACAGTGTCTACCTCTGGGGTGATCTCAGCTTCTGGCTCACTGATCAGCCTGTATTTCTTCCCATTCTGCAGCAACTTCTGGCAAACCGGAGGCTTGTCGATTTTCATGAATTTCTTACAGGAGTGCTTTACAGACTTGGAAATATCCTAAAGGTGGAAATAGGTTTGGGTTTTGAAATCCATCAGAACAACTGTGAGAGCCGAAGTCAAGAGCCGAGCAGTGCATGTGCCAGCTGTATTGTTTTCATGTCCTCCGACAGAAATGACGGCCAGGGAGGATGTCCCACAGTGACCGCAAGGGGAAAAAGGCCCAGAAGTTGAGGCATCTTTGTTCTACGCATCTCTCACATAGCCAAACATCTTTCCACAAAAGCACTATAGCCAAAAGTGACACTTATACCCTGTGTGGAACCACCAATTTGCTTCTGAAGGGTCTGAGAACATTACATGAGCACTTGCATTACACATGGGTACTAATTCCATGCCCATCATGTGAACAGAAAGCACCTCTTTTATTGGAAGTGATTCCAGCTGACTCTAAGATTGTCTCTGCCCCACACTTGCTATGTTCCCCTCCTTGCTATCACAACTCTCTTTCTGATGTGGCCCTAGAGGGGACATCGACTTTACATGTATTGTTCCAATGCCCCTCAAGAGGTGAATGTAATCTCTGGCCTAAGCTCTCTTGGTAAAGTAGCTGTACGGCTGAATATGAAATTTAGGTTTCTTGAGACAGAGTTCAAGGAAATCTTTCCCTACACAGGAAAAACAAAAAATCAACCGGAGAAGGTATAAAAATAAAACACCAGCCAGGAAGGATATCCTGCCTTCCCCATGCCACGCTCTCCACTGTCCTGATGGCAGCCTTCTCCACATCCGCTGATGTAATCAGCTCCTGACCCCAGCTTCCCAGGAAGTCTGGATAATGCTCTTTCAGTTAACTGAATTTACTTTTAAAATATAAGGTTCATTAAATAATAGTGCTTTTTCCAAACCTATGCTAATTGTACTTTATACGTATGTGTATTCAGTCGCTCAGTCATATCCAACTCTTTGTGACCCCATGGGCTATAGTCCACCAGGCTCCTCTGTCCATAGGATTTTCTAAGCAAGAATACTGGAGTGGGTTGCCATTTTCTCCTCCAGGAATTATACTTTAGGTGCAGTTATTTTTATACCACTTTGAAGAAACAGTGAAAGTATTATCTTTAGTGAGACTACAGGAAGCATATTTTACTTTCTTAGGAGGAAACAAAAAAATCTATTACTTAAAGTTTTTACACTTTAATACATATTGCTAGTTATAATCCGCATGACATTGTTAAAGCAGGCAAATACTACAACCTAAAACCACTGGGAGTGGGTAGCTTGATATAAATTCTGTAACTCAAATTATAACTCACAAAGTAGTATACTTTATCATAGCTGTGTGGATCACAATAAACTGTGGAAAACTTTGAAGGAGATGGGAATACCAGACCACATGACCTGCCTCTTGAGAAACCTGTATGCAGGTCAGGAAGCAACAGTTAGAACTGGACATGGAACAACAGACTGGTTCCAAATAGGAAAAGGAGTATGTCAAGGCTATATATTGTCACCCTGCTGCTGCTGCTGCTGCTGCTAAGTCGCTTCAGTCGTGTTCGACTCTGTGTGACCCCATAGACAGCAGCCCACCAGGCTCCCCCGATCCTAGGATTCTCCAGGCAAGAATACTGGAGTGGGTTGCCATTTCCTTCTCCAATTCATGAAAGTGAAAAGTGAAAGTGAAGTCGCTCAGCTGTGTACGACTCCTAGCGACCCCATGGACTGCAGCCTACCAGGCTTCTCCGTCCATGGGATTTTCCAGGCAAGAGTACTGGAGTGGGTTGCTGTTTCCTTCTCCAGTCACCCTGTTTATTTAACTTATATGCAGAGTACATCATGAGAAACGCTGGGCTGGAGGAAGCACAAGCGGGAATCAAGATTGCCGGGAGAAATATCAATAACCTAGGATGTGCAGATGACACCACCCTTATAGCAGAAAGTGAAGAAGAACTAAAGAGCCTCTTGATGAAAGTGAAAGAGGAGAGTGAAAAAGTTGGCTTAAAGCTCAACATTCAGAAAACTAAGATCATGGCATCTGGTCCCATCACTTCATGGCAAATAGATGGGAAACAGTGGAAACAGTGGCTGACTTTATTTTGGGGGGCTCTAAAATCACTGCAGATGGTGATTGCAGCCATGAAATTAAAAGACACTTACTCCTTGGAAGGAAAGTTATGACCAACCTAGAGAGCGTATTAAAAAGCAGAGACATTACTTTGTCAACAAAGGTCTGTCTAGTCAAGGCTATGGTTTTTCCAGTAGTCATGTATGGATGTGAGAGTTGGACTATAAAGAAGGCTGAGCACCGAAGAACTGATCCTTTTGAACTGTGGTGTTGGAGAAGACTCTTGAGAGTCCCTTGGACTGCAAGGAGATCCAACCAGTCCATCCTAAAGGAGATCAGTTCTGGGTGTTCATTGGAAGGACTGATGTTGAAGCTGAAACTCCAATACTTTGGCCACCTGATGAGAAGAACTGACTCATTGGAAAAGACCCTGATGCTGGGAAAGATTGAGGGCAGGAGGAGAAGGAGACGACGGAGGATGAGATGGCTGGATGGCGTCACCAACTCAATGGACATGGGTTTGGGTAGACTCTGGCAGTTGGTGATGGATAGGGAGGACTGGCGTGTTGCAGTTCATGGGGTCGCAAAGAGTCAGATGTGACTGAGTGACTGAACTGAACGCTTTTTTTTTTCACATCTGTCAAACCCTGATTTTGAATCTGAAAGGATAATTTTGAGTCATTGCTTTATCTTTTGTTAGTGCTCCACCTACCTATAAGTCATTATAATTGTATTGACAGTGGGTCAGGGTATAAAAGGAGATTCAATCCTCTGTTCTCAGTGATATAGTTCAGAAAATGGGCTAAACAACATAGATTTATTCTGCATTCTGAAAAACAGGTTCCATTATGAATATCCAAACCCTTCCCCCTCAGGTCATTCTACCTTAAACATATTGGGTGCTTCATGAATATTTGCTGCTACAAAACCCAGAATGTTGAACCCATGAACCAAATATCAACTTTTATCCAAAAAATTACTCTGGAATGAGTTACCCTATGAGGTGTGTCTTACTGGCAGAGCTTTAAGCCAAGGAGGAATCTCCAGTCTCCCTACCTTTGATCCAAAGACCCGAAACAAGCCCCAGTGTATCAGTGCAGGTGCCTCGCCAACTGTAATGTTCCAGTCACCTGGGAATACTGAGCAGGGCAGGCTCTGAGTCTGCAGATCTGGGCGGTGCTGAGATTTGGCATTTTAAGGAGCACCCTGCTGATGGCAACCAGCCACTCCTGGTTCCCTGGTCCCCAAATCACATGTTCAGCAACAAGGCTGTAGAGAATAGATGGCCTTGGCTGTTCTCCAGGCAACCCTCTCCAAGGCCAGGGCTGCTTGATTGTGCCACACCCACCTCTAGAGAGCTATCTTCCTATCTGCTCTCCTCCCGACGCTGTTCACATGTATAAACACCCATGCTCCACAGATCTGAGGACCCGGCACAGATCTGATAACTTCTGTGAGTGAGCATGACATCAGACCCACCGTGGAGAGACAATTAAATCCACAGAGACACCCAGATCTGAAATTAACAGACATCACCCAGACATTGTATAAAGTCTGAACACAAAGTATTCAACATTTAGTATTCACTTTCATTGACTTTACCTTGATGAAGGATTCATTATTGGTTGCTACGTACACTCGAAAAGACAAGGACGGGTTATGGTCGATGGCTTTGTACAGAATCACTGCCCCATGGTGGAATACCGTCTCTTCGCTTTGCACAACAGGTCCCACAGGAGAAAGAGAGCTCACACGCCATTTGACGTGGGTTGCAGAATGGTCCACAGTATATTCTAATGAGGCCCCAGTATTTTTAACATGTAAGACTTTGAACGTCATGTTGGCATCTTGGTCTGTTAACACATGAAGGTGAATTAGTGTTCTGGGCATTGTATGCGTTGCATACATACTCTCCACGTCCACACATGCACATGCCAATTAAACTTTTAGCAAACAAGTACTCACGACCCAAGCAGAGGGAATGTGGAAACTGAATGGAGGTAAGACAGATCGGGTCACATTTAACATCAAACAAGGGTCCACCGACGGCCCAGGGCTTCACAACCAGGTGTGAGTATTTGCTCCAGGACAAGACGCAATACTTGATATCAACTTTCCTATTAACCTCAAATATCAGACCAGTCTCCGTGCACTGGTAAGTTCCCTCTCCATCCACCTTCAGCCTGCAACGGACAGATAAGAATACCTGTCAAGTCCTGATGTTTGTTTAGCAGAGGATTTCTTAAAAATAATTTTTTAACTCATTTTTTTTGTTGTTTAATTTCACTCAAAAGCACTGAGGGAACTCCATAACATTTTGAAGCAGCATCACAATCAAAGGAAACAATCTAAGGCCTTCCCCGGTGGCTCGGAGGTAAAGAATTCTCCTGCCAATGCAGGAGACACGGGTTTGATTTCTGATCCAGGAAGATCCCACCTACCTTGGAGCAACCAAGACCGAGTGCCACAGGAGAGTAGCCCCCACTCCTTGCAACTAGAGAAAAGCCTCCATAGCAACAAAGACTCGGCACAGCCGAAACAAATAAATAAAATTATATATATATATATATATATATATATAAAACGAAAACAATCCAAGAAAGTACATAAAATGTGTGAAGTTAAGTTATGCTGTTTTGTGTTTCCCCAGCTTGGGGGTCTTGTTACACAGACAGATAAATTACTAATGGTATCATGTCTCCCGTATGCCCAATAACTCACAAAAACTGTCCTCGAGAAAGAAGCCTGGGGGTCACCAGTTCATTGTGTTTCTGGAGAAAAAGCACAGATATAACATATAAGTAAATGTCATTTTCTTAAATAAAGCAAATTAAAAAGAATCATCCTTTATAATTAAAAACATACTTACATTTTCAGCATTACAGTGTTCACAGTGAGATTGGATTTTATTAGATTCTAAATGATAGAGAAAAAATTTTACTTACAGGACTGTGACTGGCATTTTCAGACAAAATTTGTTTGACAAATATATATGATATGACCATATTACAAAATTCAAAGATATAGGCCCCCTCAGCAATAATGAGACTATTTTGGAGAATGTAAGTTCATACCTGAATTAAAATGCTGTGTGGGCAATTCTTTATCCTCCCATTCTTCAACTGTAAAAGATATTGTCACACATGTATTGGCATAGTCAGTCACAGGGCAAATCAGTTAACCCCCACCCCCCACACCCAGCTTCACAACCAATGAGAACTTTGTGCTAAATCACTTCAGTCCTGTCCGACTCTTTGAGACCATACAGAGTGAGGCCTGCCAGGTTCGCTGTCCATGGGATTCTCCAGGCAAGAATACCGGAGTGGGTTGCCACTTCCTGCTCCAGAAGATTTTCCCGACCCAGGGATTGAACCTGTGTCTCCTGTGTTTCCTGCATTGCAGGCGGACTCTTTACCATTGAGCCACCAGGCAAGCCCAACAGGAACCTTAAACGTATATTAAACATCTCTTTGAGGGGATTCAGTGATACATGACACATTCTGTTTGTGAGTCTCGCTGTAGGTATAAGACAGCAGTTTCCAAACTTTTTAGCACCAGGGACTGGTTTCACAGAAGACAATTTTTCCATGGACTGGGGGACGGTGAGGGCAGGGTGTATTTTGGGATTATTCAAGTGCATTACATTTATTGTGCACCTCATTTCTATTTTCATGACACTGTGATATATAATGAAATAATTATACAACACATCACACGGGAGAATCAGATCATCAGGTATTAAAGTCTCATAAGGAGTGGGCAACCTAGTTCCATGGGCAGTTCACAGTAGGGTCTGTATTCCCATGAGAATCTTGTCCCACCACTGATCTGACAGGAGGTGGCACTCAGGCAGTAATGCAAGCGATGGGGAGTGGCTGTAAATACAGATGAAGCTCTGCTAGCTAGCTCACCGCTCTCCTCCTGCCGTGTGGCCCGATTCCTAAATGGTACCAGACAGTGGCCCAGGGGTTGGGGACCCCTGGTATAAAGCAGAAAAATAAGCTTGAATATGGAAGTTTCCACGCACCCCACTTTGGCACATTAAGTCTTTAGCTGATCTTTTGACACTGAGGCAACAGCTCTCTCATCCTCCTCGCCTCACACCACAGGCACAGGATGAACAGGATACGTTAGAGAAGACAAGAGGGCAAGGGCACCGCCTCACTCTTACCCTGAGCAGACGCTTCCTCGGTGGAAGACTCTCCTAGTTCCCCATCTGTGGAGACAAAAAGAGCCCAGGGCACAGGTGGTCATGAACGAGCTCTTCACCAGTCACCCCTCAGCTAGACCAGGGTCTCAGCTGGACAGCTACAGGCCCCCGTGAAGAGTCCCTCAAGTGGCCAGAAGTCGGGAACTCGGCTGGAGTTGTTATCCCCAAGACAGAGCCTGTCTGGCATCAGCCCTTCAGGTTAGTAAAGTTAGAGATTAGCGGAGCAGTAAGAGAGGAACTGGTATCTGATTTTAGGCATGTTTAAGCTGGAATTGTCTTGTAAGAGTCCCTGATTGAGCATGTAGACTCTTTCCATTGGCTCCCCACTGCTCGTCTCTGGTCAGCCTCCCTGCATTACCGCCCTCCAGTCACTCTGAATCACCCTCCACACCAAAGCATGCTCCCGCCTCAGGCCCTTTGCACTCACTGTCTCCCAGGCTGAATATTCACATTGCTCACCCAGTCACACCCCTGCCATCTCTGCTCAAATGGCGCCTTATCAGAGAGGCTTTCCTGACGTCCCACCCCTCTCCCAAAGCAGGGCCTGCCTGACACATCTCTTTCCCCTTTCATTTTCATCAGGGCACTGCTCACCACCTCGCACATGATAAGCTCAGTGTTTCTGCTTCCTGTCTCTCTCCCCACTAGAATGTAAGTTTCACAAGGACGGTAATCCCAGGGCCTGGTAAGTGTTCATTTTCTGAATGCCTAGAATCCCAGAATACAAAAATACACTATGAAAGGAAACAGTGCTGAATTTTCCTATTATCTATACCGGCTACTAGTTGCAGGAGTTCAGGCTCTTTAGTTACATACAAAATCTTAGTCTATTACTTTCCTCATCTGTTAAATGAGAATTAACATAATACCACCCCCCAGAAAGACAGAAAATTAAATTATAGATAGGGATTGCGCCTGGCACTCAGCAAGCAGTCAGTGAGTGCTAACTGTTATTTTGCTATGGTGATGTGTGCAACTCAAAAACATTAATAATTCTGAAGCAGACAATAACCTTTCACTTGGGAGACGACCTAATGTGTTGAATGCTTGGTTTTATATTTGAAAGATCTGAACAACCTTTGGGAGGATGAGTCCCATTAGTAAGACAGGCATCTTGAGCACATGTGGAAGGTCCAGGCTGCCACCAATGCCCAGAAGGAGTGGACCCCCTCTCCACAACCACCCCCCCCCCCAGGACCCTGGCTCCAGTCCTGGCTACACAAGCTGCCTGTTCTCAGGACATTACACAGGGACCAGGGGTTGCAAGACAGAACCAGCTTTAAAAAACAGCATTAAAATGAAATAGAAAATAAGACTAAACATATTCAGAATTCTGGACTCAGAATACCATAGATCTGAAAGTTCTAAAACACGGATCCAAGTCCTGCACCAGAAAATCTTTTAATCCTATTCCACAGTTGCTATTCTGAAAAGCATCATAAAATTCTAAATATTTAATCACTATCATCTACACAGCATTTCATCCACATTCCATGTTTTTGTGTCTTGCTATTTGCCTGGGGAGCTGAGAAAACGAAAGTTGTTAGAGAAGCCTAGTCACCCAGCACACAGTCTTCCACCAGGTCTTCCAGCCAAAGCAGAGACACGGATGCACTTCTCTCCAACACATAACCCTCGGCTTCTCTTTAATCCATGCGATTCAGGTGACTTCAGAGCTCAGAGTAGAAGGTATATCCAATCAGAAGGATGATGGGTGGGCCTGCACGGCCAGTCGGCCCACCCACAGAGAAGCAAGCATCCTAGGGCGGCCTATTTGGTCCTCCTATCTGACCTGAGAATGGAGGTGAATGGGGGGTGTCTTTTTGACCCCTTCCCCAAGGTGGAGGATAAAAGGTGTTTTAACAAAGAGAATAACCTTGGGGAAAGGCAGGGCCCTGTGGATAGCCCTAGACATCCAGGTGTCTCATATGGCCAAGGGCCAGGTCCAGCGGCTCCCTGACCTACATGTGCCCTGTCTGACAGCACTGACTCCAGCCTCCCATCCAAATCCGAGCCTATCTTGAGCCTCACGGACTCCAAATGCCTTCCACCTGGTTGCCACCCTGACGAGGCCCTGGGCCAAGCCTGGCTGCCAGGACCCTGGGGGCCTTGCCACTGGATCCCATGTCTCTATGGCCATTTACTCAGTTATTAACCAGGGACAACAAAGAACAGATCCCAAGACACAACCTTCTGACTTCATTTCTATTCTAGTCCAATCCATGGAGGCTGGACTTCTGACTGCATTTAATTGGATGAAATAATCCTTATTATGTATAAGGAGGATTGGAAGTAGCAAGGCTGGTATACATTATTCCTTATGGGTATCAGATGGTGACATCTACTCCACGAGTGTGATACAGAAATAACTACAGGTTCTTATCTATACACATGACTGCAAAGAGCTTACAACTACCTTCATGGGTTCCCCACTGGGAAACTGCAGAGAGAATTAGATTAAATACAGAAGGACTTCTGAGTGAAAAGACTTCATTTATTTTAAAATATTATGAAGAAACCCCCTGACTGCCTTGTTATAGTATTTGTGTTCATAAGCAGATTATATCTAAGAACTGGGGGGAAAAAATCCTACAGTATAATAAAATCAGTTAAAATAAAAGCTTAGTCATACAACTTAAGTTTTTCACAAAACTTTAGACCAAAAGCAAATTTTATATTTAGAATCTATGTCTTTACAGTGGTTTCATGACTCAAGTTGTTCATAAGCCAGAACAGCAAGCCAGAAACTTTAAACCACAAATGGTACCACATTTTTAGCAGTGAACAGTCTACTCTGCGATTAACTGCGAGCAGCGCCCACCACGGGAGGAAGCAGAGGCTGTGGCTGTAGATTTTGGTCAGTCCCTCAATCTCTTCTCCTCTGGGAACCGCAGAGCAAAGCCGCACATGCAGAGTCTTGGCATCAGTGCAGACCAGGAACACACCCCTTGTATTCCAAGTGTACTGAGCTCAAATTTTCAAAATGCTTATTCATTTCCCAGTGTTGAGCCCAATCTGACACAGAAAAAGATCAGCAACAAGCAACTTGCAACTTAAAAATCTCAAAGCCTATCCTTCTTTCTTCCTTTCAGCAACAAAAAGAAAGTCAGAGGAAGGAAGGATATACTCACTTGTTTTTTCTGGTTTTGCCTCCTCATTATCTATGAAAAAAAAAAAATGGTTGAAATCATATGTCAGATGAAATTCATATGACAACTAAGAAAAAAACACACAGGCTAATGGAAGAATAGGTAAAGCGTTTGCCTCTCACCAATAGCAACCATTTCCTGTCTTTCTTCCTCAGCTCATCCTGTTTTGCAACTTTACTTGCCAACTAGAAATTATTTACCATTAAGTACTTTTTGGTACTTCACAAAAAGGACACCTGTAATTACTATGTCCTCAAGCTATCAGTGATATGGGCTTTACATTAAAATAAAAATAAAAGTGTCCATTTTTAACTAGAATTCTGTTATTAAAGACAAACATACACAGATAACTCACCAGATTCAGCTTCAGAACCGCTCTCAGAACTGCTGACCTCATCTTAAAAAAAAAAAAAAAAAAAAGGATACATAGGAGAAGCACACGATGAATAAAAAAGTAGGAACTATTTTTTAAAATTATACATACAATAAAACAGACCCAAACTCAACTGATTTCCTCCTTTTACTCCATTCTCACTGAGTCCCAAACTAGTTTGGTTTACATAAAAGAAGGCTTATCTTTGTTTGGAGCTGCATGAAATATACTTTAATTACTTAAATTTAAGCCCAAATCATACTTTGGCTGCAATAACCACTTTACTTGGGTGTCATCCAAGTCTTGCCCAGCCTGACCTGCCCCTATTGCTCCCATCTTGCCTCTGCACTTGTGCATCTAGAAGGTTCCATGCACAAGTTCAATGATACAACAGTGCAGAATTCTGTAATGAAAAATGCCATTTCCCTGAAGCACAGGACAGAGTCTATATGATTCAACTACTTCTGGAAAGAGTGACCCCAAGAATGTTCCCTCCCTTTCCTCACCCCCAACTCAGCCCGTCTGTCCACTGCAATCAGGCTTCTGTTCCCATAGTTAGCTTGGAATTCTTTCCCCGATGTCCCCAAAGGCCCACTAACCCCAGACCCATGGGACAGATCCATAGTTCCCGCAGGTAAAGGCATCTACCAGCCCTTCCTGTCTGCACAGCTCTCCCATCTATCCTGGTTCTCTGCCTACCTTTGCATGTCTTCCATCTGCCCTACTGTGTGTGATTAGTGCTCAGTCGTGGCTGACTGTTTGCCACCCCATGGACCGTAGCCCGCCAGGCTCCTCTGTCCATGGAATTCTCCAGGCAAGAATACTGGAGTGGGTTGCCATGCCCTCCTCAAGGGGATCTTCCCACCCAGGGATCAAACCCCGGTCTCCTGCACTGCAGGCGGATTCTTTACCATCAGAGCCACCAGGGAAGCCCACCCAACTACTAATACCCAGGCCCCACTTCCCACACACACCCAGCCTTCTTTCTACCTTGACAGCCCCGCAAGGACCTATCACCTACTCCCAAAGCGGATTCCAACCCCCACCTCCAAGGGTACCCTGACCTGCCCTGACAGACCGGACAAGCACCAAGGCACCTCTCTCTCCCTCACCCACCCCCTTCAACTACTCCTCCTGCTTCACCCTGCTTGGGATCCCCTGAGTAAGTATGTGGAAAGATATTAATATGATTCTCAGATCTTTCCTCGATACACACACACTAACAACCAAAGCCAAGGACGGGCAGTAGCTATATGGAGGAAAGAAAAGATTTAAGAATAAAGATCAGAACAATAATATAGCAGCTAAGAGCAGCTTTTCTGGGGTATTACTATGTGCCAGGCACTATACAGTATACATACTTACTCATTTACATGTATTCATTAATTACATTTATGTACTCATTTTGCATATATATATTTACATGTATTTATGTAAGAGCTTTATACATGTTAACACATTAGCCCTCACAACTGCCCAATGAGGTAGGCTGAGGTCAGTTAATTTCCTTATGTAAGACCACCACCGCCACCAACCCCACTACCCCTCTTCTCCACCCAGGGAGTCTGAAGCTAAGATACCAACTTGGGTAGTCCAGCTTGAACTTGCATTCTTAACCATGTTGTTTCACTTGCAAACATGCTTCTTGTTGTTTCAGCAGTTTAACACCCAGGAGCTGGTGATGGATAGGATGTGTGGGAAGAAGGGAAGTAGGAGGCAGGTTCCTACATGAGATGATGCCTAAGTGCAAGGTGAGGCACTGAAACAGGGGCTGGGAAATCAAAAGTGATAAGACATGGCCTTGGTCCTCCAGGGCTTGAAGCACAGAGCAGTGGTTCTCAACCTTGGCTGCACACTGATACCACCTAGGGAGCTTTCCACACACACACACCCATGCCTGGGATTCTGCCCTTTCTTAGGGGTAATGATTAACTAATCTGGGGTAGCATTTTTGGTAAAGGTCCCCAGATAACTGGAATGCACAGCCAGAGCTGAGAATCATGGACTAAAACCAACCTACTGCAATCACTTCCTCGTTCCCCAAGCTGTACCCCAGTGTGATTACCACTCCTTCCTCCAAGTCCTCAGATACGCCATCCCATTGCCTCGATCTCCCTTCCCCAGACCCTACCTCCAGACCCCAAGGTATCCATGAGAAGCCAGCCCAAAGTCACTTCTGCTGACCGTCTCCCTCTGCCCCACAGTCAGATGAGCCATGCCTCTCTCCGATCCATCTGTTTACCCCTCTGTCAAGCAGTGGCTGCTTGTTGAGCTGTTGGTGCATGAGCCCTGGAGGACTGAGACCATGTCCCACCACCCTGATACCCCCCAAACCCATCCCTATAGATGCTCCATGAATGATGAATGTGTGAATGAACAAATGCTTTGGCCAGCTTTAAAGAACTGAGCAGCCTCTACCATGTCTTTATTCTGCCAGTTCCCTCTAGCAGTCTGGGACTCCTGCATGTATGTGTGTGTGTGCGTGCTAAGTTGTATCCAACTCTTTGCGACACCATGGACTGTAGCCCACCAGGCTCCTCAGTCCATGGAATTCTCCAGGCAAGAATAGAGGAGTGGGTTGCTGTGCCCTCCTCTAGGGGAATCTTCCTGACCCAGGGATCGAACCTGCGTCTCTTGTCTCCTGCATTGGCAGGTGGGTTCTTTACCACTAGCACCACCTAGGAAGCCCCTAGGACATCCGCAGGGATGTAATTCTGCCTGGACCAGCCCCAGGTGAGGCCCACCTTCTGCTCCAGGTCCCTGGGAAGTGCAATCTGGGGCCATCCCTTCAATTCACCTTCCCTCTGGTTTGGGGCCTAAGACTCCTGATTCTATTCTGCTTCCCTGCCCTGCAAGCCCCCTCAAGCCCCCAGGACCATTTTTTTGTCTCATGGCACATATTTGAGAACTAAATAAGATGTCTGTGAAGAGTGACCAGCCCGGGACCTCGTACACAGTAGTCACGATTTTTAAGGGGTAGCAATTTTTACTAACAGGTCACACTCCTAAACTCTTGGGCCAGGCCAAGCATGCTATCACCAGCACTAAAGCCTCCCCATGTTTGTGCAGGCTAGAGCTCTGGCAGCAGGATCCCTGTTCGGGGAAGCAAGCATGCAAACAGCCCCCAACTCTGAGTTTCGTTTCTCTCATTTTCTCATCCTGATGGCTCCACCTTCATCACACCCAGCTGTCCTGAATGCCAGCCTAGAAGCAGACAAAACCTACACCCCTTTCTCTGACCCACTTCATTCCACTAAAAATAGGCTAAACTTTTAAAAATAAACCTTAAAAATAAAAGGAAGGACAGAAAGGTGAGAAAGGGAACAAAGGGAATGCGACAGCAGGCAAACTGAAACCCCAAGTCCCATGCCTTCTCCGGTCTAGAAGCCCGGTCCTCAGCAGTGAAAGTGTGGGGTCCTAACCACCGGACCGCCAGGGGATTTCAACCTACACTTCCTGAGCAGCCTCCCTTCAGCTAGCTGAGAAGGCTTCATCCCACTATGACCTGAAGCGTCTGTCCCCTCACTCGAGAATCTGAATTATCTACTATACTCTGCATTCAAACATTTTTAACTCTCAATTTCAGACACTGTTGCCAGCAGCAGGCTTTCTCCTCCTTTCTTAGATAGCAGTCCTTGCACAGTCTCCTTCTATAATCTTCATTTTGGTTGCATATTACGAAACCATCCTTCTCCTACTTTTTTATTTGACGTTAAAACCAAAGGGTACTTAGCACAACTTTAGGGACCATTCTTCTTTAGTCACTAGGAACATGGAAACCTCATAAAGATAACTGATGTAATCATCAAACCAGTACAAAATTACCTTGAAAAAAGGGAAAATATACTTAATCTTCCAGATATAAAGATAAAAACTCCCATCTGGCAACAAGATTGCCATGTGGCCCTGTTTTCAGAAATGACAAGGGCAACGAAACAAATTAGAGGGACAACTTTTGCTACTTGTCTGTCCTGAAATATATTCTGTTGCAAATAAACCTAATCACAGGAGCAAATCAAGCATGCAAAAACCACAGTCCCAGAAAATGGTTCGGGACGTACGGCTCTGGGCACAGAAATGATTGAGCTTAAGTTTTTTCAAGAAAACATGGATTTTTTTTCTGGATGACAAGCTTCGGATTTTTTCCTTCTGATATAACTTTTTTTTATTTTTCTGTAACAACCTTATTGAGATCTAATTCACACAGTACATAATTCAAAGTGTACAACTCAATGGCTTTTCATATATTCACAATTCCCTGGTGGCTTCAACGGTAAAGAATCTGCCTGCAATGCAGGAGAACTCGGTTTGATCCCTGGGTTGGGAAGATTCCCTGGAGGAGGACATGGCAATCTACTCCAGTATTCTTGCCTGGAGAAGCACCATGGACAGAGGAGCCTGGTGGGCTACAGTCCATGGGTTCGCAAAGAGTCGGACACAACTGAGCAACTAAGCAACAACAAACATACATCCATCACAACAATCAATTTTTCATTTTCAACATCCCCTAAAATCCCCTGTACATTTTAATTATCACTTCCAATCTCCCCATCCCCCCTAGACCTAGATAACCAATACTCTATTTCCTGCCTGAATAGATTTGCATGTTCTGGACATTTCATGTAAATGGAATTACATAATAGATGGGCTTTTTTGTACCTGGCTTTTCTCACTGCTCATGTTTCCAAGGTTCCACCATGTAGCATGTATCACCACTTCATTCTTTTTTATGGCTGAATAATATTCCACTGTATGGTGCTATAATATTGAATTGTGTCCCCCTACAAAAACTTCATGTTTTAAGTCCTAACCTACAGTACCTTAGAATATGACCTTATGTGGAGATACAGTCTTCATAGAAGTATTTATCTTTAAGTAAAATGAGGTTTTCAGGGTGGACACTAATCCAAGATGACAGGTGTCCTTACAAAAAGGGGAAATTCAGACCCAGAGACACATCACAAGGAGAACATCATGCGATCATGATGATGGCTTCCTACAAAGCCAGGAAAGAGGGAACAAACCTTCCCTCCCAGTCCTCCGAGAGAACCAACCCTGCCAACATCCTGACTCAGACATCTAGCCCCCAGAATGTGAGACAACATACTGCTGCTGCTTAAGCTCCCCAGTCTATAGCACTTTCTTACAGCAGTCGCAGCAAACACACACAAATGGGGACAGCACATTTTGTTTATGCATTTAAAACTTGGTGGACCTTTGGGTTGTTTCCGATTTTTGAATATCATGAATAATGCTGCTGTGAACACTCATGCACAAGTTCTTTTGTAGAGATATGGTTCCATTTCTCTTGGCTATATACACAGGAGAGAAATTACTAGGTCAAATGGCAATTATATTTAACTATTTGAGGACTACCAAGCTGTTTTCCCAGGTGGCTGTGTCAACCTACATTTCTATCAGCAGTGTGCTTGGGTGTAGGTGTTCAATCATATCCGACTCTCTGTGACCCTATGGACGGGAGCCCACCAGGCTCCTCTGGTGGTATTTTCCAGGCAAGAATACTATAGTGGGCTGCCATTTCCTCCTCCAGGGGATCTTCCCAACCCAGGGATTGAACCCACATCTCCCGCATCTCCTACATTGCAGGTGGATTCTTTATTACTGAACCACTGGGGAAGCCCTCTATCAGCAATGTATGAGGGTTCCAATTTCTCCACATCCTTGACAATACTTGGCTATTATCTTTTTCATTGAAGCCACCCTAGTGGCTACGAAGCAGCATCTTTCTGTAGGTTTGAATTGTATTTCCCTGAAATAATATTGAGCATCTTTCATGTGCTTATTGGCCATTTGTACATCCACTCTGGAGAAAAGATTTTGTAATCCAAAGGTCCTATGCAATCTAGCCCCCACCTGTCTCTACACACACTTTGGCCCTGGCACCCTTCACCTCGCTCTCTGAGGGGAAGTCATCTGACCTTCTTCAGTCTCTGCAAACAAGCACTGTGCACTTTCCCACATGGGGACATTTACACCTGCAAGCCTTTTGAATTCAGATAACTCTTGTCCCTGCCTTTGCCCTGTTACCGCAATGCATCCTTCAGAGTTCAAGTCAACCATCACCTCCTCAGGGAAACCTCCCAGGACTACCCCAGCTTGGCTACTACCTGGCTTGGCTCGCAGAGGACCCTGTATTAGGTTAGTGAAGCCAATCTAGAAAATGGTCCAGTTACCTCATCAGATAAATTCTCAGTTTCATTAAGTACAGCTTCATCACCAAATTTTAAGTTACTGATTTCACTAGGCTAGGTAACCATGAAAGTTTAAAACTTAATCAGCTCTTTTAAGTAGAAAGATGAAAGTTCCTATCTTTCATGCAGATTGCTTGAAGTAAAACAGAAAAATAAATTGTTATTTATCTTGTGATGAATTGGTTATTTTATAAAAATTTCACTTGGGCATTTACCAATGTTAATCATATCTCTTACCTGATTTCGAGTCCCCTGAAGTATCTAGGTTGGGACTGGGGCAATCTAAATTTTGAGAAAGAAATCAAGTTTAGTAGTATAAATACAAGGATAAAATAGAAGATTGTGTTCATTTTTGTAAAAAATTGCTAAACCAAACATAACAGAAGTATCCTCTTCTATAAACTGAATCACCTCTTTAAACCCAAAGCAGCATTGCAAGTCAAATTAACACCCAGTTACCAATGGTAGGCAAGGCCATATTCTCAAAGGAAAAAAGATTTAGACCAAGCAACCTTAAGCCTTTTCCAAGAGAGGGCAAACAGAAAGCCAATAAACTTTATAATGACCTTTGGTTGGGTCCCTGGCAACCTCTCAGTTCTGTGCCAAAGGAGTGGCACTGTCTCTTTGTTTGATCAACTTAGCCACTCCCTAAAAACATCCCTTGTGATTAAGTAACTTGACACCAGAAAGGGAAAAAAAGCACCTGGTTTTAGATTCTGTAACTGAAGAGCAGACAATGGTGTTACTATACAAAAGACTCGGAGTCCTTTCCCACTGAACAGTCAATTCACGCAAACAAACATCACCAATTTAGTGAAATGACACAGATAGGTTGGAGGTGAGGATCCAGATAAGCTGGGACCAGACTAGGGAGAACCTCAAACACAATTGAGAAGAACTGGCCTTGGGGGATGGTTCTCCTACAGGGAATGATATGGAGATGCAGAATTACATGAGTGCTTCAAGCTTAAATGGGCCTTGGTGTTCCCAAAGATGCTGGTGAACTTTGGGGGGTGGGGGTGGGTGGGTACTGTTGTTCAGGATGCATTAGACTCCAGAGAGTCTAAAACTCCGCTGCAGAGATTCAGCTATGAAGTGATAAGAGCCGAGGCCAGTGTAGGTACATGGGAATGGAGATACTACAGTAAAGGAGAAGAAAGGGTAACTGTTGCAGAAGTTACCAACAATATCAACTACAGCACGAGTATTTCTGTGTAGGGAAGGACTGCCACCTAGTTACCATGCCCCTCATCTGTATTTATGCCACGCTCAATTAGGGCTCATGGAACAGGACCTAGCACTCTTCCATTTCATTTCTCTGGAATATTCACCCATGCCAGGCTGGTGAATAGAAGGGGCTCAGTTACTGGCTGACTGCTTCCCCTCGGCGCAGGCAGAGACTACTGTCCTTTCACTGACTTACTGTCCACCGTGTGATGGGCACTCTGCAGAAATTAGGAGAAAATCCAAGTCCTAGCCAATAGCATGTGTGAGGACAAGGAAGGACCATGCAGTAGACAAATGAAATCAGGACAATATGAAAGTAAGGAAGGCACCAGTACTTTGCTGGTCAGAGAGAGAAATTGAGAGAAGAGACTCAAGCCTCAGCAACCCCTAAACCTAGACCATGACCTTCTTTTAATAGCAGAGGTTTTACTTGACTCAGTTTCAGGGATAGAATTAGGTGTTGCTATTTTCATTAAGTATCTATAATTGATGATAACACTCCAGTATTAAAGAAAATATCTACTCGTGCATAAAACAATTATAGAATTCGGTTGACAATGCTTCTCTATTCTTACTCTATTGAATTTAAAATAAGGGTAAAAAGAACATTAGAGCCGGAGTTTAAAAGGAAAGAGATGTAAAAGTATTTGTTTTCTATTCTTCTTATAAAAACCACAAAGGTATAAATTCTTTACATTTCATTGTTTTAAATATCTGTTGACAAATAATCTTCAAGAAAATTCTGAAAAACTGTCATTATCCCATCATCCTAACCTATTGATTATTTCAACACATTTCTGTAAGCTGGTGACTGCATGAATGTAATGAGGCAATTTCAGCCAATAAATAAAATGAATAAAGAAATCATTTTCTAAAAATGCAAATTTCCACACAGGGCAGCTTAAGTTTTTTGATTACTCAACGTTGACTTAGAGTTCATACCTTTTTCTTCTGAGGAGGCATTGTGATCATCACTAGAACAAGAAAAGAAAAACAGTTTTATAAACTGATACTAATTTTATATAAATAATTACAAAAGTCTTCAAAATGATCATACTATGTTTCTCCAGAAATGTTGGCAGGTGGAATAACTCTCTCCCTCCTCAAGGCTCTTCTTGCCCCCTCACTCCCCACTCCAGCCGGACTCAAAACCACAGGGGTAAAGGTGACTTTGGAGTGTGCACGGAAAGCCCTGCAGGTCCACGCACACCCCGGGTACCACCAGCAGCAGGTAGCAGCAGCACCGCGCACAAGGTCACTGCGCTGAACCCCCACACCCACATCTCCAGCCCATCCATCCACCTCGCCCCGCCCCACTGGCCTCCAGTCCCCCCTCCTGGCTCCTACAGAGGGCTGCTAGCCCGCTCACTCCAAGGTCTTCTCATCTGCTTCTCCAGCCGCCTCCCTCAGATAGAGCACTTCCGGGAAATGAAGGGCCTGGACAGCTCCCCCATTCAATTAACTTGTCCTTCCACTGCCTGACCTGGTGTTTGCATCCCCACCCCGGCTCTGCCCTGCTCAGTCTCACGGGAGGTCTCAAGGGAGAACTCCCCATCTCCGCTTCCCACTCCCCACCCTCTCCCAGACTCAAAGCCACCTGCCTTCTGCTTTTTCCCACATACGGAAACCACTCGAGCTAGAGGCACCAAGGATCCTTGCCCAATAAGTCCAAGGGGCCCGTCCTCAGGGACCACCTCTCTTTAGACGAAGCAGGTGACAGGCTCCACGGCGGCGGCTTCCAGTGCCCCTCACCTGGCTTCCTCCCTCTCTCCTCTGGTGGCCTCTCCCGCCTCCAGGTGCCCCATCTCCCAGCTCCATCAGCTCCTGGCAATTCGCTTTGTGCCAAGACCACCTCAGTGGGCCCTCCACACACTGCCTCAGGCCCGCCTTCAGGCCAAAGCTGCAGATCCTAGATCTCTGACCCCTTCCCAGGCCTCTTCCCTGAATTCCAGGTACTTAAGGCCCGAGGGTCACTTCAGCACTTTGCATACAGTCAGCACTAGCTAGTCCCTGCCTTCTCCTCTCCAAGAAAACCTGCTCCTCCCGACCTGTCTTTGCAGAGAATCACCAGGTCACCTAACTGGAACCTCTGAGTCATCACTAACTTGCTCCCTCCTTCTCAGCAAGCAGCACGATCAGACTCCTCCCACGCTTCCTCCAAACCATTCAAACTTCTCCCCTCCTCACCACACACCGCTTCTGCCTGCCTGCAAGCTCTCTCCCCCACTAGTTCTCACACTGTCTCACAATTACTGTCTCACTCTCTTGGTCTGTCCCTCTGCAGGACCTTATCACGTCTTTGCCCTTTTGTGGCTTCTCACTCCTTCCTAGCCTGAGCTCCCTGGCACAGCACACATGGACCCCCACCTTGCTCCCTTGTCGCCCACCCTTCGTGCTCCCCCAGATGGAATGTTCTTCAGTCTCCCAAGCACACCCTGCATAGAACACATACACACATACACACCACCCTCTGCACCCTCGCCTGAAAAGGGTCACTGCCAGGAGCCTTGCAGGTCTGGAGCTCAGCTACGTGTGCCCCACGGACATGTAGAGTTTGTGCATACAAGTGACAGCCCTGCCCTCCGCCATGATGCCCAAACTGCTCCTTATCCCCCAGGAACAGCATTTCACAAGGCATGGACTGAGACATTAGAACTCTCAGAGTGCCTTCAAAAAACCATTTTTCTGGGCCCATCAAATCAGAATCTTCGATGAATAAATGAAAAACCAGGAAGAAAACAACAATGGTGTTATTTGCAGTTATAGGTGTTTAAAATCTTTCTGGGTTTTCTCATTGAATCATCCCAATAAGCCTATGAAGGCCCTTTCACAAGTGCAGAGACTGGGGCTCAGAGAGGCTCATTAACTTCCTTGAGGTCACACAGCTAACAAACAGAAAAGGAGCACTTGACCCTGGGCCATTAGGACTTCAAAGCCCCTGGTACCAAGTCTCCCTCCACTCCCCACCACTTCACCCACTGAGCCCAACCCTGGCAGTGACGGTAAACTGAGGAAGAAAAGAACAAAAGCAGCAGACCAACTGCTAGTCCCTTCCTTTCTCCTCTTCAGTCAGGTTGGTCAGGAGCCTTCAGATTTTGAAAACCTCCTTGACTCAAGGTTTTTTCTGATAAACATTCCCAAGTATTTGGTATTTCCCAAGCTCCATGTCCTAGGAAAACTCTGCATTTTCAGACCCAAGTCCTCTTATTTTTTAATCCTAACCTCCGGCTCAGAAGGTCAGAGAGTGGTGGTAAGCCTGAAATTAGGAAATGTTTCAAGACGTTAAGAAAGACTAAAACAAGGTTCCCAATGAAATGCATAGAAGAACAAGCCAGCCATTGCATCATTTTTCTCCAGACTCATACCCTTATGATGCAGTCATTGTGCCTTTTAATTTAAAAGTAATTATGAGAACATGTAATGGAACTGGATGCCATGATCTTAGTTTTCTGAATGTTGAGCTTTAAGCCAGCTTTTTCACTCTCTTCTTTCACTTTCATCAAGAGGCTCTTTAGTTCTTCGCTTTCTGCCATAAGGGTGGTGTCATCTGCCTATCTGAGGTTATTGCTATTTCTCCCAGCAATCTTGATTCCAGCTTGCGCTTCATCCAGCCTGGCATTTTGCACGATGTACTCTGCATATGAGTTAAATAAGCATGGGTGACAATATACAGCCTTGACATATTTTCCTTTCCCAATTTGGAACCAGTCTGTTGTTCCAAGTCCAGTTCTAACTGTTGCTTCTTGGCCTGCATACAGATTTCTCAGGAGGCAGGTCAGGTAGTCTGGTATTCCCATCTCTTGAAGAATTTTCCAGTTTGTTGTGTTCCACACAGTCAAAGGCTTTGGCGTAGTCAATAAAGCAGAAGTAGATGTTTTTCTGGAACTCTCTTGCTTTCTCGATGATCCAACGGATGTTGGTAATTTGATTTCTGGTTCCTTTGCCTTTTCTAAATCCAGCTTGAACATCTGTAAGTTCAGAGTTCACATACTGCCGAAGCCTGCCACTTCATGGCAAATAGATGGGGAAACAATGGAAACAGTGACAGACTTTATTTTTGAGGGCTCTAAAATCACTGCAGATGGTGACTGAAGCCGTGAAATTAAAAGGTGCTTGCTCCTTGGAAGAAAAGCTATGACCAACCTAGACAGCATATTAAAAAGCAGAGACATTACTTTGCCAACAAAGGTTCATCTAGTCAAAGCTATACTTTTTTCAGTAGTCATGTATGGATGTGAGAATTGAACTATAAAGAAAGCTAAGCACTGAAGAATATTTTTGAACTGTGGTGTTGGAGAAGACTATTGAGAGTCCCTTGGACTGCAAGGAGATCAAACTAGTCAATCCTAAAGGAAATCAATCCTGAATATTCACTGGAAGGACTGATGCTGATTCCAATACTTTGGCCACCTGATGTGAAGAACTGACTCATTGGAAAAGACCCTGATGCTGGGAAAGATTGAAGTCAGGAGGAGAAGGGGACGACAGAGGATGAGATGGTTAGATGGCATCACTGACTCAATGGACATGATTCTGAGCAAGCTCTAGGAATTGGTGATGGACAGGGAAGCCTGGCGTGCTGCAGTCTGTGGCGTTGCAAAGAGTTGGACATGACTGAGCGACTGAATTGGACTGATGAGAACATGTATTAAGAGTTAGACATTCTTATTGCACAAAATATGTCTGCTTAAAACAGTGACAAACTTCTCTTGACTGTCCCTTTCACAGTCCCCTTTCTACAGCTGTTTATTTCCAGATGTGTATGCATGTGCATAGGTATCAGAACTTCTGCTAAAAACCAGAAAACCTTTATGGAAAACATTTATTTTTACCAGGTAATGAGGCTGTAGGGTAGAGGGTCAGCTCTCTGTATCAAAACACCCAACAGTAATGGGGGGAAGGGGCTTAGCCCGAGGTAAAGGAGCCGCCCACTGGGCAACACCAAAGTCACAGCCAGGTGGAGGAAGCAACCCAGGAGACCCACAGAGCCCTTGCACTGTATAGGAATCTGCTTTAGAGGGAGCAGAATCTGCTACCCTAAAATATGTCTCTTTGGCATATTAATTATTTTAAGCTGGTTAGTCTCTAAGAAACAGCAGGCAAAGGAAAAACATTGAAAACCCAGCAGGAGTTAGCCTTTTGAGAGAAACGTTAACATTTGTATGGGAAATCTCCATGTGTAAGGGTGTCCAAATCTGTATCTTATCAGTGAAAGGGCAGGGACTGAAATCTCTGACAACCTCACCAGGGTTTGCTGTGCTCTTCCCGGGGAACTCCCAGAACTGACTCTCCCCACCTTCAACATCCTTGTCCACCTGCTGAGGACGGTATTTAAGTTGAGGGCTTTGGCCACTTTGGAGAGTTACTCACATTTTCCTTGGTATCTCCCATGTATGGCTGTTGTCGCTAAGTCCTGTGCCACTCTCTTGCAACCTCGTGGACTGTACCCCGCCAGAATCTTCTGTCCATGGGATTCTCCAGGCAAGAATTCTGGAGATATTCCATTTCGTCCTCCAGGGGATCTTCCCAATCCAGGGATCGAACTCGGCTCTCTTGGGTCTCCTGCACTGGCAGGTGAATTCTTTACCACTAGCACCACCTGGGAAGCCCCTCTTCCATGTACACCAGTTATTAAAACTTTTGTAAGATTTTCCCCTGTTAATCTGACACATGTCAATTTAGTCCTTAGACCAGAAGAACCCAGAAGGGTGGAGGAAGATTTTCTCCCTCTCTGACACGCTACATGGATGCTAGTGCCCCACATCTTCTTTTCTGCTTTTTCATGTGGTTTGTTAAAAGGAAAACTAAAGTAATCATGGAGAGGGAGGACCCATTCCAAGTGTTCCCAGTGTAATTTTGGGGCTGAAGATCAGTAGGGAATGGAAGTGGACATTTACTTAGTATCACTTAAAATTCCTTACATTTTCATCCCGACTCAATTGTGATGACTAGGTGTAATGTCAATGCTGCCTTATGCCTACCAGCTCCCAGGCCCTGCCTAGTACAGGTCTCTTTCCTTTAGTGGGAGGAGAAAAATGCTGCATCTTGGCACTGTAAAATCCAACCAGAGGGAGCCTTTCTCCCACCTCTGCACCTGGGCCTGACTGCAGCCTGGACAGGTGGATAGTAGGCGCCAGAAGGGTTTCAATCAAATCTGGCTCTATGGGTAATAATTCTCCAGTTAAAGATTTTAACAATCCTTAGAGTGAAAAATAAAACCATAATTGTTGTTGCTCAGTTGCCAAGTTGTGTCCAACTCTTCACGACCCTATGGACTGCAGCACAACATATAATATATATAATACATAATTATATATCAATATAATTATTAATATGATATTTTATTATATTTAAACCATACTACAATAGCTAATATTTTTAAAAAATATTTACTGTGTGCCTGAACCTGAGCCAAGGACCTGGCAGGCATCAATGGGCTCTTTGCAACAAACTTTTTAGTGCCTGATGCTGAACTAGCATCATCCCCATTTCACAGATGAGTAAATAAAGCTTGGGTAACTTAACCACAAACCCAGTCTATCTGACTGCAGAGCCCAAGCTTTTATCAGTACGTTTCACAACAAAAAGCCTAAAATTCTGCCAAGCAGGTAAAGACAAAATACTTGATACTTTCTAGTCTCTGTTACTAAGGTGCCACTGTCTGTGAAGGTAATTCTCAACTAGAGTCACCTTGTAGTAAATAATAAAAAGTTATTAGACATAATTAAGCCCATAACGGGGCTTCCCCAACGGCTCAGCAGGTAAAGAATCAACCTGCAATGCAGGAGCCTCAAGAGACACAGGTTCAGTCCCTGGGTCAGGAAGATCTCCTGGAGGAGGGCTCGGCAACCCGCTCCAATTCTCTTGCCTGGAGAAGCCCATGGACTCCACACTAAAGGAGTCTGGCGGGCTACATAGCATAGAGTCGCAAAGAGTCAGACACGATTGAAGTGACTGAGCACGCATGCACACAAACCTATAATGAGGCCCAAATCCTCCTCTAACTCTTCACTAGAATGAAAGCAACTACTGTTTTACTTCTTTCAGCCCCTATCAACCTTCAGGAAATAGGTCAAAAAAAGTTAAATGGGTTAAGAAAGTGGAAAAGAGTTTATGTTAGTCATAAACTAAAGTTAATCTGCATAATCATAAAATAGTTATACTTTCCAGGGAATAAACTCGATGAAAATACTATTCTCTATAATATAGATCTCTTTTCATCAACTGAAATCAACTCACAGTTGCTGTGATAAGCGGAGGGGATATAAAAGTGACGCGTGACACAGGAACCTGATCCCAAGGGGCACACTAACGGAAGAGAAGGCGGATCAGGAAATAAAATGTATGTGATGTGGGAAGAGCACAATATAAGCTATCATTTTAGCCCAGAGCAGGCTATGGTGAACTGGGAAGAATGCAGCTCTCATGCTAAGAACATAGGCATGAAACTTAAGACCACTTAAACCTCAATGCTAAGGTCAGCTTTTGCATTTTCAGAGAAAGCTGCCACCCCTCAAAGAGGATCCTCTCACCGTTAGAAAAAACTGAAACGGAAAGGAACCTATAAAGATCTTCCAGTCTGATGCATTATCTTACAGAGGGAGAGATGCACTCTAGCAGAGGTGAAACTAATAAACACCCAAGATCACACAGCAAGTTAGAAGCAGAGATAATCTTACAACCTGTCTCGGGTCTCCTAGTTTACCCATCAGTTCATCCATTTAACAACACAGATGGACTACGTGCCAGGCATGAGTGAATAAACCAACCAGCGCTGTGGCTTCAAGAACCCATCAGCCTGTTGGGGAAGACTGTCTCCTTGCAGAGAAAGGAAGTGCTAAGACTGAAGAATTGGGGGTGGGAGGGGGGCTGGGCAGCTCCCTGAGGAAGTGACATTTAAACTCAGCCACAAAGGACAAGCAGGAATAGGCAAGAGAAGAATTGGGGGCAGGGGAAGTAGAGGTCGCAACTTCTGTCTGAGGCAGGAAGGAACTGATCAAGATCCAGGAACAGGAGGAAAGCAAGTGTGATCAGAGGGAGAAAGGGAGGAGATGAGGAAAGACAGGGAGGTGGAGAAACTCCAACTCTGTAACCAAGCTGATGGCAACCCCAGGATGCTGAATGGAGATCATCTGGTCCACCGAGTGGTGGTCTCTAAATCTTCCCTCTTGGGAAGATCTGAAGTTTGAGCGCAAAGGAGGAAGTCAACAACGCAGGGTTCCAGAATCTGCTGTCATCAACATCTCTCATGGGAATGTCTGACCCTGTGCAACCCTGACAGCCTACAGGCTCAGACATTGCCTGTGTTGAGTCCAAAAGGTCCAAGCATTTCCCCAAAGAAAATCTCAGTCTCCTGGCCACAAAAGCCAGACATCCCTGCCCAAGAAGTTGTAGTACCAGATGACAAACACCCCTCAGGAGGCTAGGAAACTTTAAACATACTCCAAGGAAACTGTCTTCACAGACTTGAGGTCTGGAAGCCAACTACACAGCCCCTTGCATAGGGACAGAAGGATGTCCTGAACTCCAAGCCCTCTGGGACCAGGCTGGGGCGGGGGAGGAGGGGTGGGGTGGGGATGGGGTGGGGGAGGACGGGTCAAGGACTCCACAGGGGAAAGTGGCAGACAGGTGGGGGAAGGCGGAGGAGAGATGTGGGCATCGTGAGCCACCAGCTGTCAGTTCTCCCAAGGGACCCTTCCCAAGCTGGGCAGGTTTCCATCATCACCCAGTTTCCTTTTTTCTAAGCATCCCATGACCACCACCTATAATCACCTCACCTGGGATGTAAGCCATCCCATCTTTTTTTTCTTCTATGCTCGGGTCCCCGAATGAGAGCATAGCCTTAAATGCTTTGGAAAACATTTAGTGCCAGCAAAGGTGAAAAATCCACAGGCCTAGCTCTCCAGGCTGGCTCCTTCATCTATTCCGTCCCTTCCTTTTCTTCAGTTACACCAGTAGGAAAAAGAAAACAGTAGTCAAACAGGTAGGTTTTTGGATATCAAAAGGCTAAAGGATTCATGCATCATTAATTGTAACAGGCAAAACCTGGAAACAACTGCCATGTTCCTCAAGAGAAAAATAGATGAACAAAATGTGATACCATCATCAAATGGAGTCCTGTAAGCCACGAGAATGAAAAACTGCTTACACACAACTGAGAGGATGAATCTCACAAACATAACAGCACAAAAGAAGTCAGACACAAAAGGGCATATGCTGTATGATTCTCTTTTTATAAAGTTCACAAACTAGCAAAACTATCTCTGGTCCCTTTGGGATGGAGGGATAGGAAAGTAGGAGGAAAAGGAAGGGGGCTTTTAGGATGCCACGTTCTATTTATTGACCTGGGTGGTAGTTACACAGATGTGTTCACTTGGTGATAATTTATCAGCTGTACACTTAAGATGCTGTGTTTTCTGTATGATTGTACATACACACACTTCAAGGAAGGGTATTCAGCATCTTGGTAAAGGAAAAGTACATAGGACTTCAGCTTTGCGGGCCACATTTATGAATGGAGAATGACCCTGGGTGGTGGGGGGCAAAGTGAAGAGATGACTGCATTTGGGATATGGCCCAAACGGTAGCTGTGGAGTGGCAGGGAGGGTGAACAGTTTCAAGGTTTACTTCCTTCTTTCTCCTATAACTAACTGTCAATGAAATCTCTGCATACTGTACTCCAAAGGGAAGTGGGACCAGGAGGAAAAACAGTTGGAACTGAGCTGGCTTAAGGGAGAAGGGAGGCAACTGGAACACTTCTATCAGTGAGGGGTCAAGGAGGAGAGTAGGAAGAGGGAAAAGAATGAAGTCCTAAGTGCCCAGGGCAGGCAAGAAGGAGAGCTGGCCTGACTGGGAATGGATGGGGTGGGGTGATTCCCATTACTCAGCCCAGTTGAAGGGATCCCTTCTCTACTCCCCTCCCTGAACCCTGCTCTGATGCACACCTAAATTAATGGCTTTATTGTGCTGCTCAAGAGATGCAAGAGACACAGGTTCAATCTCTGGATAGCGAAGATTCCCCTGGAGCAGGAAATGGCAACCCTCTCCAGTATTCTTGCCTGGAAAATTCCATGGACAGAGGAGCCTGGCAGGCTACAGTCCATGGGGTTGCAAAGAGTCAGACATTACTGAGCATGCATGCACATTGTACTTTGTAAGTCATTTATAACTCCTGGGAACTAAAGAACAAGAGAAGTGTGAATGTGTGTGTGTGTGTGTGTGTGTGTGTAGAGCAAAGGATTCCACATTCTCAGCATCTAACACATTGTTTGGCGTATAGTTGGCGCTATTGGAAAAAAAAAAAAGTTCACTGGATAAATGATAGGAACAATGTGGTAATTAGATATAAAGTTGCTGTTGCTGAGTCACCAAGTCATATCCGACTCTTTTGCGACCCCATGGACTGTAGCCCACCAGGTTCCTCTGTCCATGGGATTTTCTAAGCAAGAATACTGGAGTGGGTTGCCATTTCCTTCTCCATGGGATTCTCCTGGACCAGGGATTGAACCCACACCTCCTGCATTGGCAGGCAGATTCTTTACCACTGAGCCATCTGGGAAGTCCCTAGATATAGAGACCTCCTTAGTATTTAAAAATCAGTAATAACATTTTAAATGGCCAAAAATGTGGGAATGCCTAAGTGTCAGAGTGGCATAATGTGCAGCTACTAAAAATTACAAGTAACAGTAGCAAACATCTGTAGGGTGCGTTACAGTTTGCTGAGAATTACACCTCCCCCTTGTTAGGATTTCCCTGGTGGCTCAGAGGGTAAAGCATCTGCCTACAATGCAGGAGACCTGGGTTTGATCCCTGGGTTGGGAAGATCCCCTGGAGAAGGAAATGGCAAGCCACTCCAGTATTCTCGCCTGGAGAATCCCATGGATGGAGGAGCCTAGTAGGCTACAGTCCATGGGATCGGAAAAGACTAAGTGACTCTACTTCTTGTTTGACACACAATTATATAGACTGCTACCACACTGAAATGTGCAAATGACTCATTAGTAAGTCTTCCTGAAGAGACCAGAAAGATCAGTGACTATGGGCTAGCAAGTTTTTATGTAAAGAGGTAGGGAGGACCCACATTTCAGAGTAATGGGGTCACAAAGAGCCGGACACAACTGAGCAACTGAACTGAACTAGGAAGGAGTAGGTAGAAGTTGAGTTAGCTCTGCTTTGTTTGTGTAAATAACCGTGCATGCTAATTTCACACATTATATTTCAATTCACTTCCCTTTTCTTTTGGAACAAAACTTTACTTTTGCTATATTTTATTGATTCAAAATTCACTTTAACAACCATTTGCAAGTCTTCCTGCTAACTGACCACCTCTAAGGAAGTGTTTTTGATGACCCAAGTGGACCCAGTTCTTGTCCTAGTGGGGTTTTATTAATGCTAACGTCAAGAAATTCAACAGCAGAACCTAGCCACAACAAACCTTTCCACACTGTCTTCCTGATTGCAACAGTGTTTTAAAGAACAGAGGAGGAAAAAAAAAAATCACACATAAAACAAAACAAAAAAATCCTTCCCTCTTTCCTAAAAGAATATGAGCCTAATGTTCAACGAATAATCCACGAAACACTGAAGTTGTGAACACTTTGAAGCTCCGTATTCTCTAGTTGATCGTGCAGAAACTGTTATGTGGCAGGGACTGTCCCATAAGCAAGTTCTCTGCAGAGTCTGAATCTTTGCCCAGCGTTTCTGCACTGCTTTGGGCGGGCTTCCTGAGTGTGCTTACAGCAATGAGAGGATTACCTAAAGGATACATTTCACAAACAAGCCGTCACGTGTCTTGTGCTGAAACTGCATCCAATGCCAAACGTCTGCTTCTGCAGATGAGAGCTCTGGAGAACTCGACCACCACAGCCCAAACCAGCTCTGAATACACATTACCACGTGAAAAGAGGCTGCCTTTAAAGGTCTGTGGGACGCTGATGACAAACAGGCATCGGCTACCTTTACAGTAATAGCAGATATCCTAAAAGCAATGATTATCTCGTGCCTTCTGTGCTAAAGACACCATTAGGACCCCATGGGAGCGTAGAAGGGATGACTGGCGCGGGGCGGGGCGGGGGGGTTGGTAATGGGGATGTTCCACGCATGGGCAAAAGGGGATTACGGAAATAGCCCGGCTCTCGGCTCAAACCATTTGAAAGTCAAGGGGCCAAAGCTCCAGTGGTGTTCAGAAAATCTTCCAAGTCCTCCCCAACCCGGGTGCAGAGGGCGCAGGGGCTCCGGAGAGCTGAAGCTCGAGAGCTGGGAGCAGACGAGGACAGCAGAAGCCAGCCTGGGGGGCGGGGAGTCAGCGCGGAGGCGGGAAGGGCGCCAGTCCACTCGCGTTGGGAGCAAAGGAGATGCCTCA
This sequence comes from Okapia johnstoni, assembly GCA_024291935.2. NCBI lineage: Eukaryota > Metazoa > Chordata > Mammalia > Artiodactyla > Giraffidae > Okapia > Okapia johnstoni. The sequence goes on along the minus strand of CM044323.1, from coordinate 34,488,580 downwards.
GGGCGATCTGCCGCCTCCCCACCGGCCCGCCGCCCGCAGCCTCTGCCCCCGGGTGGATGTGAACAAATCGGGCCCACCTGCCGCCGCCTTTGCGCCGCCGCTGCCGAGGGGCCGGGTAACTGGCGCCGGCAAACCGCGACGATAGGAGCAGCAGCGCCGGCCGTAGCCCCGCCTCCGGGCCGGGCGCCCGGGGCCTCGGAGCCGCGCGCCACCCGCCTCCCGCGCGAGCACCTGCGCGCGACCCCGGCGCAGCCCGCCCGACCCAGGTGCCGCCGGCCGGGCCCCTGCCGGCGGGTAGGGGATCGGAGTCGGGGCTGGAGGGCGAGTCGCTACCCCCATGCTCCGTGCCCGCGCCAGGCCAGGCGCCCGCCACCGAAGGGTGCTTTGTTTGTGCAGTGGGAGCGGGGATGCCGGGGCGGGAGTGGAGCCCCCACCCCGTTCCAGAAAACGGGAAGAGCAGAGCCAGCGGTGGAGGGTGCCGAAGACGGCAAAGCCCCCTTCTCCCACGCGGCGATGTCGGGGCCAGCCGCACCCCGCCCCCGCTCTGCCCGTCCTCCTTCCCAAACCTCGACCCCCACCCAGCCCCGCGACTGCGCTCACCTGCTCTCCGCGACCCCCTGCGTCTTGGCTCATCGTCCTTAGGCGTCTAGGAGGGGGCGCCACGCGCGCCCGGGGCTCGGCGCTCGAGTAGCGCCCGGGCGCCTGCAGGAGGGGTTCGCGTGCTGTGCGCTGCTCTGCGCCACCGGAGACGGCGGACGCTGCCGGGGGAGGGACGAGGGCGAGCGAGAGCCACCGGGGGAGGGACTGGGCGGGAGGGGGCGCCAGGCACGCCTACTGCAGCCGCAGCCAGAGGCCGCCCGGGCTCCCGAACGGAAACGCACGCTCGCCGGCGGCCCCGCGCGTGCACGCCGGCGGGGCCTGCGGGCACACTCACACACGTGCGCACACGGCCGCTCGGTGGCTGCTTACCTCCCTGCGGGAGCTAGGTTTGGTTACACTAATGCCGGGCTTCTGTGAAAGAGCAGGGCCAGCGCCATTCTGCAGGGAGCTCATATCACCCCGATTGGGGTGTTTTCACGAGACAACCCGCCTCCCTCGAGGAATTCCCAGATTCTCTTCCTAGGGTCTGAAAGCCCCTCGAAATTCATTTTCAGATTTTTATATCTAAATCCAAGTGTCTAGAATGAGGAACCGCAGCTTTCATATGGTTAAACAGCCTTGTGACCCCCGCCCGTCCACCCTAAACTGTAAGTGAGGATGGATTAAACCAATGGTTTCCCAACTTTGCTGCACATTTGATCCCCCAGGAAGTTTTTAAAATCTTGATGCTCCGAGTGGTATCCCAGATGAATTAGATTAGTGCAGTGGGATCCAGTCACTCATATTTCTTAAAGATCCAGGTGATTCCAATATTCAAAAAAGTATAGGAACCACTACTTAGACTGCCAGTGGTCCTCGTGGGACCCTGTTTTCTTTTACCCCGTTTCTCAGCGTGATCCTTTGCTTGTCTATTTTCCACCTAGTGGTGGGTGTCACATAGCATCAAACCCAGGTCTGACTCAGTAAATGTAGAGAACACCTCTACTGCAGGAAGGAAGTAAAGGCAGAGTCCAGGATGGGCCCTCTACCTTGCAGCCCCCTCTTTGCTCTTTCCAAATTCTCCACAGGCTGAAATACCCTTGACCTCATGGAAATGGCTTCATGTCATGCCTGAAGCTGGGGAAGCAAACGAGTCGTTGCGCTTGAAAGGACATCTGTCTTTTATTTTCCTCCAAATGTCTCCACCTCAGAACACCCGTCAGAGAAGGCAATGGCAACCTACTCCAGTATTCTTGCCTGGAAAATCCCATGGACGGAGGAGCCTGGTAGGCTGCAGTCCATGGGGTTGCGAAGAGTCGGACACGACTGAGTGGCTTCACGTTCACTTTTCACTTTCATGCATTGGAGAAGGAAATGGCAACCCACTCCAGTGTTCTTGCCTGGAGAATCCCAGGGACAGCAGAGCTTGGTGGGCTGCCGTCTATGGGGTCGCACAGAGTCGGACACGACTGAAACGACTTAGCAGCAGCAGCAGAACACCCCTATCTGTCTCACTGTAACTCAGAGGTCCAGTGCTGACAGTGTGGGAGAGCACAATAAAAGTCATGGCTCAGTGACTGGAACACCAGTTGAGTCCAGCACTATGACTAGATGGTTTATACCTGGGAAAGAGATGGCCTTGGTACTATCACTGGGCCTTGGTGTTCTTCTGTTAAACACAAACATGAACAAGTTCTCAGAACACCAGCATCAGACAAGGCCCCTCTGTGACCACGATGTATGAAGACAAGAGCAAGACTCCTTGATCATGTCTAAACACAGACAAAATATGAACATCGTCCAAGCCACAGTGGACACACAGCTATTCTGGCAAGTTAGGGCCTCTTTGCCAGTTATAGCCTTAGTCTCCCTCTGGTCTGCCCTTCTGTGAATAAGATTTACAAAGATATACATTTGTAGAATGAACTCTGGTTTCCTGAGCGCCCCTGCAATGAGCTAACAAAAAAACAAATCCTTTAATAATATTTTCCAATACCTTCTCACTGACACACCTCCAGGGTTTCCCATGGTATGCATTTCCCTCAGTGCAATGAGTAATAAATTCAACTCTTTAAACGATAGGAAATATTCCTAGTGTTCTTTGGCAAGGGAGCATTAAAAAATATCTCAGTCATCACAATAACAGCACAAGGTAACTATTACACCCTCTTCACATATAAGCTAACTGGGGTTCATACAGATTATATAACAAACTCACACAGGGCTGCCTGGCTGTCAGTGGAGAGGCAGGCTTCATGTTCACATGGGTTTGAGGGGAGCAGGCTGGCACACTACCTTCTCACAGTACCTCTGACTTCCAGATGAGCCTGAGTTCCAGCCCCAGCTCAGTCCTTTTCTAGCTATGGGCATTTGAGCAAGTCATTTAACTCTCTTGAGTTCACCTTCCTCGCAAAAGAAAAAAAAAGTAGATCTAGAAACAGATATTTTTTATTTAGGTATACACCATTTTATCAGTTTCAGATGTACAATATAATGATTTGGTAGGTGTATGTATGCGAAATGCTCACCGTAATAAGTCTAGTTCATATCCATCACCACACCTAGTTACAAAAATTTTGTTCTTATGCCAAGAACTTTTAAGATATAATATCTAAGCAACTTTCAAATATATAATACAGTGTTATTAACTATAAGGATGTGTATACTACTGGTATATTTTTCATAAACTCCCCAGGTGGCCTGACACATCACCTGTTGGCAGACCCTGGTTTTGGAAGTTTCCCTTGCATCTGCCAGATCTGAAATCCCCTTTTCCAAATGTTACTACGTCACTTGACTCTTCTCACCTTTCAGAAGTTTTTTGTCTTCCAGGAGGCCCCTATAATATGATAAGCAAATGAACTAAAGCCTGAAAAAACCATATGAGTGAACTTGTATTGGATCCTTCAGCCTCACCTGAGTCTTTGGACCACCGCAGCCCTGGTGGACAGCTTGCCTACAATCTCATGACAGACCTTGAGCCACAACCACCCAGCTAAGCCATTTACAGATTCCTGACCCACACAAACTCTGAAATAATAAATATTTGTTGTTTTAAGCTGTTATATTTGGGGGTAATTTGTTATGCAGCAAAAAAATAATGGGAAATAAGATCCCATAGTCAGTGCAGTAGAATCACACTGTTTGCGCTTTAAGATATATTTAACCAAATTCACTCTGCAAAAGCGGGAGAGGAAACAATTACAGTGTCAACAATTCTGCCTGTTACTCCGGTGAAATGAGAGGACGAGTTGAGAGAGATGGGTCTGGTTTCATCGGTCAGTCTCTGATTCACTCCTGGGTATCTCTCACAGAGATGGAAGTCTTAATGCTGGCTATGTTGCCTGTATTTTTAAATACCCATGTTTTTCACAAAGTGAAAAGAATGAGGTTAATTCACTGACTTAGACTCTATATATAATGTAATCAAAATGACACTTGAAACCTCTTAACTCATCAGGACCTGAGCCCAGAACATCCCCAAATCAAGAATAGCACTGACTTTAGACCAATGTAAGAGGGGACCCAACCCCAGGACCCTGGCTTCCGAGGACCCTTCCACAGCTCTCATCCAAGCATACTTCCCATGGGCTAAGGAGTCTATGAGGCCCAAGGGATGTGCCCTTCCATAGCTTTTGTCCTGTCTCCACTTCTAAACCAAGCTCAGGGGAAGAGAGATCCCACATTCCTCTCCAAATGCCCTAAGCTCACTTCCAGGGCCCACAATGGGCCTTTCCTCAGTCCAACCTTCACCAGCTCCAACTCCCCAAGGCTGGGACATAGCAGGGCCAGGGGAGACCAGAGGTAGCTGTTTTAAAGGGATGTGGATGGAGATTGTCTGTGCAAGCCTAGTGGTCCACACATGCACAGAGCCCCTCGCCACACAGGCCAGAAGCAGAAAACCAAGAACAAGACCCACGGACCACGAGCTGACTCTCCAAATGCTGCCTCCTGCTGGTATACGACTCTGACAGCTCTCACTTGACCTGTCCCTCCTGTCAGTTATTCATTTGGCAGGAATATTTGTCAAAGCAGGAAGACACAATGTATTACATGCAACAAACAGTGTGTTTGCTTGACTTATAACTTACATGTTTAGACATATTACACACGGATGTCCATTTGTACTCTAGCCCCAAGTCCCACAAATGACTGGGATGACCTGGCCCAGAACTAACTTCTTCATCTTTATTTTGTTTCACTTTTTTAGTTTTGGCCTCTTTTTGCCTGAGAGAGTGGAATCCAAGGCATTATTTGAGTGGGGAGGAGGGCAATGAGATCATTCTCCTTCTGCTTTTATTTAAGTCTACTGGTGTGGGACTTCCCTGGCGGTCCAGTGGTTAAGACTCTGTGCTTCCACTGCAAGGGACGCAGGTTTGATCCCTGGTGGAGGAACTAATATCCTGCATGCTGCTCATGACACAGCCAAATAAATAAAAATAAAAGTATGATGCTTTCAAAATTTTAAGAATAAATAAATATATTGGTGTATGATTTTGCCTAACGCATTTGGTTAAATCCACAAAGATGGTGTGTCTTCTTTCGCTGAGGCCCAAATGGGGCTTGTTCTTTGGAGTCTCTCTAGGTAAGGTCCATTCTTGGATTTTTGTGTGTAGTTGTTATTGTTTAATCCTTTGCTAGGATAATTACTCATCTCAGATGGAAATGTCCCTTCCAGACCATTTTCCTTACATCTTCATATATATTATAAAAAAAAAAATTGTGTGTGTGTTTGCCTCAAAAATTGTATTATATATGCACTATTTTTCAATTTGTTTTTATGCTACAATATATCTCAAAGATCTATCCATCTTAGCTACAAATTTTGCTATTCATTTATTTATTATTAGCACTATTATTTATTTTTTAGCTCTATTCCATTAAAGATAGTTACATTACCTCATTTTGATACCTAATGTACTATATGAAATTTGTATGTGAGTCATGCATGTTTTCAGATTTACAATGTGAGTTTATTTATGTTAAATTTTGTAGAAGGTGTGTTAGTGGAGAGACACCTGAAGAGAGAAGATTTCCTGAAGACATCTTGGAGAATTCCTTAAATACTACAATACCAGAGTGAGAATTGCTTATGTAAGCTGTGAATAAGGGAAGACTAGCCATTTTCTGACTTAATTATGGCAAAAACTACTCAGTTTTCTCTCCATGTCTGTTTTCTCTGTGTTGTAGATTTTTGTCTTTCTGTTTCTGCCTTGGAAAGGCATGTGCAGCCAAGAAACCAACAGTAAGATGTTCTTTGGATGCTGGCATTAGCCAGGGGAAATCTTGATGTGTTCACACGATGCTTGGTTTTCTTCCTAAAGTCCATTTGATATACTCTCTTGTGTTCTGAGCTACCTTGGAGCTTGCCTTGTTTGTTTTCTAGAACAAGAGCATCAGTTTCTTGTTTAAGGTTCTATTCATGGCCTCCCAGGGCTTGTTATGCATCTCCTCCTCCAGCTGACAGAACGTTGCCATCCTTCAGGCTCCACAGGAAAGCAGGTGTTGCCCACTGCTCTGCTGTTGATCAGAGCGCACCAACGGTGTACGTTCATTACAGCAAAAACACGCCACCACTGGTAACGGAACTCTGCCCAGAACTAACAGACTCCTAGCACCGAAGCTAAACCATTTATCTAGAAGAGTCTTCATCTAGTTGTAGTGGACCGAATGTCTGTTTCCCCACCCTCTACAAATTCATATGCTGAAACTCTAACTGCGCTGATGTGATGGCATTAAGTGGTGGGGCCTTTAAAAGGTAATTAGATTTAGATGAGGTCATGATAGTGAGGCCTCCAAAATGAGATTCATGTCCTTATAAGAAGAGAGACACCAAAACTGTCTTTCTCCATCATGTGAAAAAATAGCAAGAAGTCAGCCATCTGTCCCTCACCAAAGCCCAAATCAGCTGGTCTCTACAATTGTGAGAGTGATGTCTGTCTAAACCACCCAGGCTATGGTGTTTTGCTATGGCAGCTTGAGATGACTTAGACACTAGTATTTAGGCCTCTATTGTCCATACCTGTTACCATAATTTGGGGAGGGCTACTCTGCTTCTTGGCTTCTCAGGTGGTGCTAGGGGTAAAGAACTTGCCTGCCAATGCAGGAGACATAAGAGATGTGGGTTAGATCCCTGGGTCAGGAGTATCCCCTGGAGGAGGGCCTGGCAATCCACTCCAGTATTCTTGCCTGGAGAATCCCATGGACAGAGGAGCTTGGTGGGCTACAGTCCAAGGAGTCACAAAGAGTCGGACATGACTAAAGCGACTCAGCATACAGGCACTCTGCTTCTGCCTTTATCTAGCTGAACTCTTTGTCTCAGTTATTTAAAGAGACAGTGCATGAGCAAAAGATTCTGGGAAAGTGAATTTAGTCAGGAAGTTATCATTCCTGCCTCCTACACCCCTTACACCCCCACTCTAATCATGCACACGAAGATGTAAATACCTCACAGAATGGTTTCCAAATCTAGTTTTAGGATACATCGCTTCAATTAACTCTAAAGGCTATTACAGAACAATAAAATATCACTCAACACAATTTTGACTCACCTTAATTTTACAAATTAAGCATCATTCAGCCTTTTCCCTAGAAAACAATAGAATAAATAGAATAATTGTCATCCCAGAAAATTTTTTAATTTTCCTCTTTGTGTGTTTCAGTATTGCTTTGTATATAAACCATGCCCCCCCCAACCCACTATTGATGACAGAATCTACAAGTATTAGCCAAGGTATTTGTTAAGCTGAAAACAAATAGAAAAAGCATGCTGCACAAAGTGGGGTGCTCAGCAGCTGCAGCATCACCTGGGAGCTTGTTAGAAATGCAGAATCTCAGTTCCACCCAGAGCTCTTGAGTCCCATTCTACATTTTTGATATAATCTAGAGATTTGTAGGGCTTCTCAGATGGCACAGTGGTAAAGAATCCTCCTGCCAATGCAGGAGATTCAAGAGATATGGTTTGATGCCTGAGTTGGAAAGATCCCCTGGAGGAGGAAACGGCAACTCACTCCAGTATTCTTGCCTGGAAAATTCCATGGACAGAAGAGCCTGGTGAGCTACAGTCCATGGGCCTGCAAAGAGTCAGACACAATTGAGCACACACACATGTACGGTGATTTGTGTGCATCTTACACTTTGAGGTGTACTGGTTTTAAAGATACTAGGTATGGGATTTCCTTGGTGGTCCAGTGGTTAAGAATCTACCTTGCAACACAGGGAACATGGGTTTGATTCGTGGTCAGCAAACTAAGATCCCAGTGTCATTGGGGAACTAGATGAAAGATTCCGTGTGCCACAAATAAGACCTGGTGCAGCTAAATAAAATTTTTTAATTATTAAATTATTATTTAATATTGAATTCTATAATTTTAATAATTAATATTAATATTTAAATATATAAATAAAGATACTGGGTAGTTCACATACTCTCCTCTTTGACGGACTGCCCCCCCAACCATGTATATTTTTTTAAGAAGAATGGTTGACAACAGATCAGCTTTATAGACATTTCACAGGGCCTATGTTTTCATTTGAGCTAACAGAGCAACTCCATGTAATAGATGAACACAGTAGTGTTACCTCCATTTCACAAACTGGAAAAGAGAGGCACAGAGTGACCTGCCTGAGAGTGCTGAGACCACAGAGCTTCAAGTCCTGAAACCACAGCCACATGAGTTTATATGTGTGAAAGTAAATTGAAAACTGTAACGCTTTCTCCCAATAAAGGGTGTTCCTTATTACTCTAGTAACATTCCACAAACACACAGCTATCTGAACTCACTCACCCACCAAGATAGTGGTCCCAGGATCAGCAACCCCCTTTCTCTCCTTGTGTTGTGGTAAAACTATTACCAGGAAAAGCTAATAATTACTATCAGTGATGATGCGCATATGAATGAGCAATAAAGGAAACCCCAGCAACCCAGATGGAAAAAACTAATCACCCTTGCATTGTTTCATTGTTCAGAGTCTTCTGCAGGAAGTAACTGAGAAAGCCTTACATGTTTCTTTAGAACTATTTTGAAGAAATAAAATCATGACCATTTCAATTATTTGTTATTTATCCTCATATTTTCCACATCCTTCGACAAGGTCCTATGACCAATCCAAGGAGGTTCAAAGGCAGCTAAAGGACCAGAATAATGATAAGACCATGATTCAGGACTTCTGTTCTCAAAATCAATGTTTATTTTGGGTTTTTCAAATAATGAATCTCTTCTATTTTTTCCTCTAGAAAGACACAATAATTTCCTTTCATCTATCTCTTTAACAGTAGGTCACAACCTACATTTCTTTTATCATCTGTTATGAATTCCACTAATTCTCCTCCTTTCTTTGTCACTGATGTTATATTTAAGTGAAAGGCTTTTCAACAGAGTTCTAAATTGGGCGCGGTCTCAAGGTCAAATGTCTTTGGCATAGCCTGCTCAAGGAAATAGATTTTCAGTTACAGTAGTAGTTCAGTTCAGTTCAGTTGCTCAGTCGTGTCCGACTCTTTGCGACCCCATGAACCGCAGCACGCCAGGCCTCCCTGTCCATCACCAACTCCCGGAGTCCACTCAAACCCATGTCCATTGAGTCGGTGATGCCATCCAACCATCTCATCCTCTGTCGTCCCCTTCTCCTGCCCTCAATCTTTCCCAGCATCAGGGTCTTTTCCAATGAGTCAGCTCTTTGCATCAGGTGGCCAAAGTATTGGAGTTTCAGCCTCAACATCTGTCCTTCCAATAAACACCCAGGACTGATCTCCTTTAGGATGGACTGGTTGGATCTCCTTGCAGTCCAAGGGACTCTCAAGAGTCTTCTCCAACACCACAGTTCAAAAGCATCAATTCTTCGGTGTTCAGCTTTCTTTATAGTCCAACTCTCACATCCATACATGACCACTGGAAAAACCACAGCCTTGACTAGACGGACCTTTGTTGACAAAGTAATGTCTCTGCTTTTTAATATGCTATCTAGGTTGGTCATAACTTTCCTTCCAAGGAATAAGCGTCTTTTAATTTCATGGCTGCAATCACCATCTGCAGTGATTTTGGAGCCCAGAAAAATAAAGTCAGCCACTATTTCCACTGTTTCCGCATCTATTTGCCATGAAATGATGGGACCGGATGCCGTTATCTTAGTTTTCTAAATGTTGAATTTTAAGCCAAATTTTTCACTCTCCTCTTTCATGGGCATCACCTCTCCTCTTTCACATAGAGGACACTCTCCTCTACACATGGACATCACCAGATGGTCGACACCGAAATCAGATTGATTATATTCTTTGCAGCCAAAGGTGAAGCTCTATACAGTCGGCAAAAACAAGACCGAGAGCTGACTGTGGCTCAGATCATGAACTCCTTATTGCCAAATCCAGACTTAAATTGAAGAAAGTGGAGAAAACCACTAGACCATTCAGGTATGACCTAAATCAAATCCCTTATGACTATACAGTGGAAGTGAGAAATAGATTTAAGGGACTAGATCTGATAGAGTGCCTGATGAACTATGGACAGAGATTCATGACACTGTACAGGAGACAGGAATCAAGACCATCCCCAAGAAAAAGAAATGCAAAAAAGCAAAGTGGGTGTCTGAAGAGGCCTTACAAATAGCTGTGAAAAGAAGAGAAGCGAAAAGCAAAAGAGAAAAGGAAAGATATTCCCATTTGAATGCAGAATTCCAAAGAATAGCAAGGAGAGATAAGAAAGCCTTCCTCAGCGATCAATGCAAAGAAATAGAGGAAAACAATAGAATGGGAAAGACTAGAGATCTCTTCAAGAAAATTAGAGATACCAAGGGAACATTTTATACTGTAGTAGAGAAAGGAATATTATTTATTTATTTTTATAACCCATGCTCTGCAAATAGATGATGAAAAATACATATTAACACCATTCTATCTAAACTGAAATATATTTATTCACATTTATTTCCTCGCCTTTTTTGTGGGGAAAGGGGTTCTTTTCTATTTTGAATATGTATGTATTGATAATAACCGCCATTTGTGGTTGTGCCTATTGTATGCTAAAGATTATGCCAAGCACTTAAATATATTATCTGGAAACTCCCTAGCAGTTCAGAGGTTAGGACTCTGCACTTTCACTGCCAAGGGCATGGGTTCAGTCCCTAATGGGGGAACTAAGATCCCACAAGCCACTCAGTGCAGCCAAAAATTAATAAATAAAATATATTATCTTAAATCCCCTTTGGTACAATCAACAATATTATCAACACTCTGCAGGTGATTGTACGGTTGAATATTTAGAATAATGTTGGTGGTGGTGGTGTTCAGTCCCTAAGTTGTGTCTGACTCTTTGCAACCTCATGGACTGCAGCATGCCAGACTTTCCTGGCCTTCACCATCTCCCGGAGTTTGCCCAAATTCATGTCCATTGAGTCAGTGACACTATCTTACCATCTCAACCTCTGCGACCCCCTTCTCCTTTTGCCTTCAATCTTTGCAGCATCAGGGTCTTTTCCAATGAATTGGCTCAATTTTCACTGCTCTTTATACTACAGTTGGCAGTAGTGCTGAGCTCTTTTGCATGCGTTGTCTTGCTTAGTCCCCACATCAGCCTTATGAGGTACTAACGGGCAGAGAGATGCCTCCACCCTCCCTCCTCAGGATGAGCAACCCAAGGCAGAACCTAGCACGGGTGACCCACTATCTCAACTGGTCTGAAACTCACCAGTTTTAGCACAGAAACTGCCGTGTACTGAGGAAACTCCTCAGGCAAAAAGGGACAGTTGGTCATCCTCCTCCAGCAGAGGGCACCTTGTGAGCCCTACCACACTGCTGTCTCCGAGTGAGAGTGGGCGTGACAGGCATTATAATTGCCCCCCCACTTCCAGTTCCCTTCTACTTCCCAGCAGAAGGGAGGACACTTCTCTGCTCCTGTGAAGTTAGGTGATGCCCGTGTGACTTGCTCAGTCGAATAAAACCTGAATGGAAAAGATGCTTGTGACTTCTGGGTAGAAGCATGTAAGCACCAGTATGGGGAGGATGGGGGAGGGATAAATTAGGAATCTGTAACTAACAGATACACAGGACTGTATACAGAATAGGTAAACGACAAGGACCTACCACAGAGCACGGGAAACTATATTCAATATTTTGTAATAACCTAGAAGGGAAAAGAACCTGAAAAAGAGTAGATATATGTGTATGTATAACAATTGCTTTGCTATACACTTGAAACCAACACGACATAGTAAATTAACTATATTTCAACTAGATGATAATAAAATAAAAATTTTAAAATTAAATAAAAAAAAGACTCAGTATGTAATTCTCCATATTTCCTTCCTCTTGCCCTGGCACTGGCAACTTCTAGACAGTGCAGGCTCTGTCAACCTGAGCCCCTGAGTAAGGACCACACAGAGCAAAGCCCTTTGTGCCTATGTGCTCAGTGACTCAGTCTTGTCCGATTCTTTTGCGACCCCATGGACTGTAGCCCAGCCAGGCTCCCCTGCCCATGGGATTAGGAGTGGGTTGCCATTTCCTTCTCCAGGGGATCTTCCTGACCTAGGAATCAAAGGTGTGTCTCTTGCGTCTCCTGCATTGGCAGGCAGATTCTTTACCACTGAGCCATCTGGAAATCCCTGTTTATCTTTTTACGCACCATAAACTTTGTATATCCTTTTGCTCTGCTAAAAAAATAATAAAAGCTTAAGTAAAAAGACACCACAATATTGCAAAAAGCACTTACCCCCAGAGCTGAGGAAAATTGCCAGGGGACATGCTTCAAAAATTCCCTAATCCAGGGATTCCCACCCTGGCTGTGCTTTAGCATCACCCAGGGATTAAAACATATGATACCCAGGCCATGCCCCAACTGTATTAATTTCCTGTGACTGCAACAAATCAGCAGAAACACAGAGGTTTCACACAATAGAAACTGATTCTCTCACAATTCTGGAGTCTGGAAGTTTGAAATCAAAGTGTCAGCAGGGTTGCCATTGAAGGTGTCAGCAGCCTTTGAAGGCTCGAGTGGATTTTCCTTGTCTCCTTCAGTTTCCAGTGGCTCCAGTTTTTCCTGGGCTGTGGCTGCATAACTGCCTCTGTCTTCACACGGTTCTTTCTTCTTCAGGTCTCTCTTCTCTGACTGTCTCTTATAAGGATACTTGTTGGAATTATGCCTGACTGGGATAATCCAAGATGATCTCATTGCAGCATCCTCAACTTCATTACATCTGTGAAGACCCATTTTCCAAAGAAGGCTACATTTGCAGGTTCTAGGAAGTGAAGATACCTTTTGGGGAGTAACTGTTCAGCACACTAATAATTTTTTTAAATACTTATTTATTTGTTTATGGCTGTGCTGGGTCTTTGTTGCCGTGCAACCCACTAATAATTGCTATAGACTAGATGTTTCTGTCCTCCTAAAATTCATTTCCTGAAACCTAATCCCCAATGTGCAGTTATTTGGAGGTGGAGCCTTCAGGAGGTGATTGGGCCCTGAGGGTGGAGCCCTCATGAATTGTATTACTGCCTTATAAAAGAAGCTTCAAAGAGCTTCCTCACCCTTTTCACCAGGTAAGGACTCAGCAAGATAGGCTATTTATAAACTAAAAAGTGCGTTCTCCAGTATGGAATTTCCTTTAAAAACTAGGAATAGAACTACCATGTGACTCAACAACCCCACCACTGGGCATATACCCTGAGAAAACCATAACTGAAAGAGATGCATGTACCCCAATATTTGTTGGAGCACTTTTTTACAATAGCTAGGACATGCAAGCAATCTAGATGTCCATCAACAGATGAACGGATATAGAAATTGTGGTACATATATACAATGGAATACTACTCAGCTATAAAAAAAAAAAATGCATTTGAGTCAGTCCTTATGAGGTGGATGAACCTAAAGTCTATTGTACAGAGTGAAGTAGGTCAGAAAAAGAAAAACAAATACTGTATATTACCACATGTGTATGGAACCTAGAAAGATGGTACTGATGAACCGGTTTGCGGGGTAGCAGTGGAGATGCAGACATAGAGAACAGACTTGTGGACACAGTGTTGGAGGGAGATGGTGGGATGAACTGAGAGAGCAGTGTGGAAATATATACATTGCCACATATAAAATAGATAGCCAGTGGGAACTTGCTGTGTGACACAGGGAGCTCAACCCAGTGCTCTGGACAACCTAGAGGGGTGGGATGAGGTGGGGGATGGAAGGGGAGTTCAAGAGGGAGGGAACATGTGTATCAGTTCAGTTCAGTTACTCAGTCATGTCCGACTCTTTGCGACCCCATGAATCGCAGCATGCCAGGCCTCCCTGTCCATCACCAACTCCTGGAGTTTACCCAAACTCACGTCCATCAAGTTGGTGATGCCATCCAGCCATCTAATCCTCTGTTGTCCTCTTCTCATCCTGCCCCTAACCCTTCCCAGCATCAGGGTCTTTTTCAGTGAGTCAACTCTTCGCATGAGGTGGCCAAAGCATTGGAGTTTCAGCTTCAAGGACATGTGTATACCTATGGCCAATTCATATTGATGTATGGCAGAAACCAGCACAATCTTGTAAAGCAATTGTCTTCCAATAAAAAATTTTGAGATATATACATAATTTTTTTAAAACAAGTGGGTTCTCATCAGATGCCAAGTTGCTGGCACCTGGATCTTGGACTTCCCAGCCTCCAGAACGTTTCTGTCCTTTGTAAGTCACCCAGTCTACGGTATTTTGTTAAAGCAGCCCAAAAAGACTACGACAGAAATCAACCAATTAAATCAGACTCTTTTTAAACATTTTATCTATTTATTTTGACTGCTCTGGGTCTTAGTTGCGGCTTGTGGGATCTTCACTGTGGCACTCGAAATCTTAGTTTCTGCATGCATGCAGGATCTAGTTCCCCAACCAGGGATTGAACCTGGGCTCCCTGGTACTGGGAGTGTGGAGTCTTATCCACTGAACCACCAGGGAAATCTCTAAATCAGTCTCCTTAGAAAGTGAATCTGGGCATTAGAATTTTTTAAAATTTATTTCCTTTTAATTGAAGGATAATTGCTTTATAATATTGTGTTGGTTTTTGCCATACATCAACATGAATAAGCCACAGATATTCATATGTCCCCTCCCTCTTGAACCTCCCTCCTGACTCCCACCCCATCCCATCCCTCTCCGTTGTCACAGAGTACCAGTTTGAGCTGTATCTGTGTCATACAGCAAATTCCCATTGGCTATTTTACATATGGTAATGTATATGTATCTAAACTATTCTCTCAACTAGTCCCACCCTCTGCTTCCCCAACTGTGTCCACAAGTCTAGTTTTTAAGGTTTAGAATCTGCTAATAAAAGAAAGTGTTTCTCATGGTTAAAGGTAAGGCCGTGAAGTCAAAGAGGCCTGGTTTCAAACACTGGCTCTGTCATTCTCTTGCCATGTAACCGTGGGCAAGCTACATAACCTCTCTGCACTTTAGTTCCCTCATCTCTCAAAACAGAGATGGAATACCAGGCACACTCCTGTCAGTTACAGAGATAAAGGTTACAAATGGAAATCAGAAATGATAGATCCAATTCCCAGAGAGCTGGCTAACTGGAAACCAGGGGGAAAAGAGCAAATCAATGAGAAACAAATTAAATATATAATCCCTTGGTTATTTTTACCTGTAATTACTAAAATGAAAGTAAAAGGAGCAGATCCTGGCACTGTGCCATGCTTGAATTTGCCCCAGTGGGTCAGAGCTATGGTTGCTGCCCTCAGGACTACTACCAAAGGGACAAATGATGCTGGCACATCAGACAATACCTCTACAGTCCCTAAAGGAAGTAGTCCAGGTGGTGAAGGGAAGCGGTATCAAGGATGTGCAAAACCAAGGAACTATACCCTTTGGTTATAGGGTATAGTCTGAAGAAGCTATTTCATTTTGTAGATCAATATCATCAGCTTCCTGAACTTTTACTAAAATGTGTAACGTGCGTATGTACTAAGTCAGTTCAGTCGTGTTTGACTTCTTGTGACCCTATAGAGTGTAGCCTGCCAGGCTCCTCTGTCCATGGGATTCTCCAGGCAAGAATATGGAAGTGGGTTGCCATGCCCTCCTCTAGGGAATTTTCCCTGAACCAGGAATCTCCTGCATTGGCAGGTGGTTCTTTGTCTTTGGCCACCTGGGAAGCCCCTTCCCCCTCAATGCATGTGACTTACCTTAGGATTGGTCTTCTTAGCTTTGAATACTGTAGAGAATAAGGGCACATTTGATTAATACAGGACCCATAGCTTACTATTGAACAATCAGAGGTGGCAATATACAATCCAAACAAACAGTAGGTTGTTTCCGAAGGGACAGCTAAACTGAGGGACTAGATGAAAGCCACTGTACAGTTTATATTCACTGAGAATGTTAACTGATGACTCCTCTCCTTAAATGTTGAGTGGAACTCCCCAGATGAGGCAGCTCAAATGCTGAATATGCAGTCCATTCTGGATTGGCTTTATGATGACTGGGGTGTGCATCCACATAATATACTCCCTACTTAGCTTATAGCAAATGCTGGGACTAAGGGAGCCCCTTTTGTACAGACACCCCATATAAACTTACTTCTGCGAAATCAAGCAACAGTCCAAGAAATCGTATCAGAATTGTTATCTTAGCTTACCCCTTAGTCTAAGAAAATGGAATCATTCACAAAAGCATAGTGGAGGAAAGAGGGATAGTCAAGGGGCTAGTCCCACCAGGATGGAAATATTCATGAAGTTACTAAGAAATGGGAAGAATATGGAGGACACTGATGGGGTCAAAACATGAGGCACTACTGGAGGTTGAGTGGACTGATGGCACTCCTGCTGGTGCCCCAACATGAAAGGGCCCTAAACAAATCCATTTTATTTACTCTAGTTTTAAAATTCTAGAGAAATTTTTAAAACTAGAAGGCAAAGACAGCATTGAAAAACCCAACTTTGTATCCTTGAGGGCTAGGGCCAGCAAATTAATCTGGGTGAAAAGTAACAAAAAGAGTCAGGGTCCCTCGGTCTGATCCCTAGCTGGGGACCCAAGGCCGTGTGCATATGTGTGAGTAAAGTGACCAGAAGGTGCACACAAAATATTCTGGGCGAGTTCAAAATCTAAAGAAGGCCACGATTAGCTTGGGCACATATGGAGATGCAGCAGTGATGGGATTAAGGTAAAAGGATCAAAATTGAAATGTCTGAACAGACTTAATGTGAAGTGGTTGTGTTTCCTCCACTTGAATGTATTACTGAGATGGATATTATGTCTGACGGGAGAACCCTTTCTGTATCTTGTACTGTAAAACTGAAGGCATGTAAATTTGCCTTTTGACTCTCATTATTTGAACATACTAAATGAGAACCCATAGATTTGCTCGCCCACACAGAGGTTGTTAACTTGACACACTACTGGATGCTTAGTGGACGCAAAATGATTTCCACTTTAATTAATGACATATTGGAAGTTGGAGTGCTGGTGCCAACAAATTCTCTGTGCACTAGCCCTGTGTGGCTCATGAAAAGGGTGGATGGCTCATAGAGACCTCCAGTAGATTATCAAGGCTTGAATAGTAGTGTCATCTGCAGCTTTTTTCTTAACCACAGTCTAAAAAAGGAGCCAACTACAGTTTGCCTTCATGTGAGAAGGATCACAATTCACATTTGCTGTAAAGCCCCAGGGTTATTTGGATTTACCAGCTGACTGCCATAATTTGGATTGATAATATGCTGACATGTGTGTGTGACATGATTTTAATTACCTTTTATATATGTATATAGGTCTTCTCTGGAGAAGGCAATGGCACCCCACTCCAGTCCTCTTGCCTGGAAAATCCCATGGATAGAGGAGCCTGGTAGGCTGCACATGGGGTCGCTAAGAGTCAGACACAACCAAGCGACTTCACTTTCCCTTTTCACTTTCATGCAATGGAGAAGGAAATGGCAACCCACTCCAGTGTTCTTGCCTGGAGAATCCCATTGACGGCAGAGCCTGGTGAGCTGCCATCAACGGGGTCGCACAGAGTCGGACACGACTGAGGTGACTTAGCAGTAGCAATAGGGCTTCTCAGGTGGCTCAGTGGTAAAGAATCTCCCTGCCAATGCAGGAGAGGCAGGAGGCCCAGGTTCAATCCCTGGGTGGGGAAGATCCCCTGGAGAAGGAAATGGCAACCCATTCCAGTATTCTTGCCTGGGACATTCCACGGACAGAGGAGCCTGGCATGCTACAGTCTGTGGGGTCACAAAGAGTAGGACAGGACTGAGCACGATTCAGCACAATTAAACAGGACACGTCAATGTCCAGGAGGAGAATCTCTTTTCCAGATTCCACTGTGATAGAAGCCAACAAGTGGGTATCTCGGTGCACTCTCTTAAGGTGTTCAACCGGGTCTATGAAATGAGTGGCTCTGGGGGAGCTGAGCAGTGCTGAGATGGGCTGACTGTCTACACAATCCTCCTTCACTTGAGAGGCACAAAGGGCCAACCAGAACTGTCCTGTCTGCCAACAAGACAGGGACTGCAGACGGCTGTGAGGTATATTACCGGAGAGAAGACCCTCAAGTATACCTGGTAAGTAGAATATATGGGGCCACTACCCAGTAGCCCCAGGAGGTTATACATAGGTCCTGACAGAAATAGACACTTCAAACTGGACTTTGCATGCCCAGTGATAAATATGAATGCTCAAAACACCATGGAAGGAGTGGAGCAGAAGATACGATACCAGTTTGGACCAGGAAATGAGTTACATTTCTTCAGACCAAGGAACACACTTCACAGCTCATAGTGTGCAGCAGTGCGCAAAGAGATATCACATTTAATGGAAATATCATATTACTTATAATCCTCAGAGTAGTGGTTTGGTAGAGAATTGGCAGGGACAATTGAAACATTTACTGCAAAAATTGTGGGAGATAAAGGCATGCAGAGCTGGTTTTATGTATTTTCCTGAGTGAGTGCTCACACTCAATAGATTTCCTCTGCTTTTTTTGGAGGGGGGTGGTTAAGGGAGGGGGCATATGGAGGATGCTGGTATAACTATACAATTATTCCCCACATCACTTCAACTTTCTTTGTTCCTAACTGACTCAGTATTCTGGGACCATGGTTGCAACCATGGGTCATTGAAGCAGGATAAAGTAAGGGTGATCCTTAAGCAAGAAATTGTAACTATACCTTCTAAAACTTTATGCCAGAATTCCTAAGGGTCTCATGAGCTGCATCATGCCTTCACTCTATCTAGCAAAATTTCAGGTGACAGTGAGTGCAGCCATGTTGCGATGTGACCATACCCTATACGAACAGGGATGGACTAAGGGGGAGGCACTTGATAGGCTGGTACTACTGCCAGAAATCTGGACCTGCACAGTGGCTGAACCTAATATCCCTTCAAAAGCTGGAAAAATTTGTGTTAAAATCAAAGATAAATGGAGAGAAGGAGAAATAATAGCTGGGAGTAGAGGAATGAATAAATGGATTATGCAACAAGGGAAATCCAATACTGCATTGTTGCCTCTAGAGAGGCTCAGAGCAACAGAAGGATATTGTTTCTTAACATGACTATATCAGATGCCTGAAAGAGTAAAGCCGTATGCTTGCCAAGACCACCTCAGCTTTTGGAATCTGCAAACCTGAGTGGTATTGCTCTGGGAGACATTTTAGTCATACAGTATAATGATGAACCAAACAAATTATCCATGACTAAGTGGAACTCTAGTATGTTCCAGCATCTTTTGGCTCTTTTTTTTTTTCCAGGTAACATCTACTACAGAGAATATCAAAATAGAAATTTCCAGGAAACATCTCCCACTGGGCTATTGGACCATGTATTGTATAGCTTCTGGCGTGCTATGTAACAATAAGCCTTGACTATCAAATGCTTATATTAATAAAAGTCTATAGTTCTAACAGTCAATATAGCAGCACCATGCCCAACACACCAGTGTACCATGCACAAATACATATTCCTCTTGTTTTTGTGGATGTGTGCACGCTCAGTCGCTTCAGTCATGTCTGACTCTTTGCTACGCTATGGACTGTAGCCCACCCAGGCTCTTCTGTCCATGGGATTCTCCAGGCAAGAATAAAATACTGGAGTGGGTTGCCATGTCCTCCTGCAGGGAATCTTCCCAACCAGGGATCGAACCTGCATCTGCCTGTGTCTCCTGCATTGCAAGCAGATTCTTTATCCACTGAGCCACCTGGGAAGCCCCTTTTTATGGCTGGGAAGCTATAGAACAGAATAGAGAAAGACAATGAGTTTCTTTCTTTCTTTTCAAAAATATCTATTATTTATTTATTTGGCTGTGCCTGGTCTTAGTTGTGGCATGTGGGATCTAGTTCCCTGATCAGGAATTGAACCTGGGCTCCCTGCATTAGGAGCTTGGAATCTTAGCCACTGGACCACCTAAAAGGGCTCAAGAATAAAGGCTGTGAGATATGCCTAATCCTGCATTAGGAGCTTGGAATAGAGAACCCAGCAGAGGGCAGGAAGGTCCCCTAGACCTGCAAGACAAAAATCACTTTGTTGTAAGCCAGTTTGCTTTTAATGAGGAGCAGGATTCAGCGTAAAACAATAGAGTTTTATCACTAGCGTGAAAGCTAGCCTATTTAGGCCCATTATGTAGTACACAGGGACAAAGTCCATCCAAGTCACTGAAAATTAAAATACACTTTTATTGAATGCCAAAGGCAACTTCAAAATAAAATCCAGGATTTCCCTGGTGGGCCAGTGTCTAAGACTCCACAATCCCAATGCTGGGGGTCTGGGTTCGATCTCTGATCAGGGAACTAGATTCCAGGTGCCACAACTAAGACCCAGCTCAGCAAAATAAATAAATATTAAATAAATAAATAAAAATCTTTATTAGAAAAAAATAACAAAATAAAAATCCCACTTTTTATTGGGCTAGTAACCAAAAAAATATGCCCCTCAAATTTACAAAACAAAACGCTATAAAGTCAGCAAAAACCAGACTGGGAGCTGACTATGGGTCAGATCATGAACTACTTATTGCAAAATTCAGACTTAAATTGAAGAAAGTAGGGAAAACCACTAGACCATTCAGGTATGACCTAAATCAAATCCCTTACAATTATACAGTGGAAGTGAGAAATAGATTCAAGGGATTAGACCTGATAGACAGAGTGCCTGAAGAACTATGGACAGAGGTTTGTGACATTGTACAGGAGGCAGTGATCAAGACCATCCCCAAGAAAAAGTAATGCAAAAAGGCAAAATGGTTGTCTGAGGAGGCCTTACAAATAGCTATGAAAAGAAGAGAAGCTAAAAACAAAGGAGAAAAAGAAAGATATACCCATTTGAATGCAGAGTTCCAAATAATAGCAAGGAGAGATAAGAAAGCCTTCCTCAGTGATCAATGCAAAGAAATAGAGGGAAACAATAGAATGGGAAAAACTAGAGATCTCTTCAAGAAAATTAGAGAAACCAAGGGAACATTTCATGCAAAGATGGGCTCAATAAAGGACAGAAATGGTATGGACCTAACAGAAGCAGAAGATATTAAGAAGAGGTGGCAAGAAAGCACAGAAGAAGTATACAAAAAAAATCTTCATGACCCAGATAATCACGATGATGTGATCACTCACCTAGAGCCAGACATCCTGGAATGTGAAGTCAAGTGGGCCTTAGGAAGCATCACTACGAACAAAGCTAGTGGAGGTGATGGAATTCCAGTTGAGCTATTTCAAATCCTAAAAGATGATGCTGTGAAAGTGCTGCACTCAATATGCCAGCAAATTTGGAAAATTCAGCAGTGGCCACAGGACTGAAAAAGGTCAGTTTTCATCCCAATCCCAAAGAAAGGCAATGCCAAAGAATACTCAGACTACTGCACAATTGCATTCATCTCACACTCTAGTAAACTAATGCTCAAGATTCTCCAAGCCAGGCTTCAACAATACATAAACCATGAGCTTCCAGATGTTCAAGCTGGTTTTAGAAAAGGCAGAGGAACTAGAGATCAAATTGCCAACATCTGTTGGATCTCCCCAAAAGCAAGAGAGTTTCAGAAAAACGTCTACTTTTGCTTTATTGACTATGTCAAAGCCTTTGACTGTGTGGATCACAACAAACTGTGGAAAATTCTTCAAGAGATGGGAATACCAGGCAACCTGACCTGCCTCCTGAGAAATCTGTATGCAGGTCAAGAAGCATCAATTAGAACTAGACATGGAACAACAGACTGGTTCCTAATCGGGAAAGGAGTACGTCAAGGCTGTATATTGTCACCCTGCTAATTTAACTTCTATGTAGAGTACATCATGAGAAATGCTGGGCTGGATGAAGCACAAGCTGGAATCAAGATTGCCGGGAGAAATATCAATAACCTCAGATATGTAGATGACACCACCCTTATGGCAGAAATCGAAGAATTAAAGAGCCTCTTGATGAAAGTGAAAGAGGAGAGTGAAAAAGTTGGCTTAAAATTCAACATTCAGAAAACTAAGATAATGGCATCCAGTCCCATCACTTCACGGCAAATAGATGGGGAAACAATGGAAACAGTAACAGATTTTCTTTTCTTGGGCTCCAGAATCACTGCAGATGGTGACTGCAGCCATGAAATGAAAAGATACTTGCTCCTTGGAAGAAAAGCTATGACCAACCTAGACAGCATATTAGAAAGCAGAGACATTACTTTGCCAACAAAGGTCCATCTAGTCAAAGCTATGGTTTTTCTAGTAGTCATGTATGGATGTGAGAATTGGACTTAAAAGAAAGCTGAGTGCCGAAGAATTGATGCTTTTGAACTGTGGTGTTGGAGGAGATTCTTGAGAGTCCCTTGGACTGCAAGGAAATCCAACCAGTCCATCCTAAAGGAAATCAGTCCTGAATATTCATTGGAAGGAGTGATGCTGAAGCTGAAACACCAAAACTTTGGCCACCTGATGCAAAGAACTGACTCATTGGAAAAGACCCTGATGCTGGGAAAGATCGAAGGTGGGAGGAGAAGGGGATGACAGATGATAAGATGGTTGGATGGCGTCATTGATTCGATGGACATGACTTTGAGCAAGCTCCGGGACTTGGTGACAGACAGGGAGGCCTGGTGTGCTGCAGTCCATGGGGTCGCAAAGAGTCAGACATGACTGACTGAACTGAACTGACTGATTGCTTTTAAAGTCTGTGCCAGGAATATGCTTATAAATACTTTTTTTTTTTTTGACTGCACTGGGTCTTCATTGCTGTGGGGGATTTTCTCTAGTTGCAGTGAGCAGGGGCTACTCTCTAGTTGCAGTGCAAGGGCTTCTCATTGCAGTGGCTTCTCTTGTGCAGCACAGGCTCTAGGGTTTCAGGGGTTGTGGTACATGGGCTCTAGAGCACAGGCTCAGTAGTTGTGACGCATGGGCTTAGTTGCTCCACAGCGTGTGGGATCTTCCCAGACCAGGGATTGAACCTGTTTCCTACTTTGGCAGGCATATTCTGAGCCACCAGGGAAGACTGCTTATACATTCTTAAACATAATTGTGTGCAGTTTGATTTTTTTTGAGGGTAAGAATTTTACATCAGCAACACTGAAGCTCCACGTGAGTCAGAGAAGATAACTTTCAGGAAATATAAAATGGCCTGTCTCCTATATTTCAACTCCTAAAACTCTCTTTCATGGGCTTAAGGGTCCAACAAGTTCATCTTAAAGTAGGTTTAGGCTCCTGTATCTGTCCTCTGAATTCAGAAGACCCTGACCAATCTTGCCTCCCTCATTCTCTGAAGCTGCTGCTAAGCTGCAGAGTTTTATGGGGTTGGGAGGATGACAGAAAGCATTCCAAACCATGAAGTAAATGGTAAACAATGAAATATTGATGGCGCCAAAAAGAACCTGAGGGAGTCACAGAGGCTCACATTACGTAAAAGCCTTGTGGGTTTTGTAAAGTTGCTTAGCCATATGTTCAAGGATAATAAAACATAAGCACACTGCACAAGACTCCAATTATGAAAGATACTAAAACTTGGCAAACAATAAGGAAAAAATTAAATTCTGGGTCTTAAAAATATTTATTGTCACTTTCATCTGTTGGGAACTACAAGCAGATAAATTGAAACATTCATATTTGAAACCAAATGCCAAAGAAAATACCCCAAACTGCATACTTTAAGCAAAACTTCCAACATTTTACCGTTATTTTGACACTTACAAACTTCTCATAAAAGAAAGAAAAAAGATAGATTTGACACTTTAGGAAAACTTGTTCTTTTGAAAGAGTTTTAAAATGCATTCTTTGAGGATTTTAAGTAGCTAGTTGAGAATAAAATACTGCCACATTTAGCTTCTGGTAGACGATGTCTGAAAAATATTTTTATTTCTTTAGAAGGTTCAAAGCCAGATAATTTGGGGGTAATTGCTTAAGCATCTGGAAATATCAGCTCATCTTGGTCTGACCTCTGGGAGATTCAAGCATACATTGAGAATCACATCAATTTTTCCATTGTTTATGTAGCCACGCTTACAAGGATAGAAAAAAATCACAGGCAAAATGAAGGTAGTTTGATTTATAGGGGTAGATGAAGGGTTTATGGGTAATTTTTTTTTTCTTTTCCTCTGATTTATGTTACTGTGCTACTATTGCCATGATTTCATGTCCACATTTTCACAAACGTTCCCTGCATGATGTTTCCTCTAGAGCCAAAAAGATTCAGTGTTGTACAAAAGCAGTTGTGATATAAGCAGGTTCTTACTCAGATTTGTGTAGATTCCCTCTAGAGACCAAGATGAGAGGTCAGAATTTGAGGGATTGTAAGTTAAAAATAAAGACTCCCAGTTTAAAAAAACACTGGATAAGGTTATACATAAGTAATAATCTAAAAGAGCATATGAACCATAGGAGGGAAAATCTAGCTGTAAGTCAGAATTACCTTCAAGGTAATTTTAATAACCTTTAAAATTACCTGTTTAAAATACAGCTGCTCCAATTCCCAGGTCTTTTGATTCAGTAATTCTAGGGAAGAGGCCAGACATCTGTAATTCTTCATTTTTTAAAAGCTATTTATTTGATTGTGCCAGGGTGTTTTTGTTTTGTTTTTTTGGTTGCCCTGTGTGGCATGTGGGATCATAGTTCCCCAACCAGGGATCGAACCCACGCCCCCTGCATTGGAAGCATGAATTCTTAGCCCACTGGACAACCAGGGAAGTCCCAGACATGTGCATCTCTTCAGCTCTCCATAGACTGCAGTCAGGAGGGGGAACCTCTGTCCTGTACAAAACAGACCAGTCCCTAAAAGTGGGGGGGGAGTTACTTTTCATTTTATATCCAAACCTGTATTTGGCTTTTTTTTTCAATCTGTGGAAGTATTATTATTACAAATACAGCTTAATTTGAAATCATGTATTATAGAAATTTGTCCTTGCTAAACAAGCCCATAAACATCTCCCTTCTCTAATTCCTGCCAGAAGAGTTGGTAGATGCCTTCTCAGCTTTACTCTTTTGATTGCTAAATGCAATATCCCTTGAAACATTGGCCCTTGGAACCAGGTTAAACATCAAAATTGTCTGAGAAACTTTTCAAAATAGAGATTTCCAGGCCCCTGTCCCAGGGAGATCTAATGCAGAACATCTCGGGTAGCACTAGGGCTTTATTTTTTGTTGTTTGTTTGTTAACATTAAAAAAAATGTATTTATTTGGCTATACGAGGTCTTAGTTTCAGCACATGGGATCTTTAGTTACAACTCTTAGTTGTAACATGTGGGATCTAGCAGGGGTCGAACCTGGGTCCCCTGCATTGACTCTTAGCCGCTGGACCACCACGGAAGTCCCCAGGAATCTGTATTTTGAAAAGGTTATCCAGAAAGTTCTATAAGGCGTGGGATCTTCTGCCTCAGGAAAGCTGGCAGACAAAGCATGTCCCAAGCCAGCACTGACACCTTCGAGACTGGGGACTCAGGACAGGTTTGGCCATAGTTGGTCCTCGGAAGAAGAGAGGGGGCTGGCAGATACTACCTGTCTTGTGGGAGGCAAAGAGGAGGAAGGGCAGCCTTGAACCAATTCTCCTTCCCTCCGGTTTGCCAGGCTCTAGCCAAAACCTTGAGCTGAACAGATTTTAACTACATCTTTTATCCTTTCACAGGCTAGACCCCAAGTTATAAAATACAGTAAAATCCGTTGCCTTTTGACGATTTTGATCCTTTGGGACTTTTTTTTTTCTTTTTTTGAAGTATAGTTGATTTACAATGTTGCCTTAGTTTCTGGTGTATAGCCAAGTGATTTAGATACCTAAATAAATAAATAACAAATATTGATATATATGTAAAATATATATATATTCTTTTTCAGGTCTTTGGGACTTTTTTTAAAATAAATAAAGTCTGACAGAAACTTCCCAACCCAGGGATTGAACCCAGGTCTCCTGCATTGCAGGCAGATTCTTTACCAGCTGAGCCACTAGGGAAGCCCAAGAATGCTGGAGTGGGAAGCCTATCCCTTATCCAGGGGATCTTCACAACCCAGGTATTGAACCAGGGTCTCTTGCATTGCAGGCGGATTCTTTATCGGCTGAGCTACCAGGGAATCTAAGGTGAGAAGCAGAGCATACTAAATTGTAAGTTCTCGAAGGCGAGGGGCAGGGTCCACCCTCCAATTTCCCAACTCTGATGGCACCTACTGAGGAGCTGGTGGACACCCAGTGTGAGTCATTTGCTCATAAACAGTCCAACAAGCCTCCTGGTTTTTATTTCTAGCTCTTCCTCTGAGTTCAGTGGGATAAGTCATCCCTTCAGGGTCTCAGGTTACTTTTTTGGCTTATCAACAAGAATGTTTTCTGCAGAACTTTGAGGATAGGACTTCCATGAAAGTTGCTAGAAACTAGAAAACTTTGTTAAATATGACAGAATCAGTTCTAGATATAATCAAGGTAGAGTGTAGAATAAAAATAAAGCAGGATAGTTTCTCAAAATCCTAGAGAACTTGTGGAAATAGGGCCTGAATGGTATTTATTTAAAGAGCTAGTGAATCTGTTCACAATTGTAATGTGATATAAACATAAGTCACAAGATAGTATCAAAGCTTAGGAGCATTTCTTCAAGTCAACCTTTTAAAGACATGTTTACTATTCAGACATGTTTACATCTGCATGGATACGCTCAAACAAGATACGTAGATTAATACGTATGAAGGCAACACTTAAGTGACATTTACTTTCGCTTTTGAAATGGAACCCTCTCCTCCTCTTTAAGCCACATATTTTGGTTCCCAGTAACATTTTTTCCTTCAATTCCACTCACTGGGTTTAATTTTTTTAAGTGCCTTTCTCCACCAGCTTTCAAATAAATTATTTACCCTTCTGAAAATGTTTTAAACATCAATCCAGCCAAAGCTGATGTAAGTGAACCCAGGGGTATTGACAGCACACAAACTGAAAGTTTTTTTTCCTAAATGGGACTACAGAAAAACAAGGAAAAATTGATAGGAGAATAGACTTAATTCTCCTTTTCCGAGGAGGAGAAATGAGTCAAGACAAATTGAGGCATGATGAGATCTTCCTAGAGTTTTCATTTTCCACCTGGAGGCAATAAATAACATATTACAGATGCCTATTACAAATGGGCAAGTCACTAACTTGCAAAAGTTAACTGTTGAATAGAAGAATGTTAGGATACTTTATCAAAAAAAAAAAAGAAGCAAATATTGCAACAAGATACAGTAAATATTTAGTATGATTAAATTAACATAGAGGATTTAATTAAAGAAGGTTGAAAAGAAGTATCAGCATATCAGCATAAATTTCATTTTTAAAAAAGTCTTGTCTGTAGCAAATGACCAAAGATACAAATAATGAACTGTGATTTTTCTCAAGTTCACAAAGCAAGAATAAAATTTTCCAGACCATTTTACCCTAAGAGAAATGCAGAAATGGATACAGCTTCGGCCAAAAAGGGAATTGTATACTGAGTTCCCACCTGTATTTACTAAAGTGCTCCAGGAGAATCAACAATAAACCTTTGACTGCTGTTTATCTCACCACAGCTGGATGCAAAGTAGCCAGAAAGACGGTAGAAAACACAGTAGAAACAGGGCCGAACTTCGTGGAAGCAAGTGTGGGCAAAGTAATGAGCTGGGATCTGTTCCCACAAGAAATGTGTATATTTTTATTAAATCTGTGACTTGAACCAAAGAAATGCCTCCAGGGACTAGGAATCAGGATTCTTTTGAATGCTTCAGCTTGTGATGAGCTATTAAAGAAAGAAAAGTTGATACAGGAGAACTTATTTTAGTTTTCTACCTGCAGATTCCAGATCCTTGGTTTCAAAATGAGAAGGGCCCTTAGAATTCACAGAACCTAATTTTTCCTACACCTTATTCTCTAGTTTCCAAACTTCCTGTCTGCCCTCAGAGCCTCAGTCTGGTCACTTGCTAAGTACCCTCTGCTGGCCAGTGCTCTAGTACTGCCCTGCAGCCCTCTTAGTGGCAACAATTTTGGTCAGCGGGATCCTGAGATGAAATTAAAAATCCTTCAACAAGCCACCTATTTCCATCTACACACATGCGCGCGTGCGCGCGCACACACACACACACACACACACACATACACACACACATCCTTACCTACAAAGGACACAAGCAAGAACAAATCTCTCATCTAAATAGTAAAATGACAAGCGATTACTACCTGGTGCATGGGCACAATGGAAATATGTAGCTGCTGCTGCTAAGTCGCTTCAGTCGTGTCCGAGTCTTAGCGACCCCATGGACTGCAGCCTACCAGGCTCCTCCGTCCATGGGATTTTCCAGGCAAGAGTACTGGAGTGGGTTGCCACTGCCTTCTCTGGAAATATGTAGAGTAACCATGAAAATACAGCGTGAAAGACAAAAGCAATGCAGCACTGTGAGAGTGAAAGAACAACAAACTTGGGGGGTGAGGAGCGGGTAGAGGCAGATAAAATATTCTATTTATTTACGGTGGAGAAACCTGACAAACAATACCTCAGCCAGAAGATCCAGGTCAACATCAACAATGATGTCATGTTGATGGTAGGTACCCTTGATATGATGGGATGAAAATTATGCTGTTACCTCTGTGGTCTATTCCCAAAACACATAATCCCAGTCTAGTCAACAGAAAAACATCAGCCAAATCCCAGTTGAGAAACATTCTCTTAAAATCCCAGTCCTCAAAACTGCCAAGGCCATCAAACACAAGGAAAGTTTGAGAAAGTGTCACAGCCAAGAGGAGCCTAAAGAGACATGACAACTATCTGTAATATGGCATCCTGGGTGGGATCACTGAAGAGAAAAAAGGCATTGGATAACAACTAAGGAAACCTGAATAAAGTGTGGCCCTTTAGTTAATAATAATGTATCATTATTGATTCATTATTTGTCACAACTGTACCATACTGATGTGAAGTGTTCGTAACAGGGACACGGTATTTAAGAACCCTCTGTATCATGTTTGCAGTTTTTCTGTGAATCTAGAACTGTTCTAAAATTAAAAGTTTATTTTTAAAAATTCTATTTATGTGGTCCATACGCTAGTGGGTTTGAAGTCAGAGAGATCAGTTGATAATCTAGTTTCATCTCATCAGCTTTGTAACCCTGGATGCTTCTTGCCTTCATTTACCTCAGCTCTAAGTGTTGTAGAATCTGAAGGGCATCCAAATACATCATCCCCCAAACAGCTCTTTGGCATAGTGTCATTCTGATTATTTTATGCTAAAGGCAATTAGGAAACAGCAGACAGACATAGAAAGAGCTCTCTGCCCTCTCCCTTTCTGCCTGAAATCAGGGCATAAATTTCCTTTTGTAAGGATGTTCCTCGCCCCAAAACTAGGAAGAGAACTATCTTAATCACTGGAGAGGGTCAGAGTCAGCATAACAAATCTTACTAAAAATCTCTTTTCTATTGTCCATTTCCTAGATAACTTCCCACAATTTACCACCCCACCACCCCCACCAAGGGGCCCCAACCCTCTTTTGTTTATCTAATCACTTCTTCACAATTCATCACTCTTTGTTAAAATGATAAATAAACCTTCAAATCTAACCACGTCTTTGGGTTTTCACTTCTTTTCTGTGAAGCTCCCATGCATGTAAGCTGTTTAGTTGATAAGTCATGTCTGACTCTTTTCTGACCTCATGGACTACAGCCCACTAGGCCTCTCTGTCCATGGGATTTCTCAAGCAAGAATACTGAAGTGAGTTGCCATTTCCTACTCCAGGGGGTCTTCTCAACCCAAGGATCAAACCCACATCAGTGGCATCTCCTGAACTGGCTGGTGGATTCTTTACCATTAGCACTATCGGGGAAGCATCCCACGCATGTAAAAAACTAATAAAATCTGTTTCTTCCAATATTCTGTTTTTTGTCAGCTTAAATCATAGGCCCTAGGAACAGAATCTAAGAAGGTATAAAAACAGTTTATGTTCCCTTATGAAATCAAGTGAGAGCATACAAACTGTATGTGGAATTATAGTAAGAGCACAGGAAGCTTCGAATTATTCCCTATTTGTATGACTGTAGAAAATATCTTCTTTAGAATTCTGTTTCTTCATCTAAAATCTAGATGGAATAATAGTGCTTTTATCTCAAACAGGTGTTATAAGAAATACCTGAGATGATAAAATGATGTGAAGTGTCCAGTGCCACTCAGGTCATGTGAGCCATCACGCGGAGTCCCTGCTGCAGAGCTGACTTTCAGTCGGTGACTATTCCCTTCTCTTGCTCCTCCAGCCCCTGCCCCTAGAGGCAGAGGCATCACGGGGCAATATCTCATCCATAGCTTTGTTAGTTTAAAAACCATATTTTATCCATCCAGTTAGGTGTGATCAGGGCCAGGGAAACTGAGGCACCTTAGCCAAACTTTCAAGAGATTAGCTCACAAACCAGCAAGCTGATGCATATTAAGTTTCTTCGTAAATATGATGGTCAAAGAGACTATGTCTGGCTGTGAGGTTGGTTTCTTCCAGTCGGAACATTCTTGGGGAAACCATCTTAGGTTCAGAAGACTGCTCAAGAATGAATGGGATAGAGTGCAAAGAATGTTATGGTCTTGATAGAATGTGTAGTGAGCTCTGGGTAATTAATGTTTGCATCCCACTGTTAGGAACTGAGGGTTTCCTAGGTGGCACTAGGGGTAAAGAACTTGCCTGCCAGCGCAAGAGACATAAGAGATGCAGTTTCGATCCCTGGGTCAGGAAGATCCCCTGGAAGAGAGCATGGCACCCCACTCCAGTTCCCTTGCCTGGAGAATCCCCATGGACAGAGGAGCCTGGTGGGCTACAGTCCTTAGGGTCACACAGAGACGGACTGAAGTGACTTAGCATGCACGCATGCACACACCATTAGGAACTGAATTGTGTCCTCTCAAAATTCACGTGTTAAAGTCCTAACCCCAGCAGGTGACTTATTTGCAGATGAGATTTTAAAGAGATAGTTAAGGTAAAATGAAGTCATCACAGCTACTCTTTTCCAGTACAACTATGTCCTTATGAGAAGAGGAGAGGACACAGCCAAGCACAGAAGGAAGACCACAGGAAGACGCAGGGAGAATGAAGACACCTGCCAGCCAAGGAGAGAGGTGTCAGAAGAAGCCAATTCTGCTAATACCTTGACTGTGGACTTGCAGTTTCCAGAACTATGAGAAAATAAATTTCTGCTGTTTAAGCCACCCAGTGCATGATACATTGTCATGGCAGCCCTAGCAAGTAGCACCCTCAATGTAGAGAAATGCCTAGTGAGCCCGAGAAAAACTCTTCCCACTCCCCAGTTTCTTCTGTTTTCCTCTGTAATCATGGCATATACTGAGAGATGTTATAATTCATTTGTGCAAATTAATTTTTATAAACTTATTTGTAGAAATAAATCTTTTTGTAGAACTATATATAAGCAGATAATTAGAATCCCTTGTTGAAATTAAAAAGCCATGCTATTCTTTATGACAGTCTCCAAGTTCATCCACATTTCTACAGATGACTCAATTTCATTCCTTTTAATGGTTGAGTAATATTCCATTGCATATATCGTATATATGTACCACATCTTCTTCATCCATTCTTCTGTTGGTGGACATTTAGGCTGCTTCAATGTCCTGGCTATTGTAAACAATGCTGTAAAACATGGAGTTTGCCAAAGTAGATTTCTTTACAAAAAAAAAAAAATTGTGTGATAAAACACATTTGGAAAAGACCACACATCATGGCTTCTCTTAGACGTACATCACGTACTTTAACATATTAATGGTTCAAGAAGTGCTATGATATGTGTTTCAACATGATTTAGTTCAGTATCTGCAGAAAGTATTTGGTCATGAAACTCTTTCTAGTAGGCATCTCTTTACAATTCCCTTTGAGGAATATTGCTCTGGTCTAATGCTTCTCACTTACCCATCATCACTTAAATGTGCTATTTCCTCAGAAGTTAGTTAATGTCATCCTTTTTACTCCCATGGTTTTTGTTTTTCTCAGGGCAACATTTCTTGGCTGTCTTCCCAGATGCCCAAACTTTTGTTCTTTTACTCACACACGATGGAAAAGTAAAATTCTCCAGCAAAACAAGGCCAAAGGAAACTTGGAAACCACTGGAGTTAGTATCATTATCTTGTCACGTCAGTTAACTGTAAAAGTTTCAACAGGAACCCAGAGAATATGAAAGAGTATAAGACACTCCTACTCAATAAAATGTACTTTTTAAAAGACCATTTTTTGAGGCTTTCTGAGGATCTCTAATTTTAGTTAATATCGTCAACAGCTAGATAAATAAGAGAATTAGGTGGGAAACCATCTGTTATCTGTGTGATGACTGAAGAGGCCCTCCTGCAAATTAAAATTTATCCTATCTCTAGCCATCTTCAACTTGAGTTTTATCTTGATTATAAGAGAATACCTCAGACACCTAATGTGAAGAGCTGACTCATTGGAAAAGACTCTGATGCTGGGAAAGGTTAAAGACAGGAGGAGAAAGGGATGACAGAGGATGAGATGGTTGGATGGCATCACTGACTCAATGGACATGAGTATGAGCAAACTCCAGAAGGTAGTGAAGGTCTGGGAAGCCTCGAGTGCTTCAGTCCGTGGGGTCACAAAGAGTTGGACACGACCTAGCGACTGAACAAAAACATAAGGGAAAATGTAGCTCAGTGAGTTGAAAGTCACTGTTACTTATAATCGATTTCTGTCTTACTACTTGGCCAAATGACCAAAAAAGAACCACTATTCCTGTTTTAGTCTATTCTCCACCTTCATCTCATTTAAAATACTGATAGTCATTTCAGTTTCTGCACCTTGGGAGACAGCACCTTCTGAAAAAAACAGATGATCAGCTTGAGCGTAAATATAAAACTTCATTTTCTAAAATAAGCAAGCTAGGATGCAACCTACAAACCTGCTAAATGCCTCTGTGGAATTGCAAGTAAAATTAGAAAAGCTGCCCAGAATTTTAGAAATGAGAGAGAAAATGATGACTCTCACATGTAACATCCAGCCCCTCTCATTTTTCTGTTGCAGAAGAGATTTGGGACTAGAGTGGAAGGGAGATGGTGTGATTCCCAGCAAGGGCAGGCACAGTCCCAGACACCTGGCTTCCAATGTGGGCCAGGCAGCTGGGTGAGCCTTGGCCGTTGGGTCAACCCCTCCGCAAGGCCACTGCTCCTCCATGAGATGCCATCATTGCTGCTGTGCTTTCCTTATCGATGGTTCCAAGCATTGGAAACATGAGTGAGTCAGTGCTGACAGAGGTTGGTGGCTGAATATTCTCCTAGTTTAGAGGCTGTTGTAAAAAGCAAAGCCCTAAGGAGGCAGGAAGTGATAGCAGGACACAGCTGGAGAGATTTTAAAGAGAAGAGTGAGAGGTGTATCTTTGTGATGTGTAGAAATTCCTCTAAAAGTCATTTATTCAAGACAATTTCACAAGCCAAGACATGCCATCTGTCCATTTCACCTCCCCTCTGCTATCTCCTGAAACATCTTCAGTTTCCTTACTGTGGTGTGTCTTTCATGCCCTCTCCAGTTATCTAAGGAAGTCCAGCCCTGATCTCTTCACTGACCCTTTCAGAAGACTGTGGTTGTTCTCCATTGCCTTTGAGGTCAAGATTGAAATCCTTAGCATGGCTCAAAAGACGCTTCACAACTTGACCCCATCCTGTTTTTGCTGCAGCTTCTCCCCACCAGTCTTCAAGCTTCAACGTTCACTGCACCACCACTCAACCCTTGCCCATTACAGCATAGAAATGAAGCATTTGCCATTATGGCAAGGGAAGGGTCCCAGAAGAGCTTAACCTCTGCATTTCTTATTGGAACCCTGGCAGGCCATGGCAGGTCTCCAGGAGCCCTGTTTACATAAGGACCAAATGACCATGAGAGAAACAAAAGAAGAGAAAAAGAAGTATTGGCGCCAATATTAATCCCAGAAACCCTGGCATTTAAGGCTATCCCAATATAAATGGTGCTTCAGTTGGAGGTTGTAGAAAAAAGGCTGTGCTTTACTGGAAAGCTAGACATTGTCTAGAGGACAGCCCTCGGGTTATCTGATTCTAATCTTTCATTGCCTTTGAGCTATTTTACAGTCTTTCCAGTTGTAAGTAATTGATAGTAATGCAAGATGATTTACATAGATGTGCAAATTCTGTCCTGTCTGGTAGAGGTCCAATTGATTTCCCTATCCTCTGTGGAAAAATCAGTTTGCTTCCATTTACACATTCATTTCAATATTTCTGAGCTATAAATATGTCTCTTTGAATTACAATGCCTACCTGGTTCCTTCATTGATTAATGAGTAAAATAAAATCTTTAACATATATACATGCATGCATGCTCAGTCACTCCAGTCATATCCAACTCTTTGAGACCCTATGGACCATAGCCCACCAGGCTCCTCTGTCCATGGGGTTTTCCAGGCAAGAATATTGGAGTGGGTTGCCATCCCCACCTCCAGGGGATCTTCCCCACCTAGGGATAGAACCCATGTCTCCTGCATCTCCTGCACTGCAGGCAGATTCTTTACCGCTGAACCACCAGGGAAGCCTTTTAACATATATATGTACATTAACAATGTATATATATATTTATATAAATTCATAATATATATAAGAGAAGGCAATGGCACCCCACTCCAGTACTCTTGCCTGGAAAATCCCACGGATGGAGGATTTTCCGTCCATGGGGTCACTAAGAGTCAGACACGACTGAGCGACTTCACTTTCCCTTTTCACTTACATGCATTGGAGAAGGAAATGGCAACCCACTCCAGTGTTCTTGCCTGGAGAATCCCAGAGACAGGGGAGCCTGGTGGGCTTCCGTCTATGGGGTCGCACAGAGTCGGACTCGACTGAAACGACTTAGCAGCAGCAGCATAATATATATATATATACAATATAAATATGTATATACAATATATAAAACATATATACATATGTAAAAGATAATTAAAATTAAAATCATGCCATACACACACATCATAACACACATCTTACATGTGTGTGTGCATGTGTATGTGTGGTGCATGTGGCATGATTTTAATTTTAGTTATCTTTAAATAGAGAGTAAGATGCTGTCTGACCCCACCCCACCCAAATTTCTTCCAAATCAACCCAGAGAGAAATTGTTTCAGAATCTTCAGGGAGTTGCAGGAGGCTAAGGGAGTAATGTCACTATTTCAGGATTTTATAAAAGTTGTGAAACATTATTAGTGGATGAGAGCTTCTTCACTAGAGAGGCAGCACCAGCAGGTCAACAGACACCCCCTGTCAACATCAAAAGGCAGAGGGTCCCCAGGGAAGTCAGAAGTGGGGCTGCAAAAGCAGTCAGGTTCTGTGACGCGGCAGCAGTGGGTTGGGAAGAGCCAAATCCATGGCTGACACTGAAGGATGGTGATGGACATTAGCCCCAACCTGGACAAAGCAGAAACAAAACACATAGGAAAGCATGAGCCTGAGATCTCGGCGGGCCTTAGACTTACAGGTTTTTCTTGTCATCACTGATAGTGTTACCCACATTCTTTGAATAACCTCCTGAAGGCAGATGAGGGCATCAAGCTTTAGGTTGTGGGCACATGTGCTAAGGTGCTTCAGTTGTATCTGACTCTTTGCGACTCCGTGGATTGCAGCCTGCCAGACTTCTCAATCCATGGCATTTCCAGGCAAGAATATTGGAGTGGGTTTCCATTTCCTTCTCCAGGGGTCTTCCCGACCTAGGGATCAAACTCACTTGCATCGGCAGGTGGGTTCTTTACCACTAGCGCCACCTGGAAAGCTCAGGTTTAGGTCACCTTGTGCTATATTCAAGTAGTTCTCATTATCTTAGTACTCATTATACAAGAACAAGGGATACCAGGTTATGTAGGAAAGCAAATATTTTACAATAAAAAAAGCCCTCTTTCACTGCCCTTTTCTTTAAATTACCCTTCAATCAAGCATCCCTCTCCAAACACACTAGTATCCATATCAGCCATCAGTCAAAGACTTGAGGTCAGACTCTCGTCAGCTGTCAGAAACTGTAAAGGGATCTGCCATTTTCAGTGACATCTCTGACTAGGAAGACTACAAAGAAATCAATTGCAAAATGAAATTGCAAGTCTTCTAAAAGATGAAGGTTCGTGAAGCACTGAGTCTGACATTGGAGAACAGTTTGAATCACACACAAAGCCACGACAGGCAGGAGTAAGCAGTTAATAACAGAGAAAACTGACCAGATTTGGCAGGCATTATAGATGACTCATTCAGAATCTCCCAGCCCCTTCTTTTCTTGCCTATTCCTACTTTAGAGGCTGGAAAAACTTAAACAACCTCTCTCTCTTTCTGTCCTGCAGCCAACAAGAACCAGACTGCCCAAGTTCAAATCTGACTTTGTCTCTTCCTACCTGTGTGATCCTGAGTGAGTCACTAAAGTCTCTTGCCCTCTGTTTGTTCACCTGTAAAATGTACCTTATTCATGCAGTTGTTCTGAGGATTAAATGAATTAATATCCTTGAAGCCCTAAGAATACCTCCTGACAAATAGCTTACTGTAAGTGTGACCAGGAGTCTAACTCTGATCTAGAAGTAAGGTCACACACATGCACCCCGCTTGAAGTGGAAGTGAGGAGACGTGATTTGTAGCCCCACAAACACAAACAATTTTGCTGAAGGAAGCTCTGAGTGCTGGGCTGCCCAAAGCACTAGAGATCCATTAGCCCTGCTCAGTCACCAGGGACAGCCCGGAGCAAAGGTCAAAAACCATCCACTCGCCAGTGGCCCAAGGAGAAGCTGTATAACTCTTGGACTATTGAATTCCAGAGCCGTGGCCACTGTGCTCTTGGAAGTTTAGCCCAGAGCCAAACCAGGGTGGAAAGTTCTTTTCTTCCTCCCCTGATATTCCTTTTACATTTTCTTATGCTTTAATTTTCTTAGCCCTATATTTAGCTGCATGAAATTGTGATAAACATTCTTCTTCCCCCTGTAGCATCCCTCTGTAACTATTTGAAATACATAATCCTGCCAAATCTATCATTAGCAAAACAATTTTGCCCTACTTCAGCCACACTGTCAAGTTCCTACTATTTGCATGGCTCGCACTCTCCTCCCTTAATAAGTCTTTTTGGTAAGCCCCTCCATTTCTTTTATCTTGCTGCTTGTACTTTCCTAATAGTTTCTCAATTTTTCTGCTCCCTACTGCAGACTCTTTAGGGACTCAGCTTGGCGTGTGTTCATGGGCAGGCAGCTGAGCTGAACACAGTTCTCAGCTAACCTCGATCCCTCATCTGTTTAGTTTTCTCTAGAGCCTAGAGAAGAGCAATTGCACCCAAGCCTACAGCAAAATCAGTGCCAAGAACTAACAGGAGGCCCCCTGAGCATAAAATGACAATTTCAAACTGAGGAGATGTTTTTCTAACCATTTCCTGCCTTCTTCAATTTCTTCCATCCCATCTATATTCATCCTCCCTAAAGATAAAAATAAAATAAAATCTGGTTATAGAATCACTGAACGTTAAGCAGATTTGTTCAAACAGGTCATAGAGCTTCCATCTTGTGCAAAATTTCCCATCTGAAGAGAACAGGTATGCAATCCACCTGTGAAACTGATAAAAAATTATTTCGTTAGTAAGTGAGCCAATTCAAAGTAGATGTATAGAAGGGACCATCAGGGGTAACCACTGGAACTTGAAATGATGAAGTATTGCTATTACCAACACTGTAAAGTTGGGGCTTTAAAAGCATCCCAAGGACTTCCCCGGTGGTCCAGTGGTTAAGACTCCTTGCTTCCACTGCAGGAGGCATGGGTTCGGTCCCTGGTCAGGGAACTAAGATCCCACATGCCATGCAGCACAGCAAAAATTAATAAATAACAAAAAATAAAAGAAAATTCTCAGTTGTCTTTTTTTCTGTGATCAACAGTCTCGAGAATATTGTTCAAAGCATAATTTTCAGTTTAAAATATTATCAGCTAGCAAATACTTTGAAAAAGAAGATAAACCAATGACCAAAAAGCACACTATAAAAAAAAAAAAAGTTTAACATCATTAGTCATCAGGACACACAAATAAAAACTACAGTGGGATAAAACTATATACCTACTAGGATGGAGATAATGTTTCATTCTTGTTCAGTCACTCAGTCTTGTCCAACTCTTTGTGACCCCATGGACTGCAGCACGCCAGGCTTCACTGTCTTTCACCATCTCCAAAAGCTTGCTCAAACTCCTGTCCATTGAGTCAGTGATACCATCCAACCATCTCATCCTCTGTCATCCCCTTCTCCTCCTGCCTTTAATCTTTCCCAGCATCAGAGTCTTTTCCAATAAGTCAGCTCTTCTCACAAGGTGGCCAAAGTATTGGTGCTTCCCTTTCAGCATCAGTCCTTCTAATAAATATTCAGGGTTGATTTCCTTTAAGATTGGCAGGTTTGATCTCCTTGTAGTCCAAGGGACTTTCAAGAGTCTTCTCCAACACCACAGTTCAAAAGCATCAATTCCTTGGCACTCATCTTTCTTTATAGTCCAACTCTCATATCCATACATGACTGCTGAAAAAAACATATTTTTGACTATACGGACCTTTGTCGGCAAAGTAATGTCCCTGCTTTTTAATACACTGTCTATATTTGTCATAGCTTTTTTTCCAAGGAGCAAGCACCTTTTAAGCATGATGGAGATAAGGATAGAAATAATGGCAAACCCCATATTCTGAGACAGAGAAGGCAATGGCAGCCCACTCCAGTAATCTTGCCTGGAAAATCCCATGGACGGAGGAGCATGGTAGGCTGCAGTCCATGGGATCTCGAAGAGTCAGACACGACTGAGAGACTTCACTTTCATGCATTGGAGAAGGAAATGGCAACCCACTCCAGTGTTCTTGCCTGGAGAATCCCAGGGACGGCAGAGCCTGGTGGGCTGCCGTCTGTGGGGTCACACAGAGTTGGACACAACTGAAGCAACTTAGCAGCAGCAGTAGCAGCAGCAGCAGCAGCGTATCCTGAGATGTGTCCTTCCTGAGTTAGGGTGCCATGGACTAGCGCTTTGGAGAAAGTTAGCCTCCTTGGGTTCCCTGTTCGATTCAGCCTTCCCAGGCTTTGTGTGTAGCCCTAGTAAATACAGTACAGTTGGAGATGACTCAAGTCTCTAAATCTCATTGTAGAGATGATGTCCACTCCACTGACAAGACTGAGCTCCTCAGGGTCAAGGACCCTGGCTCTTCCATCTTTGTCTCCTCACTGCCAGGTGTAACTCATTAAATGTATGCTGACTGTATGAAGCAAGGCATTTCATATGTTACTGGCACATTAAAAACAAGGGACTTCTAGATTGCAGTCATAGAGCAACCTAATTTTGCTTGCCATGTCTCTATAGATTCCTCTGGTGGCACTATGTTAAGAAAAAGTCAGGAAAGTCCTATAACTTCTCTGTCCACCTCTCAAGTCACAAATCCAGTCTCAGATTCAGTATTTAACATGTGTAAACTTGTATACAATGCAAAACTCCAATGTAATTTAAAGTTGAACTATTCCCCTTGGGCAGGTGGCTGCCCAGGATCTGCTGACAACAGAAAGTCTCAATTTGGGGAAAGATGGTGCTTGTCTGTTCTTTGCTCCTGCCTTGCTGGTTTCTGCCTCCTCCGTCTAGCCCACCAGGGTTTCTGATCTCTCCAGGGTCTGAGGGTCATGGGAAAGTTCTGAGGTGACTGGCTGTGTTATCTGCTGGCTCCAGGCTTTTGAGTCTGGCAGGGGTTTAAAGTCAATGCTTCCTTTCGTGAGTATTTTGTGGGTTCTTCAGAGAGCTTTGCTCCCCCTCAAAAGAAAGCATAGATTATTCAACATGCAGCTATCTTGCCCTGGGTGAATTCAACTCACTTCCGCTGGTAC
The DNA here is from genome assembly GCA_024291935.2 of Okapia johnstoni. NCBI lineage: Eukaryota > Metazoa > Chordata > Mammalia > Artiodactyla > Giraffidae > Okapia > Okapia johnstoni. The sequence continues at coordinate 34,448,785 of CM044323.1, read as the reverse complement.
TTGACCTAAGATATTAATTGGCCCTAGGAATGCAACCAGACCCTTGCCTCCTCTCAGCTCTGTTTGCCCCTCAGTGGATCTCTGGGATAGGACCAAAGATGACCCACGCCAGCTCTCTCTAGTGTTGTGACCTACACTTGGTACACAGGTAATGTGTGGTCTTAGCCTGCCAGGGTCTGTGAGTGACATCCGATTCCAACCTGACCCCCTTTTGCATACCAACAAAGCTGTAGGCTAGCCTATCACTCAGCAATGAGATTCACTTCTCAGGCCAGAGTTGATCCCAGATCACTGTGACCCAACTGTAAAGACCTCCACTGTAGCTCTCCTGAGGCCCCTTGCACTAGACTTAAGATGGAAGCAATCCTTACCCCTTGGCTGGGATCAAATACCCAGTGAACCTCATGTGAATTTCCAAACATCCACTCCCCAGCTCTCTCTTGTCTCTGCTCCCTTCAACACTTTCAGTTCACTTCAGTTCAGTCGCTCAGTCGTGTCCAACTCTTTGCAACCCCATGAACCGCAGCACACCAGGCCTCCCTATCCATCACCAACTCCCGGAGTTGACCCAAACTCATGTCCATTGAGTCAGTGATGCCATCCAACCATCTCATCCTCTGTCGTCCCCTTCTCATCCTGCCCTCAATCCTTCCCAGCATCAGGGTCTTTTCCAATGAGTCAGCTCTTCGCATGAGGTGGCCAAAGTATCGGAGTTTCAGCTTCAACATCAGTCCTTCCAATGAACACCCAGGACTGATCTCCTTTAGGATGGACTGGTTGGATCTCCTTGCAGCCCAAGGGACTCTCAAGAGTCTTCTCTAACACCACAGTTCAAAAGCACCAATTCTTCAGTGCTCAGCTTTCTTTATAGTCCAATCTCACATCCATACATGACCACTGGAAAAACCATAGCCTTGACTAGACGGATCTTTGTTGACAAAGTAGTGTCTCTGCTTTTTAATATGCTGTCTAGGTTGGTCATACCTTTCCTTCCAAGGAGCAAGCGTCTTTTAATTTCATGGCTGCAATCACCATCTGCAGTGATTTTGGAGCCCCCCAAAATAAAGTCAGCCACTGTTTCCCCATCTATTTGCCATGAAGTGATGGGACCAGATGCCATGATCTTAGTTTCAACCCTTTACATGCTCTTAATGCTGGAGAAAAGTTCAAGAGTCTGTAAGCACTTTTCTGCTAAACCCTTTGGAAGCTTGCACGTTGTTATGTGGCATCTATTAGTTCTGCAGTGGTTCAGCAGTTACACATACATTGAAATGAACTGAAGCATAAATGCTATTAAAGTAAAAATAATTTGCCTGCCTGGTGAAGTGAAGACTGGCTGAGGAGCTGTCATGACTGAATGCCCCCAAAAAACTCACATGTGTGCTCTGACAACTTCAGGGTTGCAGAATGGGCCCTGCAAACTTGAGCTCAAGCTTCCTGCAGATGTATGATCAGAAGGCATTCCTCCCAGGGGAGTCTGTAATGGCCAAGGCTCAGTGAGAACAACTGGCCCCACCCTGCAGCCTTCCTTGGCCATGGTGGCAGGGGACTTTGGGGTCCGCTGACAGAGTACTTCCCAGCAGCCCCTGTGGCCCCTGTTGAAAAAGTGAAGTGTTAGTTTCTCAGTTATGTCTGACTCTGGCCCCTGGACTGTAATCCACCAGACTCCGAGACTTGGTTGTAGGTATGACACAGGCATTTGAGAGGTGACAGTGGTTTAGGACAATGCGGGGCAATGAACACCTGATGGAACTTCATTTGGAAGATCACTCCATTGGGAGTCAGGTAAAGGTGAGGAGATTTAGAGACACAAGTGACAGTTCTACAGACCACTGGGCAGTGGAAGTCATTACAGCTGCTGGGGTTCAGCACACACTATACCCCAAAATATAGTATCTTGGCATTTTTATTAATATTTTAATCTGAAGGAGTTTGAGAAAATGGCAGAAGCAAGAAGGTCACCCTGACTTTGTCCCCCCACCCCACCCCCACCCTTGTCACCCTTCTTCCTTGAAACAAGTCATAAAACCCTCACATGAGAGGTGCTTTCCTTATGTCTGGAAAAAAGGAGCATCCTAATCTCCAAAGATGAAGGGATGTTAAGGAGAATCCTAACAAATCTGCCTTGCTAACATTCCCTTCAGTTTACTACCATTACCTCATGTTCCTTAATCAATCACATATATACGGCTGCCCACTCTTCATCAAAACCTACCATGAAATAGAGATCTGGCTGTTTCTTTGAGTCTTTGTTTTCTTATAAAAGAGTCCACGTCCTATAAAACTTACATTAATAAACGTATATGCATTTCCCCTGTTAATCTGCTTTTGCCAGTTCAATTTTCAGTCTCAGCCAGCGACCCCAAGGGGTGGAGAAAAATTTTTTCCTCTTCTGCACACCTTAGGATTCCTTTCTCTCTAACACTACAGGTAGTTGTTCAGGATCCTGAAAAATAAAACCCACAGGAAGATCCAGGACCAGGCTTTTCCCAGGATTCTTGCCCCTCATCCAGGCTTGGGAAGTGGATGAAACCTCTAGGAAGGAAATCACGAAGCTTTCTTCATTTCTGGAGCCAAGGACCTAAGGAGCCTGTTCTTGGCTTCTTCGCACCTGAGCCACCTACCAGAGACACTGCCCAAACCTCCCATCCAATAGCAATCTCCCATGATCCTCTGCCAAGTTTCCAAAGAGACTTCCCTTGTGGTCCAGTGGTAAGAGTCTGCCTGCCAATGCAGGGGACATGGGTTTGATCCCTGGTCCAGGAAGATCCCTCATGCTGCAGGGCAGCTAAGCCTGTGTGCCACAGCTACTGAGCCCATGTGCCCTAGAGCTTGTGCTCTGCAACAAGAGAAGCCACCACAAGGAGAAACCCACGCACAGCCACTAGAGAGTAGCCCCCACTCTCTGCAACCAGAGAAAGCCTGTACAGCAACCCAGCACAGTCATTAATTAATTAAAAGAAGTCTCCAAGAGTTTACCCCCAAATCCTCACTAGCTTTTGTACTATTTTCACTTGTCCAGATAAAATTTCAAACACTCCCTCCTCCTCTCCTGGGGAGGAGGCAAGAAAGAAGGAAACATCCATCCAGTATTTCTGAGCCCAAAACAGGCTAGTCTCTTTTCTCCTGATCTTAACAGATAGAATGATTCCCAAGATCTTATTTGTGAAGGCTGAGATAAAGAGGAGCAGGGAGGGCAGAGACATCAGAGGACAAGACCAAGAGGGCCAAGAACTATTGGCAGTGAAGGTTCAGGCTGGAGAAACCCTGATGACCCAGGAGTTCAAGACCTATCAGGTATGGGACAAATGGTGTAGGGGTCAGGATGGTGCAGAGGAGCACTGTGGACTTGGACCAGAAGTTGTTCCTCAACTCTCAGGTTAGAAGCCTAGCTTCCCCATGGATTAGCACCAAGACAGTGGGTGAAACAGTCCAGACTCATGTATTATCCTGCCAAGCTGGATTCTGCAAATCTACTCAGTTGCTGTCTATGACAGCTAGAGATTCTGCACCCCAAGTATCCTTGTTTGCATGACTCACCCAGAAGCAAAGCAAAGAACAGGACTGTGGGGTCCCAGCAAGCAATGTAGATAGAAACTCTTTCATCTGTTTGAGTGGAAGGGAACTAGGAGGACTTTATATGGAAAGAGCATTAGATAATTGCATGTCCGACTCAGACATTTTTGTGACAAATGTTCAAAGAAGAGACACAGCTTTAGGCTTAATGAGTGAATGAAGGAACCATATTTATTTTTTCTTTTGTTATAACATAAATCTTACATTAAAAAAGAAAGTTAAATGACATGGAGTGGCAAGTGATAGTGTTACCCATTAGGATTTGATATCAAAGTAAATTCTAAGTTTACCAATATTTATACTAAGATTTTACCTCTCCAGATATTCTCCCAGTGAAAACTTCAATCTTTTGACTTCAATATTAGGAATTATTTTTTTTATATATTTTTACCCAACTTTCAAAGGTTGCACTCCATTTACAATATTATAAATTGTAATTTTGAGTGTGGCTATAGTCTCTGTGTTGTACAATACATCCTTGAGCCTACTTTACACCCAGTACTTGGTACCTCCCACTCCCCTACCCCAACTGGTAACCACTAGTTTTTTCTATCTATGAGTCTGCTTGTTTTTGTTATATTCACTATTTTGTTGTATTTTTTAGATTCCACATCAATACCCTATCAGTTAGATAATATTAGAATATGTCTTTTAATTTATTTTTAATTAGAGGATAATTGCTTAACAATATTGTGTTGTTTTCTACCATACAACAACATGAATCAGTTGTAACTATACATATATTCCCTCTCTTCTGAGCCTCCCTCCCAACCCCCACATCCCATCCCTCTAAGATCTAGAATATGTTTTTTTAATCATCCCTTTTATGGGTCTTCCAGTTGTTTGAAGTCTAACAATCATGCCTTAGACTGTATTTCCTTAGTGCATCCTTCATAAGCTTAAGCCAGTAGCTAGGAGGAAAGAAGGAAGCTCTTAAATTAGACTTTCCTATTCAGAGGGTTTGTAATTCATAATAAGAAAATAACAAGAGCCTAACAACTAATTTATTTTATAATGTAAATCTTTACAATTTTAACTCATTTTGTGAGTGTGAGTGTGTGTGTGTGTGTGCATGTGCGCGTGCAAGTGCACATGGGTGCCTGTACCTGTTACCTGAGACTTGGTATCCCCTTGGATTTCAATTACAAATTCTGAGCATTTTGAGTGGTGTATTAGGTATTCTCTGCAGTCAGATTTATAGGAAATTGAGCTCTTTTCATTCGAACAAAAAATGAATCCAATGCCTTTTAATGGGATTTGTATTCAATTAGTCTACAATTGGAAGGAAGAGTCTACCAATGAGCATAGTCTGGATAACAGAATTAAACTCATTTAACTCAACCTGATCCTAATTTTCCCCTCCTAGAGCACAGTATATAGTGCAGACAATTCTGAACTTTCTTTAATCTTCACAGTTTTTTCCAATTTTGTGCCTAAAAACAGATACCCTTGTATGATTCTATTACCTAATATGATTCTTCTTTCTTACATGAGAAGAGATCTTAATGTAAGTAACTCATTTGCTATCATTAACCTCTAGCCACAAGTGTATAGCTTTCTGCATTTGCACAGAGGCCTCTCGTCAAAAGGCCAATTTATTGTTCAAGGTGACCTACAGCAGTCTCCATGGACTCAGGTAGATATTTCTCCTTCCAATAAATGAGGCTTCATAGTTTCAATCAACTTCTATAAAACATACAAGGTCGCATAAGTCATAAAATTTATATAAATAGTGACAAAAACCCTCACATAAAAACAAAACACCTTTAACCTACCCCTGCACAGTTAAGCCATATGACAATGAAACAGGGACTTTAGTAGACAGCTCCATCTCTGCAGACAGCTTCTTGTTGAAGTTGCAGAACTGGAGTTAGATTCAATAGGACTTCCCTGTTAGTCTAGTGGTTGAGAATCCGCCTGCCAATGCAGGGGACATAGGTTCAATCCCTTGTCGGGGAAGATTCCACTTGCCTGGTGGCAACTAAGCCCATGTACCACAGTTATTGAGCCCACACTCTAGAGCCTGTGCTCCGCAACAAGAGAAGCCACTTCAACTAGAGAGTAGCCCCCACTCACCACAACTAGAGAAAGCCCTTGAGCAGAAAGGAAGACCCAGTGCAGCCAAATAAACAAGCAAATAATTTTTTTTAAAGAATTAAAATAGATGGTTAAGGCTGGCTTTTGAAAATAACATCAGAAACTTCCCTGGCAGTCCAGTAGTTAAAATATCACCTTCCAGTGCAGGGAGTATTGGTTCAATCCCTCGTTAGGGAGCTTTGTTCCCACATGCCTTGTGGCCAAAAAACCAGAACATAAACAACAGAAGTTATACTGTAACAAATTCAATAAAGCCTTTAAAAATAGCATACATCAAAAAAATCTTAAAAAAAAAAAAAGAAAGAAAATAACATCAAATACTGAATAAAGACGTTTCCCACCAAATAATGTTTGTGACTAAATATGTTTGTTCGAATGATCGTCCCTCTCAGGTTTCCCTCGTCAAATGTCATGGCCTTGGTCATTCTGTTTTATGAAACAGTGGCAACAAAAATGACAGCTAAAATTACAGGGTGCTTGGGCCTCTGGCAGGCAAAGGTAAAACCTGATTTTCCTCCAAGTCTCCCCCCTACGATAGTGCATCAACCAACCAGCATTTGCTGTTAGGTTTAAGCATTTGAAGGGAGTGGGTGTGTCACTCAGCCCCACAGGGTGACATTTTCCATTATTTTTACAGTGATTTACGGTGACCCAGGGCCCTGACTTCAGCCTCGAGGGGTCAGACCCTCAGTCTTGGGAGGGTCCCAGATTTGACTGAAGTTTGACTCATGTTCACAGAAGCTGACGTACATGTTCATGTACTAATTTCCAGTGAGAAGTAGAACTCTATAGTGGCCCAATGTGCATGTCAGCTCAAGCAGCTGTTGTTCCCCAGAAGCAAGAGAAGTCAGTATGTTGTTGTTGTTGTTCAGTCACTCAGTCATGTCCGATTCTTTGTGACCCCATGGACTGCAGCATGCCAGGCCTCCCTGTCCTTCACTATGCCCGGAGTTTGATCAAACTCATGTCCATTGAGTTGGCGGTGCCATCCAACCATCTCATCCTCTGTCATTCCCTTCTCCTGCTTTCAATCTTTCCCAGCATCAGGGTCTTTCCAAATGACTTGGCTCTTCACATCAGGTGGCCAAAGTATCAGAGCTTCAGATTCAGCATCAGTCCTTCCAGCGAATATTCAGGGTTGATTTCCTTTAGGATTAATGGGTTTGATCTCCTCACTTGTCCAAGGAAATCTCAAGAGTCTTCTCCAGCACCACAGTTGGAAAGAATCATTTCTTTGGCACTGAGCCTTCTTTATGGTCCAACTCTAAAATCCATACATGACTACTGGAAAAACCATAGCTTTGACAAGACGGAACTTTATCAGCAAAGTGATGGTGGTTGCTTGGTCAGCATGGCTTCAGAGCAAGGGATGGGAGTAACATGAGTTGAAGGCTTGGTCCCAGCAGATATGAGTGACTCATTGGACCAGTTCTACAATAGTCATTCCTGTCCTGCACCCTGGCTAGGCACTCTTCTCCCTGGATGGTGTTTGAGTGGGCAGCACTAACAGTTGCTTCAGGGACTGTCCTTGTTCTAATCTCCATGGCCAACCAATCCCCTCTTAATGATACTTTCTTTCTTTAGAGCATTTCTTACATTTGATCAGGGTACCTGCAGTCCGGGAGCCAGCCTGTGTCTTTGAGATGAATCTGCACATCTCTGTTCTGAGCCCTTTTGGACTCAGAAGATGATGTATTTCCCCTTTTTCTGAGTGTGATGAGGGAAACACACACTGTTCACGGGTACCTCCTTTTAAACCCCATATATATCACCGAAGGAAACCAGAGAAAAATCCCTAGAGATCCTGTATTATCAGGAAGCTGTGTTATCTTAGAGAGGAATGTTCAAGGTTAGGTTGTCATTGATTCGGTGGAGAGGAGACAAAAGTCATGGTAGATGTGTAGGAAGTAGTGGAGGATAGTGTGGAGTGGAAGATAGGCATGAGGCTAGTGTGGAGTGGAGATTTTATCTGAGCAAAGACAGGGAAGCCTGGCATGCTGCAGTCCATGGGGTCACAAAGAGTCATACACGACTGAGCAACTGAACAACAACAACAAGGAGGTAGGCATGTCTACATTCTCTAATAGTCCGTAGGACTGGGAACTTTTTTCTCAATTTGTTGGCAGTAATTGCTCCATAAATATGCAGGAAGAGCAGAGATGAAAGAAATAAATGTATTTAGAGTTAAGGATTCACCTGAAATAATTTCATTTTGGGTGGAAAGAATAATAAAGCCACAATTAGAAGATCTGAGTTGTGTGATCCAATGTGTGACCAGGGAGCAAATCAGTTCAGCTCTTTGAGCTTGGTTTCCTCATCTGTAACGCAAGGATGATAATTCTCACCCTGTTCACTTCAGAGGATTACTGTGAAAAGCAGGTACAGGAGTGAGTGGGAAAGTTGCTTTGGAAAACATAGTATTCTCAGAGGGTGGTGGTGGTGAGGGCAAATATCTTGGCTCCTTTGTCCACTAAGGAGGTGAGTTGCAAGTCTTTCTCTCTGAATTCCCCATCTATTATGCAAGATCATGGGGAAGGCTGCCTTTGACACTGGGGTAGGGGTAGGGAGCTGGAGCAGGAAGAAGGGTTTCTCGCCCAAGATTACAGACTTGCCAAAATTAAGCGAGTGAGCAGAGCTGAGAGTCAAATGAAAAGCTGAGTTCAATTTTTTTTTGTTTTTAAGAGAGAGAAAGAGATTCCAAACAGGACAACAAAAGTGAGGCCTCAAAAGCAGAAGGGAGAAGCCAGGAATCTTCAAGCCAGATGCTAAATACAAGCACACTCCTAGAAAAGAGCGACTGCCTGGGGATGATTTTTTTTTTTTGAACCGTTATATTGAAATACAACTTATATACCACATAACCATTTAAAAGTGCAATTCAGTGCTTTTAACATTTTCACACAGTTATACACCTATCACCACCATCAATTTTAGAACATTTCATCAACTTAAAGAGATAATCCATACCCTTAGCCATTATTCCCTAGCTTCACCCCTAGGCAACTAGTAACCTACTCTCTGTCTTTATAGATTCGTCTGGCATTTCCAATAAAGAGAATCATACAATATGTGGTCCTTTGTGAATAGTTTCTTTCACATAGGTGTGTTTCCAAGGTTCAACCAATACAGTAGCATATATCAGTACTTCATTTCTTTTTATTGCTAGATATCACATTTTGGTTACCCATTCAGCAGTTATGAACAGAACTCTATACCTGACCAAACTATCATTAAGGCTGAGGTCACAATAATGACTCTTTCTGGGTTTGCAACATGCTGGTATTTTCAACCCTGTTAAAATATATCTAAGGCTTATTACGTTGAAGAAAAAGACTGGCATTCCAATCGGTTGTTAGCCACATGATTGATGCATTTCATATCCAGATATGAAAAAAAAAAAGACAGTCCATGTTATTCACTTAAAAATATCAGTGCTAGGACTTCCCGGGTGGACCAGTGGCTAAGACTCCACACTCCCAATGCAGGAGACCCAGGTTCTATCCAGGCAGGGAACTGGTTGCCACATGCGACAAGTGAAGATCCCATGTGTTACCGCCGAGATCCAGCACAGCCAAATAAGTAAATATTTTAAAAAATATACATATCAGTGTCTCTGCTTCCTCTCAGGGGCAACAAGCCTTAAGGTAAAGGCTCGCTGGCATGCTGCAAGGGAGTACTTATGTGATTATGCTGGTTTCATTGACAGCCGTGAGAAAATTAAACATTTCACTAATTCTCCTTAAAAGAAAACTGTGGACCAGTCCATGCAGTAAGGGACTCTTTTTTTCTTACACGACTTTGACAGAGTCAATGATTCCAGCTCTTTTTCCGGTGGTGAGAGTTGCACTGAGGCCCCATCTTGAGACCTGAATACCTGAAGCTGTCCTTAGTCACTCAGTCATATCCGACTCTTTGCAACCCCGTGGACTGTAGTCCAGCAGGCTCCTCTGTCCATGGGGATTCTCTAGGCAGGAATACTGGAGAGGATTACCATGCCCTTCTCCATGAGATCTTCCCAACCCAGGGACTGCAGGTGGATTCTTTACCATCTGAGCCACCAGGGAAGGTTGAATGCCTAATGGCCAATCACTGAAGCCTGAGCTTCCCTGGGGTGGGAGGCCTAGAGCTCCCACTGCATAAAAAGTCACAGACATCTCGGCATCTACTCTCTTACTATTTCCTCCTTAGCTAGGAGAGCCCCAGACACCAGGTCCTAGATGTTTATGCAAGATGGTCTAGAATTAAACAATGCAAGGTTGGGTCCCCTCTGGTTGGAAGCCCTGATCCATGAAATAAGTCTACTCAAGAGGAGGACTATAGACAACAAAACTGGTTCCACTTTCCTCAGATGTGGGGGAAAGCTGAAAGCAAACAAGTAACATAGGAAGACATGGCTCTTCCAGCAAATATTCACCATTGGTTGAAACTATCATTTCTGATGGTTTCCAGCTTTCAGCCTGGGATTTTTCCCCCTTAGCTCTTTAATGATTTCTCTTCCAAAAGACAGAGGAAATAGGACTGCTAGACAGATATTCTTATCTAAATTGCATGCTTTTTGTAATTTGTGGTTTTCTGAGTTTATAAGTAGCACATTCCATGCAAATTTGAAGGGAAAGCAAAGTCAAAGAACAGTAACTTTCCATTCTGATTTAATTACTGCATCTGTCATTTTCTCATTCTGGAAGTTTCTCTTTCATACATTTAAATATTCTGAATTGGGGCATCATGGTTTCCTTCTTCTCTGTGCCATTTTTGTCTCTATTCAACTGTGAGAAAATGCCTCATTTGTCTTCTTGCTTAACTTAGCATCAGCCATGTCCATAGCATTTCCAAATGCAGTGGTTGTATCTTTTATCTATAAACAATCTTCCTGCCCCCACGCCTGCTCTTTTCTTATCTGCTTTCTGCCCTGTCTTGGGTGCAACATTCCACTGACTCTCTGAGGATACAATCAGAGGTGGTTTAGGGCTTCCATGAGAGTTGGACTGTGAAGAAAGCTGAGCACTGAAGAATTGATGCTTTTGACCCATGGCGATGGAGAAGACTCTTGAGAGTCCCTTGGACTGCAAGGAGATCCAACCAGTTCATCCTAAAGGAGATCAGTCCTGGATGTTCATTGGAAGGACTGATGTTGAAGCTGAAACTCCAATACTCCGGCCACCTCACGTGAAGAGTTGACTCATTGGAAAAGACCCTGATGCTGGGAAGGACTGGGGGCAGGAGGAAAAGGGGACGACAGAGGATGAGATGGCTGGATGGCATCACCGACTCGATGGACATGAGTTTGGGTAAACTCTTGGAGTTGGTGATGGACAGGGAGGCCTGGCGTGCTGCAGTTCATGGGGTCGCAAAGAGTCGGACACGACTAAGCGACTGAACTGAACTGAATGACTTCCTAATGACAGGAAGTGGGCTGCCCTGGTGGCTCAGACGGTAAAGAATCCACCTGCAATGCAAGAGACCTAGGTTCAATGACTGGGTCTCCAAGTTTGATGACTGATTCTCCAAGATCCCCTGGAGAAGGGAATGCCTATGCACTACAGTATTCTTGCTTAGAGAATTCCATGGACAGAAGAGCCTGGTGGACTACAGTCCATGGAGCTGCAGAGTCAGACACAATTGAGCAACTTTCACTTTTTAGATTTCAATGGCTTAAAGTATTAATACTTTCAGAAGGAAATATTATAGCTTTGATTTCTCAAGACAGGCACCTCTTTTGTCTTAAAAATATATTTTAAATATGTCCAGTGGTTTTTCTCCACGTAGAGAGGCTGTTCCTATGTGTCCAGCATGTATTAGGTGAGATAAATTCTAGCAGCAATTGTGTGGCTTCCTGGTCAAATCCCACAGGCCTAGAAAGGGAAACAATTTGAGATTTTCTTGAGTTCTGCTTTTCCAGATTAGTCTGCTTACAAGTGGTTAGTAGGTGGGGCCTGGCAGCTGGTGTGTGGCAATTGTGTCCTGGGTAGAAGTTCCTTTTCTGGCACTTCCCTGGTGGTACAATGGATAAGAATCTGCCTGCCGATGCAGGGGACATGGATTTGATCCCTGCTTTGGGATAATTCCGCATGCTGAGGAGCAACAAAGCCCAGGAGCCACAGTTACTGAGCCCGAGTGCTGCAACTACTGAAGCCCACATACCTAGAGCCTGTGCTCCACAACAAGAGAAGCCAGTGCAATGTAAAGCCTGTGTACCTCAACGGAGAGTAGCTCTTGCTCACTGCAACTAGAGAAAGCCCTTGCACAGCAACAAAGGCCTAGTGCAATTTAAAAAATAATTAATTAATTATAAAAATAAAATAAAATAATTTTTTTAAAAAACATTCCTTTTCTGGGTTTGTTGGGCAGCCCAAGATCCATGGGTACCTCTGATGGAGGTAGTTTCTCACCAGGCAGGACCCTGGTGCTGGTGAGATTGAGATCTCACACCCACCTCAGGGCCTCCCATCGCCATTTCTGACTCTCCTGTGGATGTTCATCCCTCCACCTTTTCCTCCTGTAAGATGAGGGGTTTCAGAAGGGACCTGCTTGAGCTCCCTCCCTGTGGCACAAATATCATTACTTGCTGCCCAGTATCTGTCCCCCTTCCTCCTTGCCTACAGAACGCTGATTTTGTTCCTTGGGGCCATTGTGTGAAACCCAATGTGGACCATGCTTCACTTAAGCTAGTGGTTCTCCAGGAAAGTTAAGAAAATGTGTATTAGAAGTGTGTATGTAAATGTCTGAACCATTGAAGGGGGTACCAGAGAGTGGGGGCAGGGGTGATGGATGCCCTGCAATGGGAATTCCCTGGCATAAAGGCCAGCCCCGAATATCCTCCTATTGCCCACTGGAAATTCATATAGATGAGGAAACTATTCTCTGTGACCAAGAATCTAACTCCATTTCACATACAAAGTATCTGTTCTGTAACTTTAATGAACACTGACATTTTCCAGGAGTGCAGCTATTGCATAAATTGAGAAATGATTGTGCTGTGCTTTATTATGTTTTTACTATGTTTTGAAATTCACAGGAGCTGTTCACTATTACAGAAGATTACATCACTGCTGGGAGTCGCTCTTTGTATTTGAGTTGACAGCGCCACACCCCGACATCAGTATGCCTTCGTAACTGTCACATGTGATTATGTCACAGAGGGAATGTGAGTCCCTGTGAATAGACTTAGAAATCAAAGATTATTAAGCACGAGGAGATTCGTGGCACAGGAATCTGACTTAAATTTATAATGAGTCATTTTCAAAATGATTCCATGTTTGTCATCCCATGTTTGAAATTTTTGCTTGTTTGTTTAACATAATGATAAGAAATTTATTTGGGGGTTGCCTGTTGTTTTTCACCCTTATTTCGATCCTCTTGCCGGAATTGTACCAAACACCTTCTCTACAGCCTTTTTCCCCCCTTTTGTTGGAGTTATTGGAAGAGGTATTCATTTATTTATTTATTCATTTATTTTTGAGGTATAGTTGATTTACTCCACAGTCCCTTTTGGGCTTCCGTGGTGGCTCAGATGGTAAATAATCTGCCTGCAGTATGAGTCACCTGGGTTCGATCCCTGAGTTAGGAAGATCCCCTGGAGGAGGGCACAGTAACCCACCCCGTTATTCTTGCCTGGAGAACCCATGGACAGAGGAGCCTGACGGGCTGCAGTCCACAGTGTCGCAAAGAGTTGGACATGACTAAAAATGACTTAGCATGCATGCACAGTCCCTTTTATTATGGTTTTTTTCCTTGAATATCTTTTATTAGAGTGCTTTTTGAAACAATTTTGTAGGTCCTCAATGCTAAGCATAGATCTTGAGATATGAAGTCTTCACACTAGGAGAAGGGTTTTTTTGTGGTACTTCCCCAGTGGATGTTCCATGTCATAAAGAAAGAATTATTTTTGATGCTGCACTTAGCAATAAGGCTCAGCTCACTTGAGAGGATATCCTAGTCTTCATTGTCTCCACTTTAACATTCTGTAATTTGTCTGGACAGTTAAGGTTTTCCCTCTCTCTCTCTTTTTTTTTATTATATTCAGACAAGTCTGGTTTGTTACTACTTAAACTTGCACTGGATTTTTCTCTACCTCTTCTGTGGAATATCTTCTGATCTTCTTTCTCTTTTCTTCTCAACTATTCTTTTGAAACAGGTGCAACGTCTGACTCTGACAGTCTGTCTACTGGTGGAGTCATACCGAGTCAATTATGCATCGAAATGTACACATTGTATCATAAATTATTTTCCTCTTATTTCTTATTTTTATGTTGCAGCTAGGGCATTATTTTCAAATGGTGGCTATAAACAGGTTATATGATCTAGTCATTGCCTTTCAGGATAAAGGATTATTATGAAATTTGAGGGGGTTTTTTTAAAGGTAGGAATAAAAGAGGGTATTTATTCTGATAAGAATGAGTCTAAGGCAAACATGAAAGTCCTGTTCTTCACTGTCCAGCCTCCCTGGTGAGGTGGCAGAGGTATGGGGAGAATGCAACTCAGTTCATCAGTGAGATCTAAGCAGATGTCTGCTGGACAGAGGAGTGTGGGAAAGCCTTGTGTTCTCTTGATGAAAAGTGACATAAGTGGTTTACCTGCCTCCCTTCTCTTTTTGTTTCCTGGGATGCTGATGCATGGCTGGAACCGCAGCTAGTGACAAGATGATGAGTCAAGGATGAAGCCAACATACTAAAGATGGCAATCTGGAAAGAGAAAGTATCCAAGTGCTTAGATGATATTTTTGACCTACTGAACCAAAACAAATAACCACCTACTTACAAATATTTAATCATGACGGCCACGGTCAACTGACTTTTCTGTTACATGCTTCAGTCAGTCAGTTCAGTCGCTCAGTCATATCCAACTCTTTGCGACCCCATGAATCACAGCACGCCAGGCCTCCCTGTCCATCACCAACTCCTGGAGTTTACCCAAACTCATGTCCATCAAGTCGGTGATGCCATCCAGCCATCTCATCCTCCGTTGTCACCTTCTCCTCCTGCTCCCAATCCTTCCCAGCATCAGGGTCTTTTCCAGGGAGTCAACTCTTTGCATGAGGTGGCCAAAGTATTTAACCAACATAAACTATCTACTCCTTTACCTACACTGAATCCTGCATTGGTCTCACCTGTAGCTGCCACCCCAATGACTGCAGCATCTTAAATCAGTAGTGGTTTGGTAATCCTTATTCTAAAAAATCTGTGAATGATGTCTCTTCCAGTGTTTGTGACTATGCTTGTGGAAACTGAACATATTCACTCCAGAGGGCTCTGTTTTGAATGCTAATTCAACCTTATGAAGAAACCATAGGGAGGAACTCGATCCAATGATTACTACGCTTTGACACCATCTTAGAAGGCAGCTGGGCAGTCCTCACATGGCCTGGAACCCTAAGTGGCTGAACCTGAAGTTTCTGTAGAGCAGCATGTCACCACAATTTTGTCATCAGGTAACGCTAGTAGCACAGATTAAAATAAAAGCAAATCTATTAACCCTGCTACTGCAAACACTTCAAGATAATTATTTAAGTGAAGTGGTTTTGCCTTAATTATTGAACATGATTCAATTAAATTACATTTGATTACCCATAACTTTTGTTCAAGGAGCACTTCATATATAGACACCTCTAATCAGAGCACAAAGCGCTTAGCCAAATATTTAATCTCGTTAAATGGAAGTGAAAACCATAATGCATGACATTCTTT
This sequence comes from Okapia johnstoni, assembly GCA_024291935.2. Taxonomy (NCBI): domain Eukaryota; kingdom Metazoa; phylum Chordata; class Mammalia; order Artiodactyla; family Giraffidae; genus Okapia; species Okapia johnstoni. The sequence continues at coordinate 34,433,429 of CM044323.1, read as the reverse complement.
TTGTTAAGGGAAATCTTCAGCCATTACATCTGGGTAAGACCAGGCTTTAGAAGTAATGAGTACATACCAGTGTGCACTTGGAATATTTTGAGGAACATGGAAAAAGCACCCAAACTATATTTGTTCTCCAAAAAAAAAAAAAAACCTTGACATCCTTGTTCTAAAATATAAAATACTGGAAATTATAGGGCAATTCATTTAATCCTTAAACAGCCAGGAAAAAATACAATAGGGACTTTAAGAGACAATTTGCCATAGGACATAGAAGCTATTTTGTCCATGAAATAGATCACTGGCCATAATTTGATGGAAAAAGATTTAGTGGACACTCAGGAACTGGTTATTCTTTCAGTGCCTGGTTTGCACCAGGTCTTGTGTGTTGATATTGACCAACCTCCATAATGAAAGAGACATCATCCCTGCTGGTGTCTGTCCCTAAATTGGTGGCCATCAACTGGCTGGGGCAGTTGCACTGACCAGGTCAAGTTGAGTCTTGGGAGACAGACACATCAGGGGTTTGTACTCTGTTCTGAGGCTGCAGAGAAGTCACTGGAAATTTTCCCTACCGGTCTTTGTGTCATTTCGGCATTGTTAAACTTCATCTCTATGACGGCAGAGATTGGACAGAGAACAAGCAAGAATAGAAGCCAGGAGTCCAGCGAACAGGTATGGAGATGGGGTCAGAGGAGGAGACGATGAGATGGTTTGGAGAGAGACTGAAGAAGCAGACTTGAAAGGACCCAGTGAGCTGATGGACATTGGGTTAGGATGACTATGATTCATACAGTGAGCATTACTTGGTGCCCAGGAAGCTAAATGCTTTAAGAAACATAAGCCAGGAGTTCTGGAAGAACATTACATTTCCCCATCTTCACTTCATGATTGAGGAACTGGAGACCTAAAAAGCTGGTAAATGATGTTCCTACATCACTTTGCCTGAAAATGCAGCTTCTATCTTGGCTAGTTGGCACTTCAGGCTTCTCTCTGTTTGGGGGTTCTGTTTTTCATTCCCCTGCAGCAAGCCTTTGCCATACAGGCTACTAGATTGAGAAGCCTTCAAAGGAAACCTCCCATGGCCTCTGTGCTGGGAGATGAAGAGGATAATAATGTCAGTTGATGATTTGTTCCCATGTGAGGTCTGGGCTAGATGCTATGGTGGTGGTGGTTTAGTCACTAAGTGTGTCCAACTCTTGGGACCCTATGGCCTGTAGTCTGCAAGGCTCCTCTGTCCATAAGATTTCCCAGGCAAGAATACTGGAATGAGTTTCCATTTCCTTCTCCAAGATGCTATATATTATCTTATTTAATGATATTATCTAATTTATTTATTTAATGATATTATTAAATACCATTTTTATTTATTTAATGATATTATTAAATATCATGATTATTTATTTAATGATATTATTAAATATCATTATTATTTATTTAATGATATTATTAAATATCATTATTGTTTATTTAATGATATTCAGTGCCTGGTTTGCACCAGTTCTTGTGTGTTGACATTGACCAACCTCCATAATGAGAGAGACACCATCCCTGCTGGTATCTCTTTAATGATATTTAATGATATGTTAAATAATATCACTATTCTATTTAATGATATATTTAATGATATTTAATAATAAATATGATATTTATTTAATGTCTCTAATGATATTCACTTATTTATTTAATGATATTATCTTATTAAATATATTATCTTATTTAATGCAGAACTATCTCTGTTCTGATAAAAAAAAAACAACTGAGATTCAGAGAAGTTAACTGATGTGTCTAAAGTCACATGGTTAGTAGTTGGTGAGGTCCAACTTCAGGTCCCTCTGGTTCAAAAGGACATGCACAGCTTTACACCATTGTCTGGTGTCCCCTCCAAGCAATATCCATAGTGGGATGTGAAGACAGGGCCATCCCCTTTTTACCATTATAAAACAGCACGTGGCTAAGCCCAGTTCCACCAAAATCAATTTTAAGCCTATGTGCATCTGTGATCACTCGCTGTTGATGGGTATATCAATTAACACATCTGCTGAAATTTAACACTTTAGTCAATCCTTGGCAAGCATTATAGATCTGACCTTCCGCCCACTTAAAGAAGTGTGGAGGCCTTTTCCACTGTCAGATACAAATGAAATCCAGCTGTCTATGACTTTAACCCCAGGCCAGATGTTTTAAATGTTAAGTTTCCTGCACACTGTATCCTTTCATTAACCATTTTTTTAAAGTGCAGGCTGCAACACATTAGTGATCTTGAAATCAATTTGGTGGATCACAACAGCCTTTCAAAACATTGGAATAGAATTGACTAGAATAGAGCTGAACAAAAAATATCAGAGTGTATTCCACTGAGTGGCTCAGATGGTAGAGAATCTGTCCTCAATGCAAGAGACCTGTGTTCAATCCCTGGGTTGGGAAGATCCCTTGGAGAAGGGAATAGCAACCCACTCCAGTATTCTTGCCTGGAGTATCCCATGGACAGAGGAGTCTGATGGGTTAGAGTTCATGGTGTCGCAAAGAGTCGGATAGACTCAGCGACTAACACTTTCACTTTCACATCCCACTGAGTAAAGGGTGTTATTCTGTGACACTTGCATGTCACTTGTGTTTGTATGCGAGGACAAAGATTATAGTTCTTACTCTGAGTTGTGGTTTTAAAAAAAGGAAAACCACTGCTTTGGAGGGCTCTGTCATCCCTTTATGGTTCTTGAAAAAGCAGTTCTCTCTGCCCATGGGAGAAAGTTAACTTACAAACAAAGAAACAGAAAGGAAAGCAGTGGAAGGCGGAGTCTTCAAGCAGGCAAGAAAATAACAGATCTCTATAAAGGGAGATGTTCTTGTCAACAAGTCACCCAAAGCCAGTGTCCTCAGAGAGACTCTCCCATGTACAGTAAATGATTTTGTTGTATCAACTTGACTTTCTCACATTTTAAGATTGCTTTGGGATCCTGCTTTGTGGATACTCAACAGTTTGGTTTTCTAGATGTTGCAGCCTGAAACAAAGATGTATGTGTGCTTCTTCTTTAACTTTTTATGATGGAAAAATTTTAAGCAAACAAAAGTAGTCAGGAGAACTATGGAGAACAGTATGGAAGTTCCTTAAAAAAAACTAATAATAGACTCACCATATGATCCAACAATCCCACTCCTGGGCGTATATCTGGAGAAAACCATAATTCTAAAAGATACATGGACCCCAGCGTTCATTGCAATAGCCAGGACATGGAAGCAGCCTAGATGTCCATCAACAGAGAAATGGATAAGGCAGATTTGGTACATATATACAATGTATTCCATTACTCAGCCATGGAAAAGACTGAATTAATGGCAATTGCAGCGACATGGCTAGACCTACAGATTGTCATGCTACGTGAAATGAGTCAGAGAAAGACAAAGATATGAAATCGTTCATATGTGAAATCTAAAAAAACGATACAAGTGTGAAGTGAAGGTGAAAGTGTTAGTCGCTCAGTCATGTCTGGTTCTTTGTGACCCCATGGACTGTAGCCTGCCAGGCTTCTCCATCCTTGGAATTCTCCAGACAAGAATACTGGAGTGGGTAGCCATTCCCTTTTCCAGGAGATCTTCCTGACCCAGGGACTGAACCAGAGTCTCCATCATTGCAGGCGGATTCTTTACAGTCTGAGCCACCAGAAAGCCCAGGTACAAGTGTACCTATCTACAAAACAGAAATAGAGTTACAGATGTAAAAAACAAACTTATGGTTACCAAGACGGAAAGTGGGGAGAGGGATAAATTAGAAGATTGGAATGAACATATACATACTACAGTGTATGAGGCTTCCCTGGTGGCTCAGTGGTAAAGAATTCACCTGCTAATGCAGAAGGCACAGATCTGTATATGGGGAAAGAATCTTAAAAAGAATGGATATAAGTATAACATACTTTGCTGAAATGAATGCACAATTGTAGATTAACTGCTCCTATAAAATATTCACTCTAGTGAAACTTTGCATACCATCAGCCAGCTTCAACAATGATCAGGTTGTAGTCCATCTGATTTCAACTATATACCTGATCCACTTCCCAGATGGTCTATCATTTCATCCATAAATATTTCAGTGTGTATTCAAAGAGGTGGTCTTTTAACATTTATATCTCCTAGGTCTTCCAAACCTAATGCTCATTCACTGCAGCCTAAGGAAACTGTGCTCCATGAGACATGAGGTTTTGGCCAAAATATAGGAACAGGCAGTCAGGTCCCATAAAAAGTAGGTGAGATGTCTTATGTTTCCTCATAACCAAAGACCCTAGAAAGGATATCTGATTACATAACCCAAGACATCTTCCAAAAAATTTTTTTAAAAGGGAACAGAATGGCTTTATGAAAATTACGACAGGGTAGACATAAGGTATGAGCTCCTAGTCACCAGGGCTGACTAACAGAGGCTGTCTGGTCCAGCATTGCCATGCTGTAGAGGAAGTAACTGCCTGTGGATCAATTCTACTTTCAAAGAAAACTCAACAGTCCAACCTGCCTCAGATACTTCTTCAGCGAACAACTGATTCCTTCCTCATCATTTTCTGTGACCTGGCTCTGCCTCAAGGTCAAATCCAAACTCCTCAGCCAGCCTTCCACAGCCCACTGTCTCTGGGCCTCCACCCACTCATCTCCATACAGCCTACAATAATTGCCAAACTAGTTTTCCCTCTGTCCTTAAGTGTCTCAGGCTGGGTTCCTCTGCAGGCCTTGTAAGGATGCTCCCTTGAACAGACCTAGTGACCTTCACCTAGTGACCTCATCTGGTCCCTCCTCTCCTTGATGTTAATAACAGAGTATTCTCCCTGTGTGGACTATCTCTCATAGGGAATTAAATAGATGCAACATACAAGTCAAGGCAGCCCGGCCCTGTGGAATGAGCTTTGGAATAAGAGCTTCCCGCCTCCGTTGCTCAGTGACTATGGTGGACAAGTTAGTTAACCTTCCCAAGGTAACACAGGGAGAAATAATACTATCTGCCTAGTGGGATAAATAGGATTTCCCTGGTGGCTCAGACCGTAGAGTGTCTGCCTAAAATGCGGGAGACCTGGGTTTGATCCCTGGGTCAGGAAGATCCTCTGGAGAAGGAAATGGCAACCCACTCCAGTACTCTTGCCTGGAAAATCCCATGGACAGAGGAGCCTGGTAGGCAACAGTCCATGGGGTCGCAAAGAATTGGACACAACTAAATGACTTCACTCAGCAGGGTAAATACAAAAATGTCTGTTTACTCAGATGATATTTAGAATCTACGGAGGTATATTTGGAAGCTATGGAATAGTTTTGTGCCACATCACTGAGGAGACAAAAGCACAGATTTAACTCTATCGTCATTACTTTCTCAAAAGTAACCCCAGGAGACTTCCCTTGTGGTCCAGTGCTTAAGTCCACCTTCCAATGCAGGGGATGTGGGTTCAACCCCTGGTTGGGGGACTAAAACTTTACATGCCATGGGGCAACTAAGCCTGCACTGCAACTAAACAGGCCCACCTGCCGCAATGAAGAACAAGCACAGCCAAAATTAAAAAAAGAAAAATTAATAATAGAAATCATTGAAAATATTTTTAAAAATTAATGAAGTGAATATTTATTTTTTTAAAAAAAGAGTAACCCCGGGGTAAAATCACGCCATAAGCCAAGCCCATGGACATTAAATCAAACCTGCTAATACTGAAAGTGTACAACAGATTGCCCGCCCCACTATACCCCAGACCCACCCCAGCCACTGTTATGAGGTTTATGGGATCTTAGTTCCCCATGGGAACTGAACCGTTAGTTCCCTGTGGGATTGAACCCTGGCCACTAAAGTGAAAGTACAAAGTCCTAACCACTAGACTGCCAGGGAATTCCCCAACAGATATTATTCTTAGCAGTAATTATGACAGATTCAGCAAGCTGTAATTAGCAAGACACATTAGTCCAGGTAATTAACAGGGAGCTGCAGCAGCAGAGCAACATGAGCTCTCAGTGGTTTCCTCCAATAAAAGCAAATTGTTACTGTTGATGTTGCTCAGGTCAAACTGGACATGGTAAGTCAGAGATTGCCCTCTGTCTTAGAACTTTGAACTTGAAAATGGGACAGTGATGTCAGTCCATAAAGGAACACGACTACCTCATCAATTGCCAGAGAACCTGGAGACACAATTTAACCACCCGCCCTGTTTTCAAGGAGTGATGGAACATGTTACCCTTGAGCCCGCAGTGCCATCGCTTATAAAAAAGCCAAAAAGAGAAAAAAAAGAAAATGGAATGGTGAGACCACTGCAGCAGAAGAGAAATAAAGATGAAGCAGCTCCTTCTGCTGCTAACAGTGGGCTGCAGGGAAGGCCAGGAGGGGACTTGCGGGCACACGTGCAAGCTCAATGTGCGCCCAGCTGCAGGCGGCTGGCAGGCAGCACAGGTCCCAGTTTCCTTTGACTGCGGTGATATTGTTCGTATCAGCTGAGATGCTGGTGACTGTGTCCAGTGAAAAGCCTTTGCTAGAGAGCTCAGCCAGCTGCCACTCGGGGCCAGTGCCCGCAGGTGGAGGTGACTTCTCTGGGTGAGCAGGGAGATGCCCTGGGGAGAACAGCAAGCCCACCAAGGACTCAGGCTGTCTCTGCTTGTTCTCTCAGCTTCTGTAAAAGGCCTCAGAGCTGCCTGTTTGCCCAGCTCCTCCTCCTCTCTCCCGCTTCTCTCTTCTTTCTGTTTGTGTGCATTTTGGCCCTCCCACCTGTTGCAGCCAAAATGGCAGAGGGAGAGGGTCGGGCTGGTTCCCAAGGGCGGTCTGGCCCCAAAGTCCCCAGCTTCCCTGCCAGGTGTATAGCCTCTGAGAGCAGAGATCGTGTTACTGCAGTTCACACAGTAGATGCCCATACATCTTTATAAGCAGGACAATACGTCCTTGTGTAGTGGGTTAAGGAAATGTATGTTGAAATCAGCCACACCTTCACTCAAATTTTGATTCTAAGGTTTCTTGGGCCTCAGACCTTGGCATTGTTATTTAATATCTGAGTGCCAGTTCATGGTATTGACGGGTCTGTGTGTACAATATCTGCTGTTAAATATGTTTATATAACATCACCCCTAGTTATCAAAGTCAAAATAACATGAAAATAAAAGGTACCTAACAGGTAGTAAGCCCTTTAAAACTGATAGTGATTATTATCAATATTAGACAGTCCCTCTAGGGCAAACACCCTTATGGCAGAAAGTGAAGAAGAACTAAAGAGCCTCTTGATAAAAGTGAAAGAGGAGAGTGAAAAAGTTGGCTTAAAGCTAAACATTCAGAAAACTATGATCATGGCATCTGGTCCCATCACTTCATGGCAGATAGATGGGGAAACAGTGGAAACAGTGGCTGGCTTTATTTTTCTGGGCTCCAAAATCACTGCAGATGGTGATTGCAGCCATGAAATTAAAAGACACTTACTCCTTGGAAGGAAAGTTATGACCAACCTAGACAGCATATTAAAAAGCAGAGACATTACTTGGCCAACAAAGGTCCATCTAGTCAAGCCTATGGTTTTTCCAGTAGTCATGTATGGATGTGAGAGTTGGACTATAAAGAAAGCTGAGTGCCGAAGAATTGATGCTTTTGAACTGTGGTGTTGGAGAAGACTCTTGAGAGTCCTTTGGACTACAAGAAGATCCAACCAGTCCATCCTAAAGGAGATCAGTCCTGGATGTTCATTGGAAGGACTGATGTTGAAGCTGAAACTCCAATACTTTGGCCACCTGATGCGAAGAGCTAACTCATTGGAAAAGACCCTGATGCTGGGAAAGATTGAGGGCAGGAGGAGAAGGGGACGACAGAGGATGAGATGGCTGGATGGCATCATCGACTCGATGGACATGGGTTTGGGTGGCCTCTGGAAGTTGGTGATGGACAGAGAGGCCTGGATGCTTCGGTTCATGGGGTCACAAAGAGTTGGACACGACTGAGCAACTGAACTGAACTAGGGCAAAATTCATGTCTGACTCATCTTTTATTCCTAGTATTATCTCACATATGTTCATAAACCTCAGCTGGTTGAAGTCATTCTTCCAACATTTTTTTCTTTCTTTTATTTTTGACCTTGCTGTGCGGCATACAGAATCTTAATTCCCCTACCAGGGATCCAACCTGTACCCCCCTGCAATGGAAGATCTGTGTCTTAACCATTGGACAACCAAGGAAGTCCCCATTTTCCCAATATTTATTTGTTGGGTGCCTCCTCCATGCCAGGGGAGCTAGGGACACAATGACAGGCAGTCTTGCTTTTGTGGGGTTACTGTCTAAAGGCAAGAGAATGACAGTAAATAAATGACCAGATAAAGTTCGGAGAAGTGGTAAGTGTGCTGAGAAGAGATGCAGGGGAACCAGAGCTAGAGAGAGGGGAGCACTGTTTTAGACTGTGTGATTCCGGAAGGCCTCACTGAGGAGGTGACCCGGAAGCAGATTCCTGGGAGGATAAAGGAGCCGTGGAAACACTGAGTCACTGACAAAACTGCCACGCTCACACTCGCTGCTCCAGATCAACACTGTGAAAGGTTTGCGTGCTTTGATCAGAGTCACATTAATATTTCTAGTGTTTCAGCAGCCCTGAATTTAAAGGGCACTCATCCTTGTTCTTGTCATTTCTCTCCCCTCTGAGCTCTAACTACTGAACAAAGCTAGCTCCCTTCTCCTGCTTTTTTTTTTTTTTCCAGGCACTTCATTCAAATTTTATAGTCCCTCTTTCTCTCTCCTGTTCCAAAACCACTTTGATCTTTTTGTCCTTTTCCTCTCTTAAGTGTTCCGTGGCCCTTTTCTGCAGAAGATGCACAATTTCAGCAAGGCTCTCATCTCCGTGTCCTCTGAGAATATCACAGAACAGCTAAAAGTGCTGAGCGCATTAGGGGAGCAAGAGCTGCAGACAAGGGAGGGGGGGATGAGGGAAGGTCAGAGAGAGCTGAGCCGACAGAACTGCCCAGGCAGGCGTCCCAGGGCAGGTGCGGTGGCTCTGGGGTGAGCAAGGCTCTGAAAAGGACTTGGAAACCAAGAAGCCATCACCTGGATGCCCAGAGCTGACTGTGTGTTAGAGCCTCAGCCATGAAGCTGTCCTCTGCTCCTGCCACCCCTGACCAACCCTTCTACATCCCAGAGGGCTGTGGTGTGTGCATGGGCCTCAGAGGGAGTCACATAGGGAGTTTATCAGCTTTTCTTGACTGTGACAACCCAATGTAGGGCCAACTACAAAGCATTTGCGAAGGTCTTCTATGTACCTTCATTGAAATCCTAGCCACGTCTTACACCGCTTGTAGAGCTTCCCAGGTAGCACTAATGGTAAAGAACCCAGCTGCCAATGCAGGAGATATAAGAGACTCTGTTTCGATCCCTGGGTGGGGAAGATCCCCTGGAGGAGGGCATGGCAACCCACTCCAGTATTCTTGCCCGGAGAATCCCATAGACAGAGGAGCCTGGCGAGTCACAGTCCATGGAAGCTGCAGAGTTAGACATGACCGAAGTGGCTTAACACACACTCACACACATCACTTATACAATTTCTCATCTAACATTCTTCTATAAACTGATTCCCTGTTCTTCATGTTCGTCATTTGTTTTCAAGGAAATCTTTAAGTCAAGGCAAAAAAAAAGAAACTAGTAATGGGTCAAAATAAATAAATAAATACAATGAAAATGAAACAATGATATCAGTTAGTGCAAATACTGTTGCCTGCCAAATGGTCTAAATTTAAGGTTGTATGTTTCGATCTCTCTGATAAAATTAAAAAAAAAAGGAGTTAGAATAGCAAGTATTTAAAAGAGGTATTAGAGCTGTGGTAACACTTACATTTTTACTTCAGGATTGATAGAGAATTGAAAAAGAAAAAGTAGGCTCAATACTAGTTCAATGTTATGAAATACTATGCCCACAGGACAGGTTAACAGTTAAGGAAATTCGACAGTAGGTTTGGGTACGGCCCTTTCTCTCACTGCCGCCTGCACTGTGGTCCCATGTGGGCGCTGGTAGTGACCAACTCTGGCCCCACCAAGCAGGCTTTCCAACCCAAGCAACCTGTCTCAAGCTCTCTCACTGGAAGGGCCTTGATGACCACACTATAATTAGAATTCATTGAGCTCTTATTATGTGCCAAGATCTTAAAGTGTCTGATTTTAAGTCTCACATTAAACCTCCAAGGCATGTATTATTATCTGCATTTTAGAAATGAAGAAGCTGAGTTATGTCATGATTCAACTCCAGGACCCTCTTACTCCAAAAGTCCTTGCCCTGGCCACTCTCCTCCCTATATCCCCCACCTTGGGAAATAAAAGCTCTTGGATTTCTTTGTAAGATCACTGATTCTACTCAGAGGAGTGGTTTTCAAACTCTTTGTTTAAACCTTTCCTTCAGTCTTCTACTCTTGTGTAACTAACGACAGGAAAACATAGAGGAACGAAACTGCATTTTATTTTGAACACAGTTCTGAGGTCCTTGACAAGGCAAGCAGAATGGGATTATCCCTGCTCCATGTGATGTTTGCTGGAGACAGAATATCCAAGATGGCGTCTTCGGGTCCTCTAGGATGGCTCAGAGGGCCAGGGGCTGGCTGGAACAACCTGACTGGAGACATATGTTGGTGCCTCAGATCTCCTTGTGGGCTGCTTTCTTGGCTCCTGCCATGTGGTCTCTTCAGTAGGAGGACTTCTTAGATGGCACCTGAGGCTCCAAGAGCCCACTTGTCGAGGGGAAAGTGGGAGCTGCCATCCTCTTAAAGATCCTCTTAAAGCATCACTTCTGGCACATTTGATGATCAAAGCCCAGATTTAAGACCAGGATAAATAAACTGTACCTCTTGATGGGAAAGTGAAAGAATGTCTGCTTTCATCTGCCACCACTTTGAAACCTTCAAGAGGTGAAATCCTACACAGCATTTGAGTGAACAAAACTGATAAAGAAAGGGAAGCATATTGGTTTGAAACGGGGATGTGGGAGGAGTGTACAGAGCCTTGCCCATCCTGTTGCTTCCTTGGACTTTAGATGAAACTGAGTTCTCTCAGAAAGACAATGTTTAAAGACTGGCCTGGATGACAACAAAGAACAAAGCCCAAACTCCTTACCGTGGTCTGCAGCGCCCTCCATGATCCTGCCTCTGTCTTCCTCTCCCACCTTGCCTGGACTTCTGGTCCTAGCCAGAGCTGGGTCTGCTCTCTGAGCTCTGCCCTACTAGCCTTTGTCCTGTTCTCCAAACACAGTCCTATCACAGGGGCTCTGCCTGAGATAATTCCATTGCCTGGAATTCTCCTCCCTCGGGGCTGTCACACGATCGGTTCTATCCTGCCATTCAGATCAGGGAGAACTTCCCTTGCTAAGACAGCCCTCCCCAAACACTTTCTATTGTATTAGCTTATCTCCCTTTTAACACTTAATATCTAGAATGTATCATATTTAAAAGCTTCCCTGAAATCTAAAAAAAAAAGTCTACAAATGAACTTAGCTACAAAACAAAAATAGAGTTACTGATGTAGAAAATAAACTTATGGTTATGGAGGGTTGGAGGCAGAGGGTAAGGGAAGGAGGGATAACTTGGAAGGCTGGGGTTGACACATACACACTACTATATATAAAATAAATAACTAATAGGGACCTATTGTATAGCATGGGGAACTCTGCAATGATCTATATGGGAAAAAAATCCAAAAAAGAATGGATATATGTATATGTATAACTGATTCACTTGGCTGTACATCAGAAACTGACACAACATTGTAAATCAACTATACCCCAATTTTAAGAAAAAGAAGCCCCCAAATGCAAGGACCATCTATCTTGTTCACTGTTGTCATTCCTGGCACCCAGCATAGTGCCTCCCGCTTACTAGGCACTTGATAAATATTCATTGAACAGCAAGGTGATTAACTGAACGAATGAATGAACGAATAACACTCAGTAGGAGGCTAATTTGCGCTATCTTCTCTTCTCAGTGTGTTCCCAGCGCATTCCAGAAGAGGATAGAGCCTTTGAGGCTGTGTGACTTATATGGTCCCTGTGCAGGAAACAATAACATTAATATGACTAATATAAACAGCCTTGATAGGGGCTTAGTCATTCCCCCTCCCTCCAGCCCCCTCCAGGTATCTCAAGCCTCCTCAAGTGCTTTTCCAAATCAAGTGGTCCCAAAATGAGGCCGCGGCTATAGTCAGCTCTGACCAAATTCACACAGGTCCTGAGTATAACGCTTCGCTGCAGCACTGTAAGAACCCCCACCAATAACTGCTCCAGGGTGCGGCCTTTGTGTAGCTCTATGGCCCTGGGCCTGTGATGCTCAGAGATGGACAAAGATGGTAGCCTCTTCCCCATGACTGGCACCCAGAGAGCATTCCATCTGTGCCCTGGTTATTTCAGCTTCACTGTGCCCAGTGGAGACGTGTATGTCCGAATGTCCCCTGAAGTCACTCTTTCAGAGAACCCAGCTGATGAAGCCAAGTCTTAAAGGGGCCCTGTCAGCTCGAAGCTCAGAGTGTGAAATGAGAGCTTTGCCCCCAAGACCCTATTGAGAAATGAGAGAAAAGAGTGTTCATTTTTAGATGGGGCCATCCCTTTGGACAGGGCTAAGAAAAAGGACGTCTTCCACTGCTGACCACAAGGATGTATGAATTACAAAGAATAACCTCAGTCCGATGGCTCTAAAGAAAGCCTCTGTTTAGAAGATGATTCTCATAACAGACAGCTTTTGTGCTGTCGCAAAGTATTTAGGCAATTCATTCTCAGAGGGTTCTGAAAAATTCACTTGGGACTGCAGCTTGAATATAAAGATGTTCCTGTTCCACCCTATGGAAGACATTTTTATTTCTCACAGATTTCAAAAGCAATTATGATCATTTTAAAGGAATTTCAGAAAAAAGAGAAACAGCTCGTGCTTTTAATTTACTCATGAATGTAACTTTTGTTCCCCCAGGGGTTATCCCAGCTGTGGAGGAAAATCACAGACATGGGTTCTAATCACAACAGAATTGGTTTCCGGTTCCAGCCCATTGAGTTCCTGGAACTCTCACTCTCCCTGCTACCATCACTGTCTCCTGGGGCTGCCACCAGCCCCCGCCATGTCACCTAAGGGTCCCAGAGGACATGCTGCCAACAGCGCTCCCACACAGGAGAAAGCCAGACCCCCACCCCCAATCGCCACAGGTCTGTCAACCAAACTCTGGCCAGTTGGTCTTGTTTGGGCAGTGGGAGGGGGCAGTTCGGTTGAGAGACTCCTCTCTAACACTCAAACTAGGTCTATGTAAAGCAAATCAGTAGAGACAGGAAATAGATCAGTGTTTGCTTGGGGCTGGAGGTGGGAATGGGTATTGACTACAAGTGGAAAGAGTGAGCTGTTGTAACATCAGAAACAAATTTTTAATATTTATTTATTTATTTGGCTATGCCAGGTTTTAGTTGCAACAAGCGGAATCTTTAGTTGCAGCCTGCACACTCTCTTAGTTGTGGCATGTAGGGTCTAGTTCCCTGATCAGAGATCCAACCCAGGCCCTGTGCATTGGGAGTGCAGTAGTCTTACTGCTGGACCCCCAGGGAAGTTTCAGAATTGTTTTAAAATTGAATTTTTGTGACAGTTACACAGATCTATAAATTTAGTTAAAGGAATTGATCTACCTACTTAAAATGAATGAGTCTTATGCTATGGAAATTAAACTTCAACAATACTAATAAAAATTTTTTTTTTAAAGAAACCAAGTCTAGAAACAGGGCCATATCTTTGACTTTCTCTTGCTTCTACAGAATTTTCCCCTTTCCTCAGTCTCCTAAGGACCCCAGGGCCCGAGACAGCCATTGTTTATTTTTCTTTATCTCAGTGCTGACTGTAAATTCCAATGCCCACTTACCTGTTTATCCTAAAGAGTCCTCACGCAGCTAGGAATTCTGGGTGGTGGTTGCTTTGTGTGTGCGTTAGTCACTACGTCGTGTCCAACACTTGTGACCCCATGGACGGCAGCCTGCCTGGTTTCTCATGAGATTTTCCTGGCAAGAATACTGTAGTGTGTTGCCATTTCCTTCTCCAGGCAGTTGCTTTGCAGTCCCCTAAAAGTGTGCAGATATCCACTACCTCGACCTCTCTAACCAGAGAATAATCAACCTAAATTCAGTCACACTGAAAGCTAACTATTGCAAAAGTGGCTAAAGAAGGATTTTTGTTTCTCAGACACGTTGTCTGTGGATGGGGAAATTTGTCTAGATAATAAACACTCCATGCTTCAGGGACTAATGGAAGCTAACAGACCTTATGTGAAGGATCTTCAGTTTTGGCACTTCATAATTTCATATGGCTTCCAACCCCTCCCCCAGAATCAGCAGCTCTCCTGAATGCTTTGGAAAAGATCCCCAAGGTCATCAGTTTCGCGACTTAGCTCAGAATGGATGGGGAAGTGGTGCCACGGAAACAGTAGGTCTTGGTTTGTTATCCACTGCTTTGATCTTAGGCAGCCGTCCTTTAAGGCAGTGGTTCTAAAACTGTGAGCCAAGGATCTTTCGACTTGGAGCATTAATCTCCACAGTATGTACTTTAGGGGCATGAATTAATAATTAAGTTGTGATCAATTTTCTTGTGATAGCCCTTCTTGGTGTCTCATCAGGAACACCACCACCCATCAGGAGAGCCTTTCTGTATCCACAAACAGGAGATTTGAGGGAGACTGGAAGGGGGAGAAAAGAAAAAGGAGCAGTCCATAGATTTAAAATGTTTAGAGAGACCTGTGACCCAGTGTGCTACACTAAATGCTAAGGCCTCATTTAGAGAATGTTCTAGGGTCATTCCTGGGGCTGGGTCCTGCAGGATTCATCATGGGCAAATGATTTTCCCAGACTTGTTTAAAACCTTGGAAATAGAAAGCCACCATTTGGAAAACAACCACCATAATAATCACTGCAGTCCAGAACCATCAAAGGATACTAAAATCAGTGGACAGAAGTGTGACAAGAACCATCATATTTACATATTCCTATAAGATGCTTGTTAACTACAAAGGGAAAACAATCAGCATAGAGTGGGGAAACTTTCCAGAACCAACTTAACCAGGTGGTAGGCGTAAGAACATCATTAACAGCACATGTAGACATCATGCATCTTCTGATACGATGCACTGAGAAGGGTGTTATTAGCAGAAATATAAGACCTGAACATAAGCAAGGGGAGACATTACACAAACCCATGTTGAAAGGCATTCTACAAAATAACTGGCCAGTATCTTTACAAAATGTCAAAGTCATGAAAAATAAAGGCTGAGGAACTACCCAGACTCAAAAGGACTAAGGAGATCTTGGGTGACCTAGTATCATGTGCGATCCTGGATTTGGATCCTCATTCAGAAAATGGACATTAATGGGACAATTGATAAAATTTGAATAGGTTCTGTAGATTGATTGTATAGTATCAGTGTTTACTTCCTGGTTTTGATCAATGTTCTATAGTTATATAAGATGCTCACATTTGGGGAATCTGATTAAAGAGTATATGAGAATTTTTTCCACTATTTTTACAACTTTATTTAAAGTCTGAAACTACTTCAAAGTGAAAAGTTAAAAATAATCTTTAGGGAATTCCCTGACAATCCAGTGGTTAGGTCACTATGCTTCCAGTGCAGATGGTACAGGATTGATCCCTGGTCAGGGAGCTGGAATCCCACGTGCCTCACGGCCAAAAAACCAAAACATGAAACAGAAGCAACATAACAAGCTCAGTAAAGACAAAAAATGGTTCACATAAAACAATCTTTTAAAAAAATATTAATCTTAAACACAGATGAAGCATAGGGAAAATAACCATCAGAGCAAATTTGATCAACCAGGGAAGATTTGAAATAGCACAGATATTCTTCCATTCAACAAACTAAGTGCCAACTAGGCCAGGGGCTGTATTTGGTGCTGGGGATTCAATGAGAAAGACAGGGCCTGCTATCCATGAGGCCTCAGTCTGGACTAGGAAGACACAGACAGTAAAGGATAGCATGTTGTGACGAGTGTTATATTATAAACATGAACCAAGTATTATGGGAACACAGAGGAAAAGAAGTAATAAATTAGAGTGTGTTTTAAATGAACAAAAGTCAGCCTGAAGACATTACAAAAGCATGGGAAAAGAGTGATGCTGTGGAAGGAAAGAATGCGTGAACATGAGAAGAATCAGGGAGGCACAGAGAGTAGGAGAGAGTGGGAAGAGAAGCAGCAGGTTGGCAAGAGAACAGCAAAAAGATGTGGGAGAAGCTGGAGAGAGGACGGTGAGAGGGTTTGTAGGTAGTGTGACAGTGGAACAGGAAGAGCTTATCCCTTGGCGTGGAGAAGTGAGGGAGTTTCTTTGTTGGACTGCTGGGCTCAGGAAGAGATCCTGTGGCAAACAGGTATACAGTGAGGCCACAGAGGTTGTGAGGGTGGGAGACTGGCAATTTCTTGGAAGGCAGAGGAGGGTAGCTCCCTCTCAGGCAGAATCAGTTAACGGTTGCCCTGGTAACAAGAAGGCCAAAAGGGGCAAAGAGGCTGACACTTACTATGTAGGAAGGCAAAGGCAGGCTCTTTTTCAGCATCATCTGCTCCTCCTCTTGCCATGCTGACCTGAGTCACTGTCCTAAGCCATTCCCCCGCAACCTATAGCAATGAGTGCCCGCGTGCCTGGTCGTGTCTGATTCTTTGTGACTCCCATGGACTGTAGCCCATCAGGCTCCTATGTCAATAGAATTCTCCAGGCAAGAATACTGGAGTGGGTTGCCATTTTCTCCTCCAGGGGAGTCTTCCCGACCCAGGGATCAAACCTACATCTCCTGAGTCTTCTGCATTGGCAGGCAGATTCTTTTACCACCGAGCCACCAGGGAAGCCCCAAAGGACACATCCTTGTGTGCACTCAAACCACCAACCTTCCAATTAACCTCCAAACTCACTAGTCAGTTGAGTCACAGAGAAGGAGCAGAATCTGGATTGCCACTTTCTTGCACCTCAAGGAAAGCTCTGGTGAAATGCACTGGTCTCGGTAAGTTCAAGACTCAAAAGCCAAGACCTAGAGTTGTGATCGTGATTCAGTCTGAGATGACTTAGTTCCAGATTGAAGGTAACTAGGACTCTCCCCAAGAGCTCATTTATCAGCTCTTCTTACATTTCCAAGCATGGAATGACCAATTAAGAGATTTGCTTTTCCTGCTTAGTATTGATGATGGTTAGGAATACAATGCGTGTGAGTTATGTACCACGCCTATTGGTTCTTGTGGGTGACTTCACTGAGTCTTAAGAAGGAAAACAGAAAACCATTAGTGATAATCTCCTTCTTGGGACAAAGATCCAAGCCTTGGGCGGCTAAGCCTCTGAGACAACCAAGCCAGAAAGGGAGGGAAACATGTCCAGGCTGCATTTAAGACAAGTCTAAATTCTAAACTGAAAAGAAACGTTTGCCTCAACTAAATAAGGGTACCAACAATGAGCCAGCACTGTGTGACAGGGTGATAGTTGTTTGAGTGTGTTGTGGGTGTGTGAGGAAGAGAGAGGAAAGTGGTGTGCTCCCTGTTGAAAAGATTCTACAAGCCACGGTAGATGCAAAATGAGATATTTCTTCTTCCACAACCATATTTGGACAGCTTTTTATTTTTAATTTCTGAGTGTGACCAGCAGATGGGGATAGTTCTTTATTGGTAGGTAATACAATGCGTCCCCTACATATGAACAAGTTCTGTTCTGATAACACATTTGTAAGTCCAATTTGTCCGTAAGTCCAACAGAGTTAGCCTAGTTACCCTACTAACACAATCGACTGTATAGTACTTACTGTGATAGGCTTATAATACTTTTCACACAAATAATATGTACATAAAAAACGAACACAAAAATAAACATTTTCAATCTTACAGTACTGTACCTTGAAAAGTAGAGTAGTACAGTACAACAGCTGGCACACAGGGGTTGACATGATTGAACCGACAAGAAGAGTTACTGACTGGAGGAAGGAGAAGAGGTGGGAGATGGTAGAGCTGATAGATCATCAGCAATAGGAGACAGAGGGCAAGCTGCAATGTCTCTCACACCTGATCTGCCCTCTTGAAAAAAATGATCCAGTGATGTCTGGGTAGTAGCATGTTCCCATCTTTGAAAGTCTGAAACTTAAAGGTTCGTATGTAGAGGACTTACTGTAATGAATCTCACAAGTAACCTATTTTGTAACTTTCTAGGATGAACCGAATGGAGAAATCAATTTAGCCTTCTTAGACCTGGATATTTCTTAGATAAAACCAAAAAGATTCAAGATAAGAATACTCAAGTAATAATCACACTTATCCTTCTCTAATATTTATTGAACATTATGTACCAGGCACTGTATTAAACACTTTAACCCTTGGAAGAGCCCCAAAATGTTAGATGCTCGGCCATGCCCAACTCTTTGCAACCCCATGGACTGTAGCCTGCCAGGCTCCTCTGCCCATGGAATTCTCCAGGCAAGAATACTGGAGTGGGTTGCCATCTTCTCCTCCAGGGTATCTTCCCAACCCGGGGATCAAACCTAGATCTCCTGCATTGCTGGCAGATTCTTTACTGTCTGAGCCACGAGGAAAGCCCATGAGTACATAATATACCAATTTAATTATCCAAAATCACAGAGCTAGTGTGTCATGCAGTTGGGATTTTATCTGTGTGGCTCCAGAGTCTGTACTTTCACCCAATTAGATCCTGCTGAAGTATAACTTGGGATCTGATGTCAGATAAATAAAGTTTAAGTCTGATGGGGGCTAGAGGAAGGAATATAATAAAATATAGATTAAGGGCTCACAGCAAAGGAAGAGTCACTCCAGAAACAGAAGAAAATGTCAGACAAGTACTTCTTCAAACTTTCAAAGATATTAGAGAAGCTATAGACTCTCTGGGAAAAAATGAAACTCAAAGAAATTGGAAAGATCAAATAAGATAAGATAACAACATTAGTTTAAAAATGAGATTAAACTAGAGATTAGGAGAATGAAAGAAAAATAAAGAAGTAAACATTATAAAAATGGAAGACGTATTAAAAGGAACAAGAATAGACATTGCTGGAAACAGGAAAAAATTTAACATAATATTAATGGTTTGCAGGAATGTGATAGAGACATAAATAAGAAATTAACTAAAGTGAAGAAAAAATAAAAATTCTACAGGGCTTCTCTGGTGGCTCAGATGATAAAGAATCTGCCTACAATGCAGGAGACCCAGGTTCAGTCTCTGGGTCAGGAAGATCTACTGGAGAAGGGAATAACAACTCACTTCAGTATTCTTGCCTGGAAAATCCCATGGACAGAGGAACCTGGAGGACTACAGGCCAAGGGATCTCAAAGAGTCAGACACAACTGAACCACTAACACTACCACTACTACTACAGATATTCAGGCAGAGAAAGCAAGTCACTCAACAAAGGCTGAATCAGGCCAGTTTCAGACTTGTCCACACTATCCTGCAATGTCCAGTGTCAGAAAACAATGAACCAATGTTTGTAGAATTCTGAGTGAAAATGTGATCTAGGAATTTTAAACACACTACATATGCCATTCACACTGAAGAAGTAAAAAGTAGACACTTTCAAATATGCAAGAACTCAAGACAAATGGCATCTATGAAGTTTTACAGAAAAAACTATTCAGTGATGAAATTCAGCCTGCTGGTGGTATTGAGAGCATGTAAACATATTATAATGTTAAATTCATTTCTATACCATCCCTGGAATAGTCAGAATAAAGTATATTTAAAAATCCAAAAAAGAAATTATTAAGTAATATAGTGAGGAAAGATGAATTAACTAAGTCAAATTAGGACAATTAGTTACATATTGGAAAAACAAATCAGCTCACCTTCTAAGTCCTTACATTAAAATAAATTATAAAAAAATCAAATAGCTGAATGTTAAAGTATTTAAAAGCTGTAAAAAGACAGTATATGTATACATCTTGATGCTGAAGAGATTGCTAAACCTGACTCCAAAATCCAGGAGCCATGAAGACATGATTGATAAGCTTAACTACACACAAAATTTAAAATTCTTCATGGGCAAAACATAAACAGTTAAGAAAAATGACAATCTAAGGGAAATAGCTGTGACAAGTAAAACAGACAGAGTTAATATTCTTGACATAGGAGCTCTTAGAAATCAAAAGAAAAGGAGAAAACAAAAAAAAAAAGGAGATGAAAAAACAGCCAAAGGACATGAATATGAAGTTCTTTAAAATAAGTAATATGAATTGAAATAAGCGTGTAAAAAGATGCTCCATCACATTCTAATCCAAAAATGCAAAATAAAAGGATGGGGGCTTCTGTTTTCAGTATGACCAGGAAGCTTTTTCTGGACCAAATTTTCCTCAAGCAACAACTATAAACCCTGGAGGAAATCACACACACACACACACACACACACACACACACACACACACACAACTGAAAGTACTGGATAGTGAATAAAAGTTGATATGTTCTGGGCTTCCCTGGTGGTTCAGTTGTAAAGAATCTGCCTGCCAACACAAGAGACACAGGTTTGATACCTGTTCCAGGAAGATCTCACATGCCCAGGAGCCACTAAGCCCATGTACTGCAACTATTGAGCCTGTGCCCTAGTGCCTGGGAGCCACAACTACTAAGGCCATGTGCCACAACTCCTGAAGCCCGTGTGTCCTAGAGCCTGTGCTCTGCAATAACAGAAGCGTGCACACCACAACGAAAGAGTAGCTCCCACTCACCGCGGCTAGAGAAAAGCCAGTGCAGCGACAAAGATCCACCACAGCCAAAAGTACAGAAATAAATAAAATTATTTTGAAAAGTTTATATATTCTGAAGGAAAATTGAAACTCAGAAGAAGGAAATAACAAGTGTCTGTTTTTATGGCTCTAAGTCTGAGATTAGGCTGAAGTTAGTGTTACACAGGGTGACTAAAACTCTGATAGAAAAAAAACCACGGTCTTTTTGGGCTGAAGAAGCAAAGGACAGAGTTTAGAGCAACTGCACATATTCGGAGAAGGCAATGGCACCCCACTCCAGTACTCTTGCCTGGAAAATCCCATGGACGGAGGAGCCTGGTAGGCTGCAGTCCATGGAGTCGCTAAGAGTCGGACACGACTGAGTGACTTCACTTTCACTTTTCACTTTCATGCATTGGAGAAGGAAATGGCAACCCACTCCAGTGTTCTTGCCTGGAGAATCCCAGGGACGGCGGAGCCTGGTGGGCTGCCGTCTATGGGGTCGCAC
The DNA here is from genome assembly GCA_024291935.2 of Okapia johnstoni. NCBI lineage: Eukaryota > Metazoa > Chordata > Mammalia > Artiodactyla > Giraffidae > Okapia > Okapia johnstoni. Next base: position 34,412,255 of record CM044323.1, on the reverse strand, counting down.
AGAGTCAGACACGACTGAAGCGACTTAGCAGCAACACACATTGAAAATTGAGATGGAAATTCAGAGAGAGTCTTAGTGGAAGGGGCCCCAAATTCTTGAGTGTCAAGTGTACCTTGTTATCTGCATGAATGAGGTTGATTTAGATAGCCCCTGTAAAGAATCCACCTGCAATCCAAGAGACACAGGAGATGCAGGTTTGGTCCCTGGGTTGGGAAGACCCCCTAGAGGAGGAAATGGCAACCCACTCCAGTATTCTTGCCTGGAAAATTCCATGGACAGAGGAGCCTGTAGGCTACAGTCCAAAGAGTCACAAAGAGCCAGACATGACTGAGCGACTGAGCACAGGCAAAATTAGGACAGAGAACTAAACTGAAAGTTGAGCTGCCAATCAAAAGACAGAGTTTGCAGCTCAAGTCCAAGATAATAGATTAATAGAAATTTTTAATAGAAGAACTAGAGGAAATTCTAGAACCCCGAACAACAATACCTGATATTAAAACTTCACTAGCTGAGATAAAATTTTAATTAAAACTAGAAATACATATCAGAATGATTATGACAATGAAAAATCAATAAGCTTGGATATAAATCAATCAAAATTATCCATTGTAGAGAACAGAAAAAAAAATTTCAAAAGGTGAAAGTTAAGGAATCTATGAGACAGTATTAAAAAAAGTCAAATAAACATACCTTGGGAGTCCCAGAAGCAAAGGATAGAATGGGACAGAAAAAATATTTGAAGGTGTAACTGATGAAATTTTTCCTAAATTTGGTGCAAAACATAAATTAACAGATTAAATAATTTTAGTGAACCTCACAAAAGATAAATATGGAAAAACTACACCTAGGCACATCATAATAAAACTGCTGGAAACCAAAGATAAAAACAAAGAAAAGTAGCGGATTTCAGGAAAACAATGAGTCAAATGCTTAAGGATTTGAATCCTAAATTATGAGGGCCAGAAGGCAGTGGAATAACATTTCTGTTAGTATCAAAAGAAAAAAAAAAAAAACAACTAACCTAGAATTCTATATCCCAGAAAAATATCTTCAAGATTGTAGGCAAAATATAGTTTTAGGTCTAAAAGCAAAACAGAACAAGATAATTTGTCACCAGCTACACTACTCCATGAAATGCTGAAAGAAAATGATACCAGATGAAAACTAAGATTTCTGGGAAGGAACAAAGAGCACTGAAAATGGTAAATATGTGAGTAAATATAAAAGACTATTTTCCCCCCTCTTAGCCCCTTTGTACAATACATTGTAACATTTAAAGCAAAAATCACAAAGCTAATAATAACAGTAAGAGTTTATAAGTACAGATATAATACATATACCCACCAGAATAAAAGCACGTAAATAAACCTCTATGACTGTGAAATGTTTACATTTTACACAAAGTAATGCAATATTAACTCTAGAAAGACTGTGCAAAGTTAAGGCTAGGTAGTATAATCTTTAGAACAATCACTGGAAAAAAATACAAAGAGTTAACTGCTAAAAAACTGTAAAAACAACAGTTTTTCATAAAATTTGGCAAATTAATCCCGTAAATCCCACATCCTTCTGGAAGAGCAGATTTCCAAGAAGAACCAGGAAAATTTTGAAGGGCAGTATATTCATAAAGAAGGAAACCAAATGGCCAAGAAATATTTGAGGAGTTTTTGAAACTTGGGAAAATGAAAATTAAGCCATGTAACCCATTTCCCGCTCAGCAGACTGGCAGAACAAAATTCTGACAATGCCATGTATTGTAAAAGATGTGGGGAGATGGGAATTTGTATAACTGCAGGTGGAAGTATAAACTAATACAACTACTTGGATGAACAAGGTGGTGGTTCCTAGTAAAACTGAAGATTGAAAGCGATTATGGTAAAACATTAACATGTATTTAATCCCAGTAGTTTTCCCCTATTTCCTTGCATTGATCGCTGAGGAAGGCTTTCTTATCTCTCCTTGCTATTCTTTGGAACTCTGCATTCAGATGGGAATATCTTTCCTTTTCTCCTTTGCTTTTCGCTTCTCTTCTTTTCACAGCTGTTTGTAAGGCCTCCTCAGACAGCCATTTTGCTTTTTTGCATTTCTTTTCCATGGGGATGGTCTTAATCCCTGTCTCCTGTACAGTGTCACGAACCTCCATCCATAGTTCATTAGGCACTCTCTCTATCAGATCTAGTCCCTTAAATCTATTTTTCATTTCCACTGTATAATCATAATTATACATTTAGGATTTGATTTAGGTCATACCTGAATGGTCTAGTGGTTTTCCCTACTTTCTTCAATTTAAATCTGAATTTGACAATAAGGAGTTCATGATCTGAGCCACAGTCCGCTCGCGGTCATGTTTTTGCTGACTGTATAGAGCTTCTCCATCTTTGGTTGCAAAGAATATAATCAATCTGATTTTGGTGTTGACCATCTGGTGATGTCCACGTGTAGAGTCTTCTCTTGTGTTGTTGGAAGAGGGTGTTTGCTATGACAACTGTGTTCTCTTGGCAAAACTCTATTAGCCTTTGACCTGCTTCATTCTGTACTCCAAGGCCAAATTTGCCTGTTACTCCAGGTGTTTCCTGACTTCTTACTTTTGCATTCCAGTCCCCTATAATGAAAATGACATCTTTTTTGGGTGTTAGTTCTAAAAGGTCTTGTAGGTCTTCACAGAACCATTCAACTTCAGTTTCTTCATCGTTACTGGTCAGGGCATAGACTTGGATTACCGTGATATTGAATGGTTTGCCTTGGAAACGAACAGAGATCATTCTGTCATTTTTGAGATCACATCTAAGTACTGCATTTTGGACTCTTTTGTTGACCATGATGGCTACTCCATTTCTTCTAAGGGATTCCTGCCCACGGTAGTAGATATAATGGTCATCTGAGTTAAATTCACCCATTCCAGACCATCTGACCTGTCTCTTGAGAAACCTGTATGCAGGTCAGGAAGCAATAGTTAGATCTGGACATGGAACAACAGACTGGTTCCAAATAGGAAAAGGAGTATGTCAAGGCTGTATATCGTCACCCTGCTTATTTAACTTATATGCAGAGTACATCATGAGAAATGCTGGGCTGGAGGAAGCACAAGCTGGGATTGAGATTGCCGGGAGAAATATCAATAACCTCAGATATGCAGATGACACCACCCTTATGGCAAAAAGCGAAGAAGAACTAAAGAGCCTCTTGATGAAAGTGAAAGAGGAGAGTGAAAAAGTTGACTTAAAGATCAACATTCAGAAAACTAAGATCATGGCATCTGGTCCCATCACTTCATGGGAGATGGATGGGGAAACAGTGGAAACAGTGTCAGACTTTATTTCTGGGGGCTCCAAAATCACTGCAGATGGTGCTTGCAGCCATGAAATTAAAAGATGCTTACTCCTTGGAAGGAAAGTTATGACCAACCTAGATAGCATATTTAAAAGCAGAGACATTACTTTGCCAACAAAGGTCCATCTAGTCAAGGCTAAGGTTTTTCCAGTAGTCATGTATGGATGTGAGAGTTGGACTATAAAGAAAGCTGAGTGCTGAAGAATTGATGCTTTTGAACTGTGGTGTTGGAGAAGACTCTTGAGAGTTCCTTGGACTGCAAGGAGATCCAACCAGTCCATCCTAAAGGAGATCAGTCCTGGGTGTTCATTGGAAGGACTGATGTTGAAGCTGAAACTCCAATACTTTGGCCACCTGATGCGAAGAACTGACTCATTGGAAAAGACCCTAATGCTGGGAAGGATTGGGGACAGGAGGAGAAGGGGACGACAGAGCATGAGATGGCTGGATGGGATCCCTGACTCAATGGACATGAGTTTTGGTAGACTCCGGGAGTTGGTGATGAACAGGGAGGCCTGGCATGCTGCAATTCATGGGGTCACAAAGAGTCGGACACGACTGAGCAACTGAACTGACCCACTGACTGAATCCCAGGAGTGTGCACATGGTTCTGTATTATATCTCTTCTTAACTATCAAACAAAAGAAGTAAAACAAGATTTATGCTCAAGGATGTTTTTGGAAGCAATAATTTTAAGGCAAAAAAAAAAACCACTGGAAATCTTTTTTATGTATAACAATAGGAAACTGGTTTAATAGACATGGTGCTATAAAATGTATGCAGCAGAGTGGGGTAATTTATATGTGTATGAAAAACATATCAAGTGTATTACTAGGGAGAAAAAGGTGGAGGGGGTACTTTTGGTGGTCCAATGGTTAGGACTCCAGGCTTCCACTGCGGGAGGCATTCATTCAATCCCTCATCAGGGAACTAAGATCTTGTAAACTACAGTGGTGCAGCCAAAAAAAGTATTACTATAGGATAAAACCAAGCTATAAAGCAACAATACTCCCATCTACTTGTTTAAAAGCTAAATAAGGTATATGCTTGTACATGCACAGCTGAGAGGATGCCAAAAAACTGTTGACAGTTGTTATCACCGGAAACAGGACTGGCAGGCAGACTCTTATTTCTCACTTTATGCTCTTCTAATAGATTATTTGAATTATTTTTCTTTACAGTGAGCATGTATTGCTTTTATATTTTTAAAAAACACCTTTTAAAAATTTAATTTTATTTCTAATAACAGGCTACTAGTTGATTTGCTGAGTCATTCCAGCTACAGAGTTTTTAAAATATTTTCCTCAGGTTTGAACTAGTGGAAGGAACTTAAGGTTTTATCACCACTGCTCATCTCATTATGGCTTCATCCCCATTTATGTCTCCACAAGAATCCAGGACTCCAGGTTACCTCCACTTCCCACACTCTGAATTGCACACAGCTCTGCATGGCCCTAACCCACCAATCCCAAACTCCTGACACCTTTCCCTGGGTCCACAGGAAATCACAGCCTTTAGCAAAAAAGCCCCTCTCCCTGCAGCTTCGTGGTCTTGCTCTCTTCTAGGAACCCCAACGTCCCCTGAGGACACTGCTGCTCCCCTGCAGCACCCCCCCAATCATGCAGCTTCTCCCCCTCCTCTTAATTCCTTCCTTCTTCCCTCCTCACCGTCTACACTGCACCCTCCACCCCAGCATCTTTGAATCTCAGGTCATCAGCAGGACCACCCATACCTCTCCTTGTTACTGTCATCTACCAGTGCTGGGGGGTTTCCCTGGTGGTTCAACTGGTCAAGAATCTGCCTGCAATACAGGAGACCTGGGTTCAATCCCTGGGTTGGGAAGATCCCCTGGAGAAGGGAACAGCTACCCACTCCAGTATTCTGGCCTGGAGAATCCCATGGACTATACAGTCCATGGGGTCACAAAGAGTAAGACACGACTGAGCAACTTTCACTTTCTTTCACCAGCGCTGGGACACTGAAGATTATCACTTCTGGCTCACTGTCACTCTCTTCAACTCTGCTCCTGCCTTAATTCTTGACAGTTTCAACATCCCTTCTGATAATGATCCCAAAGCCCTGGCCTCAGGCTTCCTTTCTTCTCATCCTCCAGTCCTGTTATCTGCCCCACATTGGCCACCCAGGTTCAGCATCACATTCCAGTCCTGTCAGTAGCAACAATCACGACCCCCCCTCATCTACTGTCAGCCCCACCCCCTTCTTCCCATCTCACTCTTTCCAATACCTCAACTGGGTTTATAATCCATCTACCTCTTGCCTTTCATTTGTTCCTCAGACACCTCTTCCCCTCACTTCTCTATTTACCACAGTTTCAATTCCATGCCCAGTCTCAACTCGGCCCACTCAGTCTGTGCCCACACAGCTGAATGAGTCTGGAGAAAACACACAAGACTTCAAGGAATTGAGTGGGTGAGCCCTGTGACATCTGGAGAAAGAATATCCCAGAAACTAGGAACCATGTGTGCAAAGGCCCTGAGGCGTGAGCATGCACGGAGGCATTAAAGAATAAAAGAAGACCAAGCAGCTGAGCAGAATGAGCCAAGGGGAAAAAGACCAGTAGCTAACCAGGTCATGGCTAAGCCTGCCTTTCCTCTCAGTGGGACGGGGAGCCCTCAGAAGATTTTTGAGAAAATCGTGACATCAACTGACTTCATCTGCAGAGTGTCCTGTGGCTGTAGCGCTAAGAATGGACTATAGGGAGCAAGGGCAAGAGCAGGGAGACCATACAGGAGGCTGCTGTAATCATCCAGGTAGGAGATGGGGGTGGCTTCAGTCCATCTGGCAGCTGTGCTGATACTGAAGAATGGTCTGACCCTGAATGTGACTCAAAGATAAATAGTTTATGGTGACTGATTGGATGTGCGGTATGAGCAACTAAGAGGGATTATTCTACATTGTTCATTTGTATCTGTTTATTTGCTTTTTTTTTTTTGCTGGCACAACTGACAGGGTAGCAATGCCATCAGCTGAGATGGAGAGACTGTGGGTGGGTGGAGCAGGATCTATTTTGGGATACAGTCTCAGGCAAAGTTAAATCCCAATAAGGCCTTTCTTGACCACCCTGTTTTAAATTATACTCCCATCCCAGCACTCTTCATCTCTGTATTTTTCACGCATGGATAAAGGCAAGTCTGCCTGACCCAATGCCCCTTACCCCCATCCTGGACCAGGAAGAAGAGAACCCCTGGTTTCCTGTCTCTCCGACATGCAGTGGAGAATGAGTGTCCCTAGAGGAAATGAAGGTGATGTTACCAGGAGAGTGAGCAGGAGCTGGGTGGGTAAATGAAAACAGATGTCCTTTACACAAGCTGTAAACAGAAAACAAATCATTCCCTTTCCATTTACTTCTTTTAAAATCAGTTACAGCTGCAGGAACAATACTTTCCCTTCCCTATCAAAGATTTAAACCTGAACCTCGGATTATGAGGTACTTGGATGCCACTACCACATCCTTTTCCTGCTTTCTCCTGAGACAGGTGACCTTAGCAAATTGGCCTCTTCCAGAACAGCAGGCTCCCTGCCTGAGGTGTGACTTGGCAAGAGGCCAATGGATGTGGTCTGGCCTTAATTTCATTTTGACCTTAAGAACACCAATTAGACCAAATGAATACTTTGCTCCATTAAGAACGACCTCAGGTCATGTATCTGTTCAATCTTTCAGGCATTCGTCTCTCCAGAGACATCAGACAATGCTTTTTCACAATTAATATCCGTGTATGTACCTGCCTTTTGCAAACTGAGGCAACAAGTTACTCGGTTCTCCTGAGGCTGAATCTCAGCTCACCCTTTTTGACTCTATGTGCCTACCTGTCAACAGGGCTTCCCTGGTGGCTCAGACAGTAAAGAATCTGCCTGCAATGCGGATGACCTGGGTTAGATCTCTGGGTTGGGAAGATCCCCTGGAGAAGGGAATGGCTACCCACTCCAGTATTCTGGCCTGGAGAATCCCATGGACAGAGGAGCCTGGCAGGCTACAGTGTATGGGGTTGCAAAGAGTCAGACACGACTGAGCCACTTTCATACCTGTCAATACACCCAGCGCTGAAGGGGAAAGGACCCAAAAGATGAAAAATATTTTAAGGCCTTAAGCCAGTATATCCTTATTCTCAGTCATCTCTAAAAAGCATGGCTGGTTGACTCAGAGCATCGAGATTTTCCTTAATCCCTGGCAAAGGATTGGGGAAAAAGCCACCACGTTTGAGAACTTTACAACCAGCGGCAAATGACCAAGCTGTTCGCTTCAAGCATGTGCTAGCTTGAGGCCTCAGAGCACCCAACTGAGCCAGTCGCTACTTTGCATGTGCACTCTCAGGACCTGTCCAGAGCAGACATTCAGCAACAGAGACCACCAAGGATGCAGAGGACACTGGTGAACCCAGCATCCTCTTATCCCTTAGTTTACCACTCAGTCAACTAAGCCTCCCATTTTCCCTGATACCATTTTGAAAAAGAATCAGGGCTTCCCCCCTGGGAGGTATATTACTTATTTTATTAACCAGAGTTCTCCAGATAGACAGAACCAATCGGAGATATTTATGTATTGCTGTTGTTGTTGTTGTTGCTATTTAGTTGTCTGACTCTTTGGGGACCCCATTGTAGCCCACCAGGCTCCTCTATCCATAGGATTTTCCAGGCAAGAATACTGGAGTGGGTTGCCATTTCCTTCTCCAGGGGATCTTCTTGACTCAGGGATTGAAGCAGCATCTCCTGCATTGCAGGTGGATTCTTTATCACTTAGCCACCTTGGAAGCCCCATATATGTACATGCTGTGCTGTGCTTGGTCACTCAGTCATGTCCAACTCTTTGTGACCCCCTGGACTGTAGCTTGCCAGGCTCCTCTGTTCATGGGGATTCTCCAGGCAAGAATACTGGAGTGGGTTGCCATACCCTCCTCCAGGGGATCTTCCCAACCCAGGCATTGAACCCAGGTCTCCTGCATTGCAGGTAGATTCTTTACTGTCTGAGCCACAAGGGAAGCCCATGTATGTATATACATATGCACAAAGAGATTTATTACAAGAACTTCAACCACATGATTGTGGAGACTGACAAGTCTGGAGATCTGCAGTTTGCAGTCTGGAGATCCAGGAGGACAGATGGTATAGTTCCAGCCTGTGTCCAAAGGCCTGATAATTAGGAGACCTAATGGTGTGAGTTCTGGCTTCCCCAGTAGCTCAGTGGTAAAGAATCTGCCTGAAATGCAGGAAACATGGGTTCTATGCCTGGATTGGGGAGAGTCCGTGGAGGAGGGCATGGCAACCCACGCCAGTATTCTTGCCTGGAGAATCCCGTGGATAGAGAAGCCTAGTGGGCTATAGTCCACAGGGTCACAAAGAACCAGACAAAACTGCAGTGACTGAGCACACACGCAATGGTATGAGTTCTAGTCTGAAAGCCTAGTCTCAAGACTCAGGAAAAGTTGATGTTTCAGGTTGAGTCTGAAGGCAGGAAAATGTCAGCATCCCAGCTCCTCACATGCACTTATCTGCAGGAGACAGAGTCTTCTCTAGTTATTTTAAATGGAAGAAATGGTGATGCTTTTAATTGGCAAGTTAAAACTTGAGTTGCAATGTGTGAAAAAATTTTCCATGGCACAGGGAGAAGGAAATATAAGCCTGTAGGAGGCCCATCACTCAAATGTTTGGTCAAACTTTACAGCAGAACAAAAGCTATAAAAAGAATAACGAGATGGCTGTTGCTTTTCCTTGTATTAATGTCTCAGTCTGCTGGGGCTGCAATAGACTGGGTATTTGAAACAGCAGAAGTTACTTTTCTCACAGTTCTGGAAGCTGGAAGTCTAAGATCAGGGTACAAGCATGTTAGAGTTCTGGGGAGAGCACTCTTCCTGACTTGCAGACAGTAACCTCCTCTTCCTGTGTTCACTTGGCCTTTCTCAGCATGCATTCATGGTTTTTGCTGTTCAGTCGCTAAGTCATGTCTGAGTCTTTGTGACCCCGTGGACTGCAGCATACCAGGCCTCCTTGTCCTTCACTATCTCCCAGAGTTTGCTCAAACTCATATCCATTGAGTCGGTGATGACATCCAACCATCTCATCCTCTGTCATCTCCTCCTCCTGCCTTCAATCTTTCCCAGCATTATGGTGTTTTCCAATGAATCTGCTCTTTGCATCAGGTGGCCAAAGTATTGGAGTGGCTTCAGTCAGCTTCAGCATCAGTCCTTCCAATGAATATTCAGCACCATTCATTCCAATGATTTCCTTTAGGATTAACTGGCTTGATCTCCTTGCAGTCCACAGTTCGAAAGTATCAGTTCTTCAGCACTCAACCTTCTTTATGGTCCAACTCTCACATCTATACATGACTACTGGAAAAACCGTAGCTTTGACTACACGGATCTTTGTCAGCAAAGATGTCTCTGCTTTTTAATATGCTGTCTAGGTTTGTCATAGCTTTTCTTTCAAGGAGCAAGCATCTTTTAATTTTGTGGCTACAGTCACCATCCACAGTGATTTTGGAGCCCAAGAAAGTAAAGTCTGTCACTGTTTCCATTTTATCCCCATCTGTTTGCTATGAAGTGATGGGACCAGATGCCATGATCTTAGTTTTCTGAATGTTGAGTGTGTTCATGGGGAGAGAGAGAAAGAAAGTAAGAAAGTTAGATAGATAGACAGATCTTGGCTATTTTATAAGGCCACTAATGTTATTGGATTAGGACCAAATCCCTATGACCTCATTTAACCCTAACTACTTCCTAAAAGCCCTATTGAAACTGTGCATCTCAGATTGGGACTTTTAATGGAGATCAAATTACTTAGTCTCAGAACTTAATGAAGCTCAGGTTCTTAATATCTCATCACAGAAAGAATTCATTGAAAGACAAAGTGATAAGTAAGAAGTGGATTTAGTTAGAAACACACTTCAGAGTGTGAGCCATCTCAGAAGGCAAAAGCAGCACCAGGGTATGGGGTTGTCACTTTTATAAGGGTGGGTAATTTCATAGGCTAATGAATAAGAAGAGTATGCCATCTATTTTGGGGAAGGAGTGGGAATTTCCAGAAATGGGGCCATTGCCTACTTTTTGACCTTTATGGTCAGCCTTACAACTGTCATGGCACCTATGTATGTGTCATTTAACATATGCTAATGTATTACAGATTTACTGAGGCTCAAGTTCTAGTGGAAGTCAACTCGTCCATCCACCATTTTGGACCTATTTGGTCCTAACCAGTTTATGTCGTGTCCTCAGCTACGTCATTCTTTTAAAGGGTGTGCCCTGCCCCCCTTCCCTTCTGTTTCACTATCTCCAAATATAGTCACACTGGGAGTTAAAATGTCAACATACGAATCTGGGGGCAAGGAAACAATTATCTCTTCTCAGCTTTCTTGAGGCAATTTCAGATATGTTATTTAAATAACAATACCCAGCCTCACAGTCCTACTGCACAAGGAAAATTTATTGTTTATTTCAAAAACTCTTCCCTGAGATTATTTGGCTGATATACCAGGGACTTCTTGGGAAAGAATAAATCTGGGTTTTCCCAACTTTCCTCACTCACATTTTCATATTCCTGAGGTTTCTATTACCCCCAAAAAATGCTCATTAGTTACCAAGGGTTTGCTTTTCCAGGGCAGTTGGGTTCCAAAATGTTCCCTTACTTGTAAACTGGAGCCAAGATTTTATCAAACTCTGCCACTCTTTCAAAGCCAGCTCAAATCCAGTCTCTTTTCTTAAACTGTTCTTGACTGTCTTACTTTGAACTGGCCTCTCCATCTCCAAAGTTTTGGGGCAGTTTTAGTGTAAACCTTAGAATTTAGCACATAACCACATAATACAGATCGGAATTCCCCTCCCCCATGAGAGCTCCCACTCACTCTTCTTTGGTCAACTCTATCCCCCGTGGGATCCTAAGAGGGCCAAGAATTACAGGAATAAATCTCTACTCTCATCCCCTGAACCTCCAAATTTATCTTTAATTATCCTTTCTGCTTCTGCTTCCTGCCTCAAAAGACAATCATGACAATCATGATTCCTTTGTAGGTAAATAACTCCCCTAGCTCTCTTGATCTTCTTTCTGCCTCTTTCAGAATTTCAGGGCATCAGTTGTGTTCCTTCTTGTATCTTTAGTCTCTTCTCCACTGAATCTCCACTCTTTTAGATTACAAACTTGCTTAAAAACTCTTTGTTCTAGGAAGGAAAGAAAGAAGGAAGGAAGGGAAGAGGGAGAAATGGAAGTGGGGGAAAGGGAGACAAAAGAAAAGGAGTCACGTCCTGTTTTGTGCCCTTCAACTCAGGCTTATGCCTCATCCTGTTCTTCCACTTCACTATCACTCTTCTTAAAAAATAATTTGCCACTTAATAACACCTTTCACCCATCGTGCATACATGAAGCGTGTCCAACTCTTTGTGACCCTACAGGCCATAGCCCGCCAGGCTCCTCTGTCCATGGGATTCTCCAGGCAAGAATACTGGAGTGAGTTGCCATGCCCTCCTCCAGGGGATCTTCCTGACCCAGGGATTGAACCCACGTCTCCTTCGGCTCCTATATTGCAGGCAGACTCCTTACTGCTGAGCCACCAGGGAAGTCCTTTTCACCCTTTATCCTACTGCAATCTTGCTTCTATTCCCATCAATCATTTGAAGCTACCATTTGTTACCTCCTCCATTCCCTCCCACTTATCAAAGGCAGTGGCTTACTTTCAGCCCTGATTCTCCCTGCCTCATGAAATGACTGATCACCCTCTCCTCTTTGAAACTCCTCTCTGTTGGCTTCAGCAACTCCCCACCCCCCGCCCCGACCACCATTTCCCAGAGTTTCTTTCTCCTTCTCTGATTATACTTTCCTGGTCTCATTTGTTGGCTCCTCCTTTCCTGCCCATTCTTCACCTCTTGGTGAGGTTGTCCCTGGGGCTCAGTCTTTTGCCTCTCTCTTCTTTTCACCCAACAGTGTATCTCTCTCTCTGCACAAACTCCCCGTCTTTGTCCCTTGAGTGCAGGTGAGTGATAAATCTAAATCACCAGCTCAGACTCCGCTGGTGAACTCAGGATGGGCAACCACATACTGGGTTTTCATACATCCCAAATTCAAAAAGTAACTTAACCACATCATTCCCCAGACCAATGTCTCCCCTTAGGTTCTCTTTTTCAGGTAATGGCACCACAGTAGTGCGTTTGTGGGCAGCTCAAGTGAGCAACTCAATGTTCTATAACAAACAGATTCTAATACATACCATCTTCTATAACAAACACATTTTACAAGCTTTGTGGACATCATGGTTAAAGGTTATATTATTGGAAGATTCACAAAAATCTTTTGTCACTAATGGTTGAATGCCTTGAAGGTCTTCTTAACCTTCTGTAAGAAAATATTATAGACAAAAAAAATTTTTTTTAATAAATAAAAAATAAATTTAAAAATATTTATTATTATTTATCTTAACAAGAAGCAGAACATTCACAGATCTAACTTTAAATTACTGGATCACTGGACTAAATGTTCTTTTACTTTGTTCTTCTGAAGTCAATGGAGTACAAAGTGTTCCCCAACCCAGGCCAGACCCTAAAATTTGGAGCATGAATCAGTATTACAAACGAAGGTCCATATGTCACAGTCTAAATAATTAGAATTTATAAAACAAGATAACAAATTATAAAATAAAATATATTCTATCTACTTACCTTGACAAACGAAATGCCACCATAAGATTAAAAAATATATAGAAAGGTATGGTTTTAATATGACTGAAATTTGGCAAAACATCAAAGATGGCTGAATTTAATTATTATTGCATAACCCTAGATGTTCTGTGATTTGCCAGTAATATTGGAATGAATAAAATAAACAGATAAGTAGTTCATGAAGTAGTGTATGTTTTTTCCACCAAATTTATTTGTGCCTTCATTTCAACAAAATCACCTAGTCATGTAGTGCCCTTTTCAAGGCCACCTTTCCTCAGGGAGTTCCCTGTCCTTCCCTTCTGGGTAGTGACATGCTGAACAGTCTCATTCTGGAAGAGACTTTCCCCACATGAAAATCTGTCAAAGTATCTTCCAATAAAGTGTGTGTGTGTGGCTGCCACACTGTGAGGATCTTTTTCCTTGATAAACCCTCAAACTCACTTTAAGTGTCCCTCTGTTGGGTTTGTCTAATGTTTTCTCATGTTTAGACCCAAGTTATAAATATTTGGCAGAAATATCAGAGGAGCAATGCTGTGTTTTTCTCATTGTGTCATGTCAGGTGGCAAATAATATTGATCTGAACCCTTAAGTGAAGTGAAAGTTGTTCAGTCATGTCTGATTCTTTGCAACGCCATGGACTATACAGTCCATGGAATTCTCCAGGCCAGAATACTGGAATTAGTACCTTTCCTTTCTCCAGGGGATCTCCCCAACACAGGGATCGAACCCAGGTTTCCCACATTGCAGGCAGATTCTTTACCAGCTGAGCCACAAGGGAAGCCCAAGAACACTAGAGTGGGTAGCCTATCCTTTCTCCAGCAGATCTTACTAACCCAGGAATCAACCCGGGGTCTCCTGCATTGCAGGCAGATTCTTTACCAAATGAGTTCTCAGGGAAGCCTCTGAACCCTTACTTGTGCTATTAACATTTATCATTTTATTAAAAGAGTGTCTGCAGATATCTTCACTGTGAAGATACTCCCTCCCCTAACTTTGTAATTAATATGTATTTAATTTGGAGCTATTTTACAACTATATAAACAAGCCATTCCTCATCCTTCTTTGGCACACTATTTTTAGCATAGGATTGGGGGCGGGAGGAGAAGAGGACGACAGAGGATGAGATGGTTGGATGGCATCACCGACTCGATGGACATGGGTTTGGGTAGACTCCGGGAGTTGGTGATGGACAAAGAGGCCTGGCGTGCTGCAATTCATGGGGTCGCAAAGAGTCGGACACGACTGAGCGACTGAACTGAACTGAACTGATGTTTCTCACCTAAATTAATAATTACTTTGATGGTTGCCACATTGTAATTTTTTTAACTCCATCATTCTTCTGTGATTATTTATTGGCAATTTATTGTGATAAAGAACTTTCTCTTCTGCCTGTTTGTTTACTCATCCGTTTATTTAGATGCAGCAATAGGCAAACTATGATTCATGGGTCAATCCAGCCTGCTATCTGTTTTTGTAAATAAAGTTTTATTGGAACATAGCCACTCATTCATTTATATATCGTCCATAGCTGCTTTTGTGTTACAATGGCAAAGTTGAATAGTTGTGGCTGCACAGCTCATTAAGCCTAAAGTATTTATTACCTGGCCCTTTAGAGGAAGAAGCAATTCCTAACTCATATCGTGGGAACTTATGAATTCTTATTTTACCCCATTACTATCATTATTTACTTTGGTGCTCTAGTTAGCCTAGATTTGGCCCTTGGAAGCTTCTTCAAGCTGGCTCCTGTGTCCTTTTGACAGGTTTTCATTGTTCTTTGAACCCTGCCTTGTTTTCTGGCACAACAGGATTTTCTAGGCCTTCCCTACTTCTGTCAGGGAGTAAACCATTTCTCCAGGGAACCCTAGCTCCTTTTGGTCTGTGTCTAGGCATTAGGTTGTCATTGCCCTTGGAAAGTTGCCAGAAGCTACAAGAAGGGTCATGGTTACACATATAAAAGTGAAAGTTATTGGAACTTCCCTGGTGGCCCAGTGGCTAAGAATCTGCTTGCCAATTAAGGGGACACAAGTTCAATCCTTGGTCCAGGAGGATTCCACACGCCACAGGGTAACTAAGCCCATGCACCTAGAGCCTGTTCTCTGCAACAAGAGAAGCCACTGCATTGAAAAGCCCAGGCATCACAGCGAAGGGCAGCCTCTGCTCACCACAACTAGAGAAAAGCCCACATGTAGTTAATGAAGACCCGTCACAGCCAAAAATAAATACTTTTTAAAAATAAAATTGGAAATTTTTACATATAGATGATCCAGAAAGCTGTGAGATTAGCAAAATCACTCAGGGAGGAGTGCAGAGAAAAGAGGACCCAGACTAGACCCAGGCTCTCCAATATTATAAGAAAACAGTCTGAAAAAAGATATTTCGCCTACTGTGGTTCAGGGTTTTCATATCTATATCTACAAAGAGGTAAGTAGGTAAGAAACAATTAAGACTTCACTAAAGAGTGAAGGATCGTGTCAGACTAGCCATGTAATTAAAATGAGAATAAGTAAATCATCATGAGGAAACTGATGAAAGAAATGAAAATTAAAGCAGGATACAGTTTCGGGTAATTGTCTTGTTTGTTTCCATTTTTCAAAATTTTAGTTGGACCATTTCCGTATAGTGGACAGAAGAGAATAATGAACATCTGTATACCCATCATCTACAGTCAACATTTCTTAACATTTTGCTGCTTATTCATTTTTTTTCAACCACATTCACACATATACACTTTTATTTTTTCCTGCTGAACCACTTGAAAGTAGGTTTAGATACTTCATCCCTAAATATTTCAACATGAGTCTTATAGAGGATTTTTTTATATAACAGTAACATTGTCACACCTCAGAAAATTAATTCCTAAAGAATTAGAAATTTTTCCAACTGTGGTTAAAAAGCACATAACAAAAATTTGCCGTCTTAACCCTTTCAAAGTGTGCTGTTAAGTCATGTTAAGTATACGTACATTGTTGTGTAACAGACAGACTTCAGAACATTTCCACCTTGCAAACTGAAATTTTTACTCCTTAAACAACTCCCCACATACCCTTCCTCCCAGAAAATTAATTTTAATTCAATAGTATTAATATATCTAATATACAACCCATATTCAAATTTCCCCAGTAGTTTCCAAAAAAATTTTACAGCAGTCTCTAGAAATTACCATGTCTCTTCATGTTCTCTTATTTTAGAACAGTCTTCCTGCCTTATTTTGGTTTTCAAGACACTTAAAATTCTTACATAGAGGCTTCCCTGATAACTCAGATGGTAAAGAATCTGCCTGAAACACAGGAGACCTGGGTTCGATCCCTGGATCAAGAAGATGCCCTGGAAAAGGGAATGGCAACCCACTCCAGTATTCTTGCCTGGAGAATCCCGTGGACAGAGGAAGCTGGAGGGCTGCAGTCTATGGGGTCGCAAAGAGCAACTAACACACTTTATGATCACATTCAGATTAAACGTTCTTCGCAGGAATATGCCATATGGGACATTATGCACTTATAGCACCATAGCAGGAAGGGTATAACACAGGGTTTATGCTGGTTTGTTCACTGTATGTGGTGCTAAGTTTGCTCATTTGGTTAAGGTTGTTGCCAGACCTCTGCTTTGTAAAGATACTCCCCCTTTGGAATTCACAAGTAACTGTGGTGATACTGTGAAACCATGTGAATATTCTGTTTCCCAACAACCTTTCACACAGTTATTAAGTCAGAGGTTGCCACCTGGCTTTATAATTTGATGGTTTTTTATTTATTAGCTGGCATTCTACTCCAGAGAAAATCTTCCCCTCTTTTTCCGTTTCTTCTTATTATTTGTGCGTTATCATTAACTTTCATGCATTTTTGTGTGCAGTGTGTTATCATTCACTGCTACTATTGTTCCTTTTGATGCTCCCATTGTCAGATTTAGCTTTATGGACCACTTCAAGGTGGGCACTTTTTTTTTTTTTTTTGACGTGACATTAATCTTTCTTTCTTTCCTTTTAAGGATTTCTTTAAAATCTGGACCATTTTTTAAAGTCTTTATGGAATTTGTTACAATATTACTTTTGGATTCTTTTATGTCTTGGTTTTTTGGCCAAGAGGCATATGGTATCTTAACTCCCCGACCAGGGATCAAACCCTGAACCCTCTGCATTCCAAGGTGAAGTCTTAACCACTGTGTGGAGTCCTGCCCCAAGGCCACCAGTGCGAGGCCTTGCACTAAGGCCACAGAAGTGGAGCCCAGAAACAAGGTCATTTCCCGAGCTCACTGATGAGCCCTGTTGTAACCATTGCCAAACCACCACCAGGCCCCCACCTCCGATCATCATCAGGAGGCTTCCTGATCTTGTATTAGGAAAAACTGCCCACCCCAGTAGTCACCCTATAGGGCACTGACCAATCACCTAATGCCACTCTTCCAGCAGGAATTTTGTCCTGAGGCCATAAAAATTGGCTACAAACCCACAAAAGTGTTGGCTTTCCCTTGAGCCAGCCCACTGCTCTAACAACATCCCCTCAGGGATACCCCTCGGCATTTGCAGCACCTTCATTATCTCTGCTCTTTGCTCTTAATAAGCTCACTCCTTTCTGAAATGCTCTGTGTCTGGAAATTCTTTCCCAATCAGAGCATAGTCCGTGACACACTGGACCACCAGGGAAGTCCCTAGTCTTTCTTATTGACACGATAGAAGTTTTCAGGCTCACTTTATATTTTCTGTGCCCCTGACATGGAGTCAGCCATTTTCCCAAGAAATCGTGTTCCTTTTTAGAGAAGAAAGGTATCCAGAAACCAAGATCTGAGCTCTGGGTGTGCTCATTTCTACAAGTATGTATCCTTGTGTCTAGGCCTTTTCAGTGTACCTATTAGGAAATAAACCTATCAGGTTTATTTGATACCTCCAGTTCAAATCAAACAGCACAGTGTTCCCCAGCTTCCCTCATACCATGTTTATATTTCCCTCTTTTTACCTGGAATGAAGTCTGGCTCACAAAACACAAATATATTTATTAATTTATCTACCCCATAATATACACAAAATTGTCCCAGAGTCACATCACCAACACTGCTACCAATTACAAAGTTACTGTGAAGTCCAAAATTTCCAAGCTATCCTTTTTGTTCTTCGAATATACCCCACTAAGGATATGCACAAGGTTTGTTTGAGCCTTCTGAGCATCTTTGGTGAGTATAGGGTTTGATTCTAAATGCGATTTCACCCCTCCTACCATCTTGCTGGGGTTTCTCATTTGCCCTTGGAGGTGGGGTATCTCCTCAAAGTCGCTCTAGCGCTGTGCAGCTGCGGCTCCAGTGGCTTTATTTTGGGGGGCTGTAAAATCACTGCAGATGGTGACTGCAGCTATGAAATTAAAAGACGCTTTGTTCCTTGGAAGGAAAGTTATGACCAACCTAGCATATTAAAAAGCAGAGACATTGCTTTGCCATCAAAGGTCGGTCTATTCAAGGCTACGGTTTTTCTACTGGTCATGTATGGATGTGAGAGTTGGACTACAAAGAAAGCTGAGCACCGAAGAATTGATGCTTTTGAACTGTGGTGTTGGAGAAGACTCTTGAGAGTCCCTTGGACTGCAAGGAGATCCAACCAGTCCATCCTAAAGGAGATCAGTCCTGAGTGTTCATTGGAAGGACTGATGTTGAAGCTGAAACTCCAATACTTTGGCCACCTGATGCGAAGAACTGACTCACTGGAAAAGACCCTGATGCTGGGAATGATTGAAGGCGGGAGGAGAAGGGGACAACAGAGGATGAGATAGTTGGATAGCATCACCGACTCAATGGACATGAGTTTGAGTAAGCTCTAGGAGTTGGTGATGGACAGAGAAGACTGGGGTGCTGCAGTGCATGACATCGCAAAAAGTTGGACATGACTGAGAGACTGAACTGAACTGAACTAAAGGATATGCAGTTATAGTGCTGTCCACAAATATTACTTGAATTTATTTTTTCTTTCCCAAGTTATCAATATGGTATGCAATTAGATTCATTTGTTTCTGTTCTTATTTAATCTTAGTGTTTATCACACCTTTAAGTTTATTTTTTGAATACGTAAAACATTCAGGAAGTTTTAACTATTGAAAAAGGAATACCTCAAACAAATCTTATTCCCATCAATTTTTCCACCACTCTACTTACTCCTACACCCCAGAGGGAACAGTTTTAAATAATTTCTGGTTAATTCATCTGTATTTTAAAAAATAACCTGCATACATATTTTTCCATGTGTGTATGAAGTAACTCCATAGAGAGTCATAAGATCTTGCTCATATCAGACATTGTGCTTTAGGACCAAAAAGAATGTGAAGATGAATGAGATGTGAACTGTGGGAGGGCAAGTACTTGTGATGAAAAGATTTGACATGCATAACATTTAAAAAAAAAAATTTAAAGTTTCTGATAAGAAAATAGATGAACCTGTAAAGATTCAGAGAAATCTTTCAAGGAGGAGGAAGTAGTCAACTGTGCCCAGTGTGACTGAGGTCAGGGAAGATGAGGGCAAAGAACTGACCAAGATGAAGTCATCGGTGACCTGGACTAGAGTGGTTGCAGAGGCTGATGGGAATGAAAGGCTAATTTGATTGGAGTGGATTACGGAGGGGCTGGGAGGTAAGAGAGTGGACATTAGTACAGGCATTTCTTCTGAGGGGCATTTTCAACAAAGTGCAGCAGAGAAATGTGGTCATAGCTAGAGGCGAAATTTTTTTTAATTAATTTATTTATCGTATTTTTGCTGCACTGGGTCTCTGTTGCTGCACTAGGGCTTTCTCTAGTTGTGGAGGAGAGGGACTACTCTCTAGTTGTGGTGCACAGGCTTCTCATCACAGTGGGTTCTCTTGTTGCAGGGTATAGGCTCTAGACACACAGGCTTCAGTAGTTGTGGTACACAGGCTTAGTTGCCTTGTGACATGTGGAATCTTCCTGGATCAGGGATTGAACCAGTGTCCTTTGCATTGCAAGGCGGATTCTTAACCCCTGGACCACCAGGGAAGGCCCTGGAGGCAAACTTGATGCAAAGGAAGCTTTGGTTTTTTGTTTGTTTGTTTTTACAGGAGAGATACTATAGCATACGTGGATACTGATTGTGGGGCTCCTGTTGAGGAGAAGAAATCAGTGATGACAGAGAGAAAAAACAGTTGCAACAGGCAAGTCTTTGAACATACAGGAGCGGGTAGGATCTAGTGGACAAATGGACTAGCATTTAGTAGAGGCTTAATAAAAGTGGTGAATCATGCATTCTTTCCTCAAGGTGATCAAGTCCAAAGTTGAGACAGTGGAGGGAAGCACTCACCAGAATACAGACAGCACCATATGAACCGTTACTTCATGAATACAAGAACTTTGAGGGAGAAGCAACACAGTCTCAATGATGAGACTTCCCAGAGCAGGTAGCGCCTGCTGAAACTTCGAAGATGAGGAAGTGATGTGAAGGATTCTGAGTGAGAGAAACGATATCACTTCAGCCTGAGGAAACAACATGAATGAACAAAAACAAGGAAAGATGAATCTGCACTATCACTTCATAAAACTCTTACATTCACTACAGTCTACATCATACACAAATAAGGTTTTCTCCCAAATATTTGGAGCTAAAGTTGGATCAAAAAGAAGGCTGAATGCCAAAGAACTGATATTTTTGAATTGTGGTGCTGGAGAAAACTCTTCAGAGTCCCTTGGACAGCTAGGAGATCAAACCAGTCAATCCTATAGAAAATCAACCCTGAATATTCATTGGAAGGGCTGATGCTGAAACTGAAGCTCCAATATTTTGGCCACCTGATACAAAGAGCCAACTCACTGGAAAAGACCCTGACTTGAGGAAAGATTGAGGGCAGGAGGAGAAGGGGGTGGCAGAGGATGAGATGGTTGGATAGCATAACTAACCCAACGAACTTGAATTTGAGCAAACTCCAGGAGCCAGTGGAGGACAGAGGAGCCTGGCAAGCTGCAGTCCATGGGGTCCCAAGGAGTCAAACTCAACTTAGTGACTGAACAACAACAACGAAGTTTGCTGATAGCACTCTTAACAAACAGCTGCTGGAGGAAGACCATTGATCCTATTCCTATCTTTGAATATGTCATCAGCTGGTCTTGGGGAATTTAGTGTGGAATCTTCTTCTCTCTGTGCTCATTTATGATCCCTGGATTTCTTGATCACACTACATACAGGGAATGCTCTCATCCATCAGAGAGGGGCAACTCTTCCTTTGACTGGTGGAGAGAAACTTGCAGATTACTTAAACTTTTCAAAGTCTCAGTTTCCTCAAATGCAAAGTGTGGCTGGCAATACCTAGCTTTTAGAGTTTGGGGAGGATTAAAGTAGACCCTGATGCTGGGAAGGATTGAGGGCAGGAGGAGAAGGGGACGACAGAGGATGAGATGGCTGGATGGCATCATCGACTCGATGGACATGGGTTTGGGTGGACTCAAGGAGTTGGTGGTGGACAGAGAGGCTTGGCGTGCTGCGATTCATGGTGTCGCAAAGAGTTGGACACGACTAAGCAATTGAACTGAACTGAAAGTAGACAATATATGTGAGGTGCCTACTCCATGTGTGAAATAGAATATATACTCAATAAATGATTAACAAGAAGATGTGGTACATATATACAATGGAATATTACTCAGACATAAAAAGGAATGAAATTGGGTCATTTGTGGAGCTGTGGATGGACCTACAGACTGTCATACAGAATGAAGTAAGTCATAAAGAGAAAAATATTGCATATTAATACATATATGTGGAATCTAGAAAAATAGTATAGATCACCTTATTTGCAAAGCAGAAATAGAGACACAGACATAGAGAATAAATGTATGGATACCAAAAAGGAAAGAGATGGGGTTGGAAGAACTGGGAGATTGGGGTTGACATTTATACACTATTGATTTTTTTGTCGTTGTTTAGTTGCTAAGTTGTGTATGACTCTTTGTGACTCTGAACTATAGCCCACCAGACTCCTCAGTCCATGGGATTTCCCAGGCAAAAATACTGTAGTGGGTGCCATTTCCTTCTCCAGGGGATCTTCCTTACCCAGGAATTGAACCCACATCTCCTGCATTGGCAGGCAGATTCTTTACTGCTGAGCCACCAGGAAGCCCATACACTACTGATTCTATGTATAAAATGGACAACAGATGGGAACATACTGTATAGCACAAGGAACTCTACTTAATGCACTGTGGTGTCCTAAATAGGAGAGAAATTCAAGAGGGAGAGGATGTATGTATATGTATGGTGATTCATCTTGTTGTGTGGTAGAAACTAACATAGCATTGTAAAACAACTATAATCCAATAAAAATTAATAACCCCTCGAAAAAAAAGATAAGTGATTTTGAGTACTAATCACAATGATAGTTACTATGTATGAAATGCTTATGATGTACCCAGTACAGCTCTAAGTGTTTACTAGGTAGTAGAAGAGCTATGATAAACCTAGACAGCATATTAAAAAGCAGAGACATTCCTTTGCTGACAAGGGTCTATCTAGTCAAAGCTATGGTTTTTCCAGTAGTCATGTATGGATAGGAGAGTTGGACTATAAAGAAAGCTGAGCACTGAAGAATTGATGCTTTTGAGCTGTGGTGTTGGAGAAGACTCTTGAGAGTCCCTTGGACTGCAAGGAGATCCAACCAGTCCATCCTAAAGGAGATCAGTCCTGAGTGTTCATTGGAAGGACTGATGCTGAAGCTGAAACTCCAATACTTTGGCCACCTGATGAGAAGAACTGACACATTGGAAAAGACCCTGATGCTGGGAAAGATTGAAGGTGGGAGAAGAAGGGGACGACAGAGGATGAGATGGCTGGATGGCATCACTAACTCGATGGACATGAGTTTGAGCAATATCCAGGAGTTGGTGATGGACAGGGAAGCTTGGCGTGCTGCAGTCCATGGCATGGCAAAGAGTCTGACACGACTGAGCCACTAAGCAGAACTGAGGTATTGATTCACTGAATCCCCACGTCATCTTAAGAAGCAGAATCATACCTTGCCTCTGGTCTCACAGTAGAGCGCACTGAGAGGAAGCAGCAGCAGAACCAGAATCAGATGAGGCAGGCTGGCCAGAGTCCTGCTTCTCATCCACTGAGCCACGCTGACTCTAAGAATGAAAGTAATCACATCAGGCCCAGGACCGAGTCATCTGTTGCTGCAGGTCCATTTCCCTTGTTAGGAATCTAGGAATTAAGACAGTGGAGTTGGGAATTGTTACATCCTTCCCAAAGATGGGAGTCGGCAAGAGGCTTGAAAAATGATCCACATTTGTTACTGACATGCTTAAGTTTGACCAAATTTCCTTCACTCACCAGTTATAACTCTATAATAAAAGGCAACTTACTTGTCTCATTTTGCAGTTAAAAATTTACCATTATTCAAGAGCAGGCAGAAATGTCTAAGAGCGTATACACCCAAAACACTTACATAAGCTTGCAAAGAAATATGAACAAAAATATTTATTGCAGTGCTTTTTTAAAGTTTAAATATTAGAAACAAGCCTTTACAAGTGGTTGAACTAAAGTGTGGTACAGCCATTCAAATATTTAACAATAATGAGATAGATTTAAAGATGAGGAAAAATTCTCATGTATGATGTTAAGCAGAAAAGCATGATTAAAAAAAGCATGAAAAAGCAGGCAGAACTCTGCATCTAATTTGATTCTAATTTTGAAAACGAATGCAAATGCTAGTATTATGCAGAGAATGAAATCTAGAGAATAATCAACAAATCCCTTAACAGTCATTGCAAGGAAAGGATAACAGACAGTTTCTGACTTCCTCAATTATACATTTCTGGATTGTTTGAATTATTTACAAGCGCCTATTCACTTTTGATATCAGAAGAAAACAACGTTTTGTTTAAGTAGGCAGAGAGGCAGAGCCTGTGAGAAACGGATCAGGAAAAGCCGTAGCCTGAAGCTGGGCTCTAATCCTCTGGTCTGTTAACTGCTGCCTCATTTCCTGGCAGCAGAGTTTTATGACTGGCTGGCTCTCAACACATTCTCCTGCCAACAGGACGTTGGCCTGCAGGGACATTAGAAATCTTCCTTGAGAGAACTCTAACAAAAACCTAAGAGGCATTCAACTTGGAAATATGGCCAAAGGGAAAAATCCATAAAAAACACCCATTCCTGCCCCCTCCCCCACCCACCCCCATACACTCAGCAGCCTTTCTCTCTGGTAGGAAATGCAGCCATTAAGCCAATGAAAGGAACCAGGATCGTTGTGAAATCACACTGGTTTGGCCGTGGAAAAAATAAGGGCGTTAAGTGCGATTTATCTTTAGAGAACTCCCTTCCCATCAGGCCTCCTAACGTACATAACTATAAAAGAAACAGAGATAAATACTCACTAGAATAGCTGACATTTTAACAGTGGTCCACAAATTTCAGTCTTTCACATCTATTTTATGCCACATTGTGTGTGCCCTTTCAACTCTGGGAAGCAGAATTTTCAGAAGAGGCCCTAGAAAGTGACACAGAGGAAGCAGAACGCAGGATATCTCACACCCACTAGCCAAGAAGATCAACCTGAAATAAACTAGAAGCATGAGTACTATTAATTTTTAAGCGAATGTATCTCTTCCTGAAAAGCTACATAAACAATGTATCTACCAAAGAAGAAAGATTGATACATATAAACAATGCATACATGCAAGGGAAAGGGAGCCCAGGAATGAAGTCTTAGGTAAAGGGGTACATTAGTCAACCTGGCTTCCCCTAGACCTTAGCAGTGTAGAGTAAATTTGTATGCGGTTACAAAGTTCTGCTGGTGGCTCAATTGGGAAAGAATCCATCTGCAGTGCAGGAGACCCTGATTTGACCCTGGGTGGGGAAGATTCCCTTGAGAAGAAAATGGCAACCCACTCCAGTATTCTTGCCTGGGAAATCCCATGGTCAGAGGAGCCTGGCAGGCTATAGTCCATGGTATTGCAAAGAGTCAGACATGACTTACCAACTACACCATCACCACCACAGTGCTCTCCAGGGCCTCAATCCTATGGGCACTTGGCATGGTGCCCTATTTATTCTGTCTCCACGTCAACCATGCCACCACCAAAACGGATCCAACATGCAGTGTGGAGAATGGGGGCTCCGGGAAAGCAGCCCCTCCCTCACTGGTCCCATTGAGAGGTCTGTGTGCTCCTCACTGGGGAGTCAAGAACTGGCCACCATGGCCTCTGGACAGCCAATTTTGTTTCACAAAGGTAAAAATTCAGATGCAAAATCATTATGGATATTTCTCAAGGTGGTTCTGTGACAAAACCAACAGTAAAATTCACCTTTTCTCAACACCACCTTCAGTGCCAGACCTCAAAATAGAAAGGAGTAAGGACCTGAGACCAGCCCACACCTCATTTTCATTCCCATTTTATATACTAGCACAAATCTTACCACTGTTCTTTTTCTAATTCACCACCCTTTTTCACACAGAGCTAAGTTCATTATTCTGTTAAGCTAAAGAAGAGAGAGAGAATAAATAAGTTGACAAAGTAAGGTTGAGAGAAAAATGATTCAAGTAGTTTTCAAAATAGCTGGGTATCATACTTTAAGACAACACTGTCTCAATAATTTTAATGATTTATTATAGATACAAAAGTTTAGTTTCTAAAAACTAGCAAAATGCATTTCAAAAATGTTTGACCTTGCTGCATGACCTGTGAGATCTTAGTTCCCTGACCAGGGATCAAACCCACACCCCCTGCATTGGAAGCTCAGAGTCTTAACCACTGGACTACCAGAGGAGACCTGAAAAATATACTTTATTCTCAAATCTTTGACAGGCTCTTTATAGAGAAAAGCCTCTCCCTGGGTGATATTCTCAACTAAGGCATCAATGAATAGACAATCAGTTTGAAAACAAGAATAAAACTTATACTCAATCTATTTCTCCAAAGTGAATCCAGGTTTTTATTTTTTTTCTTTTAATGCTTTCTTTCCACCAGCAACTGGGACAGCCTAACAACAGAGATACTGAGCTATGCTATTCAATGAATGAGGACTAGATTCCTCCATAGGCAAAATCTATTATTCTTCCCTAACAGAGCAACAACTATGGATCAACAAAATGCTAATGTATATTTCCACAAAGGAATACTATTCAGCAATAAAAAGGGAAAATACTGATAATGCTACAACATAAATGAACCTCAAAGACATTATATTAAGTGAAAGAAGCCAGTCACAAAAGAAATGTATGATTCCATTTATATTAAATGTATAGATAAATCTCCAGAGACCAGAGGTAGATTAACAGCTGTCTGAGGCTGGGGAAGGAATGGGAATCAACTGGAAGCAGGCGAAGAGATCTCACTCAGGATGAAAATGGACTAAAACTGGATTGTGGTGATAGCCATGCAACTTGCTAACCTGGGTGGAGCCACTTCAGAGAAAATGATGTGCATGGCCTCATTTTTGTGACATTAAATGATTTCCTGAGACTTTCCACAGAAGAGACCCCAAAGCAAGTCCAAATAACAAAATTCTAAATTTGTTTCTCATTTAGCAAAGTGGACTATCATCTTCTTACATACTTACCCTCTGCTTATGGAAGGTGACCTTAGTTTGTTTACTTTTTATGGGAAGCTTGCAATTGTCTAAATACTAGAGTTTCACTTGAAGTTGGCTGCAGAATAATTTACTTTGGGGTGGTCAGACACTATATCCAAATGTTAATCCACATAGGGTCAAATTTACTTAAGCCATGACGTTCAATCCTGTTTTTCTCATTTGGCTAAAAAGGAATTTGAAGGTTTTTTTTTTTCCCCCCAGTCTTACAACACTTACGAATAAACCTTTCTTTCCATTTTACACGTATATGTATTTCGTGAAATCTGAGCATCTCATTTCATCCTTTCCTTTTAAAATATCATGCAGATGGATGTGTGTACAAGGATTTCAACCTTGTGGGTAACAACAAAATATTGCTCATAAACAGGGAACTGGTAAAATAAATTATTATACATCCAAACCAAATAAACTACTACATAGCTATTAAAAATATGGAGAATGGATCTGTGAGAATTGGTGTGGAGCTACCTATAAGATATATTGTTAAGTAAAAAAAAAAAAAATATATATATATATATATATATATAAAACAGCATAATATTATGCTACCCTTTGTATTTTGTTTTTGAAAAAATATATGCATAAATGCTGTATATGATTAAGTACCTAAGCACATATACAGCATATGGCAAGAGTATATTCTTTTAGGGAAGAGAATTGGATAGCTGGGAGTTTACCCTGTTTTTGTTTTACTCACTAAGTGGTGTCTAACTCTTCTTGAACCCCATGGACCAGAGGAGCCCTCTGTCCTGGGATTTCCCAGGCATGAATATTGGAGTGGGTTGCCATTTCCTTCTCTAGGGGAATCTCTCCAACCCAAGGATGGAACCCATGTCTCCTACTTGGCTGGTGAATTCCTCACCACTGAGCCACCTGGGAAGTCCTTGTTCTGTTAGGGGTGCTAACTTTTCAGTATATAGCACCATTAGAATGTTTACCATGCATATTACCATCCATTGAAAAAAATTTCATGTTTTACAGCTTTACACTTAAATTTGGTAAACCTTAACTAAGTTAATAAGTTTTTTAAAACTGGAATTAAAATATTCTAATCACTTTTGTTCCAAATATAATAACAATGAAACACAATTAGAACTCTGACCAAGTTTTAATACATAGTTAAATAAGAAAGTTATTTGAAGTCTTCAGTCTCTCCATCTCTAAAACAGAACTATTATGAAGATGGATGGAATAACTTTTGTAAGATGCAGAATCATTGAGATGGAGTTTTGCAGAGGTAACACACCCTTGAACAGAAGTAAAACGAAGTTCAGCTGCAAAAGCAATAGATCTCTTTGTCCTGGACGTTTGTTACTTACACATCATTGGATCATTTAGGTTGAATTGGACTTGACTTATGGTGATCAATTATGTCATTTTGTATTATGGGACCAAATTCGTTCTCGGTTCCTTGGGGACCAAGTTTAGCATTAAACTTCATAATCCGCCTGTCAATTCATTCCACTGCCTAGTCATTCTCCTGCCTGTACAATTACTTTAGCTGAAGAAACAGTAATAAACATACCTTGAAATTGTGATAGCGCATTAAAGTTCACTTACCACTTCTATCAACACATATTTCATCACATTCGACCCTCTTAGCAACCCCCTACGGGAGGCAAGAGAGACATTACTATGTCTGCTTCACACAGACATAGTTTAAATCACCCAACCAGGAATCAGAGAACTGAGATTAGAACCTAGGTTCCCACAATCTCCTTCCACCCAGTGATACTTATTTTACAGTATGTACGTAAAAGGTGTGTGAAACACACCCTTCAGAAAACGGTGTGTTTGTGTATAAAATCTGTTTTGTTATATTAGGACACAAAGACAATGTGTCGACTTTGTCATTTCTCAGCTGTTTTTTCTTTTTTCTGAATGGAATTCACATGGGCATTGTTTCATCTGCCTTTTGAACTTACTTTGACAATCATATTACCTAACTTTACGTGGGTAGCCAAAGAGTGTTCTTGTGCAATGGGGACCATTCATTTGCATAGACTCATTTATGACTCACGGATTTGTGTGGGCGTTGAAGAGAAACATCTAAAGAAAGAGGAATGGGAGAAGATTTCCTTCTATATTTAAATATAAGCAATAGAAAGAGGCTGAGCTAAGTTATAAATAACAGTAAAGTGAAATGTTCTCTGGAAAACCCATGGCAATAGCATTACTGTTGCCTGAGAAATGTGACCACTTACAACTATGGTTTGGAAAACTGGCTTGTAAAATAAATGCTTTTTTTATTATTATTACTCCATCAGGTCATTGTCCTAAAATATTCCAGGTTTACAAGTGTAATAATTGGTTTTATACAGTCCAGCAATTCAAGATGTGTGGTTTTTAATATGCATCATGTATGAGAAGAGTGACTTGGGATATCATTCGGTGAGTTGCTCTTGGGTGGAGGTGGAATCTTGTTATTTTTGGCAGCAAGATGTGAAGACACATTTAATATTTCAAACACTAACCAGTTATCGTAAGACAAAGAAAATACTATTAGGTTCAAATTGCCATCATTATTATTCTTACACACATTGATACAAGCATTAAATAGCATACTCAAGATCAGAATCTGGAAACTTGGACAATATCCACAGCACTGATGTGATTTTGTTGGAGTACTTCTCAAGACTGACTGAAGTTAAAAGTAATTTAGCTCACTTTTAGACATTATCTAACTTGTTAGCAGAAGAAATCACCTAATCTGGGAAGGAGACAGATCACAATTTTGTGTAAGTGCTAAAATCGCCTTTCTTCAGCTTACAAGGAAATGCATGCTCACAGGAGAATGTTTCACACTCCTTTTATTCAGTTCCAACTTGCAGAGTCATCTTGCTTCTAAAATGGTTTCAGAGCCAGAGATGGGAAGTGGTCATGCCAGTAAGAAACTCCTCTTGTCTTTGAAATGTTTTAGAACTGGACCCTAAAGGCCAACTGTGTAACTGCATTCTAAATTGTTTTGTTTCCATCAGATATATTTAGCAAGACTTAGCATCCATTTGAAGATTCCACAGGAGTTATTCTAATAATCATGCGCAGTGTTCAAAAATAACTTCCACCCCTTCTGTACAGATGTTCTGAAAATACTGTCAGGAAGGCATGAAAGGACAGGTGAAGTGGAACTATTCAAGTGTGAATGAACTCCTTCCACTTTTGCTTTTTCTTCTTCAAGATTGATTTAGCTAATCCAAGCTAAAGGAAAGCTAATTATTTTGTGTTTGAGTTTATGTGAGAGCTTACATTATATCCTGAAACGTTAGCCAACATCTGAGATATTTACCAACCTATTATTGAACATATACATATGCATATATATATGTGTATAAATATACATGTCTCTGGAGTCTCCTCACATTTAGTTCAGTCACTCAGCCATGTCCAGCTCTTTGCGACCCCATGGACTGCAGTACACCAGGCTTCCTTGTTCATCATCAACTCCTAGAGCTTGCTCAAACTCATGTCCATTGAGTCGGTGATGCCATCCAACCAACTCATCCTCTGTTGTCCCCTTCTCCTCCTGCCTTCAATCTTTCCCAGCATTAGGGTCTTTTCCAATGAGTCAGTTCTTCACATCAGGTGGCCAAAGTATTGGAGTTTCAGCTTCAACATCAGTCCCCCCAATGAATATTCAGGACTGATTTCCTTTAGGATGGACTGGTTGGATCTCCTTGCAGTCCAAGGGACTCTCAAGAGTCTTCTCTAACACCACAGTTCAAAAGCATCAATTCTTCAGTGCTCAGCTTTGTTTATAGTCCAACTCTCACATCCATACATGACTACAGGAAAAACCATAGCCTTGACTAGATGAACCTTTGTTGGCAAAGTAATGTCTCTGCTTTTTAATATGCTGTCTATGTTGGTCATAGCTTTCCTTCCAAGGAGTAAGCGTCTTTTAATTTCATGGCTGCAGTCACCATCTGTAGTGATTTTGGAGCCCCCAAAAATAAAGTCTCTCACTGTTTCCATTATTTCCCCATCTATGAATTCTTTAGCACTACACCACCTGGGAGGTGCTTCTACATATATAATTATATATTGTATATAACTGTACACACATGGTTTTTATCCTGGGAAATGGGTTATAGTGAGCAGGGCTACTACAGGGAAGTGTTAGCACTGAAAAAAATTGGCAAATATTATGGAAATATAAATGATCAGAGCCACAACATGCAAGAAATCAGAGATAAAAGTCTACATTCATAAAAGAGCATGCTAATGTAAAAACCAGGTAACAGTGGAGATCAGAAAGCTGAGTAGTTAATTCATATTTTAAAGGGAAGTCAGGCACTAAATATTTGAAAGTCAGGGCAGGTAGGTATGATCCAAGACCCACAGGACTAAAGCAGGGGCTTCAAATCTAATTCTGAGGGAAGATCTCCTATACGCTCCCAGGAAGATGTGGACTGGACTCTCCCATGCAAAGTCTGTGATCCTTTGACTCCTGAGTAGACTTAAGATTACCTAAATGAATTTTGTTTCCAGGATAAATTGGATTACACATAATGGCTGTTCACCTATGGTTTCTTTCTTTCTTTTTTTATTTTTTTAATAAATTTATTTATTTTAGTTGGGGGCTAATTACTTTACAATATTGTAGTAGTTTTTGCCATACATTTAACATGAATCAGCCATGGGTTAACATGTGTTCCCCATCCTGAACCCCCCTCCCACCTCCCTCCCCATCCCATCCCTCTGGGTCATCCCATTGCCCTAGCCCTGAGCATTTGTCTCATGCATCGAACATGGAATGGTTTCTTAAGCTCAGTTCTCTCTCTTGGCTAGTAGTACCAAATGGGCAAACTGAAACATGGCTAAGGACAGTTGATGTATTTAAAAGTCAGGAGAAAAGCACCCCACCCCACACCTCAGAGGTGGAACTGAGTGCTTGTGTTGCGTGAGCCTAGGGAGGTTGCTATAGCAATATGATCACATAGCTGGAATCATTTGTGTATCTAACAGAAATTGAATTTCAAAGTCCACAGGAAGCACAATTAAAAGGACTTTCTTTGGCTTGCTGCATGTTTACAAGGCAGCTACTTAATCGATCAGATTACATGTGTCTAGCCACCCCTGAGAACCTGGGTAGGGAGAAAGCTGATATCACTGGCACCCTGGTGCTTGCTTGTTATAATAAGAAGGGGACTGGGGTTCCTAATACTGAAGATGAGAGGAAGATGAGGGAGAATTTACAGACACTGAGCTCAACCTCTATGTATAGGCAATCGCGAGGTTTCCATCTGTCATGGGGACCTGTGGTCAGAGCAGGGCTCACCCTGCAGATTCCAGGTGGAGAGTTGTTGAGCACAAAGGGAAGGGAGGTTTCCTAGGTGGCTCAGCAGGTAAAGAATCTGCTTGCAATGCAGGAGACACAGATTTGATCTCTGGGTCAGGACGATCCCCTGGAGGAGGGCATGGCAACCCACTCCAGTATTCTTGCCTGGAGAATTCCATAGACAAAGGAGGCTTGCAGGCTATGGTCCATGGGGTTGCAGAGTTGGACACAACTAAAGCCACTGAGCACACATATGCTCAAGGGAAGGGAAGGGGTTATCAGACTTGAAAATGAATGGGAAAGGAGTTAGAGGGTGGAAGGTGGAAGAACAAATCCAGTGTGCAGAAATCCAAAACACAGGTGAGGTTCTCAAATTCACGTTGTAGGATAGCTTACATATCAGATGTGAGGCAGGCAAGGTCAGGACAGAGGCAAGCAGATGTGTCAGAATCGCAGTTCGGAGATGGAGCACTTGTGTCTGATCCAGGGATTGTCTCATCCCAGGGCCCTCTGTTTATTCCCTGCCAAAGAAATATTGCCTCCGGGTGAAGAAAGAGCTATACTCCACCAGCAAGAATGGATTCTGACCTGTATTTACAGGTCTTTTGTTGTTCAGTCCCTAAGTCATGTCTGACTCTTTGTGACCCCAGCATGCCAGGCTTCCCTGTCCTTCACTATGTCCCAGAGTTTGCTCAAACTCGTATCTGTTGAGTCAGTGATGCCATCCAACCATCTCATCCTCTGTCGTCCCCTTCTCTTCTCGCCTTCAATCTTTCCTAGCATCAGGGTCTTTTCCACTGAGTCAGTTCTTCACATCAAGTGGTCAAAGTACTGGAGTTTCAGCTTCAGCATCAGTCCTTCCAATGAATATTCAGGATTGATTTCCTTTAGGATTGACTGGTTTGATTCCTTGCAGTCCAAGGGACTCTCAAGAGTCTTCTCCAACACCACAGTTTGAAAGCATCAGTTCTTCGGTGCTGAGCCTTCTATATAGTCCAACTCTCACATCTGTACCTGACTACTGGAAAAACCATAGCTTTGACTAACAAACCTTTGTTGGCAAAGTAATGTCTCTGCTTTTTAATATGCTGTCTAGGTTTGTCATAGCTTTATTGATGTCAAAATATGACCAATACCCAGAGATTCTCTTAAGACAAAAGAGGGGAAAAAGCATGTCTGCATCCATTTCTATCAGCATCCATAGGAATTACAGCTAAAACAGACCTTGGGAACTTCCTTATGGAGTTCTTTTTTTCTTGCAGATGTGCAGTGTTACAGGCCGCACCTAGCTGCATGGAAGGGTGGGAAAGCAAATATTTAGATTTTCCAGTATTTATAGCAGACCTGGGCAGGGGAAAAAGTGCTTAGAATGGGTATTGGTCTGGGCAGTCCGTAAACCTGGGATGGCAAGTGTCAGCAAGTGCTCCATGGCTCTATATCTGTGGCAGACAAACCAGCTGCTAATCAAACAAGCTTGGATGTGGCCTCAAAACTCTTCCCCCCAGAGTTCCACATTCAAATCCTACCAATTAGTCAATTCTGGTTCATGAGATAAAGCTTATTTGTTCTTGATTATTTTCAGCGTTTATGGTAACTCTGAGGTATGACAAGAAAGCTCTTTTAATAAAGATACTAATGTGGCTTAGATATCCAAATCCTTCACACAGACTGCGGCACACTGCAGTCCATGGGGTCACAAAGAGTCGGACATGACTTAGCGACTGAACAACAAGACATACATTTCTTCTTTCTAGTGGGCTGGTCCTTGGTCCAGAGTCTTTATTTTATAGCTGAAGAAGTTGAAGCCAAGAGTGGCTAGGATTCTTAATCAGTCACCCAATGAGCTAGTTGAACATGGTCCCTTTTAAAAAAGTTACCTTGAGAGGCATTTTCCCAGGCTTGCTGACAGTATTCAGAGCATCTCCGAAGTTCTTCTTTTAGAATGTCTCTCATTTAGCTAATAAGCTGCTAACACAAGAAAATATAGCTCTTCTATTTTGTAGATGCCTTCTGTCTTCTTCCCCATCCTCTGCCCCCACCAACCAATGCTACCCAGCTCAACTACTCATTAATTCAAGAAAATGTGTTGAGAATGAGTGCACCAGATCCACTGTATGATTTGACTCCAAATGGCTCTGGCCTATTTTGGAAAATCAAATGTACTCTTGGTCCTTTATGTTCAGCAGACTATCTCCCCACCTTCTGCCCCCACCCCCATCATGCTAATACTGGTTCATGGAACAAGCTGCCCATTTTAGGTAGTGTTCTAGAGTCAGTACCACTCAATAGAACTTTCTGGGATATTGTAGATGTTCCAAAATCTGTACCACATGCAGCACTAACACTGGGACTAGTATAACAGAGAAACTGAATTTTTTATTTTAACTAATTTAAATAGCTACACATGGCTAGTGGCCACCATGTTGGAAAGCACAGTTCTGGATCTTTCCTCCATTTCTTCCCAAACGCATTCCTCTTTGTCTCCCAGATGTTTGTCTCAACCCGTTTTGATGCATAGTTCTCTTCTCTTCTCTAGAGCCCCCATGTGGTTGCTTTCACCTCATTTTTTCACTGACTCAACTGCACTGTTCTAGGTTTGGTGATTCCACGATTCAGAGGGGAATGTTCTATGCTCTAGCCCCAGGTCTGGAAAACTTCATGGGATGGTCCCCTCCTGATCAGCACAATCAAGGGGACCAAGAGATTCAGATGTTTGCCACCCTGCTAGAGACATTCAAAATAATGTCCTGAGGGCTCTTTCCCCTTTTGATTGGAGAGTCACAAAGCTAGAAATTTGCCCTGGATCCTAGGTTGGCTTTATCTTTGAGACAAGCTCAACAGCACTGCAACAAGTAGTCCATGGAAGTCTTTCCCTCTGTACAAATAGCACACTTGGGAAACTAGACTGGACAACAATTCTCATATTTGACACTCTGCATGCATGTATGCATGCTAAGTCCCTTCAGTCGTCTCCAACTCTTTGAGACCCCATGAGTCATACATAGCCTGCCAGGCTCTTCTGTCCATTGGATTCTCCAGGCAAGAATACTGAAGTGGATTGCCATGCCCTCCCCAGGGGATCTTCCTGATCCAGGGATCAAACCCATGTCTCCTACATCTCCTGCATTGGCAGGTGGGTTCTTTACCACTAGCGACATCTGAGAAGCCCCCGATTGACACTCTACAGCACCTCAAGCAATCAATTACCCACTAGAAAGAAGCAATATTTCATGGTATAATGATGCATTTTGGTGCTTTTCATGGATGTGTATTTGTCTGAAAATGCAGAGTTCTTTCAATAGCCATTGTTGGAATCTGAGATGCCAGAGGCTAGAGACGGGATATTTCTGCCAGGATATATGTCCTGGAGCATTACTCTTTCCTAAGCAATGCAGCATGATGAATAGTGTATTAAGAGGAAGCAAACCACTTCACTTACCTCAGATAGGAATGTGGGCTTGCACACAGAGGGTGCTCAGTAGCAAACCTGTGCCTATGAGCTGGTGAGAGCATGGACTGAAATATTTTTTTTTGCCCTGGGAAGTTACATAACAATTCAGCGATAACCCCTCATGTAGGTAGAGGCATTGTTAATAAAATTATTAAATTCTCCGGGACTTAGTTCAAAGGCCTCCTTCTAGGCAGGAGACACCCCTAGTGGCTGAACTGGCTTTGGGGCTCTCAACGTGGAGAGAACAGAGAAGACTCTGAGAGTGGAGGAGGTTGTCTTTGGAGGGAGGGCAGTATTCATGAGGATAAGCCATTTTTCCTTCCCACCCTAAAAGGCAAAGAGAGTGGGTGCTGGTTCATTACCATTCCTTGAGGATTCCTGGTTAAACATTTATGATAAGAAAGGAGGTCCCCCAAACACTTTGTCATAAAGTTTGGGTTTTATTTCAGAAGGAAAGACTTGATGGTCTTGTTCCCTGTTTGGTTGTTGGCTGGGCCACTGGGTCCCCAGCCTACCCATATGAAACTGACTGGTGTTGTTTTGGGGGCTCCAAAGAGATCCAGTACCATAGTCCTCTGTGTCCTAACACAGAAAGAATTCAGCAAAGGGGAAAATTACAGGTAAGAAGTGATTTATTAAAATAGGACACTTATGAGGTTTACAAGCAGGTGGATGAGTGAGCCATGCCCCCAAAACTTACTGGGCTACAGTTTTATAATCAAAGGAAAAGCGGAGAAGGGGAGAAGAACTTCTTTGTCTTTCTTGCATAGACATCATGTTTCCATCATCAGCTTCTCTTCCAGGCTGAACAAGGGAATTGTCTTGTCCCTATAAGGTCAAGCTAGTTCCACAAATAATTGTTTTCTATGTGTGCAAAGAGCATGTCCTAACTTACTGAGCTCACTGGGCAGGATGTGGGTTTCATGCCATCATTGTTTTATTGTTTGGGGGCATGTCTTGTGCTTTGTCATATGGTTTTGTTGCAGAGCAAGACTGCTTGGTTTTGTGGTTAAACAAAACTGCTTTCTTGAGTAATCATTAGCTTATAGGGGTCTCCCATATTTTTTTCTACTTACAATCCCCTAGTGGGATTAACTATTTAATCAGTTACTTTGTCCCTTTACTCTATCCCTATCACAAATGCTTGCAGATGGGCAAAGAACACTGGGGAGAGAGAGCACGGTAGATGGAATGGGGATGGGATTGGGGGAGAACAAGAAAGATCTGATCCAAGCCCTCAGGCCCAAGGTTCAGAGGTTAGGGAAGGAAGAGGAAATTGGGACTGCAGGGATACAGGAATGCTGAACTTGGAGTACAGTTGAGGAGCATGAGAGGAGGTGTGTCTCCCAAGTGCCACCAAAGCCAGGAGTTGCTCAAGTGCCTTGGGAGTGCTGACAATGGAACTGGATCAATGGTAACAATTGGGAAAGGGGACCAAACCTCGATACAGGCTCTTGCTTAAGGAAACAGCTTCCCTCCTCTGCAGAGCTCAGAAATAAGAGGTGGGAACTGAAGAGGGCAGACCACTCCACCACCCCTATTCCAGGCTCCTACAGCCACAGGTAACCCTGAATTCAGGAAAGGAGGAAAGATTTGAATCAAACATGAGGGTTGAGTTTTTAAATGATTAGGACTGAGTTTTAATAACTGGGTCACGTTATTTAAATTACTGAAAAGAGGCGGATTTACCGAGTTGGACTAAGGTAACAGGAAGGAAGCCCTTGAGCCAGAGCAGCAGAGCATAGATGGAGACAGATATTGGGAAAGTAATGCCATTTCATGAATGCACCTGCATGGGTTGATTAACCCATCACTGAACTGGTTACACACTTAACTGGCCTTGGGGTGCAGGTAGTGGGTCTCAAAGCTATTGGCTGTGTGCTGCACTGATAGCTGGGTGCCTAGAAGTCTCCTAGTTCTCAAATTTCTGTTTGGAAAGTGGGATGCTAATATATCTTATGTCACACAGTTATGAGACTTACATGAAATAATATCTGTATACATTCAAAAATTAAAAGAAGTTGCTCTTTGCTGTTCGCTCCTCCATGGGTCACCTTCTTGGTACAATCTCCTTCATCTTAGCTCCAGGGTTGCTGCCTCTTGGCCTGATCCTAACTGCAAAGGTCCTCCCAGCTCCCATGTCCCTGACTGTTAATGACGTCAGGTTCTTTCCTGCCTTGAGGTTCTCCCAGACCCCTCTCCACTCCATGCTGGATTTGTTTTCCCTTCAGGCCCTCAGTAATGACCACCAGACACCTCTTCTTTCTGTCTCAACAACTTTTTGTCTTCCTCTTGAATATCCTGGGTCCCTGAGTTAGCACTGCCACTCCAGGACTCATCCACATCCCTTAGGGACCCTCTGGGAAGGGTCTCTCTAGACCCCTACCCAGGTCACTGATTCTTCTCAGCCCCATTAGCCTGGAAAACGTGGGCCAGCTCAGCACAGAGCACTGCTAGCAGATATTTTTATTTAACTGAGATGTAGGGACTTCCCTGGTGGTCCAGTGGTTGGGAATCCACCTTGTAAATAGGGGACTCAGTTTGAGCCTTGATCAGGGAACTAAGATCCCACATCCAACAGAGCAACTAAGCCCACGTCCTACAACTTCTTGAGTCCCTGTTTCTGCACACCACAATGAAGATTCCTCATGCCACAGCTAAAACCCAAAATAGCCAAATAAGTAATAATTTTTTTTTTTGAAAACCTGAAGTATAACTTATCTAGGACCTCCCTGGTGGTTCAGCCATAATGAATCTGCCTGCAATGCAGTACATGTGGGTTTGATCCCTGGGTCAGGAAGATCCCCTGGAGAAGGGAATGGCTACCCACTCCAACCTAGAGAATCCCAAGGACAGTGGAGCTTGGTGGGCTACAGTGCATGGGAGTTGTAAAGAGTTGGACAGGACTTAGTGACAACAACAAAATAACTTATCTACAGTCAGATATACAGAACATATGTGTACAGCTTAATGGACCTTTACATAGGTATATACCCATGTAACCACTATTTAGGTCAAGATTTCTTTTAAAATTACATCACCCCAAAAAATTTCCCCGTGCCCCTTCCCAGCCAATAAACTCTTCCATCAAAAGTAACCAGCATTCTGACTTTCAACAACACCAGTTGTGTTTTGCCTGTCTTTGAACTTAAAAGCTGAGCGCCAAAGAATTGATGCTTTTGAACTGTGGCATTGGAGAAGAATCTTGAGAGTCCCTTGAAATGCAAGGAGATCAAACCAGTCCATCCTAAAGGAAATCAGTCCTGAATATTCATTGGAAGGACTGATGCTGAAGCTAAAGCTCCAATAGTTTGGCCATCTGATACAAAGAGCTGACTCATTGGAAAAGACCCTAATGCTGGGAAAGATTGAAGGCAGGAGGAGAAGAGGATGACAAAGGATGTGATGGTTTGATAGCATCACCAACTCAGTGGACAAGAGTTTGAGCAAGCTCCGGGAGTTGTTGATGAAGTTGGTGATGGAGTCGGACTGGTGTGCCGCAGTCCATGGGGTCGCAAAGAGTCAGATACAACTGAGCAACTGAACTGAATTGATAGTGCACAGAACCATAATGTATATCATCTTTAGTATCCAACTTGTTTTACTCAGCCTATTGTCTCTGAGTTTTATCCATGTTGTTGCATGTACCAGTGGCTTTTTCTTTTTTCTTGCTGAGTAGTACTCCACTGTGTGAATATACTACAATTTGTGTGCCCATTCACCTTGATGGCCATCTGAGTTGGTCTTCATCTGGGGGCAATTATGACGAATGATAAACACATTCATATAATGTGTTTTTTGTGAGCACATGGCACTCAGTTCTCTTGAGTAAATACCCAAGAGTGAAGTCAGTGAGTCCTGCAGTGGGCTTCCCAAGTGGTGCTAGTGGTAAAGAATCCTCCTGCCAATGCAAGAGACCTAAGAGACACAGGTTCCATCCCTGGGTCAGGAAGATCCCCTGGAGTAGGAAATAGCAATCCACTCCAGTATCTTTGCCTGGAGAATCCCATGGACAGAAGAGCCTGGCAAGCTACAGTTCATGGGGTCACAAAGAGTTGAACATGACTGAGTGACTTAGCAAGCCCTGCT
The DNA here is from genome assembly GCA_024291935.2 of Okapia johnstoni. Classification (NCBI taxonomy): domain Eukaryota; kingdom Metazoa; phylum Chordata; class Mammalia; order Artiodactyla; family Giraffidae; genus Okapia; species Okapia johnstoni. The sequence goes on along the minus strand of CM044323.1, from coordinate 34,372,884 downwards.
TTAGGTGTGTGTTTAGCTTTAGCAGATACAGGGGCATTTAATGCATGCTATTCATTCCCATACACAAATGAATGGAAGAAGGACACTTTGGTGCCACAGCTGGCTTTCATACACTAACAGAGGAATCTATGAATTTGGGGTTAAAAGGAGTTTGTCCCAAATAAAACCTTTTAGACAGGGCTGTCAGTGGTTTCAGGGCAGAGCATGAGTCTTTCAGGGGCAGGAAGGGAAAGAAGTTCCATTGAAAGACCCCCAGGGAGAGGCAGGTCAGAGCTGAGTGAGATGGGGGCTGGGAGACGTTTTCACACAGAACTTAGAGCAGGGGTCTGGCACAGACGTGTGTGACCTACACACATCTGTGCCCACAAAGAATATGCTTCCAGGGATTCTCTGTCATGTTTCCTAATTGGTTGCCTTCACCTTGGGAGTCTTTAGTCATAAAACATTTAGCCGCCCAAACATTACCAATTCAGCCCTATGGATAATGGATCAGCCATATAACCCACAATGAGTGCAGCTGTCAGTCAAGGCCTCCCTGGAGAACACAATGGGCCCAGAGTCCTGCCCCCTCCCTCACTGTTTCAGCTCCCCCACCTTGCTTAGACACCCAGTGCCACCCTGCTTTCTCCAAACACGACAGGCCCTGAGCCCCACTCCCTCAGCTGCAGCTGCACTCACTTCAGTATTGACAGCCCTCTCCCATGCCCAGGAGTACCGGAGTATCTTCTGAATTTCAACAGGGAACTGTGGGAGGGGGTAAATGGATTGTGATTAATGGTGGAATTTCAGACACTGGGCAGAGGGGGAGTTGAAGAAAGAGCAGTGGAGACATACCAGTCTCCCCGGATCTCACCTGCTTTGCCTTTGCACATGGTGGATCCTGTTGATAACACATCTCTACACTTTACGGTTAGACTTAAATTTAAAAATCTTTAACCTGCCTTTCATGGCTCTTTTTAAAATTTAATTGGTTATTTATCTTTAATTTTTAACTTTTTATTTTATATTGGAATATAGCTGATTAACAATGTTGTGATAGTTTCAGGTAGACAACAGAGTGATTCAGTTATACAGATACATGTATCTATCTCTGAGCAACAAGACTGAAGTTTACAATTTCTGTGCCCCAGTTTCCTCTTCTGCAAAATGGGAATACTAATAATTCCTATCTCACAGGGTTACTGTGAAGATTAAAGAATCTAACGTGTGCAAAGATTAAAGAATCTAATGTGTGCATAAACTAGGATTATAAAGATGATGAAGACTTTTAAAGTCTTCATAACTTAGTATTAAAAAGGTGATGAAGACTTGTAAAGTCTTCATGTACTATGATTTAAGAGTGCCACTTTTGAGTCAAACAAACTTAGGTTCAAATCCCAGAGGTACAACCTTGAGGAAGTTACTCAGCTTCTTTAAGCTTCCATTTCCTCATCTGTAAAATGGGATGATAATGAATGCGTTCCGAAGAGAGTGGTTGTGAGACCAGAGTGCTCAATGTGGTTGCTCCTGGCATTTAGTAAGCAGTCAAAAAGTAGACATAGTTGTGGTTGAAATCATTATTGTTACACAGTCCCCAAGGATTCTTCACCTTGAGACCTTGTAGAGATGGCAAAAGGCTCTTCTGGAAATGTGGAACTCACACCCTGTACTGATAACAGACTAACAAGAAAAAGTATAGACAATGGCCCATGAAAGAAACATGTGCATTTAATGTTGGTCCCAGTTTCCTCCCACTAAGCAGCATCCTTAGCTGGGAGGGGTTGGGCGAGCCATCTCAGCTCTGATCCTGGCCAGCCAGCATTCGGGGGTGGGGGGGGGCGGGGGCGGTGCCTGCTGCCCTTGTGCCGAGCCAGCTGTTGACATCCTGGTTCAGAGCCCAGGGGCTGAGTCTTAGTCGTTGCTCAAGCTCCTGGCCCTCCGTTCTGGCAAAAGGTTGGGTTTTACTTGTTGACGGGGCTAAGAGGCCTCAGAAGAGCCACTTTGTGCAGATGGTATCAGCTCCATGGCCTGCTGGCACTCTCTGCTCTCTCCCAAGGTACAGGCAACACGAGATAAGCTTCAAAGCCTACCTGGCAGAGGAGGTAGGGGTGGCCTTGAGTCTGTGTGGAAAACAATCCCCCATTTAAGCCCAATCAGACACTCCCTGTGACTATCATTCCCCAGCAACAGCCCCTGGGACAGTTCAAGGTTGCTGGTCACTGCTCCTCGCCATTTAGTTACTTCATGCCCAAGATTTAAAACAGCAGCAAGCCCACCTGGTCCTCCCACAGCACACTGAAAGAAACAGGAGAGTTATGAGGCAGCTGGAGTTCACAGGTGAAATGACAGAGGCCAGAGGATGAGCTTTGCTCAGCGTCAGCAGTGAGTAAGCAGAGGACCTGAGCCTCAAGTCATTTTTCTAAGTCTCAAGTTAATTCTCTTTTCTCCAGGCCCTGCCTGGCATGGCCCCTGCTGACTTCCACACACACAACTCACTTCCCACTCCCACCAACCGTGGCTCTCTTGCTATTCCTCAGACAAACCAGCCCTTTCCTGCCCCTGGGCCTTTTCCCTCCATGTGTTCCCTCACCTTGGCACTTCCATGTCACTGGATCTCAGCATACAGGTCACCACCTCCAAGAGGCCTTCCCTGATCACTCTAAAGTAGCATTTACCAGTCACTCTGCAGCTCATCCCCCAACTCAATGCCTTCACATCCCCTAGCCCAGTCATCTTGGTTTGTTTTTGTCTCCCTCGTTAAGGCAGTTTAGGAATTGTGTTCACTGCTGCCTCTCAGCACATGGCACATAGCACTATACTCAGCCTGGGGAAGCTGAAACCCTTGCACTGAGCACTGAACTAATGTCCCTGCATCTGTGCCCTCCCCTGGGCTGAGGAGTCCACAAGGCCAAAGATATGCCCACCCGGAGCCCACCACCTCCCCCTCTAGACTATACTGGGGGCACCCAGGAGCTGGGCATTCCCCGGCCACACAGCCCTACACCCACTTGCAGGGCCTGCATGAATCTCATCTTCTCAAAGGCAGATCACATCCTGGCTGCAAGGCTCGAGGCCTGAGAATGGCCCAGGGACAGTGTGTGCAGTTGAGGCCCCCTCAAAACACTGGGCAGATGCAGCAGGAAGGGGGGGGGGGAAACCGGGGCTTCCAGCTGAGGGATGGAGGGCTGGAATAGGAGGAGTTCTCCATGCCCCTGAGTTTTAATGCACAACTCCAAGGAGCCCTAGAACTTCATTTGAACCTGTTCTTCCAGGTCATTGTGAGGGTGTATTATTGAATAGTTTCTTAGTTTGATCTATAATTCAGAATTTAGACATAGACTCTGTGGGTCTCCAATTATTCTTTCACCCAGAGCCTGACAAATATTAGGGTGGATCTGCCAGCATATAGCAGACAACAACTAAACATCAGCTAAATAAATGTGTTAGCAAACAAAGTTCAGGCCCACACACCAGAGCTTCTGGTGGCTCAACAGTAAAGAACCCACCTGCCAATGAGGGAGCTGCAGATTTGATCCCTGGGTCAGGAAGATCACCTAGAGAAGGAAATGGCAACCCACTCCAGTATTCTTTCCTGGAGAATCCCATGGACAGAGGAGCCTGGCGGGCTATAGTCCATGAGGTCACAAAAGAGTCAGACACGACTGAGCAACTGAACAACCACCACCACCAGAGCTGCATGTGCCAGCAGGGGGCAGTCTCACAGAGTGAAGCTCACCCTCTGAGTCAGTCTGGATCCACACAGCCCAGGTGCAGAGTTAGAGCCACGATGGGTCAATCAGAAGCCCGGGGGATGACTCTAGGACAGAATCAGCCTCACTAATGAACTCAAATTAGAACTGTAGCCAAAATAACCAGCCATTTGCTAAGGTGGCCTAGAAGGCAGCTTTGAACTTTCGTATGGATTTAAGTCCTTCGCTCTGCCTTCAACCATTGACCGCATACGTGTTTAAAGCAAGGCATTAAGGTACCCTCTGGCATATAGCCAGCTCCATCCTATTTTTCTAGAAACTAGGAAGCTTGTGCATAAGCCCCAGGAAGATAATAAATTAACAAAAGAAGAAAAGAAAGAGTTAATTCCATAAAATGCAGAAACTGCTAAGTCAACTCCTTTAAAAACATTTTAGAGACTTTAAGGTCAAGAACTAATGGTCCGCTTACTTCAAAGGAATCAATTTATTTCTTCAGCATTCACTTTCAGAATCAATCATTTTGCATCACCTAGAGGACTTAAGAAATTGAACTTGAGAGCGCATTACTGTAAAAACACTCATCAGTCTATGTATGACTTCCAGCTACTATACGTCTTTTTCACATAAATCCCAAAGATAGTTGATTTTGTGTTGCTTTGCTCTAAATGTAACAGCTAGTGATAATGTGGTCCTGCAGAGGCATTCTAAACAATGGGGAGCAAAGTGAAGGGCTTGTGGGGATCAATTCAGACCCACAAATATCTAGAGAGAACCTACACAGGCCAGGCATGTGCTAGGTGCTGACAGGCGCATTCAGTATCATTGAGCAGCGCTGGCAGCCAGGTCAGGAAATGCATATAGAAATACACATTTCCTTTCCCCTCTGCTGTCTGAGTTATTCCTGCAAGATGGGTTTGTTTTGAGTCCTGAATTATTTAAAGATTTATGCTGAAAATTTACAGGGCAATAATTAGGGACCCGTGTATCTTTGGTCGCATTTATTAGGTTTCTGCTATGTAAAAATAATCAGTTTAATCTAAAGGCTGATGCTAATGACCCAAACTGCAACAGATAGTTTGGGTGACCTTGGACAAGTCATTCCACCCCCCAAGCTTCTGTTTGGATGGATGATCTGTAAGGCTGTCTCTAATGCTAAGAGTCTGGAAAACTCCATATGAATCAGCACCACCTGTCTGGCTTCAGAAGCCAGACCCTCCAGATGAACAAGGGGGCATTTACCATTGGGCTTTTTGGCAGTTGAACACCTAGTGAACAGTGCTGGGAGCAGTTTAGTAAGTGCACCTTGGATAGAGAAAGCTTTATTAATTCAAGCTTTTAAGCATCCTATTTACAGAAAAGTGGCTCTGGATTAAATAAACATTGAAATTACACACTCATCCCAAATTGGATTTCCATGCTGAGCATCATTACTGGAGTGGAGGAGAGACAGCTGCAGCTCAAGGTTACCTGCTTTCCTTAACCTTTAGTGCTAAGTGGATCAAGGTTAAATTCTCCGAAAGTGTTAGTTGCTTCAGTTGTGTCCTACTCTTTTTTGTGACCCCCAGGACTTTAGCACACCAGGCTCCTCTGTCCATGGGATTCTCCAGGCAAGACTACTGGAGCAGGTTGCCATTTTCTCCTGCAGGGGATCTTCCCAACCCAGGGGTCGGGAATTGGAATCTTAGTTCCCTAACCAGGGATGAAACCTGTATGGAAGCATAAAGTCTTAACTGCTGGACCGCTGGATAAGTCCTCTAGTTTTTTTATGAGAAGACAAGGCATTGAGCACGAATGACTTTGAGGTGGCTCACAATGTCTGTAGTATACCCCATTTGACTTTCTCCCTGAGCAGGGGTTCTCAGCCTGGATGGATCATTGCAGGCAGATTCTTTACCGCTGAGCCACTACGGAAGCCCAAATTTCCCCAAACTGCCACATAATTCACACGGCATTTGACTGGATGCAATGAAACCTGAATGGGGCTACTGCTCATTGCAGCGGTGGGGGGTGTAGGGTCTAGTGATCTCACCCTAAATTTTCACTGACTTCATATTTGACCTTGAGAAACTCTTGTTCTGTAACCACTAAGGAAGGTCTTATCCTTCTCTAACACTTTAGATAAATATATTGCTTATTTCTAATGAGAATCAGGTCAAAATTAATGCTCCCATCAACCTCTAGAGTAGCCAAGGTAGAAATGTAGCAGTGGTTCCAGACCTTAGTGGCAGGTAGGAGCTTGACAATTATCAATGTTGGGTCCCACCCAGGGACTCTGATTTAATTGGTCTGAGGGTAGCCTGGGCTTTAATCTTAGAAGCTCCCTAGGCATACTAGTGCAGATCCAGGCTGAGAACCCCTTCTCAGGGAGAAAGTCAAATGGGGTATACTACAGACATTGTGAGCCACCCCAAAGTCATTCATGCTCAATGCCTTGTCTTCTCATAAAAAAACTAGAGGACTTATCTAGCGGTCCAGCAGTTAAGACTCTATGCTTCCATACAGGTTTCATCCCCGGTTAGGGAACTAAGATTCCAAATTCCACAAAGTGCAGCCAAAACGTAAAAAACAAACAAACAGACAAGAAAACTAGCAAGATAGAACATTTTCCTCCCCAGACTGCTTCACAGCTAAGAGGCCCATGTGACCTAGTTCTGACCAATGAGATGAAATTAGAATTGGCTGGGTGGAGAATCCAGGAAAGTTTCTGAAGGGAGACTGCTCTTCCAGCCTCCTGCCCTTTGCTTTTTTTTAATGTCTTACTGCCCGTGATATAGATGTGATGAATGGAGCTGCAGCAGCCATATTACAATGAAGTGGACAAGAGCCAAATGCTAAACATAAAGGTGGCAGATCAGAAAGAGGGACGGTCCCTGAATCCCCACCACATCACCCACCCTCAGCCCCTGGCATCTACCAATGTACTTTCTGACTCTATGAATTTGACTACTCTAGGTAACTCACGTAGGCTTCCCAGGTGGTGCTAGTGGTAGAGAACCCACCTGCCAATGCAGGAGATGTAAGAGATGTGGGTTTGATCTCTGGGTTGGGAAGATCCCCTGGAGGAGGGCACAGCAACCCATTCCAGTATTCATGCCTGGAGAATCCCATGAACAGAGGAGCCCAGCAGGCTATACAGTCCATGGGGTTGCAAAGAGTCAGACACGGCTGAAGTGACTTAGCACTCATGTGCAGTATTTCATATAAGGGGACACAAACAGTACTTATCTGTCCCTATAGACGTTAACTCTTAAACCAAGAGAAGCTATGTGTTTTTGTTGCTGTAGGAGGCTATTCAAAAAGTCTGTACTTTGAGAGAACCATCTGGAGAATATCTGCTTGATCAAAGTGATGGCTCTTGGAACATTGTGCTAATATGTACCCTCCTGACCCCAGGCAGCCTCACAAGAGCTGGCTAGGTTAAAGGCCTGGTGTGCCCAAGGGTGTAAGGGTAGGAAGCTGAAAACAGAGTGGTGTAGAACAGGGCTTCAGGAAACCTCAGGAGATTTATAAAGAGATGTGACCTCGGAGGATGTGATCCTAGTAGTCATTTATAACCGGCCCAAAAGTCTCTATGGCTGGGGTGGGAGTGGGGCAATTATAGCTTCTCATACTGCCTTGACAGCCTCACCTCTCTAAATCTCTACCCACGTTTCCACACTAACAGTGAAAAGACAAAGTGTTAACGCTCTTTATGTTACCAACACCTAGCAGACCATCTGGCAAAGAGTAGGTAGTCACTAAATGAAGGAACATTGGTCCTCATGGTCTGCTCACTCTCATCTACATGTATGGCCCTCCTTGACCCTTTCTTGTGTGGTAAGAATTTTAACCTGTTCTAGTTACTAAAGGCAGTCCTACTGCCTTCCCCACCCTGGAGCTGGCATTAAGAAAGAGAAATGGGAAAGCAACAGGTGAAACTTAGGGGTTGAGGGAGGTGACTTTTTGTTTGTAAGCATACATCTGTCTGCTGTTGGCAGTTGTCCAGTAAAGAGGGAGAGGCTGAAGATTCATAAGAGAGAGAGGAGAAACCAAGGGACCGGGTCCTGAGAGGATGAAAGGGGCCTGAGGGGGTGAGTGGTAACTGTGCACCATCTTTCTAGAACCAAGAATGGGGAGGGGCCTGAACATCCATCTGGTCCTGGAGAACCACAATTTTTGGCTTTAAACATAGCTCAGAGGACAGGCCATGAGGCTCACAACTTGTGTGCAGAACTGACAGAAAACTCTGACCAGTATCATTCAGGAAAACCCCATGCCTTTCTCCTGCTAATTCCATGTCCACTGTAATTCCCAGCCTCTTGTCACTTTTGTTTATGTTCCTCCAGGGGCGTCTTCACCCTCCACCTCCCCACAGTCAGAGCTTGTACATCTCAATGCAAATTTCAAATGTGTGACCACACTTCTTTTTCCATCAAAGTGACTAATACTCATAGCACTAGAAATTTGGAGTTTTCCTTGAAAGAAGGTCTTGTGATTCAGGCCTTTGCGAAACAGTGACTTTAACATTATGGAATTTTACCCACAGAGAAGGCTGCTATTTATTGAGGAGTTAAGATTAATGAGCTGTCATGTTCTTATGATGGGAAAGGGGATAGACGATTTTACAATCCACATTCAGCCTTCTTCCATTAAAGTATAAAATCATATGCAAGAGCATCTGGATAGCCTCAAAACAGTGGGTGGCCGGAGTATTGGAAAAAATTAAAAGGAGGATGTTGGAATGTAGGCCTGGGTCTGTTGAAAAAAAATTGCCTGGGTGACTTGACATGATGGGAAACATCCTACTTCATTTGGTAGAGGAAATCCAGTGTTTCCACCCAGGATAGTGAGAGAGAATTCTAAGGAATTTAAGTTATATATATTAAAAAAAAGGGACTTCCTTGGCAGTTCATTGGTTAGGACTCCTTGCTTCCAATACAGGGGCACAGGTTCGGTCCTTGGTCAGGGAACTATGATCCCACACGCCTTATGGCACAGCCAAAAAATTAAAAGAAAAAGAAAGGAAGGGAAGGTGAAAGTAGAAAGAAAGCAACTAAGGTGTTGTAACCCTAAACATATACACCCTTGGGTCACAAGTTCCTCTATCACTGGGCATCTAACCACTCCTCCCTAGTGCATACACTTATCTTTGTTTACCCTTGGCTTTCTAATGATTTCCAGTGGATTGCGGTTAGGATCCTAACAGGTCTTATCCAGTGGTCTTCAGTCAGGATCACAATGAAAGATGAGCCAAAAACCCCATTTGCTCTCACTCTGTTTGAAGTACTTCCACATCAGCCCAACTTTCCACTTAATGCTACTGACTTTTAGACTTCTGGATGATGGACATAAGAAAGTGATTCTGTTATCAAGCATCCTGCATAGCTTTGGTATCATCCCCAAGATCTGAAATTACGTGCTGTCCCATTTGTGAGCTCATTAATCTCTGTTCTCCAGTGGGAGCTGTACAATTACAAAGAACTGCTCAGTGGAGGTCTGTAATAGCTGTCCAATGGCAGCATCACCAACCACAGGCATACTTGCCTGAGCAGAATGGGATTGCATATTAGGGGGCAGGGAGGGCAGGTAGCAGGGGGTTTGAGCTCATCAAAGTACAGGCTTGTTTAGAATTTATTGACGTGTTGTTAAATGTGTTGCAGCTTTGCCTAGTATGATGGCTGTTTATTTATTGATTTTTCAGAAAAGCTTTCAATATTGTGGTTTGTTTATCAGGGAGCTTTGAGCTGTTAAAAGTTGACCTCAAAATTGATGTAATTAACTGATTTTAGTTTTCTCGGTTTAATTGATGTTGAATTACAGACAAAAAAAAATGTGTGGGGTGGGTGTAATTATCTAGTTAGTTGGATATCGTTTTGGGGTTTTATAGACTTCTGGTTACTCAACAATAACTTTCCAAATGTTAGCTCTGCTTTGATTATTAGCTTTATGATGATTACTTTGCCATTATGCCTAATCAACAGCTGTACGGAAACTCATTTTAATCATATTTTTCCTGCCTAGAAATTAGCAGATGAAGGATAATTACTGCTGAATAGCTCCAGAGTTCTGATTGGCTGCTTCCTGTCTAAAACTGTCAAAAAATGGAAACTTAAGTGTAAAACTCTCATTTTAACTTTATAAATAAACGATAAGGTCTTGGCCTTTTTTTGAATCCAAAGAGCTGAGAAGGAGTTGCTCATTTCTCTACCCGGAGACCAATCATCTTCCAAATCAGGGTAAGTTAATTAACTAGATTGAACACCGAAGAATTGATGCTTTTGAACTGTGGTGTTGGAGAAGACTCTTGAGACTCCCTTGGACTGCAACGAGATCCGATAAGTCCATCCTAAAGGAGATCAGTCCTGAGTGTTCATTGTAAGGACTGATGTTGAAGCTGAAACTCCAATACTTTGGCCACCTCATGCCAAGAGTTGACTCACTGGAAAAGACCCTGAAGGATTGGGGGCAGGAGGAGAAGGGGACGACAGAGGATGAGATGGCTGGATGGCATCACCGACTCAATGGACATGAGTTTGGGTAAACTCCGGGAGTTGGTGATGGACAGGGAGGCCTGGTGTGCTGCGATTCATGGGGTCGCAAAGAGTTGGACACGACTGAGCTACTGAACTGAACTGAACTGAATTAACTAGATTAATTAAACTAGATTAAAGGTGCTCTTTACAAGACATAACTTAAGCAGCCACAGAGTCATGAAGGATGGTAATATTTTTTAATCTCCAGAATTTAAGCATTAGACTTCTTTCCACATATTTCACAGATGCATCAGAAGTTTCAATGAGACCAGGGCTGGGATGGCTTGGAGAGACCATCTAATCCTGGGTTTTCCTGTGGACCTAGAGATATACATATACATGGACTTATTTCTGAGAAACAGAGTCCAGCCTTCTAGAGATTCCCAAAGGGACCATGACTTCTAAGAAGTTTAAAATCACAGAACAAACGGCTCTCTCACTTTAAAGAGATGGAAACCAACAGGTCTCAGAGTCAGTGATGGCAGAAAAAGGGTTAAGAAGCAAGCTGGTACCTCCCAGCACCTCCTTGCCTCTCAGAAAATCTACTACTTCCCCTAGTCTGGCATCACTGTTGTTGTTGTTCAGTCACTAAGTCATGTGTGACTCCTTGCACCCCATGAACTGCAGCATGCCAGGCTCCCCTGTTCTCCACTGTCTCCTGGAGTTTGCTCAGCTTCATGTCCATTGAGCCAGTGATGTCAGTGATGATATCCAACCATCTCTATCAGCACCCCCCAACTGAAGGCTCAGAACCACCTCACGGCACTGCCCTCTGCCTTCTGCTCTGACTATAAACTTGGGTGAGGCTGTGATGTGCGGCGAAACCCATTGGAGAAACAGGCCCTTCTGATCTAAAACAGTGACAATAGAAGGCAACAGACAGCTGGTTGTTTCCCCGCTACAACTGCTATTGCACACAGAGAAGAATCTATGAGCCATGGCTCATTCCAAAATGAAACAGCAAGTGTATAAACCATCAAGCACCAACCGTGCAGTTAAGTACTGGTCTTTAGATTTAAATGCTTTCATGACCCCAAAGAATATCATGCTATTAATAATAACAAATAACAGCTTGAAAAACTGTTGAAAATGTACCCATATAACTTCATTGAATTTATTTAGGTTTCAGATGCTACTGATATTTGATTGTGAAGTGCTCTTACAAAATAGTAATAAACATGGAAAGAATGGTTAAAATCTTCATAGTCTAGGATGTTTTACATGAAGAAAATCTGCACAGCTGATGTGCTTTAAAAGCACTAGTATGCCAACTCTATGTATTAGAATCACGTGGAGAGCTTGATAAAAAACAGATTTTATCATCCTGGGCCCCATCCTGGAGGTTCTCAGTCAGTAGATGTGGAAAGGGGCCTAAGAACTTGCAATTCTAAGTTCCCAGTGAGCCTGATGCTGTTAGTTCAGGGACCGCACTTTCAGAACCATGTGTCTAAAGTTCATTTTTATAGACATGGAGAACAGACTTGTTGTTGCCAAGAGATGGCAGGGGGCTAGGGGAGGGTTAGAGTGAGAGGTTGGCGTAAGCAGATGTAAGTTATTACATATGGAATGGATAAACAACAAGGTCTTACTGTATAGCACCATACAGAGAACTATATTCAGTATTCTGTGATAAACCAGAATGGAAAAGAATATATGAAAAAAAATATATGTAAAAAAATATATAGGGGCTTCCCAGGTGGCACTAGTGGTAAAGAACCAGCCTGACAATGTAGGAGACTTGAGAGATGTGGGTTTGATCCCTGGATCAGATATATGTGTGTGTAAATATATATATATATATATATTTATGTATATGTGTATGAGTGTGTTGTGTGTGCTAAGTTGCTTCAGTCATGTCCAACTCTTTGAACCCCATGGACTGTACCCTGCCAGGCTCCTCTGTCTTCTGTCTATGGGGATTCTCCAAGCAAGAATACTGAAGTGGGTTGCCATGCCCTTCTTCAAGGAATCTTCCCAACCCAGGGATCGAACCAGAGTCTCTTATGTCTCCTGCACTGGTAGGCAGGTTCTTTACCACTAGCGCCACCTTACATACAACTGAATCACTTTGCTATATGGCAGAAATGCACACAACATTGCAAATCAACTATGCTTCAAGAAAATAAACAAGTGAAGCTCATGTTTATTAACTGTTTCTAGTTTCATAGCACCACCTTCATACTTACCTGTACCACCAACCTTCAAACTAAACCGTTCTGAAAGGCCTCCTGTCATCTAGCAACCATCCATCTGCCTGACATTTCATTATATGCACACCTGCCCTTGCCCCTTTCTCCACCCAGGCCTGTGGACTCCTTCAGGGCAGGGGCAGGGGCATGGCAGGATTGCATTCCTCTTTGTGCCTCCCACAGCATCGTAAAGCTTGTTGTCTTGATTTCTAATGGAACAAAGTTCAAAATAAGGGGGTTGGTCTATAGGACTTTAAGAATTCATTCTGGGCCTCAGGTTTTATGAGTCAAAGGCTATCTCTTAGATCTGGCCTTTGCTCTCATCTCCATGGCAGGTATCAGCTAGCTGATCACTAAACCCATTTCCTCCCATCAATCCAGTGTACACAGCTGGATTGCATTTCCCAGGCTGTCTTGCAGTAAGACGTCACCATGCAACTGATTGCTAGTCAATGAACGTCCATTACCTCCAGGGCTCGCCCACAAGAACCACCCACCCACGCCACTTACTCACCCACAATCTTCCAGCCCTTTCTCCTGCCACGGGATTTAGGCAAATCAGCAGATAAAGCGATGATTAAGGACCCTAAGGTGAAAGGAACCTGGGTTCCCAAATCACCCAGGCACCCTTTTAATCCTATCATCATGTAAATGGCTTCCATTGTCATAATAAGAAGTTCTGTCGCCAACCTGTCACCAACCGACAACGCTTACCTGTGTTGGGCTTCACAGGTGGTAAAGAATCCACCTGCCAATGCAGGAGGAGGAAACAGCAACCCACTCCAGTATTCTTGGCTGGAAAATTCCATGGAAGGAGGAGCCTGACTGAGAGACTAAGCACACACACACCCTGTATTATATGCAGCCCATATCCTGTGTGTGCGCTAAGTCGTTCAAGTCGTGTCCTATTCTTTGCGATCCTATGGACTGTAGCCCGCCAGGCTCCTCTGTCTGTGGGATTCTCCAGGGTGAGGATACAGGAATGGGTTGTCATTTTCTTCTCCAGGGTATCTTCCTGATCCAAGGCTCGAACCTGGGTCTCTTATGTCTCCTGCGTTAGCAGGAGGGTTCTTTACCATTACACCCAGCCCACATCCTTGGACTAAGGAGAGATAAGAACCATCTAAGTTAAGTACCTCTTTGTACACATAACTGTTCATGAGACACCCCCAAAATGCTTACACATGCTGAACTTCTTCAGGAGGGGGTGACAGAGCAGTCAGTGCCATTATAGCTGGACTCTGGCTGCAAGTCTCTCCTGATATGAGAGGAGGGTTCAGGCTCCCTGGAGCCCTTGTTCTGGCCAAGGGAGGTTGGGAGGTTTACTCACTGCTTGTGTCAAAAGGCCTGAGGCACTAGGGAGAGCCTGATTGGGCCGCACTCTGAAGGGCCTCACTGAGATTCTTTAGAGATCCTTGCGAGGAAGAAGAACCGAAGAGGAGCTAATTATTTTGCAAGTGTCCTATATCCAGGTGTTGTAGTGGACATTTTGCATGTCTTTTAAAACTTCATGTAACATCACTCTTATAAGTAGGGACAATGAGATTCAGACAGAGTCTTTTACTAAATCCTTTGGACTCCAAAACCAGGGTTTTTTCTAGCATGCTGTTTTTGCTTAATCGCTCAGTCCTGTCCATCTCTTTCGGACAGCCCTGTCAGATTCCTCTGTCCATGGGATTTCCCAGGCAAGAATATTTGAGCGGGTCACTGTTTCCTTCTCCAGGGGCTCTTTCTGACCCAGGCATTGAACCCGCATCTCCTGCTTGGCAGGTAGATTCTTTACCACTGAGCCACCTGGGAAACCCCTTTTCTAACATACCATGTAACATCTCTAAAACCTATCCTAGAAACATGACACACTTGGGAGACTGCAAACCCCATGTGATGGACATTTTTTAAAAGCAGCAGACCCCCAATTTTGGCTTGGGCAGAATGTGCTCAACTACTCAACTATATATCCCAGATCCTTTCCAAACAGGGGTGGATGGATACACAACTCATCCTCGCCAATATGGAATAAATAGAATTGTTTAGGTAGAGCTTCTAGGAAAGCTCCTTACGGCAAGAGCAGACACAGCTAGAATATACTTTCTGTTTCTTTATTTTCATGTACTTGTTATATTTTGCCCTTCTTTTTCTTCCTGCCTGAAATTCAGATGTGATGTCTGGAGGTAGAGCTGATGTTTGTAACCATGAGGCATCAGTATGACATCACAGGACTGCTTACCATTCTGTGCTGCTTCCCACTGGATGTCTTTTACATGAGGTGATAAGAGCAACAACACGTTTGTTTAAGCCACCATTTCTTCAGGTTTCCTATTTCTTCCAGTTAAGTAAGATTCTAAATGTGAACCAGTCTGAACTAAACTCTCTGAACTGGTCTACTACAGAAGCAGTAGTAGATTCCTGACTCCTCTTGCTAAAAATACATATTGGATCTCTTGGCTCCTTTTGTGCCTCAAACCACGTTCTCTAGAGTTCCCCTGGAGGGTCCCTAGAAGGATATAGACTGGAGTATGCAGGCTGAGATCCTGTGCCTTAATGAGCACCAGCAAAAGACTAACGTTGCCTGTGGTTTGTACCCTAAAGGGAGCTTCACTAGCCTCCCACTGCAACTGAATTCCCCTACCCCACCTCCAGCATGAAACCAGTTATATATCCAAAATGAGCCAGAAAAGAACTTATATCTACATGCCTAAATTGTCAAATCATGGCACATGTTATTCCTTTTTTAGGTAATGGTTTTTCATCTTCTCTCAACTAATCCATATGAAGTTTCCAAAAGAGTCCAACGTGGTTCTAATCACACGAGTGCCCTAGCAGCAGTGACAACAGTGAGGCATTGTGCTTTGCACAGCTTCTTGAGCAGCCACTAGTCCCAGGAAACAAAGCTAAACAGTCTGAGAAGACTGTTTATGAGACATGTTTGAAACACCCCCAGGGATTCACCAAGTAACTGGAGTAAATTATCCCAAAACTCAGGCTCTTAGGACAATAATAAGCATTTGTTACCTCCTGGTTCCTACAGGTCAGGAATTCAAATGGGACACAGCAAAGCTGACTTGGTTCTCCTCCTCAAATTCCAGGGCCTTGGCTGGAAAACTCAGAGGCAGGGACTGGAATCATGGAAAGACTCATTCTTTCATTTGTCTGGAGGTTGATGCTGAGAGCCCTACTGGGACCGTCAGCCAGAGCATTGACCTGATGCTTCTCCAGGTGGCCTGAGCGTGGTTCCAAGAGTGAGTGCTGTAAGAGATAGAGCCAGGCGGAAGTCGTATCATCTTTTATGACCTACTGTTGGAAATCATCCAGAGCCACCTCTGCTGCATACTATGGGTTCAAGGGGAAGGACCATATACCTCACCTCTTGATGGAGGCATGTTAATGTCACATTATAAGAGCATGTGAGATGGGAGTTTTATATATATATATATATGCACTTATCTTTGGAAAATATAGTCTACCACAATGTTGAAATAATTTGGGTGCCTTATACCAGGGGGTGGAGGTGGGGAGAAAAGGCAAGAGGTAGGAAAATACGGTTATTGTCATAGACCTGGGGAAAATTGAATTACCTCTCAAAATTACACTTACATGTACTCTCAGGCTCTTGCTATCTTAGTCAGTTTGGGCTGCTATAAGGAAGTACCATAGCCTGGGGGGTTTTATAAACAACAGAAACTTATTTCTCACAGCTCTGGAAGGTGGGAAGTCCAAGATCAGGGTGCAAGCATGGTCAGGTTCTAATGAAGGCCCTCTTCAGGGTGGCAGACTGCCTTCTTCTCATTCTCTCCTCATGTGGCAGAAGGAAGCCAAGAGAGCTCTCTGAGGTCCCTTTTAAAAGGCACTAACTGTTCCATTCATGAAGGCTCTATCCGCATGATCTAATTACCTTCTAAAGGCTTTGTCTCCAAATATCTTCACACTAGGGGTTAGGGGCTTCAATATATGAACTTGGGGGTGATATAAACATTTAATCCATCACACCTGCATTTATTATAAATCTTTAGACTATAAGAACTGCTATACACACTTTACATTATAATGACCCGCAGTTCTCAGTGTCTTTTTTTGTCCCAGCTCCTCCTTCAAGCTTCAGTTTATAATTCCCCTCCTTAGTAGAGCTAATCTCCCCTCCCCAGGGGAGTACTTTCTGATTCTACTCCTTGCCCTCTTTGCCAGGCTCACAGAATTCAAGACATCATTTTTGTAACAGCTAAATACTTATATGATTCCCAGTTGACAGTAGTTAATATCAAATGTTGGTGGGGCACTATTTAATATTCTATTCTCTGATGTTCTTTTAAGCATCTAGTATTTAAGTGTAAATTTTAAATTATGTCTAGAAGTATCTATTGACTTACTGTAACTACAAACCCAAGATGTAGTAAACATGCTCAGAAGAGCTTGCCAAGATGTTACTTCTAAGAGCCTATTAAGGAGCTTTAATATTTTATTTTGGATTATGCAGATAAAGTTTATAAACAAGATTGTTAAAAAATAACAGGGATGAGAAGGCTTTCTATCTCTTTATATCTAAGTTCAGTTCAGTTCAGTTCAGTTCATTCGCTCAGTCGTGTCCGACTCTTTGCGACCCCATGAATTGCAGCACGCCAGGCCTCTCTGTCCATCACCAACTCCCTGAGTCTACCCAAACCCATGTCCATCGAGTTGGTGATGCCATCCAACCATCTCATCCTCTGTCGTCCCCTTCTCCTCCCGCCCCCAATCCTACCCAGCATTAGGGTCTTCTCCAATGAGTTAACCCTTCGCATGAGGTGGCCAAAGTATTGGAGTTTCAGCTTCAACATCAGACCTTCCAATGAACACCCAGGATTGATCTCTTTTAGGATGGATTGATTGGATCTCCTTGCAGTCCAAGGGACTCTCAAGAGTCTCCTCCAACACCACAGTTCAAAAGCATCAATTCTTCGGCGCTCAGCCTTCTTCACCGTCCAACTCTCACATCCATACATGACCACTGGAAAAACCATAGCCTTGACTAGATGGACTTTTGTTGGCAAAGTAATGTCTCTGCTTTTAAATACGCTATCTAGGTTGGCCATAATCTTCCTTCCAAGGCGTAAGCGTCTTAGGGAATAAAATGGGAGTTTATATCTCCACCACATTGGTTGAGGACTGGGGCCATTCCTATTCTCTCCAGGTTAATATAGAGTCCCCCCCTACCCTGCCGGCAACCCCACATCACTTCTCAACAACGATCAACATCTATTGAGAGTTCATTATGGACCAGCCACTTTACATACACATCTCACTGAATTCTCATCCTAAAGAGGATATCATTATCACAATTTCACTAATTGTGCAAACCAGTGGCAACACTTGGATTTGAACTCATATCTGCCTAATTCTAAAACTCACGTACTTTCAACCACCCCACACACTCTGTCTACTATGCTATGGTAGGTCACGTGCTAGAGCCTTGTTAGGCTCAGCAAGGAGCGCACCAGGCAAGCAGCCATCCACCAGGACAGGGCTCTTACGGTTTTCCTACTAGGAATGGCAAGATCAGAGTTCAAATCCTAGGTGTTTTTTTTTTTTTTTGCAACTTTGAACAAGTCACTCTTTTGACTCTCACTTTCTTCTGTTTGAATCTATACATTATATAATATATAATGCATGTAATGAGCATTGACTCTGCACTAAGCACTTTGGATTAACTCATCTAATCTTCACATAAATTAGATTCTATTATTACTCCCATTTTATCGAGGAGGAAATGGAGGCTTGGAGCAATTAGGTGATTGCTCAATGGTCCAGAACTAATGGTAGAATCAGATTTAAATCCAGGTGTGGCTTACGCTACTAACCATGCAGCCTAATTGTCTCTGCTGACCCTTTTCTCATTTGTCTTGTTAAAATGAAAAAAATGATATATCTGCAAGTATTTCTGTAAAAGTTAAGCATGAAACAAACGTTGCATTTCTGGGCTGTTTTTAGTCTGGTTATGGTAGGAAAATTGTGCTTGAAGAGGGGCTCTGTGGGAATAAATGTCCCCATAAATAGAGGAATCTAGAATTCTGGCGCCAGCACCACTATACTCTCTGGAACCAAAGACAGGCAGCCAGAATGCTGTATTATTAGATAGTTCCACTTAACAGCATCCATTTTGTTCAGCTTTAAGAAAAAGTAAATCACGGTTAAATGTCTTTCCGAACCGCTTTAATTATAGATTAGCCTTGTCAATCTTAATAAAATTGTGCCTTGTGTTTGAGGTTTATATATGGAAAAGTGCTCAAAAGTAATTACTTTTATTTCCCAAGCACGTCATTTAAAAAATTCTTATATTCACAGCTTGATCCCTTTAACTCTATTCTTACTTTTAATCTGCTGCTGCTGCTGCTGCTGCTAAGTCGCTTCAGTCGTGTCCAGCTCTGTGCGACCCCATAGACCGCAGCCCACCAGGCTCCCCAGTCCCTGGGATTCTCCAGGCAAGAACACTGGAGCGGGTTGCCATTCCTTCTCCAATGCATGAAAGTGAAAAGTTAAAGCGAAGTTGCTCAGTCGTGTCCAACTCTTCGAGATCCCATGGACTGCAGCCTACCAGGCTCCTCTGTCCATGGGATTTTCCAGGCAAGAGTACTGGAGTGGGTTGACATTCCCTTCTCCGCTTTTAATCTGACTCTTGTCTAAAACTAAATTATGGCTCCATGGTACTGAACAGTTTAGACGTCACATTAGTGACATGGTCATTGATTTTATATTTCTGTCCAGGTAAGTTGATTTTAAGCAGAAACTGTAAGGCCCCAGCACTAAAAAAGTGCGTTTACTTCCAAACAATCTGCTTTTATTACTAAAATAAGATGAGTTTTTAAGAATTAAGAAATATTCAAGATTCCTGATTCTAAAGAATGCTCTTAATTGATGGTGAACAGCCCTATTTTATTAATTAGACTTAGACTTAATTAAAAAGTAGTACTTGCCTAAACTATGTAGGGAAAACCCAGGCTATAGGAAATCAGCCTATATAAGAGAATCCTAACTCCTCAAAATACTAACTGGAGTTTCAATTAAGAAGAAAAAAATGGCAGTGGAGAGAGTTCCTTGATTATGCAAGTTAGGAAAATTCTACTTTATGTTGTTTCCTTCTTAGAGAATCACAATATACCTTAATTCAGGCTCTGAAAAATCCTGAAGCAGTGAGACATAATTTTCTGTAACCGGGGATTTCCCAAATTTACTTGACCACAAAATGCTTTTTCCAAATAACAATAACAAACCATAGAATTCATGCTCTGTAAGACTTCGGCAGTCTATTATAATTGATTCTGAAATAAAAATGACTGAGTCATGTGACCAAACCACTTCAACTTCCCAAGATGGGCCATGCTGAAAAGTTCAGCTACCTATGAATATAATTTTTTACCTAGAGATTAATCTCTTCATTAAAATTTATTTCATTGAAGTATAGTTGATTCACTATATGTTAATTCCTTCTGTACAGAAAAGTGATTCACTTATACATATGTATACATTATTTTTTCATATTATTTTCCTTTATGGTTTATCACAGGATATTGGATATAGTTTCCTGTGCTATACAGTAGGACCTTGCTGTTTATCCGTTCTACATACAATAGTTTATATATACTAATCCCATACTCCCAACCCATTCCTCCTCTACCCTCTCCACCCCCCCTAGTGAATTCGATGATGCAGAATACATATTCAGGAAGATCCCCTGGAGAAAGGCATGGCAACCTTCTTTAGTATTCGTGCCTGGAGAATCCCAAGGACAGAGGAGCCTGGTAGGCTACATTCATGGGTCACAAAAAGTAGACATGACTGAGCAACTAACACACACACACAGAATAACATATTGATGGGAAACACACTCCAAAAACCCTACAAATTGAATTTACTGTTATTTATTTATAACACATCTTATTTATTTATCACATCTTATTCCAGAAAGAATTTGCTGTAACCCATAACACTAATACAAATGGTGAAATATAATGGAATCAATCAAAAAATAAATTGAATGATAAAACCAAGGCCAAATTAAGTAGAAACAAATATGGGGCAGGGGCAACCAAGCACAAATTATACAACTAAACTTTAAATTTAGTTCTAAGCTCACCAGCAACCAAAACCAAAAAGGATTCATGGCCATTTACATAATTACCATGATGAAAAAAGAGAAAGCTTTGACAGGTTCATAAGGAAAACAAGGCTTTTTTTGGACTGAATTCTAAAAGGAATCATTCAAAAAGGAGAATTTCATAGAATATACAATGCTTCCAAACTGTTTTCCAAATTCAGTAACAAATTTATGTGGCTAATTCTGATAGCATTGCCAATGATAAAGCTCAGGCCAAATATTAAATTCTGCAAAGTTAATGGCTTCATTTGTCTTTGGCTGATTCAGGAAGACAAGTTACAAATCTAATAAAGTCATGAAAATCCTACAACAAATTAGCTTTGTACTTCACCATTTTCAGAATTAAAGTAACAGGCAAGAAAAGATAATGAGCTCTTTTTAGTTAAATAATAACAGTTAACACTTATATGAGCTCTCTATGTGCCAAGAAGTGTTGTAAGCACTTTATATGTATTCATCCATTTAATCCTCACAACTCTATGAAGTCAATATTATTATACCATTTATTTTACAGATGAAGAAATGCAGACCCAGAGACTATGTGCCTAAGGTCACAGAGCAGTATTAACACTGTCTGCTTGTCACTTGCAATTGAGGCCAACTTTTCCATATGGATGGAAGCCAGTCTTTGGCAACAGAGCAAAGAATACTAGTCCCTCCAATCTATACAATCAGAGGAATCATGTGATTTGTCATCTTTATGTCCCTAGAGCTGGAGAAGGTGGTTCAGCGGCACTGTATCAGTCAAGTCCAACCAGAAAAACAAACCATTCTGGGGACTTAAAACAGAGAGAATGAAATACAAGAGACTGGTTACACAGCAACAGCTCAGAACCCTCAGGAGACGGTGAAGTAGCCTGGTGATTAGCAACAGAGGGAAGGTGGAAGTGTTCTTATGGGAGTCTGGGGGCTGGGGTTGCCCACCACAGACCTATGGGAGCATGGAAGAGCTGCCAGAGCTCCCACCCCAGCATCTCTCTTCAACTGCCCTCCATCCTCCCACTGGCTGAACCCTGTCAGAATCACACTAACAGGAAAAGGCACCCTCCAGGGATCAGCCCACCTATGTTATAAGATAGCCTTCCCTTGATATAAGATTAACAATCCTGTAAATGTTGAGAAACGGACCTAAAAGTAAAAATGCTCAAGACTGGCTCAGATATTCAAGTTAACATGTAAAAATTGTGTCTTCCAGTAGCTGAAGCTAAAGGGTTTCAGAAGGCAGGTCACTGGGTAGATAGAGGCTTGTTCTCTAAATTCCTGGTCTAGAGACGCTAACAAGGGGGAAATATTCTTTTTGCTTGAAAGACTACATATGTAAAATACTTCATTCTGCAGGTAGCAAAACCATGGTATTGTTACTCAAGAAAGGGTTACAGGTTGAAAATATAAACAGAGTCATACACTTAGGTAAATTGATTCCATAAAAGCACATTTAGCATCTATGAGGTTCAAGTTGCCAAGGCAGAGATTCCTAAATGATGTGGCCATGGCTTTGTGGAGTTCTATAAGCTCTTCATAGTTGTGCTCCCAACTCTGGTGGGTCCATTTTGTCCCAACTGAGCCCCATACATACATGGTGATGCCTGTCCCATGGAATGATGAACAGCATGGATCCTATGACTCATGGTCAGCGGTATAAATGTTCTTGCAGGAAGTAAGAAGAGTGACCTAACAGCGAATCTTGTGACTATAGCAAGATGATGTGTTGACAGCAACAAGTGAGAACTTTCAGTAACGCACAGTCAAGCAGACAGGAGCATAGCAGACATTCAAACAGCATAGCAATGGGGGGAAGGTAGTGTGTGAGCAGGGGGATCTCTTCAGGTGGGCTTCCCAAAGTACTAGTCAAAATGGCACCAGTTCACAGAGAGATGGAAAACCACTGCTCTACAGGGGTCCAGACACAAAGTCTACTGCCATGAACGGGTTTCTAAAAACCCCAGGATTAACATATGTACCCAATACCTAAAAAGAGAATGAGAATTGTCACAAATGGGAGATAATGTTAAGAGGATTCTGAAAAGAAAGAGATAATTTCCAGCTGGGGTCAGTGGATTTGGAGATGAGTTGTATAAATTTTGGAGAGGAAGTGACATTGGAGCTGTGTCTTATATGTATATTTTTAATTGGAATATAATTCACAATGAAGTGAATCAGCTATATGCACACATATACTCCCTCCTACTTGGACCGCTCTCCTACTGGCCCCCTACCCCCATCCCACCCTGTAAGTCATCACAAAGCACCAGAGCTGAGCTTCCTGTGCTTTACAGCAGGTTCCCACAAGCTGTCCATTTTAAACATGGTGGTGTGTGTATGTGAATGCTAATCTCCCAATTTGACCTACAGAGATAGAAAAAGAGAATTACTGGTGGAGGGCACAGCAAAAGGGAAAACACAACATTGCTAAAGTAGGGGGTTTGGCTGCTATCTCAGGCAGTCATTTATTGAAGTAAAGGGTATAGGAAGGAAGGAGTGAAAAATCAAGATGAAAAGGAAATTTAAGATTATACCTAAGAGGCTCTTTAAAAATTCATTGTTGCATAAATCTTCAATGAAAACTGTTAACGGCAATTTTGGATATTTGACTACATTCACTGTATGGACCACAGCCCTTTGGGGACTATATTTACAGTTTGATTTTTATATCTCCAGCAATAGAAAAGAAAGTTTGCCATGAGAAATTAACTGATGAATTGTCATAAAGCAAAATTAAATATAGAAAGCTAAGTCACTGACAGTTTCATTTTGTGTTTCAGAACCCAGTATATACTTATTTTCTCAAGCACGTACCATTAGCATATCATTGTGAATTAGATGACTTAGTTCATGTAAAGAATGTTACAGAGTGAAGGAGGGGAATGTATTTTTTTTTGTTTTCAGAAATGCATACAAAAATAGCTGGCCTGTCACATTATTACCTGAACCATTATTAACGGGTTACCGAAAGTGGCCACAGAAACGACAGAAACAAAAGCTTTATGTCCTCAGAAGAATCTCGTACTTATGGTCTAGAACAGAGCCCAGCTCTGTTTTCCTTACAAATGGGTTCTTAATGCATCGGATGTCGGTGGAGGGAACACAGATATCTCCCCCAGGGGTTCCTTTGGCCTGGCGGAAGTCAGTGAGGTGGTACCAGGCTTCCCCATTCTTTTTAACCAGACTTGGATTCACAAGGCTTGGATCCCACTTTCAGCGCTGCCAACAACTTCCTCTGTGATTCGGATGTTTTAACCTCTCTTCACCTGGAAAAAGTTATAAATGGTGATTTCAAACCATTTCATAACAATGTAGGAAGGAGAGAACACAACAATGCATGGGGAAATATTTTGAAAGCTGAAAGGCCAAATACAAATGTAGATGTTATAATTTTCCTAAGAGCCTGAATACATCCAACCTTTTGTTTCTAGTTTCAAGCATGGGAGGAAGACTTCTATTTCCTTTTGTGCCTAAATGAACAAAAGATACAAACCACCTTGATGCTTTTGAATAGTGGAGTCTTTCGAGAAGACTCTTGAGAGGTCCCATGGACAGCAAGGAGATCAAACCAGTCAATCCTAAAGGAAATCAACCCTGAATACTCATTGGAAGGACTGACACTCAAGCTGAAGCTCCAATAATTTGGTCACCTGATGCCAACAGCCAACTCATTGGAAAAGCCCCTGATGCTGGGAAAGATTGAAGGCAAAAAGAGAAAAGGGTGGCAGAGGATGAGATGGTTAGAAACAATCACTAACTCAATGGACATGAACTTGGGCAAACTCTGGGAGATAGTGAGGGACAGGGACGTGCTGCAGTCCACAGGGTGGCAAAGAGTTGGACATGACTTAGTGACTGAAAAAAACAACAACAATCTTATTTTGACTTTTCGTCTACTTCAAGCATTTGGCTTGAAGAAGCCTTTTGTGGGCAAGCTGCCAACTCATAGAGCTGAAAGGAAATCCAGACTCCACTCCAAGTCTGGCTAGTGGAGATGGAGAGAAGAGAAAACAGTGCTGGAATTTCCAGTCTCCAAGGAAAGATCGAGTAGGACTGCAGAGCGCAACCTGTTACAGACCCCACAGGGAACCGGATTTGGTTTAAAATTGAACAACATTGAGGCATGACTTGATTCTACTTAAAACTAATCTTTGAGAGTCTCAACTGTTGAGGCAGAAATTACACAGGTTTTGCCCCAAGCATAAGAGATGATGTGTGAGTCTTCCCACCCGGGGAACTGGTCCCTGTGAAGTTTCCTCCACCTGGAGAACATGGTTTCTCCTAGCTTTGCCCTTTCTTAAGGAGCTCTTTCTTAGGGAAAACTTTCCAGCTGACACCCCCACCCCACTTCAATCCAGATCATGTCCAGTGTGAAAATTCACAGACCCTGCTCTTTTTTTTTTTGGCTGCTCTGGCAAAGTTTGATCTTAGTTGCCCCAAGCAGGGATTGAACCCTTGTCCCCTGCAGTGGAAACTCAGTGTCTTAACCACTGGACTGCCAGGGAAGTCCCTGCATTTCTCCTTTATAATCATTGATCTTTGTTTGGAATTAGTGATTCATTAGTTTGACTGATTAGCTCTGTTGTTCCCTCCCCCACCCCCAGCAAGCTCCCTAAGGACAGGGAACCGTTTGATTTTATAGTGTGCCCAGAACAGAGCAGAATGCTCAGTTCAGAGTGGGCCCTCATTAAATATTTATTAAATGAGTGATGAAAGCAATATGATTTGAAAAGAATGTCAAAGCAGAATATTTCAGATCACAAATCATTTCTAGGTAGACACACTTATGCAGATATATGCTATTTACCATAAAACCCTCAATGTACAAGGCCATATTGCACAGGAGGGAGACCATGAAATGAGGACATTAATGAATCAAATTTAATAGCAAGTTAGTAGTAAGGGGAAGTGCTGCACATCCAAAAAGGGGGTTCTTAGAAACCGGATGGTTTACAAGGTCCTAACTGGCCATGTTTAGACCTTTTAAAGGAGGGACATGAGAAGAGCCGAGTTACTGCTTTCCAGGTTTAAAGGCACGAGCTCACAGCAGACCTTGGAGAGAAACTCCCTTCGGGACCAGGTACCATATGAGACAACAGAAAGTTGCATGATGGGCCCCCCCCCCCGCCGTCTTTCTCAAGCTGTCAGGACACCTCCAGAAGCACATGAAACAGCAGCCAGTCTGCTTGTGTTCTTTTTACTTTCTTCTGTTCTATCAAGTTGAAAAATATGGCTTACTTGGCATTCATTCACATGAATGTAAATAACAAGGAAGATGAATTTTTCAGAAAATATTTTTCAAGCACCACAGCAAGATAAAGCAGTTAATTGTTCTTAAACTTGATTAAGCTGTTCTCCAAGAGACCATGCTTTTTGGATAAATTCAGTTCCTATTCCCCTTCCATCGGGTTGTTTTTTTTTTTTTTAATTTTTGCACACACTTATTTATACACAGTTTGGTGCCAATTTTCAACAAAATAAGATTTCTTTTTAATTTCTATATTGTGACCTTCCTTTATCTTTCAATTATTCTATGGAACATATATTTAAATTCCATCTTCCTCACTAAGTGGCTTGAATTTATGACTTCCTGGGAGCTAATACATTTATTTGTGTGTTAGACAAATATAAAGAATAAGGATGCTGAGTAGTGAAGATCATGGGGTTTTTTTGGCGCTTTTAAAGCTATAGAGTTTCTTTTCTTTCCTTCAAAAGGTTGTACACAATAAATTATATGGCAAACAAAAATGAATTAAGTGAGACTGAGAGATCAGAGAAGGAATAAAGAGGCGCCAGTTTCTGTAGAGGGTCTTTAATGGATAATGCTTTGGGACTATCAATTTGGAAAGAAAAAAAATCAAATAAAAATCCATTCCATACTCACTTTGCAGACCTCATCCTTTTCTTTGTTTTCATAGAAGTAACTTGGTCAATATTCTATTGTATATAGGATCTATATTGTTTTTCTACTGTGTCCTAATATTCTGCAAACAAATTCTAACTCTCTTAAAGGCAGACA
Source organism: Okapia johnstoni (assembly GCA_024291935.2). Taxonomy (NCBI): domain Eukaryota; kingdom Metazoa; phylum Chordata; class Mammalia; order Artiodactyla; family Giraffidae; genus Okapia; species Okapia johnstoni. The sequence continues at coordinate 34,346,368 of CM044323.1, read as the reverse complement.
GAAATTAAACAAATTAAATGTGCTGTTTGTTAAGTAATTTCAAAATAAGGATAAGCAGGATACTTTCACTTACTCATTGTCAACCATACAACTTCCCCTTTACTTTCACCATTGCTCCTACTATGACTAGCAGAAATCCTAAAAGATCAGATAATAAAAACCCAAAAAGGTCTTCACATTTTTTTCAACTTCATACTCAAAGCCCATCTCAAGCTATGAACTGCGAGATGTGGGTTCAATTCCTGGACTGGGACGATCCCTTGCAGGAGGCCGTGGCAATCCCCTCCAGTATTCTTGCCTGGAGAATCCCATAGACAGAGGAGCCTGGCAGGGTAGCAATGAATTGGACAACACTGAAGCAACTTTGCGTGCATGCGTAGTCAAACAAACTATGGCAGAGAAATATTGTGGCTTTAGGAAGGCTTAGAAAGAAGGACCTGTGGTCAACTAAGCTTCACATGAAGTAGCTTTGTCTGAGTGACACTTTGGAGCTTCTCCAGGAGGAGGGATTGTTTTGGAATGTGAAGCAAAAGTAAGGTGCTTCCAGCCGCAGAAATATTTAGAAGGTTTTCATTTAGGAGGAGCAATGAAATGTCTAAATCAACCAGCACCCTTCACCTTGTTCCATAAGGTTATTAGGGAGATACAGTGTGACTTACTCTGAGAGAAATCTTTGCTTTTACTGACCTACAGTTGAGTTTTGTGTGTCTCTATATTTTTTCCTTTGCTTTTACTTTTTTCACTCGATGACTACGGAATTTCCTGTTTGGTTTCTCTACAAAGGACCGTGTGTTTAGGGGTGAGCAAATTAATAAATCCTAATCCTACAAAGATGACTGTTTCAGATAGCCTTAATAAAAGCACAAGTCCCTAGCTTCTTCCTGGTGCCACCTTCTTTTAAGAGGCTGCTGAAGGCCACCACCCAGCAGACACACCCTGTCAAGGACCATGTAACTGCCATCCCTTCCCTTTGTGCCAAGGTGCTTAACCAGGGAGTGGTGACTACGCAACCCCATGCGCATAACTGGAGCACAGACTCCCTTAAAGGCAAACTTTGCAAACAAGAATAACCTTGAAAAAGACCCTTTAGACTCAGATCAATGCTCAGGAACGTTGCCAATTTCCCCTGACATTTCACGGATGTGTTACTTACGCGGGAGGAGAGGCCTCCTTCCACCCCAAACCCAAATCCCTGTTCTGTCCCTCGAGCGCAGTGGGGACTTGTCGGATGAACCCCTGGGAAAATAGGTGCCCCTTCTCTCCTTCGTCGGCGTCAACTCCGGTCACCTTGGCCGAGTCCTCCCTGTATTCCCTTCTGGGAATACTTCCGTGGTGCCGTGACCTTAGCCTCTCGGGAGAATTCTCTATGTGCTCTGGAGATCTACTGGGGGTACTGGATTCCCAGCCCTCTGGATCTGCCTGAAGGCAGAACCATCCTGCGATCCCCAACCCCCCAAGCTCTGATCGCTGCGGGGCTGCGCTAGCCTTCATTGGTCATCATCCATTTTTAATCAGAAAGATCACAAGAAGGATGGTAAGCGAATCCCAGTCGCAAGTCAATTTAAATAACGTTCCTGGGGAAATTCAATCACTTAAAACTGAGACACCTACGCTAGCAAGAGCCCCCGCTCGTGTGGCTGGGAAGAGCGCGACGGCTGAATTAATCAAGATCAGGGGGCTCCCAAGCTGCGCGCAGAGCGTTAACCCTTCCAGCCCCGGAGAGTACCAAGAGGGGCTTGGACGAGCGCGGCCGGCCGGGGCCAAGATGCCCAGGGCATCCCCACGCAGGCTGCCTCTGCCATCTTGGGCGGTTCCGGACGCCCAGCGCCCGTCCGGGGCGGCTGGAAGCGCGGGGTTGAGGTCAGAAACTCAGGAGGCAGTTCGGGCGGCGGGAAGCGGCCGCCTCCCGCAGCTTCGGCGCGCCTCGGGCTCCTCCTTCCGCCCAAGCGTGGCCGAGTGAGCTCTGCTCCGGCCGCAGGTAGCAGACGCGCGGGAGGCGGCGCACAGGACCCGAGCGGAGCGCCAGGGGAGGGGCCGACGAACAAGCGGACAGACAGACCTCCCGCCCCGGACCCTAGCGACGGTACGCGCTGGCCATGTGGGGACCCGGGATCACGGCCGAAGGCCTGTCGGTGGCGCCCGCGCCGCCACCGCTGCTGCCGCGCTGCTGCTGCTGCTGGTGGCGCCCTCGCGGGGCGCTGGTGGCGCCCTCGCGGGGCGGCGGGCGGCTGCGCTGCGGGGGCGCAAGGAAACGTTAGGCACCGCGGCGGGGACGACCGCCGCAGACCGGTCCGGAGCACAACTTTGGAAGACGTCGCCGCCCTCATCCTCCCTTCGGCTGGCTTGTGTTCACTCGTAAGTGCCTGCTTCCCGAATGAGAGGACACAGGAGCCTCTGGAGAAGGGCACTGACCATTAGGGATTCAGGGGAAGGGGCGCAGTTCCAGTCCTTTCCGTCTCGCCTGGACAGGTCGAGGTCTCCCAGGATGGGCGGAGGGCAAGGAGGAGAGCCGGGACTGGAGACTGCTGCGCGCCGGTCTGGGCCAGCAGCACCTAGGTATGATCGAGCCCTCCCCCGCGGAGAACCCCCCAAAAACCCTTCCGTGTCTTCTTGGCGCAGCATAGTCACAGCTCACAGATTGGTAGGGGGACAACCGTGATATCCGGCTAGTTGCTGTACTTAACACAGCAATTACCGCACATCCAAGACCATACTCATAATAAGGTACAGTTGAACTTTTGATTTTTCAGTAACTGAGAAGATATTTATATTTATTTGTCTTTTATTTTTATATTTTTACCATGTAGCGAACGCATGGTATTTCTGCAATTCATGACAAGGTAATCGTCTCAGCGCCTTTTTTAGGCCTTAATGGCCCAGAAATTGTCTCACTCTGTCATTATTGTTTCATAAGATGCTGGATATTATTTCATTTACAACGGAGAAAAAGAAGAGGCATGGTCAAACAAGAAGACATTATGTGATGAAAAACATGAAGGATCCCTTATTTTCACTATTTGAGAAAAATATATTTTATTTTTAGTACTGTGGCATAATATATAACTTTTATAATAACTATACATTATGTATGTAGTCTAGGTGATAGTTACGTGTAAAAAGGATTGATACATGTATACCATACCACGAAGCATGATGTCATACACTTTCCATCCATTTTTCATTTGGAATACACTTCACAACATAGTACAAAACATAAGAATTTGTTGTGACTTGTAACTTTTGTTTAAAGCCATAATTGTGCTGTAAGGTATTACAGAAGGATTCGGTCAACCTCTCTTAAGAAAAAAATGTCATTGTATCAGTTCTACCATTCTATGAAATGTCCTTTAAGCAAATGGCAATATAAAATAATGCATTATGTATAATGTACATATGCATATTGTCTATGTACAGTATACACATTGTATATCTTATAAGTATTACAGTTTGTGATTATCAAGAAAGGAAAAGAAGGAAAATAAATTTTAAAAGGTTTTTCTGCTTAGAGAAGGATGAATATTACATTGAGAAAAATTACACAATGGACCTCACACGTGTATTTAGAAAAGTTGTTCTTATGATTGAAAATTTCTGACAATCCTGAGAAATCTTAAAATATCTGTATTAGAAAAAATGATTTAATTACTTTAAACTTTTTAAAGCTGATTGAAAAAGTATGAGTTCTAAGAAATCTTAAGATGTCTAAATTGTAAAAGAGAATGGTTTATTCTAAACTTCTAAAAGCTGATGACCCTGTCATTAAAGTGAATCATTTGAAGTGTACTGAAACAGAAAAACATTAAAATCTTTCTCTGTGCAAATTGTATTAGATGTGTAACTATATGGTACTGTTTTAAAATATAAAATGTGTGTCTTTATCATTTAAAAATAAGTTTAAGCTGTGAATTGGCAAAAGCATCAGGAGTTGAGACTGTATCAACTTTTACTGAGAATGGTATAGGGTTTAATGAAATCACATTATATTGAATGATCACAAACATTAATGTTACTCAAACACTGTACATTTTATTTATATGTGGTTGTCAATACCACCCACCATTCAGACAAACCAGAAAGTTGCCTTATTCCTTTAAGTGATTTATCCTTTGAAAAAAATCCTTTTAAAAAAATCACCCATATCTGAAACATTAACATGAATATCCAAGAGCCAGTATATAAAATATATCCTCCATGTTGTTACTACTAATATCTTGAACTGTACAACAAAATCTTATGAAAATACACGTGATATGAATCAAGATGTTTTTCTTGTACCAGATTATGGAACATTTCTCTCCCTAGAATTCACAATGTCTCTAATGTGACATCAGTCACGTGATGAGATTCTACTGAATTTTAAAAGTAAGAGTTTTACACTTGTTTTTTTCCTACACATCATACAAGCCTTTATTCACATCCCCCAGTTCAGTAAAACAAATGAGTTTGACTCTACTTTGGTTTTTTTCTTGTAATTCATTGATTTACCAAATACAGTTCCGTTCAGGCATAATTTTGTGGAGAAAAAAAATACTGAAGAGCTATTTTTATTAGTGATAAATGAACATATCTCATGGTAATGCACACACATATTTCACCTACCATATTAATACACATAGAACCCATGTGTTCACAACACTAGAATATCCAGATAGGAACATTTTTAAAGCACTAATGGCAGTATCTTGGTGTTAAGTTTTATAGATTTCACCTGGAAGTTTTTTATTGCATAGAACTAGTAGAAAAATAGAAATGTAGAAAATAGCTTTATTCTTTCACCTGAAAATAAATCATGATGAAATGATATTTTTTAATATTCTTCTCTATATAATGTAGAACACATATATATCTATAGAGATACAGACATATCTACATAGATACATAGTCTGTGACATAGTTTTTGCAAGGCTGCTACATATGCAGAACTTAACCAAAGTACCTAGAAATGCCAGATTCTCCAGTGCTAACTGAGTTTTCCTCCTGATTTTCAGCTATCGAAGTAATTCACACACTAAAACATTTTTTATTTTCATTGACTTCACATGACTAGGGAAATAATGGCCCTGATATGGTAAGAATCTATCTGGAATGAGAGAAAACATGATTGATTTTCTAAATTGTGTGTGTATGTAATCACCAGTTGCTTAAAAGCAATTTATATTGGTGTTCAACATCATAATCAAGGGGAAAATGTCTTCTTGAGATGTAATGATAGTTTTAAGAGACCGTTAATTGCCACATTCTGCAGATATGCATGTGCTTCAACCAAGGAAAATGGCATTGGCAATTATGCCAAAGGGCATAAGTGTACTGTATAAGGAAAACAAGATTCAATTGTAAAGGCCGAAGGGAACATTAAGGAGATGGCCTCAACAGTTTAAAAGGCAATATGGTAAGTATCTTAATGTTGTACTTTATGTATATAGTTTCTCTCAAGTGAAATTAATAAAAGAAACAATCCAGAACTGAAACTGATATGTTATAAACATGAATATTGTGTTCAGATTTATATAGTATTCTACACTGACTTGTAAAAATTTCACGAATTATAATTAATTTGAATTTCAAGGTTGAGAGAAGCAAAGATGAATTGTTTTACTTTGAACAACCCAACATTAGCCATCTCTCCAAGAATGTAAGTTGCAGATAACCAATCAATAATAGAATATTTGGAAAGTTTATGTCAAACTCATTGGTTTAAATTTATGTTTTCATTCTGGTTTCATCCATTGGTGAAAAGGCTAACGTGGTAGGTTAAGGGAATGTATTTTATCAAACAGACATTAAATTAGTAACCAGCTAATTGCAAGAAACAAAGACATCCTTTCTTCCATAGAAATGGAAAAGATGTCTTAATTTTTTTTTTAATTTTGCCTATAAAATAAAATCAAATAAAACCAATACCTTTGATTATACTTAAATCCATAGAGAACTTAATTTTACTTATTTATCCTCTTTTATTTACAGAATTCACTTTTAATTTTATGGTAAAAATTATGGTAAAAATTATCCTATGGAGGATATTTAGGCTTGCCATTAAACTAAAGATTATCACTTTTTTCCCTTCTAGCCAAGCACCTTCATTGTCTTGATATCTTCTGGTTCTTATTTTCTTTCTTTGTATGGTGGTCTTTGGATTTTCAGTAGATGATTTCTCTAAAACTCCCTGGTGGCTCAGACGGTAAAGTGTCTGCCCACAATGTGGGCGACCTGGGTTCGATCCCTGGGTTGGGGAGATGCCCTGGAGCAGGCAACGGAACCCACTCCAGTACTGTTGCCTGGAAAATTCCATGGACGGAGGTGCCTGGTAGGCTACTGTCAATGGGATTGCAAAGAGTCGTACACGACTGAGCAACTTCACTTCATCTCTTAGAACTTCAGGTTACTCTTTGCTATGATTTAATATCACTCCAGTTATGCCTTGGCTTTTTGCTTGAAGTTTCTTTTTTTGGTAAAGCAGTATTTTCTAAGTATTTCCTTTGTATTCTGTTTGCATCGGACTTCTGTAGGTTTCCAGTTTTGAACCAGGTGGTTTTTCTCTTTTATCCACTAATTGATTCTAAACATATCTCCCTTTGTTCTGATCTACAGAATTTGCTCTTTCACACTGGACAGAAGATCAAATCTTTGCATCTCTCTAGCAAAGGCTTTAATTTTTCTAGTTTTCAAACACAATAAATCTTGATTTACCTCTGTCTTATTGCTCCCTCTTTGTTGGCTACATTTGTTTCATCAGACAAAGGATTAGAATCTTCTAGATTTACTTCTGTTTTGTTTTGTGAATTTTCTGTATTGACCAAAGATTTTACCAGATAATATTAATTTTGATTATTTTCCTCGGCCTTCAAAGTATCTTCTCTTCATTCCACTTTTCTCTTGCAACCTCTTTGCTGGTTTGTCACATTTCTCCATGTGAGTTAGCCAAGTTACCAGATTTGTGTAGATTTATACCAGTTTTACTTCTTCCCCTGGTGTTACAGTCTCTGTCTTCTGTTTAATATCTCTATCTTCCGAGCTTTTTTTCTTTTTCATGGCAGTTCTTCATAGTATTCTTCTCATGTTTCTTTATTTCAGTCTTTCCTGTTGATGTAAGCAACTGAGATTAGAGCTCTGTATCAGTTCTATATCTGTGTCTGGCATATAGGGATGTTCCCTGACTCAGCTTTTCTTGAAAATTAAGCTTATGTTTCTTTACATTTATCTCTCTTCACACATTATCGTTTTGACTAGACAAATGTTTAGACTTTTTAAAAAATCTTTTTGTTTCTTAGGATAGATATGGGCTTCTCTGGTGGCTCAGATAGTAAAGAATCTGCCTGCAATGCAGAAGACCAGGGTTCAATCCCTGGGTCAGGAAGATCCCCTGGAGAAGGCAATGGCAACGCACTCCAGTATTCTTGCCTGGAGAATTCCATGGACAGAGGAGCCTGGCGGGCTACAGTGCATGGGGTCGCAAAGAGTCAGATACACCTGAGCGACTAACAGACACAACAGGATAGATATAGTTCTTTGACTTGGGCTTCCCTGGTGGCTCAGATAGTAAAGAATCTGCCTGCAGTGCAGAAGACACAGGTTCTTTGACTTACTATCTTGCATGTTCTTTGGCTACATGTCTTCAATTTTAGAGGCAATAGTTTAGATTCATACTCACGAAGCTTACAAGAGGAGTTTTCTCTTTCTAATATTTCTTTATATGTGCCAGGTCTTAGTTGTGGCCTGCAGCATCATCATTGCAGCCTGTGGGATCTTTCATTTGAAGTCTTTATTAGTTGCAGTATGTGGGATCTAGTTCCCCGAGCAGGGATTGAACCCAGGCCCCCTGCATTGGGAGCACAGAGTCTTAGCCACTGGATCACCAGGGAAGTCCCAAGAGGAGTTTTCTTGAATGAGATCTCCTGGTCTATCCTTATTTTGATTCACTGAATCAAAAATATGTCTTTAGATCCACTATGGTCCACTCCCAAGCATATCTTTTGCTTGGATTCTGCCATAAGTGTGTGCAGTCCAAAATCTTCAACTGCATTTTTCTTGATTCAATAAAGTACTGATAACTCTTGGCTGCAGGTTTTCTTCTGGTATTTTAAGAAAAAGTTTTTTGTGGTCTTCTACATTTTCTTTTTGTGTGTGTGTAATTTTTATTTATTTTATTTTTGGCTGTGCTGGGTCTTCCTTGCTGCGCAGAGTTTTTATCTAGTTGCAGAGAGTGGGGGCTACTCTCTATTTGCTGTGCATGGGTTTCTTGTTGCAGTGGCTTTTCTTGTTGCAAAGCACAGGGTCTAGGGCGCATGGGCTTCAGTAGTTGCAGCTCCCAGGCTCTAAAGCACCAGCTCAGTAGTTGTGGCATACGGGGTTAGTTGCTCCGTTGCATATGGGATCATCCCAGACCAGGGATTGAACCTGTGTCTCCTGCATTGGCAGGCAGATTCTTTACCACTGAGCCAGCAGGGAATCCCTACCTTTTCTTTTAATTGAAAAACATATACATTCTGTAGTTCTAATTTTTTTTTCTATTACTTGCTTTTCATGAGTAGTATTTTTCACATCTAAAAAACCTACAGATGTTTGAGGTTTTCCTTGTAATATCTCTGATGTATCTGACTCCTTTCTAAGGGTTTCCTTTTGACAAGTTTTTAGGATTTGGAGTTAGCCCTAAGTATTGTAATGTCAGCCAGATCTCCTTGCTTGGATACACCTTAGGGGTTTTCATGCCTGCAGGATTTTCTGTCCATTCACAAATCTACTTTGGAGGTGTCCTGAGGTGAGTGTCAAAAGTTGCATTGTATTACAGTTTTACAAACTGTGAAAGACTTGTCAAGTCTTCTACTTGATTACCTTTTTCTTTAGGAGTTTTGTCTGTTGAGTTTTCTGTGGGTACAGTCTTTTCCACACAAATTCTCAGAGGTTTCTTGATTGTTGTCAGAAGTTCAGCTGATTAACATTTCCCCCAGGGAACCATCCCAAGTTTCTTGTCATATCTTCTGGGTCCACAATTTGCCATGAAGCTTTCATAGGGCCGTAGTTTTCTGCTGGGTCTTCCACTGGTTCTGCCCCTTTTTTGAAAGTGAAAGTCACTCAATCATGTCTCACTCTTTGTGATCTCATGGACTATATAGTCCATGGAATTCTCCAGGCTAGAATACTGAGTGGGTAGCTTTTCCCATCTCCAGGGAATCTTCTGAACCCAGGGATTGAACCCAGGTCTCCCACAATGCAGGAGAATTCTTTACCAATGGAGCCCCAATTTTTAGGCGTCCTAAACAATCTTTTTTTTTTTTTTTTTAACTTATGAGATTTTTCCCCCTTTTCTGCATTTCCTCTTAAATAGGGAGTCCTTTTATTCTCTAGTTGTATTGCACTTTTGGTGTTTGTATAACTTCTTTGATGCCTGTTGGATCTTTTTTTTGGGGACAAGTAATTCAAAGGATATGTATTTTTCACTTATATTAATATCTCCAGATTGCTCTGTTTTAAAAAAATTTTATTAGAGTATAGTTGATTTACAATATTGTGTTAGTTTCTGTTGTACAGAAAAGTGTATCAGTCATACATATATCCACTCTCTTTTAGATTCTTTTCCCACAGAGGTCATTACAGAATATTGAATGGAGTTCCCTGTGTTATACTGCTAAGTCGCTTCAGTCGTGTCCGACTCTGTGCGACCCCATAGACGGCAGCTCACCAGGCTCTGCCGTCCCTGGGATTCTCCAGGCAAGAGTACTGGAGTGGGGTGCCATTTCCTTCTCCAGTGCATGAAAGGGAAAAGTGAAAGCAAAGTCGCTCAGTTGTGTCCGACTCTTAGCGACCCCATGGACTGTAGCCCACCAGGCTCCTCCGTCCATGGGATTCTCCAGGCAAGAGTACTGGAGTGGGGTGCCATTGCCCTCTCCCTGTGTTGTACAGTAGGTCCTTATTAGTCATTTATATATAGTAATGTGTATTTATCAATCTCAGTCTCCCAATTTGTCCCTCCCCCATTCCCACTTTCTCCCCAGTAACTAAGTTTTTCTACATCTGTGACTCTATCTCTGTTTTGTTCATTTGTACCATTATTTTTTAGGTTCCACATATACGTAGTATTCTATGCTATTTGTCCTTCTCTAGGGGTGCCTGTCAGATCTTCTTCCAGAGTCTTCATTTTTCCTTCAGTTGTTCCAAGTGGTCTCTTGAGTATTCTTAGATTTTCTGCTGGTTTTAGCTTGTGCTTTCAAATGTTCCTAAGCACTTTGTGAATGTCACCAGCATTTATTCCTTTGGTTCTTCTGGTGTTTTCAGGAACTCTCTGATACCTGCCATATCTTCCAGGGGTTCTGGTTTTACTTTAGACATTCTCAGCAGCCTCCTGAGGCCTGTTAGATTTTCTGCTGGTTTTGGATTCTGCTTCCAAGTGTTCCTTAGCTTTCTGTGAACATGATCATCATTTATTTGTTCCTCTGGTTTTTTTGGTGTTTACAGATGCTCTCTGTCAGACACTGTCTGAGACCTGCTGCGTTGTTTATCAGTTCTGGTTGTATCACAGTGTCCTCAGCATTCCCGTGATATTTGCTGGGTCTGGTCTGTGCTTTGGTGTGCTCCTATGCCTTCTGTGGACATTATCTCCATTTATTTGTCTCTGTTTCACTTGGTGCTTGTAGGAGCTCTTTGACATTGGCCAAGTCTTCCACGGGCTCTGTATTTTTGGATGTTTTCTACAGTGTCCCAAAGTCCCTGATCCTGCTCTGGAGTGCATCTAATCCTTTTGTGGACATTTAATTTTGATAAGCATCTGTCATCGGTCTACAATTAATAATTTTGTAAATTAATTCCTGAAACTTATAGTACTATGTTGGAGTTCTGGCAATTCACCTTAAGTTAAATATCTTTTTTTTTTTTTTTTGCACCATCTGCTTTAAAATTTGGTAGCAGTTTACATTTTAGCCTTTCTTCCAAAGAATAAATATAAGCATGCACACAACTTTAGATATAAGCTTGGCAGCTACTTTGGGGGTGATAGTTTTCATTTGCTATCATGATGATTATCATAATAATAGCTGTAATTCATTGAATGCTTCCATGTGCCAAACACTGTGCTAGCCGTTTTATGTGTATTGTCTCACTTAAAATTCATAACAGAAGGAGCTAAGGATTATTAGTCCCATTTTATAGATGAGGAAGGTGCAGCTCAGAGAGGATGAATGGTGTGCTCAAAGCCATGTGGTTGATATGTGGACGATTCAGGGGGTAGATCCAGCCTGTCTGGCTCCAGAGCTGGAACTCTCAATCATTCAACTTCTCAACATGCTGCCAACCTAACCCTTCAGAATATCTTATCAATAGAGCTATGGCTTAGCTGCATAACATTATATGGCATCCCTCGTTTCCCCTGCAAGCTAATAAGGTATCTGAAGTGAAGAAGTGAAAGTTGCTCAGTTGTATCTGACTCTTTGTCACCCCATGAACTGTAGCTCGCCAGGCTTCTCTGTCCATGGAATTTTCCAGGCAAGAATACTGGAGTGGGTTGCCATGCCCTTCTCCAGGGGATCTTCCTGACCCAGGGATCGAACCTGGATCTTCCACCTTGCAGGCATATTCTTTACCATCTGAGCCACCAGGGAAGCCCAATAAGGTAGCTATTATTTGTTACTTGTGATTTAAAAGAAATATTATTAAAAATACAACAGAATCTGGGTTGAGAGTCTTTAATGACTCAACAATTATTTGTGGGCATGCAGAAATATTTCATGGATAAAACCTGAAATGATCCACAGAAAAACTCAGATGCTGATTTTTTCCATTTCATTCAGCCAGTTCCTTCAGCGCCAAGTGTGCCTGCCTCCTTCCTGGTCTGGCTTCGTTAACTTTAAAAAAGCATTTCTTTAAAACAGCTGGTAAGTCATTTCCAGTATTTAAAAAAAGAAACAGATTTTTATATGCTCAGCATAAAGTGAGAATCATGGAAGCTAACATTACAACTAAATATCCAGTGCCAGCTAATATCAAAGTAGGGACAAAAATAGCTTCCTACGTGAAGGTTTTGTTTATATTCTTGTGGTAGAATATGATTGTTAAGACTTCATGCAGAATAACATAGTGGTTTAGAGTGTGACTACCTGGGTGAATCTCTGGACTCCAGATTTACTAGTTATGTGACCACGAGCAAGTTGCTTAACGTCTCTAAGCCTATTTTCTCATCTACAAAATGAGGAGAGATGGTTGTAATGAATATTAAGTCAAAACCAGACAAGCAACTTGAGAGAAGCACAGTTCTTCCTGGTACTGAGATCTAGGAGAAGCTTCTCCTGTGAGTTTTCATAAAGAAGCTGCTGTAATGTCAAGAATAACATAGTCAACCATCTTTATGCTAAATATGTTCCACAGAGCTTCTAGGAATGAGATCCTTCATATAGGCCAATGGCATAACATCGTAGCTCACTACAGTTTTTCAAGAGAGCTAAAAATACCTAGTACCAGAACTCTTAACTCCTGATGCTTTTTTTCCAGAGGAAAGTATATCCCTATCTCAAAAAGATGTCTTCATCCTCATATTCATTGCATCAATGTTGTATGTCAATTATATTTCTTTTGTTTGTTTCTCCTTTTTAAAAATTTATTTTATTCAAGTATAGTTGATGGTTATAGTTCAATGGAAAAAGAAAACAACTTTCCCAAGAAGCAGGGGGTTGCAATGGATTCTAGGACCAGGTTGTTGAGGCTCCTGACCCCAGATCCAGTGCTTGTTAGAGCTGTGATTCCAGTTGAATTGCTTAACTTCTCTGTGCCTCAATTTCTACTTCTAAAAAGGAAGCTAAAAGTACTACATCAGAGGGTAAAGCTCTGAGATGCTGGCACCCAGGAAGAATTGTGTAGGAGGTGGTTGGTGTGAATGGATTTGAGGGAGAGGAAAGGTCGAGTTGACTTCAAAGCTATGAAAAAAGTTTTCTGCATTGAGCTCTGAGGATAGCCTGGATTCCAGAATGTGTCAGAAGCAGATCCTTGGTACTGATCAAAAGCCCTAAAAAGTTCATAGCTTTGAGTCGGCAGTTGATCTATTCCATGGAAATAATCAGGGTCCAAGACAGGATTACAAAGACATCCATCAAAGCACTCCTCAAATGGTGAAGTATTGAGAATTACCTAATTATCCAACAGTAGACACTGATTAAATAAATTCTGCTCTATTCATGCAAAGAGATGCTCTGCTACCTTTAAAATGATGTGATAAAACATCTATTAGTATGGAAATATGTTTATGATATCATATATCATTAAATGAAAAGAACTAGCAATAAAATGATATTAACACACACCAACTAATGTATAGAAACTTCCAGCTTTTTTTTTGTTTTGCTTAAATTTTCAATTACATGGGTAATAACAAATACATCTTCCTTTTAAAAAAAGAAAACATTACAGCAAAGTTCCCTGTAACATTCCTGGTCACTTAATCCCTACTCACTCCTCCAATATCCTTCCAGAATATTTTCTATGTATTTTTGCTACACATAGATATACTCACAGTAAATAAATATAAAGTACTGTTTTGCACCTAAGGTTTTTATTTCCATGCAGTTTTGTCATGTATGGCTTCATGTAACCACCACTACAATCAAGATACAGAATGGCTCCATCATCACAGAGCTTTCTGGTGCCACCCTTTTCAGACTGTAGCCACTCCCTGGTGGCTCAGGCAGTAAAGAAATCGGCCTGCAATGCAGGAGACCCGTGTTCAATCCCTGGTTCCGGAAGATCCCTGGAGAAGGAAATGGCAACCCACTCCAGTATTCTTGCCTGGGAAATCCCATGGACAGAGGAGCCTGGCAGGCTACAGCCCAAAGTGTCGGAAAGAATTGGACATGACTGAGCAACTAACATACATAACCACATCCACATGCTCCCTCTCACTAACCCTTAACCCCTGGCATCCCCCAATCTGTTCTCCATCTGTATTTTGTTATTTAAAGAATGTTATATAAATGGAAGCATACAGTATATAATCTTTTCAGATTGTTTTTCCACTCAGCACAATTCCCTAGAGATCTATTCAAGTTGTGTGTAGTAACACTTTTAACAACAAAATCATTCCTTGATATAAATGTACACAATTTGCTAACCCATTAATCCACTGAAGCATGTTTTTTTGTTTGTTTGTTTTCAGTTCTTGGCTTTTTTTTTTTTTTTTTTTTTTTTTCACCTTGTGGCATGTGGAATCTTAGTTTCCTGACCAAGGATCATGGAACCTGTGCCCCCTGCAGTAGAAGGGCAGAGTCTTAACCACTGGGCCACCAGGAAGTCCCAGTTCTTGGCTATTATGAATTATGGTCCTGTGAACATTTGTGTGCAGCTTTTTGCATGAACATAAGTTTCCATTTTTCTGGGATAAATACCCAAGAGTGCAAATGCTGGGTTGCACATTTAGTTTTGCAAGAAACTGCCATACTCCTTTCATTAGTGGCTGTGCCATTTTTATATTACAGAATCTGCCTGCCAATGCAGGAGATGCAAGAGACATGTGTTCAATCCCTGGGTTGAGAAGATCTCCTGGAGTAGAAAATGGTAGCCCACTCCAGTATTCTTGCCTGGAAAAATCCCATGAACAGAGGAGCCTGGCAGGCTATAGTGCACATGGTTGCAGAGAGTCAGACAGGACTGTGTAGCACATACACACATGGGCAATATATGAGTGGTCCAGTTTCTCTTCATCCTTGCCAGCATTTGGTATTATCACCAGTTTTAATTTTAGCTATTCTGAGTGTTGTAGCTTCAATCTGCATTTCCCTATTGGCTAAGATTTTGAACATATTTTCATGTGAATAATTTGCCATCTGCACATTCTCTTTGGTAAATGTCTGTTCATGTCTCTTACTCATGTTCTAATTGGACTGTTTTTTACTGTTCAAACTTGACAGTTCTTTATATATTCTAGTGCAAGTCCTTTGTCAGATATGTAGTTTGCATATTTTCTTCCACTCAGCCGCTTTTTAAGAGTTAATTTTTGTTCTTATTAAAGTCATACGCACATATTTAAGTAAGCAAATCGTCCTATGAGACTTGTGAAAAACAATGAGACTAGACTCCTTCTCAATCTCTCTCCCCACAAAGCAACCACTTTCAGCTCTTTTGTCTGGCTCTTTTAGTATTTACTGCCATATCACTAGATAAAATGTTTATTATTTCCTGATTTGGGGGGTTTGGGGGGACATTATCTATTGCCTTTCCACTATGAAACATAAAGATTTAGTTCTTTTTCACCCTTCCATTTAACCTCATCCAACATATGCACACCAATTCCTCCAAAACAAATCTACAATCCCATTCCACAGTTCTAAACCCAAACATGTTTTCATAATTGACCCAAACTGAATTCATTTGGCAGCAAAACCTGGTGAGAAACTACTTCTAATCTTTATTCATATTGCTTAATGTAAACGTCTCTGTGCTGCACTGCAGAAATTGTTAATATGTTTCATTAGGAAGTGTTAGCTGAGACCGTTCTAGGGTTTTTCTGTAATAAATGATCTATGAGCTGTATTACCAAAATTTTTTTAATACCCACTGTTTTTCTTAAACAAATTTGAATTCTGAAACATTGGCCCAAAGGTTTCAGATATGGAATTGTGGACTTGAATAATTATAATTTGATTAGATAACTGTTCAGTGTTTCCATTATTATGACTATGTAAATAAATTCTATTCACAGGTAAGCTATGTTCTGTATGATGGTAACTATTAATGTCAAAACATGTAGAATTACTTTTGTTGATGAGCACATTTTAAATTGGGTTAAAAAAGGATGACATAAGCTCACTTAGTAGGAATTTTATTTGGTGGTTTTCCTGTATGTTATTTAGCAGAAGTCAAAATTGAGCATCCCTTCCTTGGAGTATCTGCATTCTGTGAAAATTGTACCTTTTCAGAGACAGCTTCTCATACACTCTACTGAAAATCACATTCCTGCCATCATCTTTATCTCCTTTGTCTCTACCCATTTATATCTAAAATACTATGTATGTTTTTGCTCATTTGCTTATGGTCTGTCTCCTTCCCATTTAAATGTCAGCTTCACCAGAGGGCAGGAATATTTCTGTCTTACTCACTACAAGGCCTCTGGTACCTAGAACAGTGTCCAGGCCACTATAGGTGCTCAAGATTTTGGTTTGTTTAATAAATGAATTTTGCCATTTGAAATGCAGGTAGTCATCACGAACGAGGAAAAAAGATTTTATTCGGGAAGTCAAGCCCTATAAAGGAGGAATTTTGTTGACTTAATTATGATTTTTAACATAACTATTTCTCTAACAATTGTGACTGAATAATGTCACTAGATTTAAAAGATAAAAATTTTAGTTTCATTGCAAGTACTGTTTAGTATCTCCTAAGTCAAGGCCAAATTTATTCTAGCCCTGAACCCATTAATATAACCCTTTCTAAGATCCCATTCCTGTGACACACATAGCTATCAGAACAGGTAGCAGGCATGCATCTTGTTGTGTGTATTTTCATTTACATTGAAAACACAGAGTCCGGCGGTGACAACCTTCCCACGAGAATGTGCCTCTCACAAATATCTCCTTCATTCCTCTCCAGAAAAGAAGAAGAGGAAACAAGAAGTGCCTCGTGCAGAGCCCCAGTTCCTATTTCATAGATGTGAAATGCCCAGGATGCTGCACAATCACCACCGTCTTCAGCCGTGCCCAAACAGTAGTTTTGTCTGTTGGCTGTTCTACTGTCCTCTGCCAGCCTACAGGAGGAAAAGCAAGGCTTACAGAAGGATGCTCCTTCAACAGAAGCAGCACTAAAAGTGCCCTGTATCAAGGTGAATCGTAAACCATCCCCATAAACATATTTTGGATTAAAAAGGCACAGAAAACTAAGAGAAATTAATATAATGTTAATGGTAGAAATTGAAAGGCAAGAGAAACAAACACTGGAAAACTGGCTGTGGATTCTACTATCATGGGTATAAAATTCTAATTTAATCCTGTAGCACATTATAAATTTTACTTAATCTCTATTTGATTACATTCTAGCATTTAATGCTAGACATGTGGCTACTTCAGGAAAGGCAAAATAACAAGAAATAGTCCAAATATACAATCCCATTGCTATCTGTAACTGGTACCATCAGAGTAAAAGAGAATGCTGAGGTGGATCTTGATTGAAAACCAAGTTAAGGGCTATGGCCACTAGCCTCAAACCTGCCCCCAAAGGAAAAATTATGCTAGGACAATGGAAAGTGCCTCCAAGACTTCTGGTTACCCAGATGGTAGTCCGTGTGGGGGAGGGGAGGACACAAAACCAAGAAACCATTGAAAAGAGAAGGTCCAGTGTGAAGCAGCTGTCTCACTTTGTGGATAGTTTTCATTGGCTCCCTGCAGAAGTTTTACTAAAATGGCTTGTGACAGTGATAAATTCAGGGGCAGAATCTTTGGTTTTGAATACTACAGAGTGGACGAGCACCTTCAGATGGACACAGAACCCACAGCTTGGTATAGGACAGTCATAGATGGCTGGATATACCACAGACTCACAGCACGTTATTCCCAAGGGAACAGCCAGCCCAATGGACTACATAAAAGCTTCTGTAAAGTGTATTTACCCTGAGGAGGCCTTTCCAGTTTCCCATATCAATGCCAGGTGGAATACCCCAGATAAAGCAGCTGAAATGCTTCACATACAAACTTTGTGGGACTGTATTTGTGCTGACGGGGCTGTTCACCCACCCAATTCATGGTAAGTGCTATGATTAAGGGGGCCCCTTTTCCATGGACATCCCATTTCATCTTTCTCCTGCAGAATTGAACAACAGTCTGAGAAGCCTTATGAGATTTGTTCCTTCAGCTTCCTCATGTGGGTCTTAAAATGCCAAAAATATTAAAGAAAGTGGGAGAGACAGAAGGGTGAGTTGAGGGACTTGCTCCAGTGGGGTAGACATCTTTGGATGGCTATTAAGAAATAGGATGAATAAAATGGACATTGATGGAATTGAAACAAAAGTTTTACTACAGCACTACTGAATTCTGGGGAACCTCCTGCTAGACCTCCAACATGAAAGATCCCCCCAGAGTCTGCTTTATTTGTCCCAATTTAGAGGAATTTTTTAAACTGGAAGGCAAAGATTACAATGAGGAACTCATCTGGAAAATATCTGAAGTATTGGTGGCCAAAAAGTTCGTTCATGGTTTCTGTATCAACCTACAGAAACCCTGAAAGAACTTTTTGGCCAACCCTACAATAGAGAGATTAATCAAGAGAAAGATTGATAAAAGGGCCTCAGTCCCTTGGCTCAGCCCTTCTCTGGGAACCAGAAGCCTTATGCATGTGAGTAAAAAGGTTAGAAACTGTGGAGGTTTCGGGAACGCTTTGACCTGGGAGCCTTGTACACTATAGTACTAAAATCTGTCAGTGTGGTTCTAATGGGAGGCAGGGTATATCGAGAGGATATAGAAATGCAATAGTAGATAGAATTGAGGTAAACAAGATTATATGAAGTGATTATGATTTTTCTATCTGAATGTGTTATGAGGATGGGTATCATCTCTGGTTGGGGAATATTTCCCCTCAGTTCAGTCGCTCAGTCGTGTCTGACTCTTTGTGACCCCATGAACTGCAGCATGCCAGGCCTCCCTGTCCATCACCAACTCCCGGAGTCCATCCAAACCATGTCCATTGAATCAGTGATGTGATTCAACCATCTCATCCTCTGCCGTCCCCTTCTCCTCCTACCCTCAATCTTTCCCAGTATCAGGGTCTTTTCAAATGAGTCAGCTCTTCTCATCAGGTGACCAAAGTATTGGAGTTTCAGCTTCAACATCAGTCCTTCCAATGAACATCCAGGACTTATTTCCTTTAGGATGGACTGGTTGGATCTCCTTGCAGTCCAAGGGACTCTCGAGTCTTCTCCAGTACCACAGTTCAAAAGCATCAATTCTTCGGCGCTCAGCTTTCTTCACAGTCCAACTCTCACATCCATACATGACCACTGGAAAAACCATAGCCTTGATTAGATGGACTTTTGTTGACAAAGTAATGTCTCTGCTTTTTAATAGGCTGTCTAGGTTGGTCATAACTTTCCTTCCAAGGAGTAAGCGTCTTTTA
This sequence comes from Okapia johnstoni, assembly GCA_024291935.2. Classification (NCBI taxonomy): domain Eukaryota; kingdom Metazoa; phylum Chordata; class Mammalia; order Artiodactyla; family Giraffidae; genus Okapia; species Okapia johnstoni. The sequence continues at coordinate 34,327,300 of CM044323.1, read as the reverse complement.
ATTTCATGGCTGCAATCACCATCTGCAGTGATTTTGGAGCCCAGAAAAATAAAGTCAGCCACTGTTGCCACTGTTTTCCCATCTATTTGCCATGAAGTGATGGGACCAGATGCTATGATCTTAATTTTCTGAATGTTTAGCTTTAAGCCAACTTTTTCACTCTCCTCTTTCACTTTCATCAGGAGCGTCTTTAGTTCTTCTTCACTTTCTGCCATAAGGGTGGTGTCATCTGCATATGTGAGGTTATTGATATTTCTCCCAGCAATCTTGATTCCAGCTTGTGCTTCATCCAGTCCAGCATTTCTCATGATGTACTCGCATATAAGTTAAATAAGCAGGGTGACAATATACAGCCTTGACGTACTCTTTTTCCTATTTGGAACCAGTCTGTTGTTCCATGTCCAGTTTTAACTGTTGCTTCCTGACCTGCATACAGGTTTCTCAAGAGGCAGGTCCTATCTCTTTCAGAACTTTTCAGTTTATTGTGATCCACACATTCAAACATTTTGGCATAGTCAATAAAACAGAAAGAGATGTTTTACTGGAACTCTCTTGCTTTTTTGATGATCCAGCGGATGTTGGCAATTTGATCTCTGGTTCCTCTGCCTTTTCTAAAACCAGCTTGAACATCTGGAAGTTCATGGTTCACATATTGCTGAAGCCTGGCTTGGAGAATTTTGAGCATTACTTTACTAGCGTGTGAGTAGCGATGAGTGCAAATGTGCAGTAGTTTGAGCATTCTTGTACTATAAAACAGAAGACATGTAAATCCCTCCTTTAAGTCATATTCATTTGATATGCTGAGTGGGAATGAATATGATTGCCCATGCCCACATTTTGTAGAAGCTGGATTGCTCATCTGGACAAATCCTCTGCATAATAGCCATGTGTGGAGTGTATCTGTGGTTTAAGGAAAAAGCCTGTAAGCGCTTCCCAGCGATGATTATTGGAATTGTGGATTAGCAAATTCCCATTTGAGGGGCAATTACTAACCTGCTACCAGATATTAACTGGAAATGCCCCTATGACTGAAAGGCATAAAACAATCTTGAAACTTGAAATACCCAAGATGTCAGAGAAATGCTCTAATCAGGAAAGCAGTGTCCAGAAGAGTTCAATAATAAAATAAGCATGGTTTGTACAGGAATATGGGCTTCCCTGGTAGCTCAACTGATAAAGAATCCACCTGCAATGCAGGAGATCCTGGTTTGACTTCTGGGTCAGGAATTTCTCCTGGAGAAGGGACAGGCTACCCATTCTAGTATTCTTGGGCTTCCTTGGTAGCTCAGATGGTAAAGAATCTGCCTGCAGTGTGGGAGACCTGGGTTCGAGCCCTGGGTTGGGAAGATCCCCTGGAGGAGGACATGGCAACCCACTCCAGTATTCTTGCCTGGAGAATCCTCATGGACAGAGGAGCCTGGCAGGCTACAGTCCATGGGGTCACAAAGAGTCAGACACGACTGAGCGACTAAGCACAGCACAACATACAGGAATATGCCACTGGGGAATGCAGTGTATCCATGAGTAGGTAGACTCTCTTCCCCTAGAACTGACTTTGGAACCATGTGAGGAGCTGCTGAATTCTATCATCACTTGGGCGGTGCCCTATAAACAGCTCTCAACTGACCAACAAATAGGTGCTTAGTGTATGGATGGTAGTTTCACCATGAACAGACAACATTCTGTTGGAAAGCTACCACTCTGACGGGAAATGGTAAAAACCTATCCACCTGGTGAACTGCTCTGCAGGCTGTTTATCCTTGTTTGGATTTTTACCTACTCATAGGCAGTGGCCAGTGACCTGGCCACATGGTCAGGAAGAAGGGCAATGGAAGACTGGCTTATTAAAGCGGGGCCCTTACAGGTCATGGTCTTGTGGAAATCATTATGGGAATTTGAGGGGGTGGATTAAAGTAGGCCATGGGAATGCCCATCAGAAGAATCTCATTCTTGCATTGGAAGGTGATTAGAATCAACAGGCAGACACCCTAGTGTGCTCACGTGAGGTAACCACTTGGGTCTGTGAAATGGGTGGACACTGTGGTGGTTGGGGGAGACCTTCAACAATGCAGAGATGGGCTGAAGCTATATGGATTCCTCTGGTATCCTCTGAGGCACAAGACACCAACAAGAACTGCTGTCTGCCAACAAGAGACAGAGACTACAGCCGGCTCCAGGACAGAGTCCCTAGGGGGAGTCCTTGCACAGAGATGGCAAGTCTGATGCCTGTAGTCCTGGGGGACAGAAAACAAGTGGGTCCTCACAGGAATGACTCTGACCCTGGACTGGGCTTTGCTTACCTAGGGTAGATACACGTGCTCGGAGTACTGCAAAGAACTGAAAGAATATACTGCACCCACCTGGACCACTGTGTCACATTTCTTTTAGACCAAGGAACACTATTTACAGGCCATCATGTCTAACAACAGGCAGAGAGATTTCTTCTTCAGAGTAACAGCTGGTAAAGAATTAGAATGGGCAATTAAAACATTGGTTGTCTAAAATGGGGGAAGAGGGACTTTCCTGGTGTTTCAGTGGCTAAGACTCCGCACTCCCAATGCAGAGGGCCCAGTTTGATCCTTGGTCGGGGAACTAGATCCCACATGCTGCAACTAAAGATCCCGTATGCCACGATTAAGACCAGGCACAGCAAATTTTTTTTAAATAAATAGAATAGGGGGCGATAGAGGCATGAAGGGCTGGCTTATACGCCCTCACGGGTGTGTGCTCATATGCAACAGGAGCAGGGCTAAGGAGTATCCTCACTTGATAAATTCCTCTGCTATTCTGAGTGTGAGGACAACAATACTGGTGTGACAACTATACTTTTATTCTTTCCCACATCATTTAACTTATTAAAAAATATTTTATTGAAGTATAACTAAATTACAATGTGGTATATTGCAATAATTACTGCTGTACCACAAAGTGATTCAGTTATATATATCTATACATTCTTTTATCATATTCTTTTCTATTATGGTTTATCACAGGATATTGAATATAGTTCCCTGTCCTATACAGTAGGACCTTATTGTTTATCCATTATACATATACCAGTTTTCATCTGCTAACCCCAAACTCCCACTTCTACCCTCTTCCTTCCCCCTTGGCAACCACGAGTCTATTCGCTATGTCTGTGAGTCTGTTTCTGTTTCATAGATAGGGTGCATCTGTGTCATATTTTAGATTCCACATATAAGTGATGAAGTGAAGTGAAAGTTGCTCAGTTCAGTTCAGTCGCTCAGTCGTGTCTGACTATTTGTGACCCCATGGACTGCAGCACGCCAGGCCTCCCTGTCCCTCATCCGCTCTAGGAGTTTGTTCAGACTCATGTCCATTGAGTCGGTGATGCCATCCAACCATCTCATCCAGTCGTCCCCTTCTCCTCGTGCCTTCAGTCTTTCCCAGCATCAGGGTCTTTTCCAATGAGTCAGTTCTTCACATCAGGTGGAGTTTGATGTATTGGAGTTTCAGCTTCAGCATCAGTCCTTCAAATGAATATTCAGGACTGATCTCCTTTAGGATGGACTGGTTGGATCTCCTTGCAGTCCAAGGGACACTCAAATCTTCTCCAACATCACAGTTCAAAAGCATCAATTCTTCAGTGCTCAGCGTTCTTTATAGTCCAACTCTCACATCCATACATGACTACTGGAAAAACCATAGCTTTGATTAGATGGACCTTTGTTGACAAAGTAACGCCTCTGCTTTCTAATATGCTGTCTAGGTTGGTCATAACTTTCCTTCCAAGGAGCAAGTGTTTTTTAATTTTATGGCTGCAGTCACCATCTGCAGTGATTTTGGAGCCCAGAAAAATAAAGTCTGACACTGTTTCCACTGTTTCCCCATCTATTTGCCATGAAGTGATGGGACCAGATGCCATGATCTTAGTTTTCTGAATGTTGAGTTTTAAGCCAACTTTTTTTCACTCTTCTCTTTCACTTTCATCAAGAGGCTTTTTAGTTCTTTGCTTTCTGCCATAAGGGTGGTGTCATCTGCATAGCTGAGGTTATTTATATTTCTCCTGGCAATCTTGATTCCAGGTTGTGCTTCATCCAGCCCAGAGTTTCTCATGATGTACTCTGCATATAAGTTAAATAAGCAGGGTAACAATATACAGCTTTGACGTACTCCTTTTCCTATTTGGAACCAGTCTGTTGTTCCATGTCCAGTTCTAACTGTTGCTTCCTGACCTGCAAACAGATTTCTCAAGAGGCATGTCAGGTGATCTGGTATTCCTATCTCTTTCAGAATTTTCCACAGTTTGTTGTGGTCCACACAGTTAAAGGCTTTGGCACAGTCAATAAAGCAGAAATAGATGTTTTTCTGGAACCATCTTGCTTTTTCGATGATCCAATGGATGTTGGCAATTTGATCTCTGGTTCCTCTGACTTTTCTAAATCCAGCTTGAACATCTGTTTCAAGTTCATGGTTCATGTATTGTTGAAGCCTGGCTTGGAGAATTTTGAGCATTACTTTGCTAGTGTGTGAGATGAGTGCAATTGTGCAGTAGTTTGAGCATTCTTTGGCATTGTCTTTCTTTGGGATTGGAATGAAAACTGACCTTTTCCAGTCCTGTGGCCACTGCTGAGTTTTCCAAATTTGCTGGCATATTGAGTGCAGCACTTGCACAAGGATAATCTTTTAGGATTTGAAATAGCTCAACTGGAATTTCAATACCTCCACTAGCTTTGTTCATAGCTCAGTCGTGTCCAACTCTTTGTGACCTGATGGACTATACTGTCCATGGAATTCTCCAGGCCAGAATACTGGAGTGGGTAGCCTTTCCCTTCTCCAGAGGATCTTCCCAACCCAGGGATCGAACCCAGTCTCCCACATTGCAGGCAAATTCTTTACCAGCTGAGCCACCAGGGAAACCCAAGAATACTGGAGTGAGTAGCCTTTCCCTTCTCCAGAGGATCTTCCCAACCCAGGGATCAAACCCAGGTCTCCCGCATTGCAGGTGAATTCTTTACCAGCTGAGCCACCAGGGAAGCCCAAGAATACTAGAATGGGTAGCCTATCTGTTCTCCAGAGGATCTTCCTGACCCAGAAATTCAACCCAGGTCTCCCGCATTGCGGATGAATTCTTTACCAATGGAGCCATCAGGGATATCATATGGTAACTTTCTATTTCATACCTGATGCAGTGGTCCCTGGACCAAAACTACAACTACTAATGCATTGCAGGAAGCAAGGATGATTCCTGGGCACCAAACCATAGCTGTTTTAAAATCTTTATGTCAAGAGTTCCTAAGGGCCTGATGGGGTGGGTTGTGACTTTACTCCATGTGGCAGTCTTTGGGCTAACATTGAACACAGTTACGTTGCCTATGGGTAGAGATAGCCCACTAACTCTGTACCTATGTAACCCTTTCCTACATGAATGCGAGTGGACAGAGTGGGAGGCACTTGCTAGACTCCTAGTGCTGCCTATGATCTAGACCAGCACAGTGGCCAAACCTAATGCCCCTTCCAAGGTGAAAAGGTTTGGGTACAGAGAGGACAAACAGTACGTAACAAGGGGTAAATGAATGAGTAACTGAGTTATGCAGTGAGAGAAGTCCAATGATAATGCTTGGAAGAAAGCTAAGAGCAAGAAATAATATTGTCTCTGAAGCCCAATTATACAAAATGCCTGAGAGCATGAAGTCATCTATTGCTGACACCACTTCTATTTCTTGACAAGATCAAATGGAAGCCCCGAGACATCGTGTCATACAATATGATGATGGATGGGGCTGACTATCAGACTGAGTGAATGGGACTCCAGTAAATGTGTATCTTTGACTCTTATTTTTCAGGTTACATCTACCATAATGTTATGTGCTAGAATACTGGCGTTATTGGAAAGATAATGCCAATGTTGATAATCAAATGTATTGGGACATTGAGTTTAATAGCTTCCCATCCTTACCCCACATTCATTCCTCCAAATGTTGCTGTCAGGTCCCTTTTGCTATAAAAGATCCCATGATCAAAGACCAGGGAGTGGCCAAAGATGTAATAAAGGATGTATCCAGGCTTGGGGAGGGGGGCTGATATAGAACTCCCAAAACCTTTGAAATTTCCTGAATGAAAGGAGTATCTTTGTTGATGCTAATGATCGTGTACGTGTGTGTGTGTGTGTGTGTGTGTGTGTGTGTTGGGGGAGGGACATGGCTAGAGAGCATTAAGATAAGGGCTGGTCACCCGAAAGAACACATGATCAGAGGGCTAAAACTTTTAGCCACCTGACTTCCAGAGAGAGGAAAGGGGCTAGAGACTGAGTTCAGTCACACACTGATTTAATCAACTGTGCCTACATAATAAAACTCTGATACAAAATTCAGGACAGCAAGACCTAGGGGAGCTTCCTAGTTGGTGAACATACTGATGTTCTGGGAGGATGATGGACATGCCTGGGTTCCATAAGGAGATGGTGTGGAAGCTCTGTGTCTCCATTTCCCCTGACACCTCTCCCTCCCAGGCCTCACTCTATGCATCTCTTCCGTTTGGCTGTTCCTAAATTATATCTTTTATAGTAAAATTATAATAGAAAATGTTTCAGTGAGTTCAGTGAGTCATTCTGGCCAATTATCAAACCTGAAGGGGGGTGGTAGGAATCCCCAAATTTGCAGCTGAGTTAGAGGGGTATGAGTATCCTAGGGTCCCCACTAGTGGACTGGCAACTGAAGAGTAATCTAGCTGAGGATCTTGCCTTTTAATTTGTGAGACCTACACTAACTCTGGGCTTACCAGGTGGCACTAGTGGTAAAGAATCTGCCTGCCAGTACAGGAGACACAAGAGATGTGGGTTCAATCCCTGGGTCGTGAAGATCCCCTGAAGTAGGAAGTGGCAACCCACTCCAGTATTCTTGTGTGGAAAATTTCATGGAGAGGAGCCTAGTGGGCTACAGTCCATGGAGTTATGAAGAGTCAGATGTGACTGAGCAACTGAGCACACTAACTCTGGGTACTATCAACTGAATTGAATGTCACGGCATCAAGTTGGCTATCAGAGAATTGTTGTTAGAATGCAGAACTATTTCATTATATTTTTTGACTTTTAAAATTATAGTAAAATAAACATAAAATTTACCCTTTTGACTAGCTTTCTTTTTAATCTTTTTATTGTAATATAAGAAAACAGAATAAACATATAACTTACAAGTAAACCACTCAATCATATTTCACAAATTGAACACACCTTTGTACCCAGCATCTGGATGAAGAACAGAACATTACAACATTTCAGCAAGGAAAAGGAATATGTTGAAAAGACAGGAACATTTTCATTTAAAAAAACTAAACATATTCATTAAAATGAGGGTGCGAGAGGGCATCACTTTCCCATGTATATGTATATGCCCACTCTATAGTGTACCATTTCCAAAAATGGTTTCATAGAGGAATTTCTAAGGATTATTTGTGCTATGTTAAAAATCTTTTGTGGTAATAATAATTTGGGGACATACTGAATGAAAGCTAGTCAAGTGGGCTGACAATTCAAGGAGACTTTCACAAATTCAGACTCCAGAGTCTAGTGCCTAAACATTCTCAAGTCAGAAGAGGAATGAGAAAAATATTTCTTGCCTGTTCTAGATATATTTCTATAATTATGATAAAATAGATATAACAAAATTTACCATTTTGGCATTAAGTACATTCACAATGTTGGGCAACCATCACGACGTTCACTTTTCAGAACTCATTCAAGCCAGACAGGAATTCTGAACTTATGAAACAATTGCTCCTCAATTTTCCCTCCCAACAGTCCCTGGCAACTACTGTTCTCCTTTCTGTCTCAATGAACTTGTCTATTTTTATACCTCATGTAAGTGGGATCCTACAATATTTGACCTGTTGTGTCTGACTTCTTTCAGTTAGCACAGTATTTTCAAGATTCATCCGTGTATCAGAATTTCATTCTTTTCGAAGGTTGTATGATATCCCACTTTGTATATACACCACATTCTGTTTATCCATTCATCTGATGATGTATATCATTTTTTGCCCACCACTTTGCTTTTGTGAATAATGTTGCTACGAACATATACAAGTATACATATTATCATATATTTTCATAAATCAATCTTCATTTTTTTGTTGTGTAAATAAACTTTTGGAGCACTTTACAATTTAGAGCTCAAATAGAAATGAATGATAACATACATTTTAAAGAGTCCAGTGTTTTATTATTAGCATTAATATTTGTTCATACTGAAGATTCAGGGATAAAATAATGGACAGAAAACTGGGATGTAAGCAATATGACCTGGATGTATCATAAGTATATAGGAATATTTGCTAATTATTGGACTAAAAAGATAAAAGATGAAATTACATCAATTATTTTGTGCTCAGTCTTTCTGAATGTACTTTTGGTATTAAATACACACCAAGTGCTTATACTTGGAGATTCTGCCTTTTTCTTTAGCAATGAAAACATGCTTATCCTTGATTAATCAGAATCAGTTTCAAAAGGTAAAACTTCTTAAAGGTAATCATGACATTTAGTGCTTTACACCAGTACTCTTGGTGGGCTGGCTGCCAGATGACCGCTCTCGCTCTTTAGTAATTTCCATCTCAATTTTGGCTTTGATTTTCTCCCAGTCTATTTGGAGCTGTGGTAGAAGAAAAGAATAAACGTGCATATATAGTATAAGACCTTTTTATTTAATCCAAAGTAGCTAAGAGTAAACAAAAATAGAATAGACTTCTAAAACATTAGAGAAAGACGGTGGGAAAGAAAAGAAGAAATAATTTGCTCCCCTGCAAATGACATAGCGTTAAATAATTCCTCCTAGAACAATTATCACCATAAAAAGCAAAGACTTTCACTGTGATGCAAAAGACCAAAATGTAGTTGTAGTTATTTATAAAAAGCACATCTCAACTATGGAACCCTAGGATTCTGTTCACGTACGAAGGGCAGGTAAGGTGGATTGCTCTCCTCCAAACAAGAGGAAAAATGGACAGAGCCCTGGCCATCAGGCCACGTTTCAAGTGCGTCAACACTTCAGCACTCTTATACTGAGGTTCCCATCAGGAGCCTAGCTATGAAGAAAGATAGGGGGGCATTTGCTTCATCAGAGCATACTCTGCAAAGGGGCTCCTTTGCAACAACTCTTAAAATAATACAAAGACTTGGTGGTAAGACAATGATGAAAAGATATTAGACAAAATAGAGGGAGAACAAGGTTGAAAGACAACTAAAAAGAATAACTGTAAAGTGATAATATTTATATCTGTTTCAAGTCAACCACTGATCCCCACCAAGATCCGGCCCTGCCCCTCCACTATATCCCTTCCCTCCACTAAATCAACAGACTTGGTGTTAGGAGTGGACTCTACCCTGAGTCCCACAAACATGTTCTTTAGGAAAAAGCATTCAGATTTTTTTTTTAAGTCTGGAGATCACTAACTTAGAAATGTGTGTCGTCTCAGGCAAGACATGGGAAAAAATGGGGTCCCAGCTTGAACTTAACTCTGGTTTACTTTGAAATAAACCGAAACTCCTAAGACTGAACCAAAAGTAAAGAGGTTTTCACCTCCATGTAGGGGAGCTGAGTAGAATATGCAGTATTAAAGCAGACTGTGGTGATATGTGCTGCTTGAACAGATTTATCTTAGGTAACTGAGACTAATTTGACCTTAACACAAGACTTCATGCCTCTTTTATTTTGTGCTGGAAGTAGGTAGAATTAAGTATTTGGTTCTTTTTTATGCCAAAATCCTTTCTCTAATTTCTGTGAAGTAATTTTTGGATATTATTGGTCACCTTTATTAAGATAATCATTCCATATATTTGTCTATAATATATAAAATAGATGAATTAAAAGAATCTTTCTTACTCATAGAAGATGAATGTCTGTGCTAAGATGCAAGTGACAACTCAGTGAAAGGCAGAGCAAATGTTAGATTATTTGAAAGGCTCATTTTTCAATCTGGCTAGAACCTGATATTTTTTAAATGGCAGAACATTCGTCTAAGAAAACATTTCAAAGAGAAAGACAAAACTTGATGAATACCTTGTCCTTCTTCCAGCTTTAAATTGACTTACATATGTTTCTCGAATCAATCACAATAAAACCATATATTGATGATAAAATAAACAACTGTTGCTTGGCTTTACCAGAAGTATATCAAGTAGACTGATGACATCTATATTAGTTACTTGTTACAGTACAAATGAGGGCGTCAGTTGATAGCTATCCTACTAAAAATAAATGTTTCACTTTCACTCTGGCATCTGTCCAGTTTTAGAACAATGTTCTCCTGATAATTTAGTCTCGGGAATAGAGTATTTTTAATAGTGGGTTTCAGATAAGGATGTACTTATGACAGCTGTCAAGTGACTTCTACGTTAAAACACATCCTTTTCTCTTCCAGGGAGTGTTTATACTCTTTGGCACTTCTTATTCTAGTCCTGAGGCAGTCAATTCTTTATATTCACATAGAAGTAATTTCAAAATCATATCAAATGGGTCTCCATCCTCTACCCCACCTCTCTTACTCTCAACTGAAAATCAGCTTTCTACTTTAGAGAAAATATAGTGACCATTAGGCAGAATTCACTTAATTTCCTTCCTTTCACAAAAGTAGGTACATCTGTACCCATGCCTATCTCTTTCCCTTCTGTCTCAGGCCAGCATCTTCACACAAGTCCCTGATCTCATCTCAGACTCCTTTAGGACATCGGCCTTCAATTATTACCTACATATTTCAATTTCCTTCTTTCACTGGTTGCTCCTTCTCATCCTTCCTTCTCTATTCTGTCTCCCTACAAGCTACCACCTTCATTCTTCTTTTCATTCCCGACTCTCATCCTCTTCCCAGACCACTGTGATATAACTGTGTTCCCACTACACTTCAGAAACTTCACTAATGCCACCATTAAGTGTTTTAATTCCTCATCCTATATACTTTTATATGACTCAATTAGTCATTCAATGAATATTTAATGTTTGCTCTATGCCAAGGATTGCTCTAGGTGCATGGATTTAGCAGTGAATAAAAAGATAAAAATCACTGTCTTTATATATAAATAAACAGAGACAAATGATAGTGGTAAGAGTTTCAGAAACGGGGGAGGGAGACAGTACCAAGGGGGGAATTAGGGGGATGAGTGCTGAACTTCAGATAGAGTGATCAGAGAAGGCCTCCCTGAGAGGTTGATATGAAAATCTGAAGATTAATGAGTGACTCCATGAGTATATCTGGGGAAGAGCACCTAACAGAAGAAGAAAAAAGGCCTTGATGTAGAAGCATCCCCTGGACCTTGCTGATTCCATTCCAGCTCTTCAAAATCTCTCTCAGTATATCCTTCCCTTCTGGTTTCTGCTCTCCTTTCTAAATGTCCTCAATCTTTGTTTTCCTTTTTCTTCTATATCCTTCTTCTTGGTACCCTCTTCACTATTAGCATTCATTGGGGTTCCAAACACAGCTTTTTCATACTTTCCCTAAGAGATCTCATCAACTCACATAGCTTCAACTATGCCTAAATTGTCATGATCATAGATTTATCTAGCCCTTATTCTTCCTTTAGCAACACACTTCGATGTTCACATTGGTATTTCCAACTGCCTACTAGACCTCCACCTAGATAGGGTCTATCCCACAGGGACTTCTAATGCAAAAAATGGCCTATTTTCATGTATTCAAACTAAAAAAGGTCCACAACTTGTACATGCTCATGTCCCTCCACAGTCACCCACACTAGGAATGCTGAAGTTGTTCTCAAATGCCTTGACTTACCTTACTGCCCTCCTCCTACCTCTAACCACAATGTTCTATTAATTTTTCTGATTTTTTTTCTTACATTAATCCTACCCTTTCCATCTCCTGGTGAAACTATTATAGTAACTGGCCTCCTGGTCACCACCCTCACCTCCAAACCATCTTCCACCTAAGAAGCTATCTTTCAAGTCATTCTCTTGGTTACAAACCTTCAAGTCTTTGCATTGCCTTCATTATGAAATCTGTTAGCACAGTATTAAGATGCTTCAATGTCTGATCCCATCAACATTCTAGTCACCCAGAAGCCAAGGCACTCCCTCTGTACTCCTTTACCATTCTTTCAAGATCCTATGCATTTGCTCTTATTATCATATCCTTTAACTGACTGACAAAACCCTACTCCAGATAATTCTGTGGAAAAAATAAATGAATTAAAACTAACAAATGCTAAGTATATAATTTCCAAATGGGGGGGAAAAAGGATAATTTTGTGAAAAATTCTGTTTCCGTTTCTACTTAGGAATTGGGATCTTAAAATGGAAAAGTGATCATGTCGCTTCCATTCAGTATCTTTACAGTAATCTTAGGGTAAATCCAAATTACCCAATGTGCTCTATGAAACTCTCAGGTCAACCTCCTCTTTGCTCATCACTCTTAACCACTTCAGAGCCTTCCCTATCCTGGAATGTGTCCATCCCCACACCTTTTCCCCTCGATCAGTTTCTACCTATCCTTCAGAGTTCAGCTCTAACATCATTTGCTTTCCTTTGAAAAATCTTTGCTGATACCCCCATCCTAGGTCAGGCTCCACATTCACAAAGTCTTATAGCACTATGCACACTACCTTCAAGGTTATTATCACAAATGAAATTAACAATTAACTATATAATTATCTATCACCTCTATTTGAATACAAATTTCAAAGGGTCAGTGTCTGCCAGGTTTAATATTATATCCCAGCCACCAAGGAGAATACATTGTCTGCAGGAGGTACTCAATAAATACTGAATGAATGAGAGATCACTAATTATCCAGCAAATGAGCTATCACTTAATCTCTCACTATTTTCTCTCCTATTTATCACTCCTTTTTTCTTTCTCCTAGCATAATGCTTTAAACATTTCCTGGCTCTTCTACTTTTCTTTCTGCACAGAGTATGCATTCAGTGAACTGAATGTATTCCTCAAGTGGATTTTATTTGCCAGACTAATGAATTATTTTACAAACACTTGCTGAACACCACTGTAGACCACGTATAATGACTCTAATGGAGTTCTTAGAAGACAGTACATCTTGTATAGATCTCAGATTTCCACATTTTAAACTATAAAGGCCCAAATAACATTTCAGGGCTCGTAAATATGAATGTATGTCAAGCCTCACTTCTTATCAACTTTTATGTTATGCATTGTGAAGCCATTTGAATTCACCAGCTATCTAGAATAAATTTCTCAAGGTTTAAAAAACTGATCTTTTTCTATTCAGTTCTTAGTTCTGAAATAAAAAGTTTATACAATCACAATTTTGGTTAAGAAATTTTAAGTCAAAGATTATTTTCATCTTAAAGTACTGCTTTATGATTTCTAGTTAACTTCCAAATTATATTTATGAAGACAAGTCAGAAACCAGAACATGGTGCCATAGGGAGTCAAAAAAGGAAACAAAATATCCAAGAAAAGTCATGCTGTTCTGATTATTCCATTTTGAACATTTCGGCTACTCTTGTGATTGAAGTATTACATGTTATTTATAGTTGAATACATATATAATGAAAAAGAGGATAAGAGTTTTAAGTTTTCAGAATCTGAAACATAACCTTGAGGTAAAAACTATATTTTCTATGTCCTCAAAAGCACCTAATGTGAACACAGTGAAAAAAATATTGATAATAATATGATGAAGAGGAAGCAGAGTAGTATTAATTTGCTTTAAAATTATATGGTAAAGGAAATTTAAAGTGGGTTCTCATTTTCAACATATTGTCATATTTTCAAAACTGAAACAAAAGAGATTAGCTGATCAATGATTTTCTGGGCTGTTTCACACTATAGTGGTGGTGGCTGCTGTCATATTCTGTGAATTAAAAAGTACAGCCCTCAGAGCTCTTACGGAAGGCTAGTAGCCCAAACAATTCATTTCTGAATCAAACAAAAAAATTGTGAAGCTTCTATAAAATATGTCCCTTTCTACCAAGAAACCCACAACTGTATCTATCCTGGATCCAGATGATGAGGTTACATTGTAGAACTAAGAATAGCTCCAAAGTCTTCATTACCCTGAAAACTGTCCTGAAGTCCAAAAATGTGATTCATGACATTCAATATTCTACATACAGCAAATGGATAATGTCTTTAGTAGGTGCCTCTCTCTACATCCTCTTTCCTCTTCCAAAGAGGATGGATTAATATATTTTACCCACCCCCACAATGAAGCAGAACATTCCATTGTATTCTATCCCCACCGAGAAACACTCCCACACGGTCTATGAAAGAAAGTGAAAGTGTTAGTTGCTCAGTCGTGTTCAACTCTTTGCGACCCCATGGACTGTAGCCCACCAGGCTCCTCTGTCCAAGGGGTTCTCCAGGCAAGAATACTTGAGTGGGTAGCCCATTCCCTTCTCTGGGGGGATCTTCCCGATCCAGGGATCAAAACCGGGTCTCCTCCATTGCAGGCAGATTTTTTACCATCTGAGCCACCAGGGAAGCCCCTCATGGTCTATAAGCTCCATAAGACAGAAGCCATGTCTGATTCAACACCTAGTGTGGTGCCTAATCCAGACTGAGTACTTATAAACATATTTTGAATATATGAATGCCTAAAAGGAAATCAACTAGTTTGCAGATTGACAAAACCTTACATTCTGGTAGGAATTTAAGATATCAAATACTGCATAATACTTACACCTTCTGCATACTGCAGGTATCGTTTATTAGTTTCCTGTTTACCAAATGTCTCCAAAAATTTTTGACGGTAAGCAAGAACTGTGTCAACATGTGTTTTGTATTTTACAGCCAATTCAAGAGCCCTATAATGAGAAATAAAAGAGATTATCAGCAGTACTATGTTGATCTCTATGGGCAGTGGAGTTCTGGGGTGAGAGGGTGGGACAAACGGTCTGTTTTTCCCTCTACTCATCCTTCAGTATGAAAGGTATGTCGTAGACCCTACCTTATCCATCTTGTAAATTTCTATTTATACTTCAGGGTCCGGACCAAACATGATCTATTCTCCCTGACCAGCTCTCCTTGTAGAAATGAATAATCATTACATTTTTCTATGCTACAGAACATTCCTTACATACTATTATTATCGTCCTGCTCACAGTGTATTGTAACTATTATGAATTTGTTCCTTGAATTAACCTATACATTTATTAAAGGGAGATGTGGGTTTCATTTCTCTTTGGTGAGTATTACTGAGTAGATGTATGGTAAATGCTCACTGAAAAGTTCACTGAAATCATAAGAAAATTCAAGTGAATTCCCCAAAATAAGGGTTCAACTATCCTGACCATTTTATAAGTCTGTAATGAATTTATGCTGTTCAATATTCAACTAAATACTGATATCCTTACATTTTTAGTATAGCAAATTAAAAATATTACTATTGTGAAAATAAAATTTGAGGATAAAAGTCTGACAAAATGCCTTTTGCCATCTGATTCTTAAGAGAAAGTTAAAAGCCATTTAAATTTTATAATCCAATTAATATCTATTTATCTAGGTAAGTTATTTTTAAGGTAATATTTTATTCAAATAGCAGATAAGAACTAAATTAATCACTAAAATCAGAGGTATAACACCAAAGGCATAAAATCTATATACTGATAATACAGGGGAAGATGAAAATTTTATTCCGCAGTTCCAGGTCTGTTTTTGCATGTAGGTTTTGGACGGCACTCAGCCCATCATCCTATGAATAACTCATATCAGTTGAGCCAGGAACAACCTAGTACAGTATAGCTCTCCTACACTGCTCACTGGATTTTTTTAAATTGTGAAAATATGAAAACGCATTTACAGGAAGACTTGGAAAATACAGAACAAGGTGACATATAGCTCCATTATATATTACAATTAGTTTTTTAAGTAAAGATTTTTTTGTTAGAGTTTCAATATCAAACTCTCAAAAATTAATAGAATGAATATACAGAGAAGTAGAAGGATATAGTAGAAAAGCAGTATGAACCAATTCAACATAAGATTTATACAATTTTCACACAACATATACTGTTTATTGTTCCCATGTTTCAAAGTATGGGAAATGATCATCATAATAATCAGAGTATATTATTTCTCAAGTTGTCTTGCTTTCTAATATGCCATATGACTTTGAAATAGGCGGTCATAGTTTATCAGAGCCAGCTATTATGAACTTGTTTTTTTAGAACACTAAAATTTTTTCAACATGGGATGGCTTAGTAGGAAAATCTGTTTGGTTCTTAACATGCTTTGGTTTGATATAAATAGTAACTTTAAAAAGTATTTTAGATATTATGTGTGTATTAACTGATGAATAACAAATGAGAGATATTAAAGATAAGAAAAGTTATGAATATAAGTCATGTATAATACAAATGATAATGCCAAAATCTAGTACAATGATTTCTTATAAAAATATATTGGCCCAAACAATACTGCTAAATGCAAGGGTCAATATTTTCTACCCACCACAAACTCCTCACAAAGTTGCCTTATTTCCCTGTGACTTTAAGTCTTTCAGAGAGAAAAAAAAAGATACAGAGAAAAAAAATCTAGAGGTACTAGAATATAGAGGAACAAAAGCAGAAAACCAGAGAGGGCAAAAAAACAATTTGTAGAGGCTCAAAAGAGGAGAAACAGAAGTAAAGATGCCTTAACTCTTCTAAGCTTCTCTCATTTTATCCCCCTTTAAATTCCTAAGGCTCTGATTCCAGTGGGGTACGATGGGTGGAGACTCCAGTGAACCAACTCTTTGGCATCTTAAGAGTTCCATTTCCCATTATTTCTTTATGATTGTACAGGACAAGGGAAGGAATTCTTGATTGCACAAAACTGGAAGAGTTCTAAGCAGGAAGTACATGAGCATCTATTCTGGGTTGGGGCTTTCCAAAAATTCCAAAGAGATACTTTGTTATGGAACATCAATTTATTTAATTATGTAGAAGGTATAGAATATGATGTCTAAAGGAGGCAAGAGTATACAATGGAGAAAAGACAATCTCTTTAACAAGTGGTGCTGGGAAAACTGGTCAACCACTTGTAAAAGAATGAAACTAGAACACTTCCTAACACCATACACAAAAATAAACTCAAAATGGATTAAAGATCTAAATGTAAGACCAGAAACTATAAAACTCCTAGAGGAAAACATAGGCAAAACACTCTCCGACATAAATCACAGCAGGATCCTCCATGACCCACCCCCCAGAATATTGGAAATAAAAGCAAAAATAAACAAATGGGACCTAATTAAAATTAAAAGCTTTTGCACAACAAAGGAAACTAGGAGCAAGGTGAAAAGACAGCCTTCAGAATGGGAGAAAATAATAGCAAAGGAAGCAACAGACAAACAATTAATCTCAAAAATATACAAGCAACTCCTGCAGCTCAATTCCAGAAAAATAAACGACCCAATCAAAAAATGGGCCAAAGAACTAAACAGACATTTCTCCAAAGAAGACATACAGATGGCTAACAAACACATGAAAAAGATGCTCAACATCACTCATTATTAGAGAAATGCAAATCAAAACCACAATGAGGTACCATTACACACCAGTCAGAATGGCTGCTATCCAAAAGTCTACAAGCAATAAATGCTGGAGAGGGTGTGGAGAAACGGGAACCCTCTTACACTGTTGGTGGGAATGCAAACTAGTACAGCCACTATGGAGAACAGTGTGGAGATTCCTTAAAAAACTGGGAATAGAACTGCCATATGACCCAGCAATCCCACTGCTAGGCATACACACCGAGGAAACCAGAATTGAAAGAGATGCGTGTACCCCATTGTTCATCGCAGCACTGTTTACAATAGCCAGGACATGGAAGCAACCTAGATGTCCATCGGCAGACGAATGGATAAGGAAGCTGTGGTACATATACACAATGGAATATTACTCAGCCATTAAAAAAAAATACATTTGAATCGGTTCTATTGAGATGGATGAAACTAGAGCCCATTATACAGAGTGAAGTGAGCCAGAAAGAAAAGCACCAATACAGTATACTAATGCATGTATATGGAATTTGAAAGATGGTAATGGTAACCCTATATGTGAGACAGAATAAGAGACACAGATGCATAGAACAGTCCTGTGGACTCTGAGGGAGAAGGTGAGGGTGGGACGTTCTGGGACAATAACATTGAAACATGTATATTGTCATGTGTGAAGCGGAACACCATTCCATGTTCTGTGCATGGGACGGATGCTCAGGGATGGAGTGTTGGGATGACACAGAGGGATGGGAGGGAGAGGGAGGTGGGAGGAGGGTTCGGGAGGGGGAGCACATGTGAACCCATGGCTGATTCATGTCAATGTGTGGCAAAAACTACTACAATATTGTAAAGTAATTAGCCCCCAACTAAAATAAATAAATTAAAAAAAAAAAAAAAAGAATATGATGTCTAACCCTGCATTTAGATACTAGATACTAAGTATTATCTATTATAATAGTTATTATTAGTATTATAAAATATGTATTAATTATCTGGCTGAAAACAATGCTAAAGGTAAACAGTCAAATGATATGTGCCATTTTAAATGCTCTCTAAAAGCACACACTGGATAAAAAATGTTTCTCTACCACATGTAAGAGGGAATTTACTCCAGATTATATAAGAGTTATGGGAACAATATGTCTCTAGCTTTAAAATGGTTATTTGGCAACGAAACAAATTTAACATTAGATTATGGGGCTGGAAAAAATCCATGTATCCGCTCTGATTTTAAATAGAAGGAAGTTATATAAAAAGATGTTATAACTTCAAAGTATAATTTTTGCATAACTTGAATGAAGCAAAATTACTTTATGTAAGTGGTATAAGTAAAAGAAACTATTTTTATTAATACTTAGATAAAGGATCAATATGCATACATGGAGTTTCTAGTTTCTACCTCTCTTAACTTGCTTTTGAAAACAGACCACCATGAAATGTCCAGGGGGAACGGCACATGGATAACTTGCATATCTACAGCCCTCAAGGGCTGCATCTTAGTAAATTGCAGGCAATTTTCAAATTCAAATATAAATGATAGAAGCACAAAGCAGCAAGACGATGCTTCTCAAATAGAATAACACATATTAACAAAGTAAAATCTGTTCCCAGGCTTTCCAGAGGTCCAGTGGTTAAAAATCCGTCTGTCAACGCAGGGGACATGGGTTCAATCCCTGCTCTGTGAAGACTCCACATGCCACAAGGCAGCTAAGTCTGTGCACCATAACTGCTGAGCCTGTGCTCTAGAATCCACGAGCTGCAACTCTTGAGCTCACATTCCAAAATTACTGAAGTCCGCACTCTAGATCCTGTGGTCTGCAACAAAAGAAGCCACTGCAATAAGAAGCCCTTGTAATGCAACTAGAGAGTAGACCCTGCTCTCCACAACTAGAAAAAGTTCTAGTGCAGCAATGAACAATCAGTGTAGCCA
Source organism: Okapia johnstoni (assembly GCA_024291935.2). Taxonomy (NCBI): domain Eukaryota; kingdom Metazoa; phylum Chordata; class Mammalia; order Artiodactyla; family Giraffidae; genus Okapia; species Okapia johnstoni. The sequence continues at coordinate 34,307,946 of CM044323.1, read as the reverse complement.
ATTAAAAAAAAAAAGTTTTCTTCTAAAGTATGTAAATATAGAAATTCAAGGATCCTAAAAGTAATCTAATATATTTATCAGCCTATACTTAAATTCTATCATTCTAGAATTTTGGAAGGATAGAATTAGAATATCACCATAACTGATTAATGGATCAGAGCAAAAACTGTCAATGGCTAACATCACAAAAAAGACAGATGACCAGTTATTACAGAAACACACATAATACCAATTCTGATGGATCTTTACCAAAAGGAAGGAAAAATTTAAATCTAAACCTAATCAAGTTTCTACGGCTTTCCAGGTGGCTTAGTGATAAAGAATCCACCTGCCAATGCAGGAGCTGCGGGAGCCCCAGGAGACATGGGTTCTATCCCTTGGCTGGGGAGATCCCATGGAGAAGAAAATGGCAACCCACTCCAGTATTCTTGCCCAGAGGATCCCATGGACAGAGGAGCATGGGGTCGCAAAGAGTTGGACACAATTGAGCATGCAGGCATGTATGTAATCAAGTTTCTACATTCAATACCAATTCACAGCTAATTTGAGGGCAGAGGAACATGTTAAGTGACACCATAAAGATGCAATCAACAAAGTCTAGATTATAGGAAGTTCTCTAAGCCCAGCTGGGAAAAGAGCAAAAAAAATAGAAGAACCTATAGATTTAAAGAAACTTAAGAGTGCATCAACCAATCACAATGCATGTATCTTTTCTGGATACCGCATCAAACAACATAAAGCAAAACAAAACATTTATGAGACAATCAGAGAAATAAGAACACTGAATAGAATTATTATTAATTTTAAAAGTGTGATCATGATATTATGGCTGGATTAAAAAAAAACTTTAAGATACATACTGAAATATTCATAGATAAAATAAAATGATGACTGGGACCTGCTTTTAAAAAATGGTGGGGAGGGATAAGTGTGGGTAGAGATTATTCACAAATTGCTAACTGTTGAAGCTGAGTGATGGGTACATGGATATTCATTATACTGTTCTCTCTACTTTTATATATGTTTGAAATTTTCCATAAAAAGTAGCTTTTAAATTTCATCTTCTTTGGCCCTTCCTGATCTCCTTTGCTGAATCCTCCTCTTCAACCAGACCATTAAATGTTGAATTCAGGAGAAATCTGCCTGCTGCTTTCTTTTCTTTTTCCTTCTTTAAATTCTAGTAGGTAATCCTAGCCATATTCATGGCTGCAACTACTCCAAAGGGCTGACAATTCCCTCAGTGGCTTTCCCTCAATGTCCAGGACCTCTCCTGAACTTCACACCTGTGTATCCCAGTCCCTGCTGGCCCTCATGAACTGAAAAGATAAAAGTAATTAAAACTCAACAAATCCAAATTGTTAGACAGCTTAATCATCACCACACCTTCCCCCAACACATACAAAAATCTATCCTCCAGTATAGCTCTAGTCTACACAGAAACCAAATGTGGGCTTGTTGTTGTTGTTGTTGTTAAGTCATTAGGTCGTGTCCGACTCTTTTGTGACCCCATGGACTGTAGCCCGCTAGGCTCCTCTGTCTATGGGATTCTCCAGGCAAGAATACTGGAGTGGGTTGCCATTACGTTCTCCAGGGGATCTTCCTGACCTAGGGATCAAATCCATGTCTCCTGCATTGCAGGTGGGTTCTTTACCACTGAGCCAACTAGGAAGCCCTTTTAAATGTGGGCTTACCTTTCTGATGAAAGACATAGACAAATTAAAAGCCCTGCCAGACTTCCTGGGATATACGCAACACACAAATTTTTTAAGAAAGACTCAAAATACTATTTGATAGTATAAACCAGTCCTGGAAGTCTTAGTTTATGAGACCTATTATTTACTCACTCCCAGGGAAAAAGGGAAATACATGTGTCCAAAAAAAACATAAGCTTTCTTTTTCCCCCAACCCTGTGTTGCTTGTAGGGACTGAACTCGCACCATGGCAGTGAAAACAATAAGATCTTTTATAAAAAGTTACCATCCATATAGACAGGCATGCAAAAAGTCTATTGATAATCAGTCGATCACATAATTTTATCATTCATCCTGGGCTTGAATATCTTTGTTTAGTTGAGTTCAGTTCAGTCGCTCAGTCGTGTCTGACTCTTTGCGACCCCATGGACGGCAGCATGCCAGGTGTCCCTGTCCATCACCAACTCCTGGAGTTTACTCAAATTCATGTCCATTGAGTTGGTGATGCCATCCAACCATCTCATCCTCTGTCGTTCCCTTCTCCTCCTGCCTTCAATCTTTCCCAGGATCAGGGTCTTTTCAAATGAGGCAGTTCTTCGCTTCATGTGGCCAAAAAATTGGAGTTTCAGCTTTAGCATCAGTCCTTCCAATGAATATTCAGGACTGATTTCCTTTAGGATGGACTGGTTGGATCTCCTTGTAGTCCAAGGGACTCTCAAGAGTCTCATCCAACACCACAGTTCAAAGGTGCTCGGCTTTCTTTATAGTTCAACTCTCACATTCATACATGACTGCTGGAAAAACCATAGCTTTGACTAGACGGCCCTTTGTCGGCAATGTCTCTGCTTTTAATATGCTGTCTAGGTTGGTCATAACTTTTCTTCCAAGAAGCAACTGTCTTTTAATTTCATGGCTGCAGTCACCATCTGCAGTGATTTTGGAGCCCAAGAAAACAAAGCCTGTCACTGTTTCCACTGTTTCCCCATCTATTTGCCATGAAGTGATGAGACCAGATGCCATGATCTTAGTTTTCTGAATGTTGAGCTTTAAGCCAACTTTGTCACTCTCCTCTTTCACTTTCATTAAGAGGCTCTTTAGTTCTTCTTTGCTTTCTGCCATAAGTGTGGTGTCATCTGCATATCTGAGGTTATTGATATTTCTCCCGGGAATCTTGATTCCAGCTTATGCTTCATCCGGCCCAGCATTTCTCATGATGTACTCTGCATATAAGTTAAATAAGCAGGGTGACAATATACAGCCTTGACGTACTCCTTTCCTGATTAGGAACCAGTCTGTTGTTCCATGTCCAGTTTTAACTATTGCTTCCTGACCTGCATACATATTTCTCAGGAGGTTCGTGACATTGTACAGGAGGCCGGGATCAAGACCATCCTCAAGAAAAAGAAGTGCAAAAAGGCAAAATGGCTGTCTGAGGAGGCCTTACAAATAGCTGTGAAAAGAAGAGAAGCAAAAAGCAAGGGAGAAAAGGAAAGATATACCCATTTGAATGCAGAGTTCCAAAGAGTAGCAAGGGGAGACAAGAAAGCCTTCCTCGGTGATCAATGCAAATAGAAGAAAACAACAGAATGGGAAAGACTAGAGATCTCTTCAAGAAAATTAGAGATACCAAGGGAACATTTCATGCAAAGATGGGCACAATAAAGGACAGAAATGGTATGGACCTAACAGAAGCAGAAGATATTAAGAAGAGGTGGCAAGAATACACAGAAGAACTATATAAAAAAGATATTCACAACCCAGATAATCACGATGGTATGATCACTCACCTAGAGCCAGATATCCTGGAATGTGAAGTCAAGTGGGCCTTAGGAATCATCACTACAAACAAAGCTAGAGGAGGTCATGGAATTCCACTTGAGCTATTTCAAATCCTAAAAGATGATGCTGTGAAAGTGCTGCACTCAATATGCCAGCAAATTTGGAAAATAAGCTTTTTTTATGTCATTAGGTCAGCATTGGCCACAGGACTGGAAAAGGTCTGTTTTCATTCCAATCTCAAAGAAAGGCAATGCCAAAGAATGTTCAAACTACTGCACAATTGCACTCATCTCATACGCTAGCAAAGTAATGCTCAAAATTCTCCAAGCCAGGCTTCAACAGTACATGAACTGTGAACTTCCAGATGTTCAAGCTGGATTTAGAAAAAGCAGAGGAACCAGAGATCAAACTGCCAGCATCCGTTGAATCATCAAAAAAGCAACAGAGTTCCAGAAAAACATCTGCTTCTGCTTTATTGACTATGCCAAAGTCTTTGACTGTGTGGATCACAATAAACTGTGGAATATCTTTGTAGATGGGGATTATTCTACTCTCTAAGCAGGCCATTCTTTGCACTATGTTATTATAAGTTGATTTCTATACTGGATCCAAGTATTTATATCTCTTACTCCTACTTTTTATATTAGTCCTAACATTTAATATCAAACTGTCATCTCAGACTTTGTCAGTTTTTTTCATTGCTGTATCCCCAGTGCCTAAAACCTGGCACATAGGAGACACTCAATAAATATTTAAAAAATGAATAATAGCTAGTATTTATTGAAGGCTTACTATGTATCAGGCAGTAAGCTAAGAGAGTTTCACATGCTATTTTACTTAACCCTGACCACAAATATGTGTTTCTTGTAATTATCATCATTTTAAACACAAGGAAACTGAGGCTTACGGAGCCTCAGTAACCTGCCCAAGATCACAAGACTAATATGTGTAGAATCGGAAATCAAACCCAGGTCTTATTCCAAAGCTCCCAGTCTTAACCACTACATTTGTCTTTGTCCCATTCAGCAGCCTTTTCGAACAAGTCATTAAAAATGACCATACACTTTACCAAAAGACTGTTATTGCTGTTGTTTTAAATGGATTTCCATGTAATATCTAAATATCCCTAGTATGGCAGACAATAAATATCTGCTAAATGAATGAATATGCAATAGAAACAAATATTCCAACTGATTTCAGAAATAGCTGTAGAATCTGGAAATGAAGACAGTTTCTTGAGAGTTTTGTAGCAATTATAATTACTTCTGCTGATTATTTGAAGTCATTCTTACCCAGTCTTTGATATTTTGCTAAAAGTGATGGGAAACTAAGGGTTTCATTTAAGTGAGTCAGGGGTCAAGAGTGACATGATCAGATTTCCACTGTGAATAGATCACTGTGACTACAGTGTGACGAATGGATAGGAAAAGGACAAAGTAGACGCAGAGATAATGTTATACCAAGAAAAACTTGGATCAGCTTAGACAAGGGTGCCGGTAGTAAAGAGGATGAGTGCTACAGGGTAAGGAAAATGTCAAAAGTAACTCCTGAATTTCCAGCTTTGGACAGATTGAAAAGATGACAGATTACTTTGGAAGAGGATCAAGTTTATGAGGGAATAAATATAAATTTGAATTCAAACATATGAGACATCCAATGGTAATGCTGAATAGGCAGGTAGATAATTGGATTCTGACAGCAAACATGGGCAAGATAGAGGGCTAGGAGAGATACATATTTGGGAGTCTTAAGTGTGCAAATCAAGGTTTGCATTCATTATGTCAGCAAATCTGGAAGACCCAGCAGTGACCACAGGACTGGAAGAGGTCAATCCTCATCCCAATTCCCAAGAAGGGTAGTACCAAAGAATGTGCTAACCATCGGACAATTGCACTCATTTCCCAGGCTAGTAAGGTCATGCTTAAAGTCTTACATGCTAGGCTTCAGCATTATGCAAACCAAGAACTTCCAGATGTCCAAGCTGGGTTTAGAAAAGGAAGGGGAACTAGCGATCAAATTGCCAACATTCGCTGGATCATATAGAAAGTAAGGGAATTTCAGAAAAACATTATCTCTGTTTCATCGACTATGCTAAAGCCTTTGACTGTGTGAATCATGACAAACTGTGGAAATCTCTTAGAGAGATGGGAATACCAGACCATCTTATCTGTCTCCTGAGAAACCTGTATGTGGGTCAAGAAGCAAGTTAGAACCCAGTATGGAACAACTGATTGGTTCAAGATCAAGAAAGGAGTGTGACAGGGCTGTCTGCCATCACCCTGTTTGTTTAACCTAAATGCTGAGCACATCATGAGAAATGCTGGGCTGAATGAGTTACAAGCCAGAATCAAGATAGGCAGGAGAAACATCAATAACTTCAGATATATGGATGATACCCCTCTAATGGCAGAAAGTGAAGAGGAACAAAAGAGCCTCTTGATGAGGAGAATGAAAGAGCCGGCTTAAGACTAAATATTAAAAAAACACTAAGATAATAGCATCCGGCCCCATTACTGCAAGGCAAATGGAAGGGGAAAAGGTGGACGTAGAGACAGATTTCCTCTTCTTGGACTCCAAAATCACTGCAAATGGTGACTGCAGCCATGAAATCAGAAGATTGCTTCTTGGCAGGAAAGCGATGACAAACCTAGACAGTGTTGAAAAGCAGAGACATTACTCTGCCGACAAAGGTCTATATAGTCAAGGCTATGGTCTTCCCAGTGGTCATGTACAGTTGTGAGAGCTAGACCATGAAGAAGGCAGAACACCAAAGAATTGATGCCTTCGAACTGTGGTGCTGGAAAAGACTTCTGAAAGTCCCCTGGATAGCAAGGAGCTCAAACCAGTCAATCTTAAGGGAGATCAACCCTGAATATTCACTGGAACGACTGATGCTGAAGCTGAAGCTCCGGTATTTTGGTCATCTGATGCAAACAGACAACTCATTGGAAAAGTCCCTGATGCTGGGAAAGATTGAGAGCAGAAGGAGGAGAGGGTGTCAGAGGGTGAGATGGAGAGGGTCAGAGCTGCATGGCATCACCGACGCAATGAACATGAACTTGGGCAAACTCCAGGAGATGGTGAGGGACAGGGAGGCCTGGCATGCTGCAGTCCATGGGGTTGCCAAGAGTTGGACATGACTGGGCAACTGAACAACAACAAAAAGCATGTAAATAGTAATCAGAAGCCTTGAATAATGCTTCTTGACCTTTACCAACTTATCAGGCAGGCACAGAGGTCTACCAGCATTTGACCAACCCATTGGTTTATAGTTTAGATAAAAAACAGAAAGGAGATGCCAAGTAGATAGGAGGAACAGAAGAACACCAAGTGTTTGTTTTTCTTTCCCCATTACATCTCTCTGCCCCTCTTGTTTCCCCTCTCCCTGACACCTAATATCTTAAAGCAGGGTCTTTTGCTGAAAACTAGAGCAGGGAAAGGAGCAGCATGGAGGGCAAGATATAGGGATAGTAGGGAAGATGTGAAATTAACAGCAGAGAGTAAGAATGGTTACATGACATGTCTCAAAGGATCAGAGATTTTTACCAGACAAGTAAAGATGTTTGCATAGGTGTGCTAAGTCACTTCAGTCATGTCCAACTCTTTGCAACCCCATGGACTGTAGCCCACCAGGCTCTTCTGTCCATGGGATTCTCCATGCAAGAATACTGGAGTGGGTTGCCATGCCCTCTTCCAGGGGATCTTCCTGACCCAGGGATAAAACTTGTGTCTCCTACACTTCAGGTAGTTTCTTTACTGCTGAGCCATCACTCACATCCAGACCTAATGAATGTGGAGTTGGAATGAATAAACTGACTCCATTTGAGACGTAGGCAAGGAGGGTCCTCTGGGAAGACGTTAATATTCACTTAGGTCAAGGAGGTACAAGAAATGTTCAGAGAGCTGTATTATAGGCCGTCAATAGAAACCATCAGAGGCAAATTGCTTCATCAACCTGCTCTGACACTTACACACTGTATGTATCTACATTCAGCATTTGCAGAGGAAGTGCATGGCAAAATGATTGAGTACTGCATAAAGATTAAGAGCATGAAATTAAGTACCCGCTATGTTCATAGATAATATAAAATGATAAAATGTTTTTATCCTTCAAGAAGTATATAATCTAAAATCTTTGTAAATGTAAAAATTTACAAAGATAAATGATAAAAGAGATAAACATCAATACTACAGAACAATGTAAGTAGTAGTATCAGCAGTATATTTATTGCAGTAGTAATAGAAAATTCAGGTCCGCTTTGATATTGGAAGGCTCGGGTTCAAATCCTAGATCTGCCACTTACTTACAAATAATCCTCAACTTCTTCATTTGTATAATGTTGTGATAACAAAATGAGATGATATATGGAAAGCATTGAACATAATTATGACACATCATAAGCATCAATAAGTAGAAGCTTCACTATCATTAATGACAATAAAATGGAATTCTTAAATAGGTTGTAATATAAAGATGATTTTTAAAATATTTGTTATATTGTATGGTGTTCAGAATGCTGTATAAATAGTAATGCCTAAAATTTATCAACATAAATATTTTCTCAAAAGTATCAGTTGAGAATATGCTGTAAACACTATTCTTCCCTATTTCTCATGGAACTCATAGTTTAGTAATGATGTGTACAATTTTCCATCAGTTTTTTAATATAGTTTTAAAAATATTATTCATACTGTCTCTTTCCAAACTACTTAAATAATTATGAATTATGACTAAACTGAGCTCAAGAACAAAGGCCTGTTCATGTTTGTAGAACCTAAAATAGTTTTCACTATCCTTTGTATAGCTAAACAATGACAACAGATTTGTGTAAGTAAAGCATTGAAATAGAATGGCTGACCTGTATAAATGTATAAATTTAATAAAGAGACCATAGTATGTCCACACAAAAATCATTTGTTACTTTTGTTAGCCATTTTTACTATTCTTATTCAAGGGGAAGATAGAGACAGAGTATCTATAAAAATTCTAATCTAAGGGAATTATAAGGGGCTAGTAATTTAAAAAATAGTGGGGTTATTTTTAAGCACAGAGACAAAGATGATGAAAGACATGTCAAACCTGAAAAAATCAACATGCCAACTTTATAACATAGTAACTTCAGGTGTATATAAGCACTATAGCCTTGTTCACTGAGAGATACATACCTGAAGAAAAATAACAGAGAAACATAATATGCCATAGAGAAGAGAAGCTTGCCACTCAGTCTCAGAAAGCAACCTGTCCCAAAGCCTAAGCTGGCAGGGAAGGTTACTGACCGCTCCTTGATACAAATCCTTTCGTTTGTCTTTCTTAGCTTAACAAATCTTTCCTAGATCCTCTCTCTGCCTGTCTAACTGCTTTATCCCAATCTTTCAGTGAATTTCTCCTTTCACCCATCCCGCAAATAGAGTTGATGTCTTCTCACACCACATATGTCCCAAGCAATTGCATCCATCCTTCTGGCTTCGACTATCATCTGATTGCTGATGACTCTTAATCTACATCTCTATTTAAAATCTTTCCTGAGCTCCATGTCTAATAATCAACTATTATCACATACCTCTAAACAAATATTTCAAATTCAACATCCCTTCCCAACCTGCTAATATTCTTATCACCATCTACCCAGTTACCAGAAATTCTGGAGCCATCTTAGACTCTCTTTTCTTCTTCACAGACAACATCTAATTAATCATGAGTCAGTGATGGCAAAAATCTTTAACGGCAGGCTACTCACAAATATGTTCAAGCTGGATTTAGAAAAGGCAGAGGAACTAGAGATCAAATTGCCAACATCCGTTGGATCACTGAAAAAACAAGAGAGTTCCAGAAAAACATCTACTTCTGCTTTATTGACTACACTAAAGCCTTTGATTGTGTGGATCACAACAAACTGTGGAAAATTCTTCAAGAGATGGGAATACCAGACCACCTTACCTGCCTCCTGAGAAATCTGTATGCAGGTCAAGAAGCAACAGTTCTTGAACAGTTCTGGTTCAAGAAGCAACAGAACCAGACATGGAACAACGGACTGGTTCCAAATTGGGAAAGGAATACGTCAAGGCTGTATATTGTCACCCTGCTTATTTAACCTATATTCAGGTTAAAACGAAAAATCATGCAAAATGCCGGGCTGGATGAAGCAAAAGCTGGAATCAAGATTTCCGGGAGAAATATCAATAACCTCAGATATGCAGATGACACCACCCTTATGGTAGAAAGGGAAGAACTAAAGAACCTCTTGATGAAAGTAAAAGAGGACAGTGAAAAAGCTGGCTTAAAACTCAACATTCAGAAAACTAAGATCATGGCATCTGGTCCCATCACTTCATGAAAAATAGATGGGGAAACAATGGAAACAGTGGCAGACTGTATTTTCTTGGGCTCCAAAATCACTGCAGATGGTGACTGCAGCCATAAAATTAAAAGACACTTGCTCCTTGGAAGAAAAGTTATGACCAACCTAGACAGCATATTAAAAAGCAGAGACATTACTTTGCCAACAACAGTCTGTCTAGTCAAAACTATGGTTTTTCCAGTAGTCATGTATGGATGTGAGAGTTGGACTATAAAGAAAGCTGAGCTCCAAAGAATTGATGCTTTTGAACTGTGGTGTTGGAGAAGACTCTCGAGAGTCCCTTAGACTGCAAGGAGATCCAGCCAGTCCATTCTAAAGGAAATCAGTCCTCAATATTCATTTGATGGACTGATGCTGAAACTGAAACTCCAGTACTTTGGCCAGCTGATGCGAAGAACTGACTCATTGGAAAAGACCCTGATGCTGGGAAAGATTGAAGGTGGGAGAAGGGGACGACAGAGGATGAGATGGTTGGATGGCATCACCGACTCAATGGACATGAGTTTGAGCAAGTTCCGGGAGTTGGTGATGGAGAGGGAAGCCTGGCATGCTGCAGTTCATGGGGTCGCAAAGGGTCGGACACAACTGAGCACCTGAACTGACTCACAAATATAAATGTGAATAAATTTTTATGTGATATCAGGAAACTCTTAAGTACAATGGAAAATGTAATTTACTAAGTGGTAGATAGAAGAATACATTAAGATCAGTCAGGTTTTGGAATTGATGTAAAATGTTTTTATTACCTTTCCCAGTTGTAGAGATTAATATTGATCTGAATTGCTTGATAAACAAGGCCAGCCTGAAGAAGAACAATTTCAGCCTCCTGTATGTTCCCACTAAACATTAATATGTGGGCCATTTTTGATTCTTTAGATGGAAGATTTTTTATAGAATTGATATATTGAACTTTATCAATCTAAAAAAGAAAGAAAAATATTTGAAGTATATGGTAACAAATTACAGTTAAAAACACACACACACACAAACATGTAAACATAAGTAAACACTATTTACTTCACCAATTGCTGCATAGGCTATTTCTGCAGTAGTCATATCTCGATTAGCGACTGCCATAGCAGCTAGGCAAGCCCACATGGTTTGCTCCTAAAGTGAAATATAAGAACAATTATTTCAACTACATGGCTGAACTGCCTTAAAATAAACAATGAATTAAAATATAACAAGGTTATATTTTAATGTAAAATAAAAGATTGCCAAGCCTGGCACTGAAAAAAATAATAATTTAATAAATTAATGATGTGGAAATTTCATTGTGGCTATACTGTTATAACACATAAAGTTTTGAATAAATTTTGGTGAAATGTTCATTTCTAATTATAAAAGGTTTACTTTTGAACTTATGATACACATTAATGATAACTCAAGGTTATAAGCCCTCCAGTCTTTTTGATGAGATGTCAAAGAATGCAACTGCGGGGAACCAGAGAAAAAGTGAGGTTTTCAGACAATGCTATTAGAGCAGACTGTCACCAATAACCCATTGTAAGGAAAACCACCTAAAAGTTCTTTTACAAAAGTGTATTCTAAGAGGATTAAACAATGTAAAAAGAAGAGTTCTGTGGCCAAACATGCTCAGAGAATATTTAATTCAACTAGGTTGGAAAATGCTGATCTAAAGTAGTGAATGGTTCTTAACCTTAGCTATACAAATCATCTGAGGAACTTAAAAATATGCCCAGGCTCATTAGATCTAATAAATTAGACCTTGGGGGTAGAACCTGGGAATCTGACTTTTAAAAAAGTTCCATGAAAGGTTTTTATATGTATCAGCAAGAAGAAACTACTCGCTTCTTCAGAGAATAAATCACACAGCAACATCTATCTCTCTGTATCACTCATGACATCACTTATTAAAAAAAAAGACATGATCTTGTTTACAATTTTTCCAGCTCTTAGCTCTTATTCTTTCTCATTTTGCGAAAGATATTGTATAAACTAATACACGATATATATACAACTGTAGATCTGAAATGTAAAGTACCTTAACAAAACGACAAAGTCTTACAGCGTCTTCCCATTTTGAACTGCTTACATATTCGTGGAGAATAGCAGGATATGGTGATATGCTGATGTGAACCAGAGAGCCATCAGCCCTTCTTATAGTCACTTGATTTCCAACAAAACTCACAATATGGGGGTTTTTACTAAATTCACTGTTGAAAAAAGGCAAAGTGCAATTTATATTCTGAGGAAAAAATTTTCATACAATTTAAATTTGGGAGTTGACCCCAACATACATGTGAAATTGACAATCTCCAAAATGCACCCCAAGAAAGTTAATTCAAGGGAGAATGTATGTCTTCAAATAAATATTGGAATCTAACTTGCTATGTACACTTAGAGCAAAATATGCAAACATTTTAACATGACAAAAATTATTACATATTTGACAACTATGCCTAAAAGCATTTGAAATGATCTTTTTTCCTAAGAATTAAGGTAAATCACACAAATGATTAAAGCACTGAGCCTCAGCTTTTGAAAGTAGAAACATTAAAAAGTTGATTCCAAGATTATTTTCTCATAATAACAGGAGGTGAACTTTAAGTAAAGAGACTAACTTCTCTTCATTAGTTAATCTTTTTATGTGATGCCTCTCTGGTTTTGCTAACGTGAGCTTGAATATTAAAAATGAACTTAAAATAGATTTGAAAGTTAAACTAAGATTTGGCATTGAGAAGCCTTTGTATTCCTAGTTTGCCAAGAATAAGAGATCTCCCTGCTAGTTCTTAGAGAATTTAGGAATATAAATGCATTTGATTTTCTGAAGAATGTAAAATTAAAAATAAAAAAAACTTTTTAGTAACTTTATGTATTTTTTCTAAATTTAATATCAATTTTAAAATTCAATTCTAGAGAGACATACATTCCTGAGAGTCTCAAGGTCAATGATAAAATGGGAAAGAGTAAATGCTGTCATACAATTGTATATCACAGGAAAATACTGAGTGCCTAAAATAAAATAATTAAACCACACTGAAAAAACTACCTGAGTTATTACCATTAAACAACAGTAAACCTGAAAATTATATCCATATAAGAAAAAATTATATTCATTTAAGAAACATATAAATAAATAGTATTACATCAATACAACATTTTAAACTTGATTCTATCACTTAAATCTCATTAAATATAGTTTTAGCTGAATAATTTATTTAGTTGGCTAAGTAACATAAAAGATTATTTTGTAGGAATGAAATTAGAAGCAAGAATACAACACTGTTAGTTTTATTTATGACAATAAACAATCCCACACAGTAAAATGTTACCTTGCATCCTTTTCATATAACGTTTTAGGCAAAATGTCTCTGTCCACATAAACCGTATTGGGGTAATACCACACTGTAAATCGAGTATCTTGAAGTCCACAAAGGATATTGCATGTATCACTCCATGCCAAAGTATGCACCATTGTTCCTTATTTTAAAAAGAATGTTAATGTAATGTTAATGTACTAGTTCCATTATATAAGTATTAAAAACATATCTTTAAAATCAGCTGATGTATAAGACCCCAACTAACTGCTGGTAGATATGAGTATTCTCTGATGGTGAAAACGTGCAAAAATCCACATAAAAATTTATGGAAATATTTGAGCATTTTATCCAGAACCATTATATTTTCAATCTGCATGTCTGTTTTTCAATGCCAAGTTAGTTGCAGCAGCTAAAGACTTGCTATCAAAATGGAATTAAATAGCTAAGAAATGTTAGGAGACCAAAGCATTATTCACAGATTCATTCAAGCAAGTAAGCTATTTAGTATAATATAAAGAGTAGATCTAAGAATACTGAAAATAATAAAAAATTTAAATGTATAACAATTATTTTACCAAGTTTGATAATCTGTTCTTCCTTCCCAAATCGTTTCACTGAAGTGATATAGAGATCTCTATTTTTATCAATGAAAGCAATTTTTCTATCATTGGTGAGTCCCTTTTGATCCAGAGCAATTTCCAAAACTTCATTCTAAAATTTTTAAAGCATGAAAATTCTGGATTAGTTTTAGTGCTTACATCAGATTATTTTAATTGTTTACTTACAAGAACATATGTTTATTTAAAGGCCAATTAAATATCATTTACCTACTTATAATGGTAAAATGTCCCTGCTAAATAACTTAACTGCTAATATACAAATAATTCAAAAGCTGAAGTGTAATTACTTGTTTTTTAATTTACAAGGGAAAAATGCCCATTAGAACACCATAAAATAATGTAATCTTTGAAACTCTATAAGCTGAAATACACTTCCATTTGTGTCCATCATTTGGGCACAAGTTAAACAAATTTTGATACATCCATAAAATGTTATACTTACGGCAGGAAGAAGGACTGAAAAAGTACTTTTACCTACTGATATGGAAAAATTTTCAGAAACAGAATGTTGTGTGAGAAAAGCAAAGTGCAGACTTATATGTTATCTTTTTGGAAAAGAAAGAGAAAGGAACACATACCCATTTTGTCCATGTATGCACTAAAAACCTCTGGAAGGATAAAAGGAGATAAATAATGATGGCTACTTATTTGGTGGAAAGGAACTATACTGACAGATGTAGCAAGAATAGTTTTTCACTGACTGCTTTTCCATTTCTGAACCACTGAATGTATTTGTTATTCAACTAATAATTACAAAAAGAAGAAAATAAAATATAGGGTAACGCTTCACTAGTAGCACTGAACAGTCAAGTTAAAAACATCTTTAAATGCTAATATATCACTTATTGGAGGATAACTCAATGGAATGGTGCCATTTGTTTGTTCTAAGGCCAAAAATCAGAAACTAATAAACGGCTCACAATTCGGGATTTTTTTTTCCAGTTTCAGATTTTTTTTTTTTCAGTTTAACTACAGTCTTAAAACCTAAAAAAAAAAGGGTTAGAACAGGTCAATGGGAGAAGTGTAAGCTGTATCGATGTATAAACGCATTTTTATTTACTGATACTATATGTGTTAAAAGTTTAATCAAGATAGACTATTTTATCGAAAAGCAGTAAAGAGGGACTTCTCTGGTGGTCCAGTGGTTAAAAATCCACCTGCGAATGCAGGGGACATGAGTTCGATCCCTGGTCCAGAAACTAAGAATCCACATGCTGTAGGGTAACTAACTCACAACTACTGAGCCCATGCACTGCAATTACTGAAGTCCATATGCCTTAACTAGAGAAAGCCCATGCACAGCAATGAAGAATAAGCACAGTCAAAAATAAATAAAACAAATAATAATTTTTAAAAAAGGAGTAAAGAGCTTGAACAAAAACATATGTCAGATTCTTTTACTCAATTAATTTGCATATATATAGCTTTCCATTACAGAATTTAATAGTGGTTAGACTTTAGGACATTTTTAGGCAAAATACTCTATATAGAATGCACACTTGTTTTAAATATAAAATTAATCTCCATGTTTTCCTCCTTAAAATGAAAACATTAATTTTGCTCCCAGTGTTTTGTTTTTAATTTTGGTTTTCTGGCCACACCATGGAGCACATGGAACTTTGCCAATTAGGGATCAAACCCACGCTTCCTGCAATGGACATGCAAAGTCTTAACCACTGGACTACCAGGGAAGTCTGAAAACATTAATTTTGAAAAGAAGTAAATAACTATTTACATTAAAAATAGCTAATATCCATCACCTTATGAGAAAGAAACTTCCCGTCTCCCATTGGTTTTCCAGTTGATGCCTCAAAGAGGAAGATTACTTGAAAAAAAAGTAAAGCATTAATTACCATATTACATTAGAATTTTTACTGAAAAATTTCTATGGAGCTATCATAATCTTAATGAGAAATTATTTAACTCTTTGGACCATAGATACCTATCAGCACAGAAGAGCAGCAGCATCAAATTCCTAGTTAGTAATAAGGTCATATTTCTCAGTGGAACCGAACACGTCTTCCTAAAATATACATTCCCTAATTAGAATTATTATTAATGGCATGGCATCAGTGTACCACAGGATCAAAAATGGCAAGTCCAAATCTGGATGCATTTTGTAATTTTCATAATTCTGATTTAGACCAACAAAACAACACAGACAATCATTTCACAAAGGAAAAATGTATTGAGTGCCTACTATACTACCAGGAAATTATGTAGTGATGAGTTCCCTGTGGTCAGTACACTACTGTGTGATAATTTGTGTGGTCTTTGTCTTAGGTTCCTGACACAGGTCTTCCACAACCCTTGGAATTTTCTGAGTCACAGGAATGTCTTTGTTATGCTAATAGAGAGACTCTGGGTGATTCCCTAGATAGCTTCGCGATAGCTATAGGGTCACCAGAAAGACCAAGCGTATGATTGTAGAGTTTGGACTTTCAATTCCCTTAAATGGGTTTTTGTGTGCATGCCTGACTCTCTGCAACCCTATGGACTGTAGCCCACCAGACTCCTCTGTCCATGGGATTTTTCAGGCTAGAATACTGGAGTGGGTTGCCATTTCCTCCTCCAGGGGACCGTCTCAACCCAGGTACTGAACCTGAGAGTCTCCTGTGTCTCCTGTATTAGCAGGCGGATTCTTTACCACTGAGCAACTTGATGTTCAACCTCACTACATTGATGCAAAGGCTCTTGTGTGGATCATCAATGACTCATATGCTGCCAAATCAGTCTATTTTTAGTCAAGAATCTACTTTTAGTCTTGACCACCCAGGAGCACTGGATACTCCTGACCATCCTCTTTCTTGAAACTCCTATGTGAGCTATCAAAAAACACTGTTTTCTCCTGATTCTTTCCTATTTTGGACCATCCTTTATTCTCTTTTCGCTAGTTCTTCCTTCTTTGGTGATCCCTGTTCCTAGGTTTTGTTTTAGGTCACCTTTTCATGCTATCTACGTTCCTGGATTATTTTCATGACATCAATCATTATCTAAAAAATGATAACTCAAAGTTCTCTATTTCCAATCCCATCTTTCTCAGATATTCTGAGTAGGCCAAGTTGTAAATATTACTGGAGATATGTACTGAAGAAGCCAGGAACAAAAGCTGCCTCTGCCCCTTCTCTGTTTCATCAAAGGCTTCTCCTAGTATCATAAATGACAGAAATATTGCCCACTATTTTTTGCTCTTTGAAGACTGTCAGTGCTTCTCTTTAAGTAATTCCCAAATTACTCCCTCAAGATTCATCTCCAATAGAGTTATTTCATATGACTGAACACACACAAAGAATTACAAAAACGAAAAGACAGAAGTGACATGAGTAGTCAGCAAAAACAATTGGACAATTTATATAGATCATAAAACTGCTAATATATGTATAACATATTTAATTTCCAGAGGGTCATACTTTTAGTATATTGACTTATAGCTGTTAGTAATCCTTAGGATATTAAGTTTGAGGTCACTGGCTATATTCACAGAGGAAGACACGTTCATGTCTTCACAATAAGTTATGTTCTAAAATTGCCAATTTAGCTGTTAAAAATGAAAAAGAAAAATACTGTTATAGAATTTTTAACTAAGTATAGAAACAAAAGTAGAAAAATTTGACTTCCATTTTAAAAAACGCTTTGGGTATAACTAAGCCCAGTTATTTTCATAGCTATATAAACTAACTTTTTAAAAAAGTAAAAGTTTTCCATCCTTTTGTTGACTGCACATATTATAAAGAGCTGGAGGTATGTGAATGAATTTGTCTAATTTCCACAACTGGAGGTAGCCCTGATTCAGCGGGAGGCTGGACCTGTATTTTAATTTTAATATGCAACAAAAACTGGCAGATTGGACAACTAAGGAGCTGGGAGCTGAAAGAGTTGCTTCTAAACCTAAGTAACTGCTCTCTAACTTCGCCTTCCTCTACCCAGACTTTTGTTTCAAATAATCACTCACAATGACATCATAGTGAATCTGTGCAAGGTGGATGAGAAGAAGCAAGTCAAAAGCAATACTCCTACTCTTTAGTCATAAGGAGTATCTACCTTAATCATACGTACCTCTACTCCTTAATCATAATCAAATGTACTTAACATACTTTAATTGAGCACCTACTATAACATAAGACTACTGGGCTTGGTTCAAAGAATCGTGCCTGTAAAGGAACTCCCAAGTCAGGAAGGAACCACTGATTTCATACATGAATGGTCCCCTTGAAAGAAAATTTTTACAGGTTAAAGATTCCAGGTACTTCAATTGTGCTTTCTATTGTTAGTGTATATCTCTATCTAGCCTTCAGCAATTACTAGTTTCTTTAAACTTAAGAAAACTATTTTCCTTCTCACTTTTCTGTCAGTTCTACAATAATTTTAGTTTTAAAAATTTTCTGTTTATGGCAGGATGGAATAACATGATTATTTTGTTCAACAAAGTTTATGTAAGTAAAACATAATTTATTTGCATGTACATCCATAACTCTTAAAATGTTCATTATTCTTTTTGGCTCTAAAATTCTACAAATTATCAATGGCTTAAATGATAATGAAATATGTTTCAGATGTGAATTAATTATAGAAAAATTCAGAATAAGGTATATTCAGTTGGAAACATACATACATTATTATAGCTTCCATCTAAAATACGTGATGTTGAATAAGGAAAATATAGAAACTTCATAGTGATCACTGGGATTTTCAAATTTAAATTTACTGAAGACAAAAATCTGACTTCCAAATTATTAACAATTACACTCCCATCTAAAATCTGTCTGCTGTCTAGATTCTGCTTTATTTCATTTCATTTCATTCTCTTTCCATTCTTTTAGACAGGAAGGAAGTCCTTTAAAAACAAAACAATTACCAAATGTCCTCTCTCAGAGAAAGCCTGAGGCATAAAGAGAGAGAATAATAGCTCTGTTTAGGAGAATTATCTTT
The DNA here is from genome assembly GCA_024291935.2 of Okapia johnstoni. Classification (NCBI taxonomy): domain Eukaryota; kingdom Metazoa; phylum Chordata; class Mammalia; order Artiodactyla; family Giraffidae; genus Okapia; species Okapia johnstoni. The sequence continues at coordinate 34,289,284 of CM044323.1, read as the reverse complement.
CCTACCAGAATGAGAGGTGATGCTATCTGAAAGTACTGAAAATTTAAAAGTAGGACAGTTTTCTAGCTCCAAAATTAGGTGTTCCATGAACTAACAAAATTAGCAGCCAAGTCATACCTTTTTTTAACATGTCACAGTAATGAATAATGTTTAGTAATATGTATTAACAGAGAAGAACAATTATTCTGTATCTTACCACCAGGCTTTAAGGATACCTCACTCTCACTCTACCTCATTAGTTCCTTTTCCTCTTCTCATCTTTAAATATTGATGTGCTCAGACACTGGTCTTCTCTGTCTATATTCACTTTCTAGGTGACTTCATTGTGCCATGGCACCATCTACACGTCAATGACTCCCAGATTCATATCTCATCTCCAACTGTCTCCTGAGCCCTGGATTTGTTTATTTCATTGTTTCCTCTCCAAACCCACTTGGACGTCTAGAAAGTATTTAAACTTATCAAGACAAAAACAGAACTCTGGGTTTGTGTGACTTACTCAAAACTTCCTTGTTCCCCATCCTTCATTCACCCAGGAAAAATTTTAGGATAATATGCTAGTCTTCACTCTCTCATGCCAGCATCTTTACCATGGCCAAGTCTTTACATGATCTGGCTGCTACTTACCTAACTTTGTGTCTTCTCCTATCACACTCTGCTTAGTTCATGTTGACCTAGTCCTAAAGCCTTGTTCCTTTTAAGTACCAGTCATTCCCACCCTTGCATTTTATTGTCCTACAGTCATTGCTCTGCCTCAGCTCTAGATTCTCTATGCCCTCACCCTGCATTAATTTTCTTCACGGCATGTATCATTAGTTGACTATATTTGCTGATTACCTGGGTTTTTTTAATGCACTTTTGTATCCTCAAGTTCTAGAAGACTACTTGGCACATAGGAAGCACTCAATATTATTTGTTGGATACATGATATGATACAGCATTGCCTTAAAAAAATAGTTTTACTCATACTGTGGCATTCCAAAACACCTGACATACTTAAATTTATTTATAAACACTAATGTGGCCTAGATTTTTATATGAAAATCAAAAATTATTTGTAACTTTCTCCTACTTTTTTAGTTTAAAAATATGTAAGTATAAAAAATACATGAATATATACAAGCAAAATAAATAGTAAAATGAAGCACAATATTTACTATGTTACTAAATAAAGAAAAAGGAAATACTTTCAATAAACTTAAAAATTAACATACATTTTTAGTCTTGAATTAAAACTATACCAACGGCTATTGAATATATAGATTTACTTCTTACCACTAAGCTTTGATGTTGTGACAATATTTATTTGTTCCATCAGCTGGAAATAATACGACAACTTTAGTTCTTTAATTCATGATTAGGACAAATTAGAAAGCTTATCATTATTCCATATAAAGTCAACATATTAATAGATGAGAAAATGAAAGTCAATTGATGAAAATTTTAATAAATTTCATTGAAATTTATTGGTCTCTGCAGAGACCATTGAAAATTATAAAAATGCACTTACTTTTTTCATCAGCTTTGTCTTTTATTGCTATGGTATCATTACTCAGAGAGACAGTCTGTGCATTTAGAATATCTGTTCTCATTCCAGGAAATTTTGGAGAGGAAAGGAAGCGCCCTTCATAAGAATATAAATAGATACCACCACCATCTACAAGAAGAAAATGTCTAAAAAATACAGAATAAAGATGTATTCTCACGTAGGATTTACTATAATTTCATTTTCATATTAGAAAATATTTTATGCTTTGGAAATATCAAAATCTTACAATTAAAACAATAATAAAACATAGATATAAAAAGAAGGAAATGTAAAAACAACCTGAAAAGTCAACATTTGATTATTTTGACTTGTTTCCTAGGTTTTTGTTTTTTGATGGAGGTAGGAAAAGAAAAATGAAAATGTCCATAATCACCACCCTATAAAATTTTGATTCCTTTAATATTATAATTATAATTCATTTCCTTTCCTAAAGAAGCATATCTATACAAAAGCAATAAAAAATCATGTAATTTACAATTCAGTGAATCTTTTGATGACAGACGCTATTTGTTTAATGAAACAGTATTAACACATATTTTACAATTAAAGATTATGCTAAGGATCATTAAATTACAGTATTAAATTAAATACTAGGCAGAGTCCTAAACAGTGAAAACAACTCAAAAATTAACATCAGAGTGAGCATTTACTAAAATAAGAAGCTTTGATTTTAAAATAATACAGTAACCATGAATAAATGTATTCATATCTAAAACTGTGTTTTTTTAATATCAGGTAGTTGGGTTCATTTGTTGTTATGACAGCTCTATTCAAGGCATAGTATACTGTGTTGTTTATTTTTTAAGTCAAAATGTAAACATTTTATAGCTGCTATTTTTTCCTTTGAAATTTTAAGAACAATACAAAAAACAATTCAAATAATACAGAGAAAGTAAAAGATCTCTTGCAATCTTCTTACCTCTGTAGAGATAACTTATGGCAAAGTATGGATAGAACTTAATTAACTCTTTCCTGATGGACATTTATTTTATTTCAAATTATTCACTCTTAAAGCATGTCTAAGGTATAGACACATCTCTGTATGTTTACATTGCTTATTTCCTTAGTATAAATCCTAAAAATGCAATAATTGGATCAAAGGGCATATACTTTTAAAAATTTAACATATATTGTTAAACTTCCCTTTAAAAGGTTTATTGATTTACACTCATACTATTGCTATATCGGAGAGTCTGTTTCTTCAAAGTTGAACATATTATTTCTTCTTAAAACTTTATGTTCAAGCTATTAATATCCTTGATTCAGAACTATTTTTTTTTTTTTTTTGGATCACACCACACAGCTTATGGAATCTTAGTTCTCTAACTAGGTATTGAACCTGGGCCCTTAGCAGTGAAAGAGCCAAGTCCTAACCACTGGATGACCAGGGAATTCCCCAGAACTATTTCTTGATTCAAGAATTGCTAACTGTTCCTTTTTGCTGTGGAAGCCATTACGAAATAAACATCAAGACAAACAAAAGCTAGTATACAATGAATACCAAAAATGTACACTTGAATTAAATGAATACTTGACTATTGCTGTGTGGCTTATTTAATTGAAGGATTTGGCCCTTACACATTAGTGTATGAAAACAATATTTGCTAATGTTGACAAGTGACACATCATACTAGTATATATTCTTTTTTTTGTCTCAGTAATAAAAGCATTTTCTCTTCTAAGCAACACACTAAAGCTTTAACTTCCTGTGAATAAACACTATTCCAAGGGGCAAACATTTCTAATGTACAAACATGGCCAGCAATGGTTAGTAAATAAAATATTCTTTAATTATCTAATCATTTACGCTATTAACCTATGACTTTACTAAGAGCATATTCAATATACATTTATAAATACTGTATAAAGAAATAAATTTATTTGGAACTATTCAAGTAAAAAAGAATTTCAAAAATATGGTTTTTTAGATAGCTGACATCTTACCTTTTAACTGGCAAAGATGTCTTTTTGTTTGAAAAATTTACGATATAAATCAATCAATCAATCAATCATTGGTTCAATATCATTAAACAGCTGGTAGAAAATCTGATACAATTATTTGCTTGATCACTCAGGGTCATCAATATGATGATCATACTCTTCAGCAACTGTGCAACTGATAGCTTTGATACTTAGGAGAATCTGTTGGTGCTATGCTTCCGCTATCTTTCCAGTCCTCAGTCAGATGGGCACAGAGACACTTTTGGAAGTAACACTGAAATGGCTGCCCAAGGAGAACCCCAAGTTCAGTTCAAACTTGTTTTGGTTGGTGATGGTGGTACTGGAAAAACTACATTCATGAAATGTCATCTGACTGGTGAATTTGAGAAGTATGTGGCTACCTTGGCTGTTAAGGTCCATCCTCTTGTGTTCCATACCAACAGAAGACCAGTTAAGTTCAACGTATAGGATGCAGCTGGTCAGGAGAAGTTTGGTGGACTGAGAGATGGCTATTATATATAAACTCAGTGTGCCATTGTAATGTTTGATATAACATCGAGAGTTAACTTACAAGAATGTGCCTAACTGGCATAGAGATCTGGTATGAGTGTGTGAGAAAATCCCGACTGTGTTGTGGGGCAACCAACTGGATATTAAGCACAGAAAGGTTAAGGCAAAGTCAGTTGTCTTCCACTGAAAGAAGAATCTTCAGTACTATGGCATTTCTGCCAAAAGTAACTACAACTTTGAAAAGCCCTTCCTCTGGTTTGCTAGAAAACCGATCAGAGACCCTAACTTGGAGTTTGTCGCCATGCCTGCTCTTATGCCATCAGAGGTGGTCTTGGCCCCAGTCTTGGCAGCACAGTACGGGCACGATTTAGAGGCTGCTCAGACAACTGCTCTCTTGGATGAAGATGATGACCTGTGAGAAAGTGAGGCTGGCACCCAGCGTAAGAAGTCTAGTTTTATAGGCAACTGTCCTGTGATGTCAGTGATGCAGCATGTTTGCCACTTTATTATATAGCTAAGCAGAACATGTGTTTAATCTTTGGATGCTGAAGGAGATGGATGGGCTTTCGAGTGAATATGGCAGTTTAAAAAAAAAATACCTTCATTTTTTTAACCTGCATATTTAGGTGTTTCGGAACACAGTTGTTTCCTCCTTAAGTTTCAAATATAAGACTGCTATAGTCACATGCCGGAGAAGGAAATGGCACCCCACTCCAGTACTCTTGCCTGGAAAATCCCATGGACGGAGGAGCCTGGTAGGCTACAGTCCATGGGGTCGCTAGGAGTTGGACACGACTGAACGACCTCACTTTCACTTTTCACTTTCATGCACTGGAGAAGGAAATGGCAACCCACTCAAGTATTCTTGCCTAGAGAATCCCAGGGACAGGGGAGCCTGGTGGGCTGCCGTCTATGGGGTCGCACAGAGTCGGATACGACTGAAGCGACTTAGCAGCAGCAGCAGCATAGTCACATGACAATATTGAGAGGTGGAATCTTGTTTGTTACTGTCATTCCCATTCCTTTTCGTTTAGAATCAGAATAAAGTTGTGCTTCAAATATTAAAAAAAAAAATATATGGCTCTGTACCGTTAGTTTTTCTCCAGGCTCCCTTGCCAGCAGTCACTTTCTTTCCGTCATTGTGCCAGATTCTAACAGCTCACCAGCATTCATCTTCTGGCTATTTGTAGAAGGCTGTGGCTTCCCAGGTAGTGCAGTGGTAATGAATCTGCCTGCCAATGCAGGAGATGCAGGAGACACAAGTTCAATCCTTGGGTTGGGAAAATATATCAGAATAGGAAATGGCAATCTACTCCAGTATTCTTGCCTGGGAAATTCCATGGACAGAGGAGCCTGGCAGGCTGTGGTCCATAAGGGTCACAAAAGAGTCAAACACAATCTAGCAGCTAAACAACAAATGGGCTAGAAAACCTGATAATAACACTCTCAAGAGCTGCCTAAGTGGTAAGTAAAGGAATGAGGTAATAAAATAAATGGTTTTAGTGAAAAGATTTCACAGGTATCAATCTTAAGTAATTGTAGGTTATATTTTCATGCTTTATTCCTGGTTTTATCAAGTTTAACTTTCTACTCTGACCTCTGATTCATAGGGTACCACTGTACTTGACAGATTGATTGATCATTTTCATGGAAAAAATGTGGGTTCCTGAATAATAGCTATTATGACTTTACTCCAATTAATTGGCCCAGAGTTTCTCAGTCCGGTATATACAAAGTCTTGGTAGAGAATATTGTTTTTCAAACTCCAGATCACAGCCTAGTAGTGCCTCATAAAATGAATGAATTTCAACCAGTATTTTAAAACAAAAACAAGACAGAAAATATGGGAACAAGGAGGTCAAAACTATGTTATAGTAATTTGCCTGTTTCACTGTCATTCTCTCATTACTCTGATGTTTACTTGCAATAAGTTTATTCTTACCATTTATAATAAAATTGATACCTTTTAAATCTCTCACTTTTACTTTCTAGTATTTTGTTCTCGTTCAGTTGCTAAGTCATGCTTGACTCTTTGTGACCCCATGGAGTGTAGCATGCCAAGCTTCCCTGTCCTTCACTATCTCCCAGAGTTTGTTCAGATTCAAGTCCACTGAGTCGGTGATGCCATCCTCCGTTGCCCCCTCCTCCTTCTGTCCTCAATCTTTCCCAGCTTCAAAGTCTTTTCCAGTGAGTTGACTCTTCACATCAGGAGGCCAAAATATTAAGAGTTTCAGCTTTAGCATCAGTCCTTCCAATGAATAGTCAGGGTTGATTTCCTTTAGGATTGACTGGTTTGATCACCTTGCTGTCCAAGGGACTCTAAAGAGTCTTCTCCAGCACCACAGTTTGAAAGCATTAATTCTTTGGTACTCAGCCTTCATTATGGTCCAACTCTCACATCCGCACATGACTACCGGAAAACCCATAGCTTTGACTATACAGATCTTTGTCAGCAAAGTGATGTCTTTGCTTTTTAATACACTGTCTAGGTTTGTCATAGTTTTCCTTCCAAGGAACAAGAGTCTTTTAATTTCATGGCTTGTAGTCACCATCTGCAGTGATTTTGGAGCCTAAGAAAATAAAATCTGCCACTGTTTCCATTTTCCCCCCATCTATTTGTCATAAAGTGAGGGAACCAGATGTCATGATCTTAGTTTTTTGAATGTTAAGGTTTAAGCCAGCTTTTTCACTCTCCTCTTTCACTTTCATCAGGAAGCTCTTCAGTTCTTCTTTGCTTTCTGCCATTAGGGTGGTATCATCTACATATATGAGGTTTCTCCTGGCAATCTTGATTCCAGCTTGTGATTCATCCAGCCTGGCATTTTGCTTGAAATACTCTGAATATAAGTTAAATAAATAGGTTGACAATATACATGCTTGATGGACTCCTTTCCCAATTTTGATCCAGTCTGTTGTTCCATGTCTGGTTCTAACTGTTGCTTCTTGTCCCGCATACAAGTTTCTTAGGAAAAAAGTTACGATGGTCCAGAGTTCCCATCTCTTTAAGAATTTTCCACACTTTGTTGGAATCCACACAGTCAAAGGCTTTAGTGTAGTCAATGAAGCAGAAGTAGATGTTTTTCTGGAATTCTCTTGCTTTTTCCATGATCCAGTGGATGTTGGCAATTTGATCTCTAGCTCCTCTGCCTTGTCTAAATCTAGCTTATACATCTGGAAGTTCTCAGTTCACGTAGTGTTGAAGCCTTGCTTGAAGGATTTCTAGCATAGTAAAGGCCAACATGTATAACCCACATATAGACCTCAATAATTTTAAGGATGTAAAGAAATTCTGGGACCAAAAAGTTTTAGAACTACTGATCTAAGAGCTTATTCTCTTACTATTTCTTTTCGTTTAAAATAAATAGAAGAAACAGATTGATTCCAGTGTACCAGTGATTTCAGAACATACCATCCTGTAAATGGCATGCTTTACAGAGTACTTTAATTCCAAATTCAATAGTGAAACATGATAAATTACCTTTCTGATTGCAGAATTAAACTAACAGTTCCTTCCTTGAGATCAAATATAAGTGGTGTATTCCAGTTCTTCGTACTGAAAGACAAATAAAATGGATACTTACTTACACTTAAAATACTTTTTAATAAGCAGATGGGTACTCATTTTAAACAAAGCATCTTTAGTTTCACAGAAACTCTGTATATGATTCTATTATAGCACTTGGTACGTTGTTCTGAAATTATTCACTTACACATCTGCATACCTGACTAGAAAGTGGATTCTGTGTCCCCAGCACCTAGCACATAGTAAGTACTCAATAAATGTTTATTCTAGGAACCACAACATGTGAACTGAGGAATCATAAGTTCATGTTCTGTCATTTATTAGCTCTGTGATTTGAGCATGTCATCTAATGTTTCTCTTTTGAAAAATAGTAGCAGCATAGCATAGTGAAAAGAGGATGGGTTTTTTTTGTCATTATTATGTAATATTTTATTGCATGAATATGGCAGTTTGTTTATCTATTCTAATGTTGATGGACATTTGGTTGATTTCAGATTTTGATTCTTATGAATTGTGATGCTATGAACATTCTTTTTTTAATTTATTTATTTTTAATTAAGAGATAGTTGCTTTACAATATTGTATTGGTTTCTGCCATACATCAACATGAATCAGCCATAAGTATACATATGTCCCCCCCCTCTTGAGAGGATGGGGTTTTGGCTAGACAGATTAGGATTAGAAATCTGGTTTCACCACCTGTCAGCCTTATGATCTTAATAAGCTTAACCTCCTAAACAACAGTTTCATTATTTGTAAAATGGTGATAATGATGTCTTACCTAAAGTGTCTAGTTAACCGCCTATTGTGTAGCAGATACTGAACAAAAACCATAATAACAATAACATGATCACTTTTCCTATCAGTCTCCCAGTGTAAGTGTTGAGCAAATAAAGATTTCTGTGAAACATTCTGTAAACTGTAAAATTCTATATACACGTAAGCTATGACTATGCTTACTGAACAAATGGATAAAATGAATGAACAAATAACTCCTATGAGTTTCATGATGTAATATGATTCAAAGATAGGGATGGGTAGAAAGGTCATTTACAAACTGGAAAACCTATCCTCAAACAATCAAAGTTGCTCAATAGTTTAAAATGTTTTATTATTCCTATATATTCTGAACTTCTCTCAATTACTTTCATAGAACTAATTCTTTAAATCTAATTCTTTAAATCTCATGTGCAGATCCAGAAGATGGGGGAAGGGAAAGGTAGCAGTAAGCAGGCACATTGCTAGAAATTAATCTTGGCTAACGCATAGCCTGATACCCATTTCAGTAAGTAAATGCATGCATAAAGCCAAATAGTGAATAAACTGTTACTAATAATTAGCAAGTCTGGGGTTCACAGGTATGATAAAGCTATATACTTTTGCACTTTAGAAAAAATATCACACATGCTTCATTTATGCAGTCATTTATGCAGAATTAACCTTCATTCTTTGTCAAGAGAGCTAAAAAGAACAGTGAGTATGAGGGTTTTTTTTCCATGTCCCCTCATAAAATATCTGAGATTCCTGACAACTAAGATATATACACATGTCATGGAGATATAAACTACCTAAACTAAATGTTGATCATAAGGGAATTTTCTATACAACTATCTGAGAAATCAAGAGAAAATTTAACATAGAATGCTCATATGTGATTTTCTTTGGAACTTCTTTACATACAAACCAGTATATTGTCTGTAGGTTTATTTTTAAAATTATGTTTTTATTACTAAAAAAGGAACAACAGTTATTAGGAACTTGGATTCAAATCTCAGCTCTTCCTTTAGTAAAGAAGTTAAGTAGTTTGACCCAGGGTATTATTAATATTTAATTACCTCTGCATCCTTCAGTTTCTTCATTTTGTAAAATGGGAATAATAATAATATTCAACACACAGAGTAAATCAGATCATGAACATAAAAGAGAGTATAACAGTGCTCAGTAAAGAATACTTGTTATTATCTAAAATACCAGGTATTTTTATAATAATTTAATGAAATATATTTTGGTATGATGGCTCTCAGCACTACTTCATTCCCACTACTGCTCACTGGAATTCCACTTTAATAAATATTTTGTACCTTAGTGAATGTCTTGCCAACAAGAGAGGGGAAGCAATATTAAATCAGAAAAGAAAACCAATTTAATATTTTGACACGTATTAACTGGTGAGAAAGGTACAGTGAGACAAAAATTAAATAACAGCTTCTAAACCTTTGGTAAATATTTTAAAAAGCAACCTCTCTAATACAAGTAGTAATGATATCAATCCTTCAGATTCAAACATTATGTCTTAAATTTCAGTAATTTTGCAATTTCCCACCAGGGAAGCCCAACACAAAGTATACTGAATATATTTTCTTTCATCATTTCTGGGCAACTCTAGATTTATCAATATGAACATTCATGATTACCCTGGGCTATGATATTAAGCCTAAACACCTCCTTGTGTCCTTATTGAACATCTTTCAGCCTGCTGTCAGCCTGTAAGCTGTCCTCTCTACCAGTGGTTAGGTGGTTCCTTTTCCTACCATTTATCAGATGCTCCTAAACTTCTCTGGGATTTGGAATAAAAGTATACTAAAGTCCTTGAGCTATGAGTAAAATAAGAGCAAGCACTATCCCAGAGAAGGTATTTTGTATTACAAAAGAGATTACTAACCTTTGATATACAACTATTATATCTATTTTCTCTGCTCTAAGCTCACTTTTTATCACTTCTCAGTTAGGAGTAAGTTCAAGATAGGTGACGTTTTGAGAAAGTTAAGTTTAAGCCAAACCATGTCAATATGACAGCTGGAAAATAAATTTTTTTTCATAGACAAAATCCTAGATTTTAAAGAAATGCAAGATGCTTACGAGAACACATAACACTGAAGAGACGTTGAAACAACTAAGTGTGCATAGTTCAAAGAGGCTTTAATGACTCTATCACGGAATTCCAGTAAATCCACTGCATCGTTAAGAACGTTACGAACCTAAACAAGGAAAAATGAAATACCAATGAACAACATTAAAATACATCAAACTTTTAATTAGATAAGTTAGCAAGAATTTGATACACACCAAAAAAGAAAAAAAAAAAATTAAAAGGCATTGTTGATTATCTAACCATAGAAAGAAGAATTCAATAGGAACCAGGCATAAGATGACATATTTGGGTATAAAAATTGACCAACAAAAGTACAGATACAGAAAAGTTAGAAATCAGTAGAAAATGATCTATAGAGATTTCTAATCTGAAAGCCAACTTGTATGATGTAGCAGTGGTGCAGTGTTAGAACAGTGAGGTATATAGTCAAAGGAGTATGGCTTATAGGAGCTGGAAAGAGACCACATGATTTTTGCTCAAAATAGTAAGAATATCTCCTTCTAGGTCTAGGTTTTACTTTAAATTTTAAGTTCTAAAAAAGAGATATAATAACTTCAAAAATCAAAAGTGGAGTAGGAGGTGTTAGTAAAGATACCGACTGCATAGTGAAGAAGCCAAGCTGGACAGAGGGGTGGAAAATGTTTCCATATGTAAAAACACAGAGATAACATACAAGAAAACTAAGCACCAACTAACAAACACAGATGTGCCCATGATAGTCAAAACTGTTATAAAAGTTTGTTAACTGAATAAAGTTTACAAGGATTTCAAAGTTTGGCAATACCAGCCAAAAATTTTGAAGTTGATGGATAATCTACAACAAATTAAAAAATACATTGGGCAAGACAAATTTATGAAATCTCTGGTTAATACCAGAAGATATTAAATAAAGAGGTAAAAATTGAGAGAGATTAATTATACCTAGAAGTTAATACTTCTCTAAATTTCCGTCAAAATACTATCATCTTTCTAAACTGATATGACAATTATAGTATTAATGAAGAATAAAAGGCTATGGAAAGAAAAAATAGGAAGATAAAGTCAAACTTCTTACAAGTACTTCCTCAAAGTACTTATATCTATAAGGCATATATTTTTATTACCTATTCCCTAACTCCTATCCCTATCAGTCATCATCATGCCAAGAGGTAGCAGAATTATATACACATATAATCCTTGACCTAACAATCTTACTTCTAGAATTCTATATGAAAATAAACAGGCAAAATTATGAAATAACATACAAATATGCTCTTACTACATACATCACTACTGGTAACAGTAAACTACATTCACGGAGTAGAATAACACATAGCTATAAAAAGGACTGAGTAATATACCTATGGAATGAGCTCCACAATACACTGTAAAATAAAAAGTGCAAGATGCAAAAAAGTATGTATAGTATGATACTTTTTATCTTATAAAGGGAAGGCTATGAATATATATAGATTTGTTCATATTTAAAAAACAAAAAATGTAAAACAATATTCAGCAATAATATTGAGATTATTATTTTAAATTATATTTTAGGATATATACTAGAATATATTAATGTCTTTAGGAACCAAACTTTTCTTGTAAGAGAAAAGAACTGCAAATAAAACAAATCAGGAGTAAAACGTCTTAATCTTGAATTTGAACTTGAAACCTCAGTACACACTCACGATATATTTTTATCTGTCAAAAAGTACATTTTATCTAGGAGTAATAATCAAACCAATAGCAATGAGCACACCTAGAACGTGGATCACGGTCTCTAAGTAGCTGCTGCTGCTGCTGCTAAGTCGCTTCAGTCGTGTCCAACTCTGTGCGACCCCATAGACGGCAGCCCACCAGGCTCCCCCGTCCCTGGGATTCTCCAGGCAAGAACACTGGAGTGGGTTGCCATTTCATTCTCCAATGCATGAAAGTGAAAAGTGAAAGTGAAGTCGCTCAGTCGTGTCCGACTCTTTGCGACCCCATGGACTGCAGCCTACCAGGCTCCTCCGTCCATGGGATTTTCCAGGCAAGAGTACTGGAGTGGGGTGCCATTGCCTTCTCCACTCTAAGTAGCATTCGCCTCCAAAAGGAACAAAGCCTTCTTAAAAAAATGGCTGATTCCAAGTTTGGAACAGGAAATATATAAGAAACCTAGAATATCTTATCAGAAATGCAAGCAAGCTATTGAAATCATTCCAAATGAACAAACGAGTCAACTGGGCAAAGATGGAACCATTCGAGCATTAAAGAGAATAATGACTGCAATGGATTGAAATATATCAAAATTTTTAAATCTGCAAGTTTATAATAACATCATCAACAACAACAACAAAGAAACTCATTGGGCATGACAGGAAATGAACGCATTATTTGAAAACTGATAAAGGAAAATAATTCAGAATTTGTCTTACTGCAGGGTAACAAATTGTTGATTAGGCAAAGTCTATCATAGAAGGATTTTAACTAACAAATGTAGAAGGAATGATAGAATCACAAGATGCAACTCCTGATGAGATATGGTTCTAAATAAGTACCATCCTTGGCTGCTAAAAATATTAAAGTAAAAACCTAATGGCAAACTATATGACAGATGAATCAGACTTATAACACCTGAACATACTGATCAATCTCATCATCATTAAGAGAGAGATAAGAAGACATATGTGTCTCGAGGCAACAGGAAGCACACAGCATCACATACAAAGTATTCTTTATATATTTATCAAGGCTTTAAACCTAATCACCAGTATACAGGAAATACAGGAGCTAAATAAAAATGTTGCATGTAATCATACCACAATGATGCAAACAGAAGAATGTGGGAAATCCAAAAGAACAAATGACTTGGTTTCTTAAACAAACAAACAAATAAATGAAGAGGAATTGCTCCAGATTTTAAAAGACTGAAGAGAAAAATGAACTAAATGTAATATGGGACTTTGTTTCCTAATACAAACCAACCAACCATGTATGTATTAGAAAACATTTGAAGAAATGGAACCTCTTGCTTAGGAGACAACTAGAGAAATGTGAAATATTCACTATGATTATGATAAAATAAAAATAGTCCTTATCTTTGAGACTTTTTTTTTAAAGTCTTACTAAAAAGAAAGAAAAAGACACTGATAACATTTGCTTCACTCTTTGATGAATGTGGGAAATGACTGAGAAGGGAGTAGTAGTCTGACGGCTTCAAAGGAGCTGGAATCCTTTAAGGAAGAAGTTACTGTGGTCTGGGTTCAGCAATGATGAGTTAGGAGACACCTATATGACCCCCAGACCCAGTAATTCTTGGCATAAAGAAGAAAAACGCTTCTACTTGCAAAGGCTGAAGGAGAAACACTGGTCTCGGGAGTCTGTCAGTTTTTACTTAGAACAAAAATGTGAAGTGTACTTTCAGTGAAAAGGCTGAGCTCTGTCTGCAAGACTACAGGTAGGTGCTGCAGGTTGTGTACTGCACAACTCTAGGTCAATTGACGGACCCCCTAGAACCAGGAGGGTCATGACTGAAGGTGGTGACCCTGTGGGTCTCTCTTTAAAGCCTAGGGTGTTGTAGGTTTTTCTTTCAGGAAGGGGAGAAGAGAGCTACCCCCAGGTCCCAGGCTTTGATTTCAGACAGAGACCTGGATCAGGCCCCTGGTCTCTCTTCGAATCTTTTCCACTCCATTAGTCTGCAGCAGCCCCTTTCAGCTCTGCTTCTGCCTCCCTGCTTCTGGACCAGGAGTCAAGCAGGTTGGAGACTTCACTCCACACTCTGCTTTTTTATTCCATTTCTGGCCCACAGAGATGTTTATCCTGTTTTTGAGTCCAGATAAATCTCTTTTAAAAATATAGTTCATAAATTATTGATCTCCTTGGAGCCAAATATATGCCTTATCTTTCCGAGTATGAACTGATAACACCATTTTCACCAGAAGTCTGAGCTCCCAGAGACTTTTTTAAAAGGTCCAAAATGTCATCCTTTCCTAGAAACATTTGAAAGCTAATGAAACGAAATAAAATTTCCTAAAGGATGTTATATGGAGGTTTCTTTACAGCAACATGATACCCAGTGAAATAAACTGGCTGTTAACACAGGTTTAGGACAATTAATTCAATATTTTAAAAATCTGATTGTATGAGCTTCTGTCATTATTCAAATTACAGAGAGATTTCTTAAAATTCACGTTGGCCTAAAGCTTCACGTGGGGGAATTCTCTTTTTTGTGAATCTGGAACACTAGCACAGCAATAAAACATCCTGGCCATAATAACAAACAAAAGACACACTGATAATTCCTGTTATAATTTCAAAGTTATGGCCAATCCTATGTCAGAAATGTCCTGTGATGAATTTTAAAATGCATCCACATTTGCTCTGTTCAATTCAGGGCAGCTTCAGAATTAACCTGTTCATACTTGTATCACCTAATACTTCTACCTGAGCACACTATTTGACCCCTCAGACTGACCTAAGTCCGAAAATTCTGTTTCCACATTTCCAAATACACATTTAATCCTAAATATAGATATAGCCATAGCAATAGATACCATTTATTTTTGTTTTACATACATTATCTCATTTAATCATCAAAAACACTCTCTCATTAAATTTTATCTTTACAGGAGATAGAGTGACTAAGAATTAAATAATTTTGAACTATGGAAACGTTCAAATTGTGTAAAAGCCAAATCTGTGTCTCATGCTAAAGTGACAGTGGCAGGAAAGAGCAAATGGGAAACTTGAGACCTGAGGAATGCCTCATCTCTTTCACCTGTACCCTCTTCCCTTCTAGGCCCTTCCTCCCAGCAAAGATATCTACTCTCCTTTTGGAAAGAAATATTGCTAGAATTCAGCCTGGAGACAAGGCACAAATTAGGAAACCTTCTCACTCTTGGTTATTGTATCACATAAAAGCCGAGGTCCAGGGAGACAGGTAATGTCTTAGGGCAATGAAACCTATTACCAGGTAGCAACTGTCAGGTCAAGGTCTAGAGTTAACAATTAGGGCTCAACATGATCTCTGGTTTCTGAGTTAATGAAACACAAATCAACAGTCTACAAAGCTTCTAAGGAAACTGTGAAACTCTAAACCAGGCAAACAAAAAGTTGTGGCTATTGTCCCTATTGGAATCTATGGCTCCATCTTAACAACATTAAGTGGGCTGTTAAAATGTACAGACTCCAGAAAGGAAATCCTTCCAAGTGGGAGATCTTCCCCAAAAGGCAAGCTAGAGTTGTCAAATTAACCAAGCAACTAACTCCAGTGCTAAAACAAAGAATTCTCAGGATATTCCTGGCCAGCTGGGCTTTTGTTATGGACCTTGTAATCACAGTGTGCTGTTTTTCCTTCCCCCATTCTCCAAATTGTTTTCATTCCAGCTGCCCTGTATTCCCTTCATCATTATAAATTGGGAAGATGGGGAGGAGGAGAATAATTAAAACTCATATTTATTTAGTTTTCCAGACCAAAGAGTTAGAGCTGGAATGACTTGGATGAGTCTAGGTTATCATCTTTTAGAGAGGGGATGGGTTTGTTTTCAAAAGCACATGGAATAGCTGCATTAGTTAAGTAGACCATTTCTGAATTATACGTATACATGAATAAGGGTAAGCATTAATATGTGTTGTGAGTAGACTGTAAAGGGGTTAGTGATTTCCACCTACTGGTAGTCACATCCTTATGTAAGTCTCTCCACTTGTGTGTGAATTAGACCTCATAGCTCACTTCTCATGATCAGAAAAAAAGGCTAAAATGATGAGATGACACTTCTAAGATGAGGTTATAAAGAACTGTGACTTATGTTTCACTCACACGATTTGCTTTGCGCCCTTCACAATTGCTCTCACAAAGCTGCCAGGTTGTGAGCTGCCCAGTGGAGAGGCTACACTGAGGAAGGAATTGAGGGAGGCATCCAGACAATTGCCAGCAAGAAACTGAGGCTCTCAGTTCAACAGCCCTTGAAAAATGGAAGCCTGCCAACAACCATATCAGTGAGCTTGGAAGCAAGTCCTCTCCAGTTGAGGATGCTTCAGGTGCTACTAAACACCCTGGCCAACACCTTAATTGCAGCCTTGTGAGAAACTCTGTGTCAGAAGACTTACTAAGCCATGCCTGGATTCTTGACCCAAATAAACTAAGAGATAATAAATATTGCTGTTTTAAACCACTAAGTTTATTAGGCAGTCATCAATAACTAGTACAGTTACGGTTGCTAAACAGCTAAAGGATAGACTATAGTGGATAGCTGCTGATTTCTGTTTGCCCAGAATCAAATGCTATCTTTTCTGATAACTATGCCTTGGTTTTCCTTCAGGGAACCATACCCATTATTCTAAGTGACTAAGTGGTTTTGATGGGGTTGATTCCATTCCCTTCAACTCCCAACTAAATATACTTGACCTAGACTTGGCACATGAAATCCAATGCTGAGACTTCTGCTGAAATTACTAGGGGGCTAGAGGGAAAAGCACTCTTTCTGTTGGGCCTGAAGTTGGTAGAATGTAAGCCTAGAGCTACCAAGGCCATAAAAGAGACAGCCTTTGTGCAAATAAAGCCAATAGAGAAAAAAGGAGAGTGCAGGGAGAGAAAATGATGGAAGTCCAGTTGACCTTATTTAAGCTTCTGGATCCAATACCACCTCATCAGTCTATCTCTTGACTTCACATGGACCAATAAATTTCTTTTGTTTCTTTATTCTTTAATCAATCTGAGATAAATTTATGAAAATAAAAATTTCAACATATTAATCCAGAAGGTCCCATGAGAATAGGAACCAAGTCTGTCTTATTCAAAACTGTATCACCCATTGCCTAGCTCAAGGCATTGCAAGTAGGTTACCGAATGAGTAAATGAAACTGTTGGAAAAAAAAAAAAAAACTATAAATAGATAGACCCAGCTTAGCAAAAATGCAATATAAATGTCTTATAGTCATTCAGAGTAAGATCCCTTTACAAAAGTAAAAATAGTGTTCCGGTTCTAAAGCTTTGAAAGATTATTTGTAAACATTATTTTAAGTATAAAGACAATTTGGTTTAGACAAGCTATTTAAAAACCTCACTGTTCACCTTATCTGATGTAAAAATCCTCTAATTCCAGGATGATTCCTTTTTATTATGAAAGAAAAATTTCTCTTTTTAAATATATTCTCATCTTGGGGCATTTCTGAAATTAAGGTGATATTATATTAGATATTATATTAGCTAGTGGAGAAGGAAATGGCAACCCACTCCACTATTCTTGCCTGGAGAATCCCGGGGATGGCAGAGCCTGATGGGCTGCCATCTATGGGGTCGCACAGAGTCGGACACGACTGGAGCGACTTAGCAGCAGCAGCAGCATATTAGCTAGCCCCCATGCTCTATATGAATAAAACTGTGTCCCCAAGTCAGCTGACTAGAACTCACAATGCATTCTTTATCACAGACACAACACTATAAATAATGTCTTAGTTCCCAGGCTAACTAACAAAAATATATATTTATACTTTCAAATAGATCTAACTACTCATTTACAGGAAATACCGAAGACAGAGAAGTATGTCAAACCAAACCATAGGGATACTGTCAGCAAAAGTCCAGACTCTGGAGACAGACAGACAATTAATCTGGTGCCTTCAACAGATAAACTGCAAGAGGAAAAAATAAAGATGGAAGGGGTATCTATAGACTAAAAGATACTTAAAACATATATCAACCAATTGTAACATGTAAACCATTTTGGATCCTAATTCAAACAAAAACAAACCTTTAAAAATGTGATATGGAGGAAACAATTGAAAATTTGAACATTTTTTGGATATTCCTTTGATAATATTAAGGAATTAGTACTTTTAAGATACAGCGGTATTGTGGGTATGTTAAAAAAAAAAAAAAGAGTCCTTATCTTTTAGTTGTATATATTGAAATCTTTGCAGCTCAAATGATATCTAAATTTTCTTCAAAATATTGGGGCAGGGGGAAAGTATATATGGACATGGATGGAGCAGGCTTGATCATGGGGCAGATGGTTGTTGGGGCTGGGAAATGAGTATGAAGAGATTCATTATACTATTCTCTCTATTTTTGTGTGTTTTAAATTCTCCATAATAAATTTAAAATTTTTTAAATAAGTAGAACAAAGAAAATGTATAAGGTACCTAATTATTATCACTAACAACCCTACTATCCAAATTTTAAAATCTGGATACTTAGCCAAAAGAATACTTGAACAGACCCAGCCAAGAAATCACAAGGTATGTTTTCAAATTTTTATAGTAATTCAGTTCAGTTCAGTCGCTCAGTCGTGTCTGACTCTTTGAGACCCCAGGAACCTCAGCACACCAAGCCTCCCTGTCCATCACTAACTCCCTAAGTCCACCCAAACCCATGTCCATCAAGTCGGTGATGTCATCCAGCCATCTCATCCTCTGTCGTCCCCTTCTCCTCCTGCCCTCAATCTTTCCCAGCATCAGGGTCTTTTCCAATGAGTCAGCTCTTCGCATCAGGTGGCCAAAGTATTGGAGTTTCAGCTTCAACATCAGTCCTTCCAATGAACACCCAGGACTAATCTCCTTTAGGATAGACTGGTTGGATCTCCTTGCAGTCCAAGGGACTCTCAAGAGTCTTCTCCAACACCACAGTTCAAAAGCATCAATTCTTCGGCGCTCAGCTTTCCTTATAGTCCAACTCTCACATCCATACATGACCACTGGAAAAACCATAACCTTGACTAGACGGACCTTTCTTGACAAAGTGATGTCTCTGCTTTTTAATAGGCTGTCTAGGTTGGTCATAACTTTCCTTCCAAGGAGTAAGTGTCTTTTAATTTCATGGCTGCAGTCACCATCTGCAGTGATTTTGGAGCCCAGAAAAATAAAGTCAGCCACTGTTTCCACTGTTTCCCCATCTATCTTCCATGAAGTGATGGTACCAGATGCCATGATCTTAGTTTTCTGAATGTTGAGTTTTAAGCCAACTTTTTCACTCTTCTCTTTCACTTTCATCAAGAGGCTCTTTAGGTCTTCACTTTCTGCCATAAGGGTGGTGTCATCTGCATATATGAGGTATTGATATTTCTCCCGGCAATCTTGATTCCAGCTTGTGCTTCCTCTAGCCCAGTGTTTCTCATGATGTACTCTGCATGTAAGTTAAATAAGCAGGGTGACACTATACAGCCTTGACGTACGCCTTTTCCTATTTGGAACCAGTCTGTCGTTCCATGTCCAGTTCTAACTGTTGCTTCCTGACCTGCATACAGGTTTCTCATCATCTAAATTCTGAATGCTGAAGATAGAGGCAACTGATAAGGACAGAAGAAAGAAAAGGAAGAAGGTAGAGCTCCCTTTTCTTTGGCAGATGGTGTGCCATCAACACATCATCTTTGGTCACTCCTCCTACCTTTCATCAACTAACTTTTAAAATATTTGTCAAGCTCTTATCACATGTGAGGCACTGGGCTAGGCCCTTTAGGGAGATAAAGATGAGTGAAATATAGTACCATGCCCTTAAGAAGCTTACAACTGATTAAATAACCCTTCCCACCGATGTTCTCTGATCTGTAAAACATATCCCCCTAACTCCAATGGCCACATTTCAACCTTTCTGTCTTAGTCTATAAAGATTTTTACCCCAAAAGTACCTGGTTTTCTTCCTAAATCTCAATAAGAGATGGTGAGGTGATACAGTGATGTTTCTGGAATTTCAACCTTCTGATTCCAACCAGTCTGGGGTCTATAATACAAGCGTGCAGTCACCATCCTCCATTTGGGTGGGGGTCTTAGTTTCTGTAGAACAACTCAAAGATATGGGCTTTGGTAGTAGGGAGGATCCCCCAGGGTCCCGCTCAGTTTCAATCCCCCATTTTCTTTGATAATTCTCAAACTTGAAGGGTACAGATGGGGGACAAAAAGGGAACAATGTTTTGGATAGAGAGGTTAATCATAAACTTGGCAGAGAAACTCAGGTTTAGGGGAACTCGATTTCATCCTTGCCTCACCCCCGTAACTTCAGGAGCTGTGAGCACTCATATTCTATGTCAGTGAATGGTTCTTACTTTATGTCATAGAAAAGTCACTAATGGTATAATTAGTATCTTTCTAATATGACTGAATTTTAATAAACATGATTTAAATATAATCAGTTCAGTTCAGTCACTCAGTCATGTCCAACTCTTTGTGACCCATGAACTGCAGCACACCAGACTTCCCTGTTCATCACCAACCTCTGGAGCTTGTTCAAACTCATATCCATCAAGTAGATGATACCATAATAGACAAAGATAATTCCATATTCTGTATTGTAAACTGAATATGGGGGGGGGAAGCAGATTTAGTTAACTATGAAACATAATCATACCTGCATGGTCCTTCTTTTAGTTAATGTTACTTGAAAATTCTTCCACTCCCAGCGTTGCTCCACCACATGTGCAAAAACAACATGTCCATTTCCACAGGCTCCAGCAATCTGGGTGCCATCAATTGACCAAGCAATATTAAATATGCTACCAGTGTTGGGCTTTTCTAAAGCATATGACCACTGGGGAAGAAAGAACATAACAGAATCAATTTATTTTAAAATATTTTAAAGAAGTTTTAAATTGGGCATATGTTAACACAGTAAGATGATTTTTTAAAAGAACATGTCTTTATTCTAGAATTATTAAGGAATATTTTTCTGAATAAAATGATAGTGTACTGAGTGGAAGATACAGACATGATTTATTTTTCTAAGTACATAGTAGAATACATGATGTGATAAGAGTATAAAATCTCTCAAGAACTGTAGAACACTCATACCATTTTGATTTACATCATTTGATTCACTTTTAAGCAGTTAATACTCAATGGGTAAATATAAACATTCCATAGGGAAAAAAACAAAGACATCTTACTATTAATTCATAAGGATCTCTATAGTCCCTACACCTAAAATTTTTCTACAATATTTTAGCAATTGTCATATTGAAACTAAACACACAATGTGACTAAAGCATCTCTAATACATATCTTAAACCATGAAAGTACAAGTAAATAGATTTTTCCTTTTTTTTTAATTCACAGTGCAGTAAGTAAGACATTTTATAGAGTCTGTTTGAGAAAGCAATCTAGCAAAATCAATAAGCATCAACTGGATGAAAAACTCTTGTCCATGTCAGTGTGTGAATAAGATAGTGAGAAAAAAAACTTTTACAAAAATGATATTATATGCATTTTCTTTCATTCTTCAGATGAAAAATACACTTACTAAAAGGATGATTTGGCTAAATTTACTTATACTTTCTTACAGTTCTTCCAGTCTTACTATGATTTTAAAAATACACAAAGAACCAACCACCCAGAAAAATCTTACTAACTTAAATACAGAAATAATTACCTAAGAACTCATGATGCCTGATCCTAAGAGGAGAAAATGAAAAGAAAATTTAGATATTATCATCACCCTATATTACTCTGATTTCTTTCAGAGTCCACATGAACTATGATATTCAAGTTGTATTAAATTCTTACTAAAAAATAAGTAATTTCTTCCTCTTTGTGTACTCGAGTAAAAAAAAAATCATACAAGCACAAGCAAATCATCAGAGAAGGAGTCTTTAATAGTTACTAAATTTGAAGGGACAGGGTTATGTTTCATCCAATCAGTGAATTTAATCATTTTTATTGGTAAATCAAAAAGATTTACCAATTGTCCTTTTTTTAAAAATTGAGGTATAGTTGATCTACAACATTTTATTAGTTTCAGGTGTGCAACATAGAGATTCAAAATTTTTATAAGTTATATTCCATTTAAAATTTCTATAAAATACTGGCTGCATTCCCTTTGTCATTTGTGCTCTTAAAGAGATTCAAAGCTCTAAGTCTCTTTTCTTCTCCAAATAAGGCATGGAACACTGGATTCATATTTGCATTTCTAACCACGAGTCTCCCTGGATGTAATTTACTGATGCTAGCAGCAAGAATCCTGAAGATTATTCCTCTCACTTATGCTTATCTCTTTGACCTATCTCTTCTTTGAAGGTAGTGTTACTCAAAATGTGCTCAAGCCAGCTCCACCTATATCAACTGTCATCGTGTTAGAAATGCAAATTATATGCTCCATATCATCCTACTGAATTTGAGCTTTTAGGGGAGGAGGACCAAGAAACTTTGTGTTGTTGTTAGTCTATTCTTTAAAATATAGTTGATTTGCAATGTTGTGTTAATTTCTACTGTACAGCAAAGTGACTCAGTTATACATATATACTATATTTTTAATATTTGTTTTGATTATGGTTTATCATGGCATACTGAATATAGTTCTCTGTGCTATACAGCAGGACCTTGTTATTTATCCATTCTAAATGTAATAGTTTGCAGCTGTCAACTCCAAACTCCTGGTTCTTCCCTCTCCCCACTCCCCACCTTTGGCAACCACAAGCTGGTTCTCTATGTCTGTTGGTCTCCTTCTGTTTTGTAGATATGTTCATTTGTGCCGTGTTTTAGATTCCACATATAAATGATATCATACAGTACTTGTCTTTCCTTCCTGACTTACTTCACTTAGTATAATAATCTCTAGTTGCATCCATGTTTCTGCAAATGGCATTATTTTGTTCATTTTTATGGCTGAGTAGTATTCCACTGTATATATACATACATTGATATATATATATATATATACACACACACACACACACACATCTTCTTTATCCATTCATATGTTGATGGACATTAAGTTTGTTCAGGAAAATTTTAATGAGCACTTCAAGAATCTTAAGCATTGTAAAGTTAGGACACTGGTTCTGAACTCTGGTTGTATATTAGAATTATCTGGAAAGCTTTAAAAAAAAAACAAAAAAAAACCAAAAACCAGAAATGCAACCAACTAAACCTAGAATTTGGGGTGGAGCCTGGGTATGTTCTTAAAAGTTCTCTAGGTGATTTTAATGTAGAGACACTATTCTAAGAGAAAAGCAAAACTCGTGATTTCCTTTAAGACTATCTTTAGCCGTGGGCTCACTGTTAATACCATGACCGCTCATTTGCTAATGCTTGAGAAAATTACACGACCTTTGCTTTCTCCTCTAAACTAGCTTCTCTTTGTTATGTATGAATTTATTTTCTTACATTCATCAAGCTTTTTCTTTGAAACATCTTATTAGAATTTCAAATAAAGTATATTAGGAAGAGTAACATAAAGCAGTGGTTCTCAAACTTTAAAGTGTATTATTATAGAATTACCTAGAGCCCATGGGGTCGCAAAGAGTCACACACGACTGAGCAACTGAACCGAAGAGGGATTGTTAAAATAAATTGCTGAGCTCCACCCCAGTCTCTCTGATTTAGTAGATCTAGGGTGAGGCCAAAGTACTTGCATTCTAACAAGTTCACAGGTGGTGTTAAAGCTTCTGGTCCAGCAACCACACTTTGAGAATGGCTGGTGTAATGAACACCCGTTACTCAGCTTCCAACACTTATCAACTAATGTGTAATTCTTATCTCATGTGTACCACCATCATGGCCCAGATCTTTCTGAGCAATCCCCAATATCATTTATCATTTCATCATGAAGAACGTCAGTATATATTACTAAAAACATAGTTTTTTTTACTCCAACCTCAATATCATTATTAAACATAAAAACAATGAACAATAACTCCTTAATATTATCAAAGTACCTAGTCACTGTTCAAATTTTTCCAGTTGTCCTTTTTTGTCTTCAGTTTGGTGGAATTAAGATGCAAATAAAGTACAATCATTTTGATTGGTTGAGAAGTCTGTTAGACTTCTTTTGATCTATGTTCCCCTTACACATGTTCTTTCCCCTTGCAATTTTCTGTGGTTGAAGAAACTGGGTCATGTCCTGTAGATTCCCACAGGCTGGAATTTACCATCTGCATTCTTGTGGGGTTAACATGTTACTCTGTCCTCTTTATTTCCTGTTAATTGATAGTTAGATCTAGAGTCTCGATCAGATTCAAGTTTGATATTTTGGCAAGAAAACTTCATAAGTGACGTTGTGTACTTCCAGTAGGAAGCATTTAACATCCGAATGTCTTTTTATGTTATTTGGAAATGATGATCATTGCCTAGGTGAACTAATTCACGTGCAATTGCAAAATGGCAATATTACAATCCTTCTTGGGATTCCCTGGTAATTACAATCTTTCTTTCTTCACTTACTAACTGTAATAGTTCTACAAAAAGAAACACCTCCTCAACTATTTGGTTACCTTGGTAAATAGTACATATATCAAAGTGCAGAATAAATTCTTGACTGTTTCCCATTAATTATTAGTTTTCAAAAATACAAATTTGAATAGTGACTGGATAATTAATAATATTAAAAAATTACTGTTAATTGTTTTTAGGCTTAACAATGGTATTGAGGTAGGTTAAAAAGTCCTTGTGTTACGACTTTTAGTCTAACTTTCAGTTAGACTGAAAAATTTAGTGATGAAATGATATGTCAAGGATTTGCTCAAAAATGAGCCACAAGGAAGCAGGTGATGGTATGGTGAGGCAAGAATCTACCATTAGGTAATAATTGTTGGGTAATCGATAAGTAGAGATTTATTACACTAGGTGGTTCCCCTGTAACCTCCAAATGTAACCAAGAAATCTGACTGCTTGGTATCATGAACTCATTAATTTTAACATATTTGATGTGTTTCAATCAATATAACGCTCCAATTAGCTCAATATTAGCCAGTGGGATCCTCTTTCAGTTAGTCTTTAGACTTTTTGACAAAATCCTATAGTCTTTGATCACCTTCCTTACTTCATACAATGACAAAATATTCCAGACTCATTTTTATATTTCCTGCCCCACACCTGGCATCCATCTTTTCTTCAGTGAGTCATGGTTCACTTCATGGAAATGTGGAAAATGGTACTGAAAAAAACCCCCACAAATGCTAAGGGTGTCCACTGTTACTGAGTTGATCATTAAAGTCTTTTCTAGGCCTTTAAAACAGACAGCACTAGGACATTTTTTCAATAATTCAAAGCAAAACTTCCAATTCAAGTCCAGGAAATTAATGCAGGATTTTTGTTTACCCTCTCCAATCTTACCTCCGTATCTCCTTTCACCTGGCCAAAAATCCCAGTTAAGAGCATCAATGTAAGTAAATACCCAGGATAACAATATCAATACCACAAAGCAAATAGTTACAAATCAGCTTTAAAATTTCTTTTTTCATTCTTTTGCCCTTAAATTTCCATTAAAAAAAGACACTTTATTGAGATATATTTCACTTACTATGAAATTCACCCTTTTAAAGTATACAATTCAGTAGTTTTTTAGTGTAGTCACAGTTGTAACCATTACCACTACTAACTTCAGAACATGTTTATCACCATAAAAAGAAACCCATACCCATTAGCAGACTCTCTCATTCCCCACTCCCCACCTCCAAGCTCCTGGCAACCACTAATCAACTTTAATTTTCTATTCTGGCCATTTCATGTAAATAATACACTAAGTGACCTTTTGTGATTGGCTTATTTCTCTTAACATAATATTTTTAATGTTCATCCATGTTGTAGCATGTATCAGTATTTCATTACTTCTTATTGCCAAGTAATATTGTATTGTATTGTATGGATATATCATATTTTGTTTCTCCATTCATAATTTGAGAGGCATTTGAGTTTTTCAGCTTCATTTACTATTATGAATAATGATCCTATGAATATTTATATATAGGTTACTGTGTGAATATGTTTTCATTTCTCTTGGGCACATAACTAGGAATGGAATTGCAGTGTCTATGGTAACTCTATGTTTAACATTTTAAGGAACTGCCAAAATGTTTTCCAATGAGGTAGGATAATTTTCTGTTATGTCTCTACTGTAAGCACAAGGAACAGAAAATCACATCATTTAAAGCCACTTGAACTACCTCCTCTCTAGGTAGGTATACAAATGACTGAGTACACAATTAGCCTCACTTTTTTTTTTCACTTACTTTGGTTTTAGCAATTGCTTTCTAAAAATTTAACTTTGTTTTATAATTATGCAACATATTTACATGGTTTCAAAGTTCAATTTACCAAAAAATATATATAAAACAATGTATAATCAAGGAAGTCCAACTTCTATCCCTTTCCTCTCTCCCATTCTCTCCTCAATATAGACAACTATTTTATGTTTTATCCTTATGTTTTCCTTCATAAGTGTGCATGTGCAGAGTTATATGTGTGTGTGTGCATGCATGCACATGCACCAGCATTTATCTATGAAAGGGGTAGAAATGGTGGTACAAATATGTCCAATATTAAGACATGATTTATTGACTATGCCTAAGCCTTTGACTGTGTGGATCACAATAAACTGGAAAATTCTGAAAGAGATGGGAATACCAGACCACCTGACCTGCCTCTTGAGAAACCTGTATGCAGGTCAGGAAGCAACAGTTAGAACTGGACATGGAACAACAGACTGGTTCCAAATAGGAGAAGGAGTACATCAAGGCTGTATATTGTCACCCTGCTTATTTAACTTACATGCAGAGTACATCATGAGAAATGCTGGCCTGGAAGAAGCACAAGCGGGAATCAAGATTTCCAGGAGAAATATCAACAACCTCAGATATGCAGATGACACCACCCTTACGGCAGAAAGTGAAGAGGAACTAAAAAGCCTCTTGATGAAAGTGAGAGAGGAGAGTGAAAAAGTTGGCTTAAAGCTCAACATTCAGAAAACTAAGATCATGGCATCTGGTCCCATCACTCCATGGGAAATGGATGGGAAACAGTGTCAGACTTTATTTTGGGGGGCTCCAAAATCACTGCAGATGGTGATTGCAGCCATGAAATTAAAAGACACTTACTCCTTGGGAGGAAAGTTATGCCCAAACTAGATAGCATATTAAAAAGCAGAGACATTATATTAAAAAGCAGAGACGTTACTTTGCCAACAAAGGTCTGTCTAGTCAAGGCTATGGTTTTTCCAGTAATCATGTATGGATGTGAGAGTTGGACTATAAAGAAAGCTGAGCGCCGAAGAACTGATGCTTTTGAACTGTGGTGTTGGAAAAGACACTTGAGAGTCCCTTGGACTGCAAGGAGATCCAACCAGTCCTTCCTTAAGAAGATCAGTCCTGGGTGTTCATTGGAAGGACTGATGTTGAAGCTGAAACTCCAATACTTTGGCCACCTGATGCAAAGAGCTGACTCATTTGAAAAGACCCTGGAGCTGGGAAGGATTGGGGGAAAGAGGAGAAGGGGATGACAGAGGATGAGATAGCTGGATGGCATCACCAACTCGATGGACATGAGTTTGGGTAAACTCCGGGAGTTGGTGATGGACAGGGAGGCCTGGCGTGCTGAGATTCATGGGGTCGCAAAGAGTCAGACACAACTGAGCGACAGAACTAAACTGAACTGATTGTAGTATAATATATGGATATACACATTCTTTTATAGCTACTGATAGTATGATCAATATGTTTTTATGTACTCTGTATATGCATACATGTGATTTTGGATTGTTAATCTGAAGCTAATTCCCCTATAAACTCCTTAAAACACTAATGGGAATAATATTCCTTTGAGTTCTTGCATGTTTATACCAGTATGCTTATGGACCTTTATACTTAAGTCAGAATAGCTGTAGTATCCTATGTTAACCATGCACAGTGACACTATTTAAGCCCGATGGCATTCTGAGTTTCCTCCATTTATGAGTGATTTGTTCTTTTCCTTGTATGCCACAGGACTTTTTTCCTTCTTTAAAGTCCTATAGTTTTATTAGCGTATATCTGGGTGTTGGCCATCTGGGTCAATTGTCCTGGGTATATCTGGCATGCCTTTTCAGTATCAAATTCAAATCTCTTATGTTTGAGAAAATCTTTCTTGAATAGTGGCTTTTAGTATTTTTCTGTTCATTGCTTTGGGCTTCTCCTTTAAAGATGCTTATTATATAAATAGGCATATTTATATAATTTATATTTGATATAAATTACATCAAACTTCATCTATCTTCTGTATCTATCACTTCCTATCAAACTTTATATCTCTTTTGCAATTTCCTTGCTTCCATTTCACATTCTATTTATCTTAAGGTACCATCCACCTTGTTCATTTGCTCTTATATTCCTTCTAGTTTGGTCTTCACTGCTGTAATAATTTTTTCTTTTTAAAATAACTCCCTCCTAAGTTCTGTCACCTCTCCTTAAAAATCTCCCATTTTCCCATCACCTCATTTCTTACTTTTCCTAGTTCAGGTTTACATGATTATTTCATAGCTTTTGTCATGTTTTTAATATCCTTCAACTTCTTTTGAATTAATTGGTTGCAGTGCTTGTCTGTTGATGGCATGCTTTTGTTGTCTTTGGTAATGTTATGATTTGACCGTGGCCCTGATCTGCTCATTTTCAAGTGAAAAGGGTTTTCCTGTACACTCATGGGAGGGAGGAATATCCCAGCAGGATAGCTCTAGAGCTCTCTCTTCTGTTGTTTTCTTGCGGTGATTAAAAAAAAAAGCCTTCAGTTTTTGAGATGAGCATTCTCTGCTTCTTCCCCAATTTTATTTGGATCCATTCTCATGTTTGCTCAATTGTCTCTGTTGTAATCAAACTGAATTTTAATCTGAGCAATTTCTATAGTGCAGGGCTTTGTACCAAGAGGAAGTTTGACTTGTTAGTTTCAAGTACATTAGACCCAGACATCTCCAGCACTGCCAGATCCTGTCATGATCCCCTAACACTTAGAATTGGATTCTACGGAAATGTCTTTCCAGTTTCAGCTGCTGTTCTCAGATTGGCCTGTTTCACTTACAGGCCTTTGTTGGTGATTTGGGAATTCTTCTTTTTTTATGATCTTAGAAGCCTGGCTACCTTTCCTCTGCTTCCCCCCACACAGATGCTGATACCACATTTACCTATCAGTGATACTTTTGGAAAATCACTTGACCATACTGGTGAGGTTTTCTATTCTTTTCAGAATTTCAAGCAATAAATTGCAGCTAACATGGTTTTCTTAGAATACAGAATATGAAAACATAAACATAAATTACTATTGACTTGGCTAAGTGAAAACAATTTATAAAAAAATAACAGTATGAATGAGTAAAAGACAGAAGAAAAATAACAGAAATAGTAGTTATTGTAAAAGAAGTTTATGGAATACAAATGTGATCTGCATTCACAATAACTCACCCAAGTAAAACACCAATGTTATTTTGACCTGTCTATGAAGAAGCACTATGTCACTGAACAAGAACACACAGTCAGCTGCTGTCATGCTTTTGAGATTTAGCAATAAACAAGCTTACTTTGTTTTCTTGCACTTTACTTTCTTGCTCATTGTAGATGTTGTATTTTTCAAAAATTAAAGGTGTGTGGCAACCTTGTGTTCAGCAAGTCTATCAAGCAACAGTTTTCCAATAACGTTTGCCCACCTCATGACTCTGTGTCACATTTTGGTGTTTCTAGCAATATTTCAAACTTTTAATTATTATGGTATTTGTTACGTTCATCTATGACCAGTGATTTTTTTATGCTACCATTGTAACTGCGGATGTGGTGGAAATAGCAAGAGAACTAGAATTATAACTGGAGCCTGAAGATGTGGCTAAATTACTACAATCTCATAATAAAAGTTTAATGGATGAGCAAAGAAAGTGGTTTTTTGAGATGGAATCTACTCCTAGGGAAGATGCTGTGAAGATTATAGAAATGACAATAAAGGGTTTAGAATATAATATGAACTTGTTTAATGAGGCAGTGGCAGGGTTTAACAGGATTCACTCCAGTTTTGGAAGAAGTTCTACTGTATGTAAAATGCTATCAAACAGCACTGCATGCTACAAATTGTGATGGAAGAGTCAATTAATTCTTACTTTTCAAAACTGCAACAGCCACCCCAGCCTTCAGCAACCACCACCCTCATTAATCAGCAGGCATCAACATCGAGGCAAGACCCTCCACCAGCAAAAAGATTATGACCACTGAAGGCTCAGATGATTGTTAGCAATTTTTTTAACCAACCAATTATTATTTAACCAATTATTTTTAATTAAGATATGCACATTTTTTAAAAAACATAATGCTCTTACACACTTAATAGACTATAGTATAGTGTAAACATAAACTTTTATATGTACTGGGAAACCAAAAAGTTCATGTGACTCCTTTTATTGTGATATTTGCTTTATTATGATGGTCTAGAACCAAACTTGAAATATCTCTAGCAATATCTCTGAAGCAAGCCTGTATTTTTTGTCTAAATGCAGTCTTGAAAAGTTGTGAGGCTGGCCAGTTTAGTTTTGTCTTGGGCAAATATCACTGGCACCTCCCAAATATCCAGGACCTTGACAGTGTTCTATGGCTAGACCAAAATTCTCCCCATTAAAACCCATCTTCCCGGTAATAGTATCCATATTCCTCTCTTTTCACACTCTCATCCAAAATCTACTCTCAGCTAGCCAAATTACTCAGAAAAGATCCTGATAATAATAAGTTCAGTGTATTACTTCCATGAAACTATTTCAAGAAGTAACAAATTGTTAAAGCAAACCAATAAAGCTAATATGAGAAAGTTTGTCATCAATAAAGAGGGGGTGAAAACCTTTCCCAAACACCACCCACATAACTCACTGCTAAGAATGGCCTTGTACCGCAGTTACAAAGGTGGTTTTCTAGTACTGCCGTAACAAATTACCATGAACGCCAAGGCTTAAAACAACACAACTTTATTATCTTACAGGTCTATAGGTCATAAATCCCACACGGATTTCACTAAACTAAAATAAAAGAGGTGTTGGCAAGGCTGCATTCCTTTTTGGAGGCTTTGGGGGAGGATCCATTTCCTTGATCATTTAGGATGTTAGCAGAATTCAATTTCTTACAGTTAGTTGTAGGACTGGACTCCCCATTCCCATAGTGAAGGTTCTAGAGGCCACCTGCATTCCTTGCCTGTGGTCCCCTTCTTCCTTCTTTAAAGCCAGCAACTGAGATTGAGTTGCTCTCATTTTGAATGTCTCTTCCTCCTTGAAACACTAACCCAACTAGGAAAGATTTTCAGCTTTAAAATATTATATGATTAGTTTGGGTCAACCTAAATAATCCAGGATGGTGTTACAGCTAAAGGTCCCTTATTTATATCTGAAAAGTCCCTTTTGCCATTTAAGGTAACATTCCGAGGTTCTCGGGATTAGGGCATGGGCATTTTGGGGAACCTCATTATCTGGTCTACCACAAAATTATAGCAGTCAATTTGGGGATTTTAAAAGCTTGTTCATTTTTTTTCCTAAAGGTTCAAATATAAGCATAAACACATGAAACAATATTTTTACCACTTTTAAAAAGTAGTCTGTGGTCTGTGGTTTTGACTTTCAAAAGGCTTATTCACAACTAGAAACTAAACTAATTAGATGCTGTTGTCACCAAGTGATAGTAGACTCTTGGTATTATTCATGCAGTACTGAAGGATTAAGGATATACAAATATATAAAACATTTTAAAAATTTTGAACAAGTTGCTTTCAGAAAGAAAAAATTATCAAAATGAGTTTATAACATTAAGCAAAATATGCATTTAATATCCTACCATGTAAACTATACAAAAAGCATTGAAATTGTATTAAGAAAAAGAAAGCTATCATTTTCCAGTAGTATTAAAAATTAGACTAAGAGACAGAGTCTTCCTTGGAGAAAATAAAGATAATCTCAGACTACTGGGGGGAGGGGGTGGGGAAAGTCCTCAAGGAGCAATTTTAATTGTCAAATCCATAGCCCCTAACAGATGATAGTGTAAATAATTAGATATGGACTAGTGGGCTAAAAAAAAATCTACAGAATTATTTAAAAGAAGGAAGAGTAAGTAAAAAAGGAAAGGTAATTTCACTGAAGGCAATGAAATAAAAGGAAATAACATATTTCTTTAATCAAAATATACATGATTGGTATCTCTGGCAATGACTAATCAGAATGTGTGAACATGGATGCTTGATTTATGAAGTATTTACAAGTAAAAGAAAATATGAGAGAGATTTTAGAAGAGGAAACTACCAATTCTACCCAAATGGAGGGTGGAGGAACAATGACGCACTGCATATAAGGAGTCAGAGCTTGAAAGATCTAGGTGTAACAGGAGCTTTTGCGTGATTTTAACATATGGGCATCTAGAGAACATTTGTCAAACAGAAGTTCTGTGATACTAGAAATAGAGAATTATATTTAGATTTTAAGTACCAAAATCAGAAAAAAGTTAATTTATATTTGTGCTTTTTGGTGAAAAATAACAACAACAACACACGATTTATTGGTCATTTTAAAATAGGGTTTTTTCAAATGTTTTAAAGTTACTCCACCAGAGAGGAAGTTTAACCAATTTAGCTTCATCCAAAATAAGTAGAGACATATCTAAAAATTCATCATTATTCTATTCTTTATTCATTCTCCTACAGTTATAACCTTTGCCATTAAATAACTAGTTATTTTATTATCTGTTTACATATCAGTACTCTCAGAAAAAGTGAGCTACTCCTAGAGGACTGAGCTGCTCAGTGGCTCAGCCATGTCCGACTCTTTGCGACTCCATGGACTGCAGCCCACCAGGCTCTTCTGTCCATGGGGATTCTCTGGGCAATATAACTGGAGTGGGTTGCCATGGCCTTCTCCAGAGGATCTTCCCAATCAGGGATCGAATCCAGGTCTTCCGCATTGCAGGTGGATTCTTTACCATTTAACAGGTATGGGTATTACTATTTGAAGAATCAAGAGTATCACATAGAACTCACACACGCAAATATCTGCTGAATGGATGAATGAATGAACGTGCCTATGTCCTTAAGCAAGCCTTCCTTCCCAGAGGTTAAACCATGACTTCAACCAAATATGACTTTTAAAATGAAAAAAAAAAATCAAAGGAACAAATTAAAAGCCAAAGATTTACAAATTTTAAACTAGCTTTCTCAAAAACATCAACCAACCTGACTAACTGGGTCAATTCTAGCAAAACTAGTCAAAATGCTGCAATGTAAACCATTAACTGAGTTACATCAATTGAGTGAATGTAAGTCATTAAAAACGAAAAGATTTTGTCTGTACAATAATGCATTAAAATGCAACATTTATGGAACATCTCCTACATGTTAATTGATTCATAAACGATTTAAAGTAAATTCTGTAATAGAATTCTGATTTTGTATTGCTTACCAAATTTCTCAATTCTGGACAACAGAATGTAAAGGCAGCTCAGTTCCCTTGATGGTTTATACTTTATGGTTTCTAGCAAGGTTGATTTTATAGCAAATCTGAAAATGTAACTCTAATTTTCATTATAAAAGCAGAAATTCATTATGTAAAAAGAAAAACTCTCAGAGGATTAAAACTGAAAAATTTTGGCAAATATGGCTAAGGAGGCTTTGAAACACAAATGGCAACCTCCTGGGTTGGCTGTCTCCCTCCCCCATTTTCTAGGATCTAGCCCTCTCCAGGGATCCCCATGGTTACTGCTGGACTCTTGACGGCCATTTTTATATGGCATACTCCAACCTGCCTAGACATATCTGATTAGACCAGGCTGGGCCAGTGACTCCTTCTCTAAAGGTGTTTAAAACTAGGACTAAGCTTCTTATTTCAGTCTGGCTGCTCTCTTGAATAGAGATGGACACTTGAGAACTGTTAACACTGGTTACCTTCAAGCAGGTAAACCAGGGAGGGCTGGGGGAGGGGTCGGTTTGCTGAGAAAGGACAAAGAAGGATAAGCAGAGAGAAGCAGAAGTAAAAAAGCACAAAGGGACCATGTTCTGTGTTTTCTTAGCACTCCAGTTTCCTGAGGTCTGGCTTCTGTAAGATAACTCTGTAACCTTAGAGCAAATTGCTCTTTTTGATCAATGGTTTCTGCTACTTGCATCCAACTATAACAAAATACATGATAAATAGTCTGAAGTTATAGGATCAGCCACACTTCACTAGCACTGCCTGAGTTCTTCCCACTTCTGGCACATTATGTACAGCACTACCTCCTCTTATGCCTGAGTACTAAGTCACTATAGTTGTGTCCGACTCTTTGAGACCACATGAACTGTAGCCCGCCAGGCTCCTCTGTCCATGGGATTCTCCAGGCAAGAGTACTGGAGTGGGTTGCCCTGCCCTCCTCCAGGGGATCTTCCAGACCCAGGGATCAAACCCACGTCTCCTGCACTGGCAGGCAAGTTCTTTACCATTAGTGACACCTGGGAAGCCCACCTCCTCTTATACAAACCTTATATTAAAAAATAAAGATGCACCACACTAATACTGCTCATAAGAGGAAGCAAGCAGTATGTCTGGTGCCCACGGGAAAGGTATCATAGAACTGTGGAGCTGAAAGGAGAGAGATGATCACTTAGCCCAGCTCATCTATTTTATAGATGAAGAACCTGAAAGTCCAAAAAAAGCCTTTAATTTTGTAATTTGTAAATTCACCACTGGAGTCTAGACTCCAGGGCTCTACAAACATATCAATACTATTATTTCTACATTAAAATAAAAAATAAGAAATTACACTAAACAGCACAAGGCAGAGAATAATTGAGAATCTGTCTTTAAAGCATTGCCCTATCAAAAGATATTATGTACCTTTGAGGGAAGATACCTTTTTTTTTTCTCCTGTACTCTGTCAAACTGCTCAGGCATGGGGGTTATTTCCCAATAGGGAAATAAGAGTTATTTAAACTAAAAAACATGACTTAACTATAACAACTTTTAAAAGTACCTCTGAAATGTCAAACTCACTCTTCTCTTTACTACTTCTATATAAATATACTGGACTTCCCTGGTGGCTCAGACAGTAAAGATTGTGCCCACAGTGCGGAAGACTTGGGTTTGATTCCTGGGTTGGGAAGATCCCCTGGAGGAGGGCATGGCAACTCACTCCAGTATTCTTGCCTGGTGAATCCCCATGGATAGAGGAGCCTGGCCAGCTACAGTCCATGGGGTTGCAAAGAGTCAGACACGAAAAAGGATCCTCAAAAGCACATTTCTTTAGCCAAGCTGGATTAATTGAATTTGTAAAATTATGTGTTCACAAATTAAATTTAGGCGTGAAAGAAAACAGATGCAAAGTTTCTTATTTTTCTTTATGGCACACTAATAATTTTTAAGATCAATGTTCTAATATACCAGGAATTAGCAAATTGCATGTCAAATTACATGTGTTGACATACATAATTGACAATGAAAAGTTATATACTTTTCAGTAAGCCCAGTTACTGAAGATGATGAATCATAACAATTATATTAATTGAATGGAAGAATGAATGAATGGAGGGAAGTCTTATTATTATAATGACTAACTGATATTCAAGAAAAGAGCAAATGAAAAAGTTCTCTCTTACACAAGCAATAGCACCACCTACTGATAAATAAAAGCAACAACATCAGTTAATTTAAAACATGGTCAAAAGAACTTTATATGTTCAGCTCTTTTCCCTTGAATTCTCTTCCACTTAACGTAGTATAATGCAATTCATTAATATATCCTGTGTACTTATTTATAATTTATAATGCATGTTAAGTCGCTTTAGTCGACTATTTGAGACCCCATGGACTGTAGCCCACCAGGCTCCTCTGTCCATGGAATTTTCCAGGCAAGGATACTAGAGTGGGTTGCCATCTCCTCCTCCAGGGGATCTTCCCGAACCAGGGATGGAACCCGGGACTTCTGCATTGGCAGACAGGTCACCACTAAGTGCCACCTGGGAATAACTTATAATAACTAAAGTTTTTATCTTATATCTTTGAATCATGCATTTTTAAAAATTAATAGTAAAAATAAAATTTATTATGGAATATAGCGGGAAATTACAGTTTGTGCCTGATATTCCCTGACCGCTTCTAAAATAACGCCATCTCTCTTTAGTAGCTTTATTTTTTATAACATTTATTACATAATATGTATTTATCTTGTTTGTTTTTTATAGTCTTGTCTGCTGGAGTAAAAACTCTTTAACACCAAGGGCAAGTGCCTGGCACATAACAGATAACAAATATTTGCAAAGGAAT
Source organism: Okapia johnstoni (assembly GCA_024291935.2). Taxonomy (NCBI): domain Eukaryota; kingdom Metazoa; phylum Chordata; class Mammalia; order Artiodactyla; family Giraffidae; genus Okapia; species Okapia johnstoni. The sequence goes on along the minus strand of CM044323.1, from coordinate 34,252,974 downwards.
TAATGAATATGAAAATTTTGTTGTTGTTCAGTTGATCCCATAGACTGCAGCACACCAGGCTTCCCCGTCCTTCACCATCTCCTAGAGCTTGCTCAAACTCATGTCCATTGAGTTGGTGATGCTATCCAACCATCTCATCTCTGTAGTTCCCTTTTCCTCCTACCTTCAATCTTTCCCAGCATCAAGGTCTTTTCTAATGAGTTGACTCTTCACATCAGGTGGCCAAGTATTGGAACTTTTCAGCTTCAGCATCAGTCCTTCCAATGAATATTCAGGACTAATTTCCTTTAGGATTGACTGGTTTCATCTCCTTGCAGTCCAAGGGACTCTCAAGAGTCCCAACAACACAGTTCAAAAGCATCAATTCTTTGGTGTTCAGCTTTCTTTATGATCCAATTCTCACATCCATATATGACTACTGGAAAAAAACATAGCTTTGACTATACAGTGGCTTCCCTGATAGCTCAGTTGGTAAGGAATCTGCCTGCAATGCAGGAGACCCCGGGGTTGATTCCTGGGTTGGGAAGATCCGCTGGAGAAGGGATAGGCTACCCACTCCAGTATTCTTGGGCTTCCTGTGGCTCAGCAGGTAAAGAATCCGCCTGCAACGTAGGAGACCTGAGTTCAATCCCTGTGCTGGGAAAATCCCCTGGAGAAGGGAAAGGCTACCCACTCCAGTATTCTGGCCTGGAGAATACCATGGACTGTACAGTCCATGGGGTCGCAGAGTCAGACACAACTGAGTGACTTTCACTTTCACATTGACTATATAGACCTTTGTAAGCAAAGTAATGTGTCTGCTTTTTAATACACTGTCTAGGTTTGTCATAGTTTTTCTTTCAAGCAGCAAGCATCTTTTAATTTCATGACTTCAGTCACCATCTGCAGTGATTTTGGAGCCCAAGAAAATAAAGTCTGTCACTGTTTCGATTGTTTCCCCATCTATATGCCACGAAGTGATGGGACCAGATGCCACGATCTTCGTTTTTTGAATGTCAAGTTTTAAGCCAGCTTTTTCCCTCTCCTCTTTCACCTTCATCAAGAGGCTCTTTAGCTCCTCTTTGCTTTCAGCCATAATGAAAATAAATGAACAAATAAATATGAAATGTATTTTTAAATTTCCTTGAAAGTATAATAGCTGCGTCAAAGACTTCGAGGATCTTGATAGACTCTGCCAAATTATACTTGAGAAAAGTTGTAGGGACAGAGGCCCATTTCCCCCATTTTCTGACGAATAGGAAATAGCATTACATTGTAATGTTTATGTGCATGATACCCATTACTGAAGAAACTGAATATACTTGGGATTTATGGGAGCATTTAGAATGCACTTCTTTTATTCTTTGCTCATTTTTTTTTCAGTTAAAAATTTTTATTTGGTTCTTTTTTTTGTAATTTCTGTAAGACCTGATTTAAAGTCTTTGTCTAATAAGTCCAACAATGGGCTTCTAGAGGGACAGTTTCTATTTCTTTTTTTCCAATGGAAGGGTCATATTTTGTGTACTTTGCATTTTTTTGTTAAAAAGTGGACCTTTTTGAATATTAAAATGTGGTAAACTCTGGAAATCAAATTCTTCCTCCCTCTCCAGGGCTTGCTGCTGCTGCTTTTTGAGGACAGTAGTCATCTGTTCATTTAGTGATTTTTCCAAATTATCTTTGCAAAGATTGTCTTCCCTTCATGTATAGGCACTGAAGTCTCCATTCTGTTATCTCAGTGATCAGCCAGTGACCTGACAAAACCAAAGAGAAAGAAAAAAATACTCTCCTACTCTTTCCCAATCGGCTCTGAGCTGGGGCACTCCTTCATCACTTAGCCAGGTCACCTATAATTCTGCTTTAGCCTTCACCTCCTGCCTGTGCAGAGCTCAAAAGTCTGCCAATGACACACCTCTAAAGTCCTGTGTGTCTAGCCATGAGCATGTGTGTTGCACGCTGAAATCTCAGTGTACGTGACAGCTCTCCAATGCCCTTATTTTTCCATTTATCTTCTGTCTCAGCCTCTTCCTTTCCAGGTTTTTTGGTCTATCTGCTGCTTGCCCCATTCACCAACCCTTGTTCCAAGTGGCTGTGCATAGAATGCCTTCACACGCTTTCAGCAGATACCACGTGGGTAGCCTCTCCAGCTCTGACAGATTTCCAAGGAAGGCAAAACAAAGACAAGCCTTTATGCTGGTCTCTCAGGGGAACCACCAAAAGGGTCAAAAAGTACAACTATAGTTTTTTAAGGACATGGTGCTCCTTGGAAGGAAAGCTAAGACAAACCTAGACAGCATATTATAAAGCAAAGACATCACCTTGCCAACAAAATTCAGTATAGTCAAAGCTATGGGTTTTCCAGCAGTTATGTATGAATGTGAGAGTTGGACCATAAAGAAGGCTGAGCACTGAACAATTGATGTTTTCAAATTGTGGAGCTGGAGAAGACTCTTGAGAGAGTCTTGGACTGCAAGGAGATCAAACCATTCAATTCTAAAGGAAATCAGTCCTGAATATTCATTGCAAGGACTGATGCTAAAGCTGAAGCTCTAATACTTTGGCCAGCTGACGGGAAGAGCCAACGCATTGGAAAAGACCCTATGCTGGGAAAGACTGAACGCAAAAGGAGACAGGGCACCAGAGGATGAGATGGTTAGGTAGCATCACCAACTGAATGGACATGAGTATGAGCAAACTGCAGGAGACAGTGAAGGTCAGGGAAGCCTGGTGTACTGCAGTACACAGGGTCACAAAGAGTTGGACACAACTTAGCAACTGAACAACAACAACAAACCATACTGACACCAACAAGCTATAATAGAACATAGGCTTCTGTCCCCAAGGCCACTGCCAAGCTAGGAATGGCAGACGGTAGGCAGGTAAACAAAAAAATGCCACAGTGCTTTCTTACCAAAATTTAGCATCCTTGTTCTTTTTTTCATTAAGCATTACTCCTGGTTGCTATAAGTTTTGGATTAGATTCCAGAGAGATGTTGGTATACAATTTCATGTAAATGAGATCACAAAATAAAATCTGGTTTTCTTATGAAATAAATTACCATACATAGCTTTCCAGGTTATTAAACATAATCCCTCTTCCCCACTTTCAATGAATTGAGGGTATTCCATTTTGGGTATATAGAATAATAACCTAAATCAGACTCCCACTTGTGGACACAACTTATTTCTGTTTTTACTATTATGGTACTGTGATGAGATCGTTCTGCATACATCGTTGTGTACATGTTCAATGATCTCTTCAGATAAATTCTAGAAGTGAGAGGAAAAAAAGACTGAAGAAATGTGAACAGAGCCTTACTGACCTGATTTTGAAAAAAATTAAAGGTCTAAAAAAAAAATTTTTAATTGGGCCTCCAGCAGGGAAGGAAACAGAATGGGGCACAAAATTTGAAAAAATAATGGCCAAAATTTCCCCATTTGATGAAATCATAAATTTACATATTCAAGAAGTATAGAGAATCCCAAACATGACAAATACAAAGAAAGTCATACCCTATGAAACTGTTGGAAAGCAAAGACAAACTTAATATCTGCAAACCAGCCAGAAGTAAAGGCCATCTTACATTCAGGAGAGCAATGATACCAACAGTCACTTATTTCTCATCAAAAACAATACAGACCAAAAGAGAGTGGAGCAATATCTTTAAAGCACTGAAAGAAAGGATAAAAAACTCTGTCAGCCCAGAATTATAAATCTATTGAAGAGAAAAATAAAAACATTTTCAAAAAAACAAAAAGAAAATTCATCATCAGCAGTTATACACTATGTGCTGTGTTGTGTGTGTGCTTAGTCACTCAGTCGTGTCTGACTCTTTATGACCCCATGGACTGCACCCACCAGGATCCTCTGTCCATGGGGATTCTCCAGGCAAGAATACTGGAGTGGGTTGCCATGCCCTCCTCCAGGGATCTTCCCAACCTAAGGATCTAACCCAGGTCTCCTGCACCGTGGGTGGATTCTTTACCATATGAGCCACCAGGGAAGCCCTATACACTATGAGATAAGCCTAAAGGAAGATTTTTAGATTGAAGAAAAATTATATTGACTGGAAATTAGGATCTTCAGGAAGAAATGAAGAGCACCAGAAATGCTAAACATTTCTTTCCTCTTTCTCTTAATTTCTTTCAAATGAATGGCTTTTATTTTTTGTTGTTGTTAAATTTAAATTTATTTATTTGTCTATTTTTTTACTTTACAATATTGTATTGGTTTTGCCATACATTGACATGAATCCGCCATGGGTATAAAAAAATTATAAATTACTGTGATATGTGATACAACTATAGAGGAAAGGTGGGTAAATGGAACAACATGCATGCAAGGTTCTTATATTTTACATGAAATGGCATTATATTAACTCTAAGTAGTATATGAGACAAAACAAGCAACAAGTAATGCTTATTCTCTGGTCAAGGGGCTGGGGAGAGGGACTGCAATGCAAGACGGAACACTTTGGACATAACTACCCTTCTCCAAACACAATGCAAGAAGCCATGGCAGTGCGTGCTGTGGAGACAGTGGGATGGAGCCCTGTGGAACATTTCTGCTCTGCACTAAAGTGAGCAGAGGGAGCACCCTTCTCCCTCCTCACCAGGTACTGTACAGTCTGCGAGGTAGAGCCTCTCAGACAATTCCAGCCCTGTAATACCGAAGCAGAGGCCATCTCCAATGAGTACTGTGACAGATGTCCAGTGGGGTCCTGGTCTACCATCTCTGATTTACACTAATGACAGCAAAGAGGCAACATACAACTCCCTCTATGCACAAGCTGGGGTAGGATCTGGAGTGGAAGAAGTTAGAGACTGGTACGAAGCCCTTTCCTGTAGCTTAGATGGTAAAGAATCTGCCTGCAATGCAGGAGACCCAGCTTTGATCTTTGGGTTGAGAAGCTCCTCTGGAGAAGGGAATGGCAACCCACTCTGGTATTCTTGCCTGGAGAATCCCATGGACAGAGGAGTCTGGCAGGCTACAGTCCATGGGGTTGCAAAGAGTTGGACACGACTGAGCGACTAACACTACTATGAAGCCCTTGGAACACCATCAAGCAGCCTATACATGCAACTGACTTGAATCAACACAGTAAAACCATGACAACTAACTGTACTGTGGTACACCACCTACACTAAGGTTTCAAATTTGACTCTGGGTTGAAAACAAGTAGGGCAAACCAGAATAGTGCTGCAGTGACTCTGAAAATGAAAATTATATTTGAACCACAGTCTGTAAAAGTTTGCCAGGACGTGAGCTCTAAACAAATATAGGTTAACTTGCCTTCCTAAATAGAAGATGTAAATAGGAACCAGAGTTTCATATCAGCTTAGTGAGAGTCTTTTTTAAAAAATTCCAATCTTATGATGAAAGTTAGTGACAATATTAGATTTACTATATAACAACTGAGTAGCAGTGATGTACCTAGACAAAAATACAAAAATTTCTGCTTTTTCAAATATTTCTTTCATCAGTACGGTTACATACATACATGCTAAGGAATACATTCAAACCAAAACCTATTATTTGAGCATTTGATCTTTTCTCTCCCCACTACAAATATTTCTTGGAAAACATTAAAAGAAATGTTTACAAAAATCACAATTTTATTGGCTTATTATTTCACAGATAACCTGAAAGTTTACATCAACATCACACTTTAAAGCTTATATTATAAAATTATTATCTAATTTCTGTCAAGAAAACCTAGAAAGAATTTTTAAGAAAACGCTGATTAAGAAAACTGCACTCAACTAAAAATTTGTGAAAGGCTCTCAAAACAGAGCTCTCTAAATAGAAATAATAAATTTGTAGCAAATGCTAGGATACATATCCTTTCTCAGATTTTTATAATCTCTAACACTGACATTCTTCCACAGAACTGGCCCTGGATAAATGATTACTACTATTAATTATACAACTTTAAGTTGCAGATTGGGGTTCCCTGATAGCTCAGTTGGTAAAGAATCCGCCTGCAATGCAGGAGACCCCGGTTCAATTCCTAGGTTGGGAAGATCCCCTGGAGAAGGGATAGGCTACCCATTCCAGTATTCTTGGGCTTCCCTTGTGGCTCAGCAGGTAAAGAATCCGCCTGCAATGCAGGAGACCTGGGTTCAATCCCTGTATTGGGAAGATCCCCTGGAGAAGGGAAAGGCTAAACAGTCTCTTGATGAAAGTGAAAGAGGAGAGTGAAAAAGTTGGCTTCAAGCTCAACATTCAGAAAACTAAGACCATGGCATTCTGTCCCATCACTTCATGGCAAATAGATGGGGAAACAGTGGAAACAGTGACAGACTTTATTTTGGGGGGTTCCAAAATCACCACAGATGGTGACTGCGGCCATGAAATTAAAAGACGCTTACTACTTGGAAGAAAAGTCATGACCAACCTAGACAGCATATTAAAAAGCAGAGACATTACTTTGCCAACAAAGGTCCATCTAGTCAAGGATATGCTTTTTCCAGTAGTCATGTATGGATGTAAGAGTTGGACTATAAAGAAAGCTGAGCACCAAAGAATTCATGCTTTTGAACTGTGGTGTTGGAGAAGACTCTTGAGAGTCCCTTGGACTGCAAGGAGATCCAACCAGTCCATCCTAAAGGAAATCAGTCCTGAATATTCACTGGAAGGACTGATGCTGAAGCTGAAACTGCAATACTTTGGCCACCTGATGCAAAGAACTGACTCATCTGAAAAGACCCATGCTGAGAAAGATTGAAGGCAGGAAGAGAAGGGGACGACAGAGGATGAGAGGGTTGGATGGCATCACCGACTCAATGGACATGAGTTTGAGTAAACTCCGGGAGTTGGTGATGGACGGGAGGCCTGGAGTGCTGCAATCCACGAGGTCGCAAAGAGTCAGACATGACTGAGCTACTGAACTGAACTGAAGTTGCAGGATTATGAGGAAAAAAAAAAAAACAAGGAGTTACATTTAAGAGTGACATTCTAAGGCTGATGAGAATATGAACTTACTTCTTAAAAGAAACCTTAGTAAGGTTTTTTCAAGAGATAAATAATTATGTGATAAAAGTATTCAGCACCCACTGACTTAAATTTTAGGCTCTAACTTGACACCACTTACTTGGTAAGTGGAAAAGGTGAAGAATCTCAGTAAGTATTGCCCTTCTTACCTTTCACCACACAAACTTGCCTTGACCCCTCAAAGATATTAGTTCTCATTACTAGGAGAAGCCTGTACCTTCTTGTAAAATTTATTACAACTGTAATTAAATAACTGAGTGGGTAATTAATCATTTAATATCCATCTTATCAATAAGAAAGCAAACTCTAAAGGGACAATATTTGTTTGGCATTTTTTTAAAAAAATGTGCAGGAAGTACTTCTACAGGTAATTTAGTTTTGGGGTCTTTTGTTTGTTTTTTAATTTTATTTATTTATTGGCCACACAGTATGTGGGATCTTAATTCCCTGACCAGGGTTTGAACCTATGCCCCATGCATTGGAAGCATGGCATTTTAACCACTGGACCATCAGGGAAGTCCCCAGGTAATTTGCTTTTGACCCAAAATGCTTATAGCACTTATATCTTAGTGAATAGAATCATTTTCCAATAAAGATATATGTGTTCTATGTCTGTTACCTTAAAAATAATTTTCCATCTTTTATTATGTATACATACAAATTAAATAGCTTCAAAAATCAATGTTTTTTTTAAAAAGGAAAGAAAGCTGAATTACATGATTAGAGAATCCAATGAATTCTGTGAGCAAATTAAAATTAAAAATAAATCTAACTTTGTTTCCCTCTTCAAAAGTTATACAAAGCATATCTTTTATTTGAAAATTTTAGAAAATGCAATTTTCAAAAAAAATCACCTACTACTTCAAACTCCAGGAATAACCACTGTTAAAATATGTTATATCGAGAACTCTACTCAATACTCTGTAATGACTTGTATGGGAAAAGAAACTTGAAAAGAGTGGATATATGTATATGTATAATTGATTCACTTTGCTATACACCTGAAACTAAGACAACATTATAAAATTAACTATGCACATCTAGAGAACATCTGTCAAACAGAAGTAAAGTTCTGTGCTTCTAGAAATAGAGAATTATATTTAGATTTTTAGGTACCAAAATTAGAAAAAAGCAAATTCCTATTTATGCCTTTTGTGTTTATAAAGCTCTAAGAATTCTAATTTAACTGTCTTGTTTTACATTTGAGGAAAATAAGCCAGAGAAAAATTATGATTTTCTCATAGTTAGGAACATTATGGAATAGTCTCTCATATAATGCTGCTGCCTTGGGAGCACTTTGATGAAACAATTCATTCTCTAAGTACAACGGTAAATGCTGCTGAGCTGGATTGTTTGCCTCTGTTTTAAACAGAATTTGTATACAGGGCACACTCTTATGAGAGAAAAACCATACCTGCATTCAAATATGAAATCTTTGGTTTTAAAATGACCATTTAAAAAATTTACTATCAATTCCTTACCAAAAACATGCAACCAAAACTTTTGTATGAAGCACATTGACAATTTAAAAAAAAAAAATATCAAAACTGAACTCTCTATGTTGATTGGGCATAAATTTTAACACTTTACTATCTTTCACAAATATGCTTAAAATAAGTATTTTCAGAAAGACAGATAGTAGAGAATATACTCAGTCTTCAAATTGAACTTAAAGAGCTTAGATTGTCCCATAAATCTGGAATTGATTGAACCAATATATTAAGAAGACAAATCAGAAAGATGCAGTCACATGCATCACTGAAAATGTTTTTTAAAGATTGAGAACTAGGTGTGTTGTGCATTATCACATTTATGACAGCACATTTGTGATTGCTCACCACTATGACTTACCCCAGTTTTATCACACAAGCGCAAAGTATGAAATGATCCAACAGCAAATAATTCTCCACCTGGAGCCCAGGCTACCGAGGTAATAGGATGCTCATGAGGTTGAGAACTGTAGAGAGGGCGGCCGTAACTATCCCATACCTACAAAAGCAAATTTAAAAAATCTTTTATAACAGTCACCACATTATTACAAACAAGTCTGCTTTCCAGTAAAATATCAAGTAAATATTTAGAAGTCATCATTTTATAATATTAGCAATTATACATCTTTACTATCCACAAAGGCTGGGGGGGCAGGGGGGGAAGCTGTATTCCTGGAAACCTAAATATCTCAACGAAAAAGTTACAGTAACATTGTGATAATTTTGGATTTTACTAAGTCTTTAATTAATTTTAAAACTTACCCATTGTAATCCTTTTAAATTTAATAATAGTGTTTTGAGATATTCTGTTTTTTTGCTTAAATTTTTTTGTTCAATAAGTGCTCTATCAACTTTCCCTGAAAGTATTTACTTGAGCCAAATTTTCTCTAACTATATTTACCATAAATCTTATTCTTCCTCACAAATTATTTTGGTCTGGAGCTGATTAACGTTTAATAAACCAGTATGGTTGACTTTTTAAACCTTAAATTGATTTAAATAGTCACTAAAATAAGGCATTGTATTTGTGTTACTACTCATTAAATCAAATTTTATAGGTCAATGAAATAGGCCAAGGAGAAAGGCAACAATTCAAAATACCATCAAAAATTGTAAAATAACAATTTGCTAAATTATTAGATTAAAAGATATAGCTAAAGTGAAGGACTTAAAGAATATTCTTATATGCTAAATACTTTTTACCAAAATTCGATTCTTTCAACCAGGTGATAAATTCAAACATTACATACCTTATATTTACAGTCTTCGCCAGCAGATAAAATCAAATCATTGACAGAGTTCCAATCTACTTTTAAAATAATACCATCATGAGCTTTCCACTAGGAGAAAAAATTAAGATACAAATTATAACTTCAAGGGCACTGAAAACTTTCTAAGACTTTTTTTTTTTCAGCCTCTTTCTAGTGTTCTCTAGGCTTCTTTGAGAAAACTCCTATCTTCCTTTCAGAGCCATTATGCACAAGCTATTTGTTTGTTTCATTTCTGATTTAAACTAATGAAAAGCACCTTGCACTATGATATCCACTATATAACTTACATCCTTATAAGTCTCCTCAGTAGCCTGGACCCCAGATGGAAAATCACTTTCTGTTGAACTATTACAAGCTTGAAGTTTGTGTGATGATATTGGAATGAATATGAATATATGTTATATACTCCAAAACTTGGTTAAATCCAAGTTTTTCTCCCTTTGCACAGCTGATCCTGTTACTGATACTGCTTTCATTTTTGTTCGCTAATTCTTTCCTTTTTTAAAAAAATCTTCTACTACATGGATATCCTCTTTATTGCTCTCTTTATTCTCCCCTGTTCATTCCCCTAAGATTCATTCTCTGTACCTTCATGTCCTTAGAATAGACACTAACTACTCTGAGAACCTTCTGCTGTATTTACTATATAACAAAAAGAGGCTTTCGACAGATATATATATTCTATACATATACAGAATACATAAATATTTGTGTATATATCTACATAAGTCACCCCAAAATTGGCAAATCTAGAAAGTAAATATGGATGTCTTCTCACTCTTAAATATAATTTATGTGCTCATTTAGCTGTTACCACACATGTAATTAAAAGCCATTAATCTTTGGCAAACCACTCCAGTACCCCTGCCTGGAAAATCCCATGGACAGAGGAGCCTGATAGGTGCTACAGTCCATGGGGTTGCAAAGAGTCAGACAGGACTTCACTTTCACTTTCACTTTCACTTTCAATCTTTCACTATATTTGAATAATATAACTGAAAAAGAATTTTTCTTGGAAGATGATAAGGTATGTTTTTAATGTCTGAGTCAACTAAGTTTGCATCAAAGAGTGACTGATTTCAAGGCTTTTCATTCTATAGATCCTTCCCAATCTATTGTTCTTAATGTATATGGGGAAAAAAAATACATCAAATTAGGGTCAAATAAGCAGCTGCAGCAAGCCCTAAGAATAAGCAATAATTCATAACTTGCTTTATTCAAAATACATAAAAATACTGTCAAAAACAAATGTTTTGAAAGCAATAATTTTCACAAGTTACTTTAAATTAAGCCACTGTCCTAAAATAAACTGCAAAGATAAAAATTTCAATATACAAACATAGATATAGATATAGAAAGATACACACATGCAAATATTCTCAAAGAGTTTTATTTTAAAGCTAAAAAAATAAATTTTTATATTCAAATGTTAGGAACAAAATATGGTTTAAGTTTTCCTTATAATTTAGGATATCACTTATACAGTACATATATTTACACATTATACATAATGCATATACAGTTTTCAATTATTTAAGGTATAAGGCATTTTGTGAAATTCCTTTGAACCATGAGCTCCTTGAAGGCAGAAACTATGTTGTTTCACTTTGAATATGTTATAGCAAAAGGCTTACACTCAACATAGTGCCTGAGATAATATTAAGTATGCATCACATTCTCACTGATTGACTAAATAAACAGAAGTTTCTTCACCATGAAACCAAGTTCTGGGCCTCTAGAAGAGTCCCTAAAGCTCTTAAAGGAAATAAGGTGTACACTTTTGAACTGTATTCTATAAGCAAGAATTAAGTAAGCATTCTTTTTTGTGAACAATCTAAAGTTGAGTATATATTTATACCCAAGGAAAAACTGCTGGAGCTTTAGTTTTCCAAAAGGAATAGAAAATTTGCATTAAATTACAAATTCTATTTAACTCCTTTAACTCCTTCACTCTAGCTGAATTTTTCCCTCCACTATTTCCTGAGTCAAAGGTTTCCCTGAGCCACAAAACCAGAACTTTATCAATGGTGACGTAAGCATCTTCCTGAGTTTAATTTATATATGCTTAATTACAGGTATCTAAACAAATCATGGGGTTCCCTGGTGGCTCAGACGGTAAAGAATCTGCCTGCAATTCGGAAGACCTGGGTTCAATCCCTGGGTTGGGAAGATCTCCTGGAGGAGGCTATGGCAACCCATTCCAGTATTCTTGCCTGGAGAGTCCCCATGGACAGAGGTGCCTGGTGGGTTACAGGCCATGGGGTTGCAAAGAGTTGGACACAACTGAGCGACTAAGCACAGCACAGCACAAACAAATCACATATTTATAAATTAAAAGATTCACTGGGCCTGCTTTTGCTATATGATTTCAAAGAACATTTTCAGGGTATAAGTGGTACGGAAGGACTTTGACTAAAGGCAGGAAGAACCAGTCCTCTTCCCTAGCTTCTTCCCCTTCTGTTGTTTCATAGTTCTTAGCAGAGTGTTCTGCATGCAGTAAAAATGTAAATACACGATGACTGTATGGAATATGTATAGCATAATTCTACACAGAAATGACTAATATGGAACCTCAAAGTCATTTCTATATCCTTACTCTCCAAATTCTCTATCTACTAAACTGTTAAACATGAAGCTTCTTGGGAATTCTCTGGTGGCCCAGTAGTTAGGACTCTGAGCTTCCACTGCCAGGAACCCAGGTTCAATCCCTGGTCCAGGAACTAAGATCCTGGAAGCCACACAGCGTGGCAAAAAACAGACAAAAAACCCTGATGCTTCTTCTTAAAATACTTTTATCCCTTCTGTAGCCAGTGAATCTCCAGCACCAAATCCCTGACCTATTAACTGGCCTCTTTGGCTCTAATTTATTAGCGGCTGAATAAAAGTTACAGATGACATAATAACACCATAACATCAATAATAACAACTGCTCTTTATTGGGTACACTCAATATTTTTATTATATGCACTGTCCTATGTACTTCGTAATTCAACTCATTTAATCCTCACAACAATCCTATCAATTAATATTAGGATCACATCTAAGAGATGAGAAAGCTTAGGCTCTGAGATATTTTATAATTTGCCTAAAGTTACATATAAGTAATGAACATTTGAACCCAGGTGACTAACTCTAAAATCTACATTTCTATTACCTACACTATACTGTGTTACTATCAAAATATGAAGAAAATGATTCTGCCTCTTCACATTGAGATCAAGCATCAAAATCAGAGATAGGCTTAAAGGTTTTCCATTAATTTGTCCTACTCTGACCTGTCTTAACTGCCACTACTGTTCTGCTTCCCTGTAATTGGTAAAATTATATATACCCAATTTGTTCTAAGCATTACATTGACTCCCCCCAACCCACTTTTCAGTTCAGTTCAGTTCAGTCGCTCAGTCGTGTCCGACTTTTTGCAACCCCATGAACTGCTTTAAATAAGTACTAAAAGAATTCTAGGGTCTTAGAGAAAGTTCCAGGGTACTAAACAGACAATGGGTAGGAGGGGGAGGAAGACACTAGAGATGATAAAAAACAGTCTAAACAAGTTCTTAAAGTTTTATGATTTAGTCCCATTCTGTCTCAAATCTACACATGTGAGGCTGACTGTGAGAAATTTGAATTTTGTGCCAAATCATGTGAAAATATTTATGATTTACTGGTATAACGAGAGTTGGAATAAGAAGGAAGTGAACCTTGTTGGAAATATTACCAGGTATTCCCTGTTCTATAGTAAAGGCTGATAAAACCACACACTCAAAAGCCTCGACTATAACAAGACCACCCAGAAGAAAGGGATTCCTAAGAAAATGACCTCTTACTGAGCAGTCTGGCATATCCTAATAACAATTTACAAATGCCTGAGAAGTACCTGTACAATTTTAGCATTTGGTTGAAGCGGTTTAATGATCAGCTGCTTGCCTGCTGTGTAAAGAACCTTTTCTGAATCAGGGCCCCATGCTACTGAATACACTGGTGTTCCTGTAAAAAGAAAAAAAAATGGTAAACTTTAATTATCATGCTTTATAAAACGGAGATTGTTAGGAAAGTCAAAAAAACAATTTGGGGTATCATTTCATTTCCTTCTTATTCTATGGCCTATCCAAACTGGAGTACATAGCCTGATACTGAAATGTAAAAGGCAAAGTAAATATGAGGTTAGGGAAAGTTTTGCTGTCTATCAAGTGTGGCTTTGGCCTGAAAGTTAGGCTAAAGCATTGCCAGGATAAAGTTGACTCCACTTCCACGGTAAAGGTACAAGTTTTATTTACCCACCATACTACAAACAACATTAAATTTCATATTGTTTTCAATTTCCCAGGACAGGAATTTAGCGATTCCTAGGATAGGAATCTTAGAGATAAGATTTAGGTATTTTTTAATTCGATTACTTGGCAGATTACCTAATATCTTCTGGAAGACTATGCTTTGTTTGAGCCTATTTTTTAAACAATGAATATCATATCAATTGAGAGCATTAAATTATCCACAATCCACTGTCTGACCCAGTTACCTATTCACTAGAATTTATTCATTAGGGAAGTGAATCAAGGTTATACAATTAATCTATAAAATATTAACCCATTTATATTTATAAAATCAAGCTTTTAAAAATTGTCTAGGATTCCTAAGTCAGGCTATTAGAGTAGCTGACTTTATGTGAATGAGTGAATAAATCTTCCAGGAATTTACATTCACAGTAAAATGAAATCTGAATCTAAGGATTTATGAGCAATCAGTAAGATGTGTTTATTGAAATGGAAAACCCAACTGATTGAATTAACAGGGAGCAATCAGCAATCAACAGGGAGTAAATTTCAGTAAGATAAATGCTGTAATTGGGTTTCCCAGGTGGTACAGTGGTAAAGAATCCGCCTGCCAACGCCTAAGATGCAGGAGACGTGGGTTTGATCCCTGGGTCGGGAAGGTTTCCTGGAGAAGGAAATGGCAACCCACTCCAGTATTTTTGCCTGGGAAATCCCATGGACAGAGGAGCCAAAAGTCCATGGGGTCACAAAAGACTTAGCAACTAAAACAAAACTCAGTGCTTTACAGGACTTTGTTGTTGTTCAGTTGCTAAGTCATATCTGACTCTTTGCAACTCCATGGACTATAGCACGCCAGGCTTCCCTGTCCATCACTGTCTCTGGGAGTTTACTCAGATTCATGCCCATTGAGTCGGTAATGCCATCCAACCATCTCATTCTCTGTCATCCCCTTCTCCTCCTGCCTTCAATCTTTCCCAGCATCAGGGTCCTTTCCAATGAGTCAGCTCTTTGCATCAGGTGGCCAAAGTATTGGAGCTTCAGCATCAGCATCAGTCCTTCCAAAAAATATTCAAGGTTGATTTTCTTCAGGACTGACTGGTTTGATCTCCTTACTGTCAACACCACAGTTCAAAAGCATCAATTCTTTGGCACTCAGCTTTCTTTATAGCCCAACTCTCACATCCATACATGACTACTCGAAAAACCATAGCTTTGACTATATGGACCTTTGTCAGCAAAGTGTTGTCTCTGCTTTTTAATACCCTATCTAGGTTTGTCATAGCTTTCCTTCCAAGGAGTAAGCATCTTTTAATTTCATGGCTGCAGTCACTGTCTGCAGTGATTTTGGAGCCCAAGAAAATAAAATATGTCACTGTTTCCACTTTTTCCCCTTCTATTTGCCATGAAGTGATAGGAACCAGACTTAAGAGGACTTAGAAAATCTGATTTAGAACTAGTCCAGAAAACTCCAGAAGCATTCCTTCCATGGTATAGGTTAGATATTACACTGGGTCTAAATTTCCTGGTCAGTTGGTGACACCTAGGATTGTCTTGATTCAGAGGAACCTACAGATGGCCAATGAGATGGCTCACCTCAGAAGGTACTTCTATTCTTAGTAACTACATTCTCTTGGAACATTATCTAGGAGTAGCCAGGAGCTGACCTGGACTTCAAAGTAAATCTCCAAATGAACAGAGTTCAACTCTAATAAACTCCCCAGAATATGTAAATCAAAATTTCAGATATTCCAAATGTGATTCTTGGTGAGCACTGTAAGGAAATAAGGGAGTAAATGATAGGTTCCTTCTTTATTCCATTATTACAGTTGTAATTATTGTGCAAAAAAGTAAATTTATATATTTTAATTATCAATTATCAAAGCTTCATGAATACACTCAGTAAAATTACACTTTCCTCAGTGTATACAAAACTATGACAAACATCTACCCCCAAGGAAATAATTCAGTAAACACAACTCCCATTGAGTTATACAGGATGTGACTCTAGCCCTTTAGTTGTGGTAAAAGACATGGTTTGGGGTATAGGATGAAGAGCTAGGGGCTCTCATGTCCTCTTTCACATTGAATCTGTGGCCCCATTAAGTCAGCTGTGTCACCATTTCCTTGTTTATAAACCTTATAAATCTTCAGAATACTTACCTCCCATGTTGGGATGTGGAGATTATTCATTTCCTGCTTATAAGATAATTTTTTAAACAATAATACTGTTAAAGAAACAGGTATAGTAACTTAAAGAATAAAACAAAATAAGCTTATAGAGGAAAATTTAAGCAATTCCTTTGTTAAAATATGTGTTTTTTAACCACATTCCTTCAATCCAAAAACAAATAAAGAATTTTTTATGATAAATAAGCAATCCTAAATAAGATCAATAGCTGCCTTATTAGTTACAGCTTCCTAATCAGCAATATTCAAAACGTATATAACATCAAGAACTGAGAAAATGCGCCTTTATATTCATTCTTTACATTTAGAATAAAATGCTAAGTGTGAAACTCCTATATACACGAATGTCTTTATTGTTATACAACTTTGATTTAGGTGGTTCTGGAGAAGATTATTGAATGTGGATGAATTAGCTTCATAATGAAAACAATGATTTCTATTACAAAAAAAATCCATCTCACTAGCATTTGAAACAAATCTCTAATATTTTTAAAATTTTTTTTAAAAGCATTTATTGAAGCTACACTTCCCTTTGAAAAGTCAGTATGGAAATAATAATATAGCCTTCAGGTTAAAAAACTTTATAACAAAAATTTAGCAAATCATGTAATGTGACGTTATTAATTTCATCTTTAACAAAAATGGACAAAGAACATAAATAGTTTTGTAATAATTGATTTCTTGCTTTTTATACTGGGAATTTTTATTTATGCTCCATTTCAGTTAAGACACTCAAAAAGACCTTGTTTTTCTGACTTTGTACACTAAGATCATGTGATCTTTTTGACATTTTTTAAGAAACCACATGCACCTGGGGTTGTGTTAAATGTCAGACCCTTATCTCTCTGTAAAACAAATTATCTAAATTCTTTCAACCTGTTGAAGGCATTTTAAACCACAGAAGAGGAGACAAAAATGTATTTCAATTGTTTTAAGGAAGTACATGGTCAAATACACCATGTTTTTCACATTCATGCTAAAGGTATCCCCTAAAATGTTGTTTTTGCATGTTTTTAAGAATGCTTTTGAAACAAACTCTTCACTATTACCATGAAACATTAGCTACCTTTGTGTTGAATGCAGTATAGGTCTACACCGAGTGAACATAAGAAGGTAGAGAAGAGTTTGGCACTATATAAGCACTATCTATTAGTAACCACTACTACTACTTTGTAATGAAATAAGCAACCATTTGTTATTGTGTTGCTCATGGGAGTAGGCACTTTATCCTTTAAAACCCAGTTAAAATATGCTGCAATATTTGCTAGGGAGCTTTTCAATTTTTTTGGTGGTCAAATCATTAAGAATTCAATAACAAAGAATTATTTCCTGTTCATTTTATTTGTAGAGACACGTACTAACAAATAAGTAATATCAAGTGGAATTTATTCCTCAAAAAAAAAACCACAACTTTTTGGCTGTGTATGTCACCAGGTCAGTACAGAGAAAAAAAGCTAAAATGAAGGCATGTGTTTCTTTACTTTCTATCCTCAGTCACCTCTCCCTTGGGGATCTCAACTTCCTCCATAGCTTCACCTTTCACCTTTCTGTAACAGACTCTCACATTAATATTTCAGCCTTTATTTCTGAGTTCTAACAAATTTCCATCTACCCCAAAGACATGCCAAAACTTCGAATTCTACATATTTGTATATTATCCCTCCCCTTGTATTCCCTCATTCATTCTTCCTCTGAATTCTTCACCTCTTACAGGGTGAGCCATTCCTCTCAGCCACTGAGAACTACGCACTTTTTTCAACTACTCTCATCACCACCTCTGTTCAAGCCTCACTGCACACTAGCAGAGGACACCTCAGTAACCACCATACCAGTCACCCCAATGTAACATCTACCTCCTCTAATTGATCCTACATCCTACTGCTAAGGTAATCTTCCTAAAGAGTTTCCAGATGGCACAGTCGTAAAGAATCCACCTGTCAAGCAGGAGATGCAGGTTCAGTCTTTGGGTCAGGAAGATCCCCTGGAGAACGAAATGCAACCCACTCCAGTATTCTTGCCTGGGAAATTCCATGGACAGAGGAGACTTTCAGGCTACAAGTCCATGCGGTTGCCAAGAGTCAGACATGACTTAGTGACTAAAACAACAATAACAAAATCTACCTAAAGAGACAAGCTTTATCTCTTACTCTCCTGCTCATCTTTTAAAGATCTTTATATGGTTATAGAACAAACTCCAACCAGACTTCCCTGGTGGTCCAGTGGCTAGGATTCCCTGCTCCCAATGCAGGAGGCCCTTGAGTTCAATTCCTGGTCAAGGAACTAGACCCCACATTCTCCAACTAAGACCACAGTCAAATAAATAAAAATAAATATTTAAAAAGGATAAACTCCAACCCCCTTCATTTAATGTCTGAGGCTATGTGTCTTGGTCCCTCTGGCAGTAGCATCCCTCACACAGCCTACTCTCTGGCCCAAGGGGTCTGCTCCACTCACCTGACTCCCAGGCCTTATGCTGGTCTGCCTCTGACCATGCCTCTGATCATCTAACTTCCTCCAGAGCTCCACTGCATTGCCAACAAGCCCATTTCTCTACCTAATTTCTTTATCCTTCAAAGTCTAGTTAAAAGATGCTGCAGTATTTACCAGAGAAGGTATTCTGATACCTTCTCTCCCATCAAAGCATTCATCTCTGCCTTCCTGTCTTCCCACAATGCCTTAAGGCAACCAGCACACTCTGCCTTGTGTTACAGTATTTATATTTACTTTACTAAATTCATTATAGGTAGCTTCCGTGTTTTGTCATCTCTTTAATCCATTTGAATACAGTAAGGGAAATGTCCTTAAAGGTTTACAGTATTTCTCTCTTCCAATTTTAACTTATAATTAAAATATACAATATAACAAAATATAGGGCTTCATTATAATTATCCTTGGCCTACATATTACTTTTCTCTAATAAGGAAAAATAACTCTTGATAGGCACCAGTAAGAATCATTTTTAAACATAGTCAAATTCCAACCCTATCCCACTAAAAAACAGAATTAATGCTTCTTCTGCATTGGAGGAGAAGGGGATGACTATGACTTTTTCTATCTTTATGTCTGCCTCCAATTATCAAGAAATGAATTCAGGAATTTTTCTATTCATCAAGGAATAAGTACAATTAACGTAAACATGTAGTAAAAAATCATAAAGTGTTTTCAATATTGTTTACATAATTCCAAATCTTAGAGTAATTCAGGCTTATGTTATTTCATTTTTGTGTCAAAATTTAGTTTTTCTCCTCCAAGGGGCTCAGAGTCCCCCACCTCCACCTGCCTTAGTCATTTTACTTGAGACTTTAGCATTTAGCTCTCAGTAGATTAGATTCATAACTATCCTCAAAACTTGTAGCCTATAGTAAATCAAACAATCCTTATAAATAACTAGGGACTTTTCCTTCAGGGTTAATGTTATTACAACTTAACTTCTCCAATGATTTTTCCCAGAAATAAAACGGGAAAACTCTATGCTTATTAGGAAAGTGTGGGTGGCAACAATGACCTAAAATTCATAAATTAAAATCATAGTTCTATAGTGAATTTATAATTTTTAACCTAGAAAAAGATACTAGTTATTAAGCTAAAATACTAACAGGTTAACTAAAATAAAATCTACCTAATTTAATTTTGCTCATTAATCTCATAATTGGAGAAGGCACTGGCAACCCACTTCAGTACTCTTGCCTGGAGAATCCCATGGACGGAGGAGCCTGGTGGGCTGCAGTCCACGGGGTCACTAAGAGTTGGACACGACTGAGCGACTTCACTTTCACTTTTCACTTTCATGCATTGGAGAAGGAAATGGCAACCCACTCCAGTGTTCCTGCCTGGAGAATCCCAGGGACGGGGAAGCCTGGTGGGCTGCGGTCTATGGGGTCGCACGGAGTCGGACACGACTGACGCGACTTAGCAGCAGCAGTAGCAGCAATCTCATAATTAACATAAACCTTGAGTAAGAAGAATAACAAGATTCAAATAGTATAAAAATGATCAGCAATTTAACAGCATTTGATGTTAAGGAAATTGGAGCCGTTTGGAATGCTGGTATAAAATACCATTACGTGATTCAATGAATACATAATAAAATTATCTATCCTATATGACATAATATGTAATTTAGCTTTTAAGAAAATCCTATTTATCCATTTATCTGGAAGGAATGAACAAAAAAAGTACCATCCATCCCTCTCCAAAATAAATACCATACACAAAAACTAACTCAAAATAGATCATAGAACTAGATGTAGGCACTAAAACTATAAAACTCTTACAAGAAAATACAGATATAAGTCTCTGTGATTTTGGATTTGGCAACAGTTTCTTAGATATGACACCAAAACAGAAACAATCAAAGAAAAAAAATAGATAAACTGAATTTCATCAAAACTTTTGTGCTTAAGAGACTTCCCTGGTTGTCCAGTAATTCAAAATCCTCCTGCCAATGCAGAGGATAGGGTTCAATCCCTGGTCCCAGATCGACCAGGATGGAGCAACTAAGCCAGTGGCCACAATACTGAGTCCACATGCCCTAGAGCCTGTGCTCCGCAAAAAGAGAAGCCACCAAAATGAGAAGTCCACATACTGCACAACTAGAGAAAGCCTGCACAAAGCAACGAAGAGCCCATGTGTTGCAACAAAGACCCAGCACAGCCAAAAATAAAATAAATATTAAAAAAAAAACTTTTTTGCTTCAAAAGATATCATCAAGAAAATGAAAAGGAAACCCACAGAATGGGGAAATCATATATCCAAGTTGCAAATCATATATCCAATGGTCTATTAACCAGAATACATAAAGAACTCTCATAACTTGATAATAAAAAGACAACCCAATTTAAAAATGTGCAAAGCATTTTAATAGATATTTCTCCAAACCAGATCTACAAACAGCCATAAAGTACATGAAAAGAGGCTCAACATCATTAGTCATAAGAGAAATGCAAACCAAAACTACAATGAAAAACTACTTTACAGTCACTAGGATGATTATAATAAAAATATGTAACAAGTGTTGAGGATTTGGAGAAACTGGAACCTTCATATACTTCTAGTGGGAATGTAAAATGGTATGTTTACTTTGAAAAAAAAACAACTTGAAGACTTAATTTACTGATATGAAACTATATCCAATGCAGTTCACAATTCAAGTGAAAACAAGTAAGGAGCATATTGTAGTAGATGCAGTATGCCTCTGGGAATGTTTGCTGGGTGGCCGGAAGACCAGGTAATATGAAAGACAAGGGTAGTATTAACTTTATACCCTTTTTTACACTTCAAATTCTGAACTATGTGAATTAGTATCTATTAAAAATTTATACTTTAAAAAAATGTAAGCACTCCCTGCAAGGCAGATACTAACAGTCAAAATTTTATGATCACTATTATTAAAAATTGGGAGTAGGAAATGGCAACCCACCCCAGTATTATTGCCTGGAAAAGACCAGGGACAGAGGAGCCTGGCTGGCTGTAGTCTGTGGGATCGCAAAGAGTCAGACACAGCTGAGCACAAACACACATTATTGAAAACAGGAGTTGCAAACTCATATCTCTTCAGAGGTTTATGTTGTGTTCTACTATGTAATATAAATGAGTAAAGTATTATATGTGGAGTGTAAGAAAACTAAGAGAAGTTTAAAATCCAACTAAAAATGGCACAGCCACTACTGAACTCCAGCTGATTGTATTTATTCTGGAAAGCAGACATAACGTTGCCAGTTCTTCCAATTTTTCAAGATACCAAAGAGATCCATATAAGAATGTAAAATATCCTAATCTTTAATGCTGGGCCTGGACCATGCTAGTGGGCTAGATTCAGGACACAGGCCATCTGACCTTTGATGAATGAAAAGTCCTTAATTCATGAATATATTGGGCTTCCAAACTTCCTCTGCAAGTTTGGGAATTCTAAATGCATTTTCTGTGTAAGAGTGAAATAAGCAGCAGTCTGTTTTCCAGACCCATTATACAGATAAATGACAGCACTGAACCAAAAGTGCTATGTCTTCTACCCTCTATCATTAACAACGTTTATGTTAAGCAACTTAGTCTAAGTTTCAACTTTAGACTTTGGAAAGTCCAAAATGGTAGATCCCAGGGGTAACCAAAGGGAAGGAGACAACTACGAAGAATTTAAAGAAAGAAAAGGAGCCTTAGGGTGACAACTGGTGAAGAATCTCAGGCAAAAATTCAGATTATTGTAATGGGTAATAAGATAAGCTTTCAAAATTTCTCTGAAGATCTGCATCTTCTCTAGACAACATATTTAGTACAAAAGAAAAGAAAGGAAAAAAGGGTATGTATCAATAGCAGCTACAGCTGAAAAGAACTGCAGCCTCAGCTCCAAGGGGGTGATAATGATCTCTCAAAGAATTCTGTAGTTGCTTGTAAGTCAGACATCATAAGGTAAGAATGCCAAATAATTAGCACTAACAAAAATTATAAAGACAAAAGTAAATGTCTATTCTTATTAGCTTAAAATAAAATTTGTTTTCTAAAGGTATCCTTTATTACTAAAGAAACAATAAATTGACATTTTTTTCCTAACTGAAATTTACTCATGAATGTTTCTATGAACTCTGAATTTTCTACTCATGGATAAATATTTTATTTGGAGATCATCTGTACCAAAGACTTAACCTCAGGAGATAATCACTACATATCACTTATGGTTACTTTTGCTAACATTTGGTTAATGTGTAGCTAAAGAAATTATTTTAACACTATCCTAAGAGTGAACATAATTTAAAAATGAAATCTGCAAATTTTTGGAAGTCAGTTGTTGGAGATGCTTCACAATATGACTTTATCATATAATTCTGAAGAACAGTCAGCAAGCTTTTTGGCAATCTATCTCTGAAGCAGATATGTGCTCAAGACAACATTAATCTGACTTCTGGATTGATTTTATAGGCACTTCTTCCCAATGAGAATGGAAAACCAAGCTGCTGTTCTAAGAAGTTTTATCTTACCAAGTTTTGGATCATGAAAGTGTCTGTTCCCCTTCATTAGTACTGAAATCAAATGTGCAACATAATTCAGAAAGGGTGCTAATATTAAGAAGTCATTAGAATTATTAAGTATGGAGACTGAATGTATTCTATTATTATTAGACACCCCATGCTATTTCAGATAGATTATGCACATAATGCTTCAGAGTTATATTAAAAAGAATCACTAGCCTATAACTCTATTTTTATAGATTCACTAACAAAGAAAATGTCCTTGAGTATTTCTTACATTTCTGGGCTCAAATGAAAGTCACCATGGCCCATCAGGAAACATGAAAGTAAGAGGAAAAAGTTTAAATAGAAGTAAGAGCTTTCAGGTTTTGAACCTGACCAAAATCAATCTGAGGAACTACATTAGGCTGTTTTTATAGGAAAATGTTAAGACACTTATAATACATACCTTGATGCGCTAAAGTCGATCTTAGCATTCCAGTCTTTGACCATATTTTTATTTGTCCATCTTCTCCAACTATAAAAAGAAAATAATAATTGACATTTTTACCTATAGGAAATACATGTAAACATTACATTTACATATAAAAATCAGCTCTATCTACACTAACGCACATTTAAACTTCAGACACAAGTTTCTCTAATTATATGTCACTGCTTCACAACTAAAAAATTTACCTGAAATTACTTTGAAACAATTTTATCAAAGTAGCCTAACTTTCATGACAATAATTGTTTTTCCTTTAATCTTAGAAGATCTGTAAGTATATTATTCAAATAATGTTCTCATTTTCACTGACATCTCCATCCAAGTAGCACTCTAAGAAAAGCGTTTTCAGTGTGATAAGAGTTACAGCCAAATTCCAGGGAGTTGGGGACTGAATGGAGTGAAGTAACAGACTACTCTTTTGAACAGTTTGCCTGAAAGGGGGAAAGAAAGAGGAAATCGTAGCTAGAGATATTTATTAAAGGAAGGATTTTTACTTCTTTTTCCTCAATTTTCAAGATAAATAGCATCTAAACACATTTACATGCTGGGAAAAAGGAAAAAAAAAAACCACTGGAAAAGGAGAAGCTGAAAAAACAGGCAAGACAAGAGACAACTCACTGATAAAAGTCCTACAAAAGGCCCAGGGGACAGGTGTTATGGTTTTCAAATATAACTACAAATTCTCTGTTATTCTCTCTTTTAAGAAGTTAAGCTTAATTTCTCTCTCCTTCAGTTTGGGCTATACTTAGTGACTTGCTTCTAATAAAATATGGTGGAAATGATGGAGTATGACATCCAAGGGTGGGTCATAAAATATACTGTGGCTTCCATCCTTCTCTCTTGGATCATTCACCCAGGGAGAATCTCCAGTGGTCATGCTGTAAGAACACTCAAGTAGCCCTATGGAGAAGTTCATGCTGTAAGGAACTAAGTTAGGCCTTAGTCATAGAGTCATAGAGGAAGTAGGACCTCTTGCCAACAGCCATGTGAGTGAGCCATCTTGGAACCATCCAGCCCCAATAGGGCCTCATATGACTGCAGCCCCATCCAACTTCTTGATTCTGAGACAGAACCACCCAGCTAAACGTTCCCTGTCTCACAGAAACTGTTAGCTAATACATGTTATCTTAAGTCACTAACTTTTGGAATAATCTGTCATATAATAATAGATATCTAATATAACAGGTGAAGATGAGAAACTCTCAGTAGGGCAGGAGATGGAAGAGAGATAGAAAGGAGCAGAGTTAAATGAGAAAATTTTGAATTTTGATGGCTCAGATGGTAAAGAATCTGCCTGCAATGCAGGAGACCCGGGTTTGCTCCCTGGGTCAGGAAGATCCCCTGGAGAAAGGAATGGCAACCCACTCCAGTATTCTTGCCTGAAGAACTCCATGGACAGAGGAGCCTGGAAAGTTACTGTCCATGGGGTTGCAAAGAGTTGGACATGACAGAGCAACTAACATGTGCACGTGTGTGCGCACGCACACACACACATTTAAATGAGAATATTTTGAAGAATTGAAACTTATATTTACTCTATATTTGATTATTTCAAAACCTTCTTGACAGAATGTTCTCCATTAGCCACATAAGAAAACTAAAATGACACTCTGAATTACAACATTATATAGGTGATGGACAGAGAGGCCTGGTGTGCTGCAATTCATGGGGTCGCAAAGAGTCAGACATGACTGAGTGACTGAACTGAACTGAACTGAATAGCAGTCTAGATCAATACTGTGCCAATTACTTGCTATTAGACAAGCAAAGACACTATTGCTAAATTAAAACATTCTGTTCCTCCAGAAATTTTTCTTTAAAAAATTCGTTTTAAATGTCATTTCTGCAGATAACTTACCTGTAACTAAAGCTGTTCCTTCATAATTCCATCGCCCTGCAAGCACTGCTCCACAGTGAGCTTCCACACTTTTCTCCACTCTTCCTAACTTAGAAATCAGATGAAATTTGCCTAAAAGAAATTATACTTGAGAAATCTATTTTATTAAATTAATGTATCCAATCAACAAGCATCTATTGAGTACCAACTATTAGACTAGTCAGCATGGTGCTAGGCATTGAGATACAGGGCAAATAATATAATTATTCTTACTCTTGAGGAATGATAAATCTATTGGAGAACAGGCACAAAAGCAAAATTAGAAAACCTTAAAACAAGTAGTATGACAGAATATATATATACGATACTATGACAGTTCAGAGGCACAATAAAATTCTACTGGAATAAGGTCAAAGGAACCCAAGAGGAATATCAATAAAGCCTTCTGTTTAAGCAGAATTTTGAAGTTTTGCTTTTTTTTTTAATGGTTATAGAAAAGCTAGAAAAAGTTATATAACCTGTTTTTTTAAAAACAGGTTGTAAAAGGGATTATGGAGAAGAGAGGATGTAAACAGTTGAACGCTGTTTAAAAAAAAAAACAAAACTGAGGCACATTAAAAAATACTGAGTTTATTTGCACAGAAATCATTCCAATTCAGCAGTGCCAAACCTTAAGTGGCTAGGAATGCTCCACTGACAAGAGCTCAGGTACATAGAAATGACAGAACTAAGAATATTACTGACTTACTACAGCTTAAAGCCTAGTTGGCTGTCTGTGACTGGTTGTCCTTCTGTTTTAATTTTGTAACATTGAGTCATTCATTTACAGGCTTAGATTTTGACTTGCTGAGGTATACACCATTAGAGTCACCTCAAGTCTAAAGGCCTTCTTCTTTAACTAATTTAACAGATATTCCCAAATTTTTTAAATCCTTGCCTTATTTTACACTGTACTAGGCACCAGGTAGACAAAAAGAAGCAGGTTATTTGGTTGCTGTCCTTGAAAGTTCACACATTTATAGGAAAACAGCAGAAGACTTAAAACATTATAAGACCTAAGCAAACTATATAAGAGATGTCAAGGGAACAAATCAACTATACAAAGAATAAGTACTACAGGAAGCCGAAACAATTGCAGTGTTGTTTTGAATGATCATGAAGTCTAGTAATATATAGTTTGTAATAAAATAATTAAGTCGTCCATATTCAAGGGTTCTGAAATCCTTGGACTCAACCTACCAAAAAACAAACAAACAAAAAAGCCCAGAAAGCTCCAAATACAGAACTTGAATTTGCCCTACACCATCAACTATTTACATACCATTTACATTGTATTTACAACTATTTACACAGCATTTGTATTGTACTAGGTATTATAAGCAGTCTAGAGATGTCTAGAGATGACTTCCTTCCCTAGTGGCTCAGAGGGTAAAAAGTCTTCTTGCAATGCGGGAGACCCAGGTTTGATCCCTGGGTTGGGAAGATCCCCTGGAGAAGGAAAGGGCAACCCACTCCAGTATTGTTGCCTGAACAATCTCATGGACAGCGGAGCCTGGTGGGCTACAGTCCATGGGGTCGCAGAGTCCCACGCGACTGAGCGACTTCACTTTCACTTTCAGAGATGACTTAAAGTATATGGGAGGATGTGTGTAGGTTATGTGCAAATACTATGCCATTTTATACAAGGGACTTGGCCATCTGTAGATTTTAGTATCTACAGGGGTCCTGGAACCAACCCCCTTGGATACTGAGAGCCAACTGTAAGTGGAATTAGAAACTTTCCCCAAATTAAAAAAAAAAGTATATATATTTTTTGCTGTAAAAGAATAATGTGGCTTGCCTAATCAGATTTTGCCTCAAAGGATTTGTTTGAAGTCATTTTTAACCTAAGACTTCCCAAGATTCTTACTAATATTAACAATTGATTAAAAATATATTTAAGTCAGATGCTTTAGGTGGCTTTAAAACATTTCTCTGGAGAATTCTAATACAGATGGTTTTCAAATATTTTATACCTAGCATCTTGTGGTTATTTCACTGACCATCAAACCATTTCCATCAACAAAGTCATTCCTCCATTCTACACACATTGCATATTGTTTGTAGCTCTGTTGCAGCATTTTTTATTGGGCTGTGATTCTTTTCAAGGGGCCATGTCTTAGTCATAGTTTTATTTGCAATAGTGCTTTTACATAAACAGCATTCATTAAGTTTAACCAACTCAGTAACCATACTTAGCAACTTAAGAAGACTTTGACATTCTTTTTTTTCTCATTCAACCTGATCATTTATTTTCTAGGTTCTCATTAATAAACTACCCCTTTCCTTCATCTAACCACCCACTAGTGCCATCTACTTTTCCTCATATCTTCCTTTTAATTTTATATTTGCCTCTGGGTCATTTTTCAATGTAACAAGATTACTTTGAATTCAACTGTACTATTACTCTCTTTATGAGACTAAAAAAATTAATTTGGATATACTTTTTTTAATACATTGCTTTACAGAGAAAATATGAAGGGGGGTGATTTCAAAAGAGGAAACTAGAAAGATGACATATAGTGAGTGGCCAACATTTACTTTATCCAAGTCTATTTCACTAAATGTTAGCATGTTGCCTAACACAAAATATCCACATACTAAATTGCTACATGTCATGAATGAATCTGTCATCAAATAGATTAACCAAGCAACTCCTGAACCATAAATGAAAGGTCCATAAATTTCTTTTCAACCTACTTAGAAATTTTATGTACTTTGATCACTGATATTTCTTATCCTAAAATATGTAATCTGACTTTCTGACAAATGCTGAATTCTTACTTTCCACAACCTCATAGAAGACACACACTGAGACAACTAAGGCCAGCTCTTTGCATAGACTTGGCACTCAATAAATCTTTGACCTTTGTAGTTTGTCTGATTGTTACACATTGCTTGAATAGCACAACCCAAGTAAAGCCTAAGTATAAAACTATATATATCAAAAAAATTTTAAAACATAATTATTCCTTTAACGATTTTGGTTCTTCTTCCCTTCAGCTTTTCTATAAACTTTTTAAAATGCTAGACCAAAAAACTAGAGACCAAATAAATTACCTCTAATTATTTGCTAAGGTTAGAGTTGGGAAGAGAATATAAACAATTCATTTATTGATTTAATTGATAGCAATTCATTGATTAAACAGTGGATGATTTGGGTAAAAAACATGGATATTTACATCCAATGGTAAAAAATTTACCTCTTATTATTAAAGATAAACTAAAAAGAGGAAAATGCTATTTAAAAGAACAGAGGAAGTAGATTAAAATTATATGAAACACATTTCTTAAAGTTAGAAATGCCTTAAGAAATGTCCATGGAAACATGAGAAGACTTGGAATAGGATACTAGAAAAAAGGTCACATGAGCACTTTTGCAGACTGCTTTATAGCAGAAATGTTTTGGCAGATGGTTGTAAAAAGCCAAAGAGATCAGTAACCACTAACTTCTGATAAAAAGAAATGAACACAAAAATTCTTTTTAAAGTGGGATTTTAAATGTACTTATTAACTAATAAGAGAATAAAAGGCTTACTTTAAGATATTTAACACAATGTATACAAAAATTCAATTTTCACTAAATATAATTTAAGGAGTGTTTATTGGATTTACAAGAGATTTTATACCAGAACTCCTTTACAAAGCAGTTCCCCTAATGCATTTCAAATAATTCTTCTTTAAATATAAATCTTTTAACACATTGTTAAAGAAATATCGCCTCTAAAAAGTAGGATACAGCTGCATGAAATATTCAAAAAAGAGGTAATAACAGTAAAGAGAGAATTATTGGTGAGACAAAATACTTGGCAAGAGTCTGCTTTATGTATTTTAGGATCTACCCCCAAATTCCATGTTTCGGTTTTTTTTTTTTAATGTTACCACTAACACAGAAGATAGAGAGGGTATAACAAAGGGAAGAGTGATGAACAAACTCCAAAATCTGTAACCTTTTTTGCCAGCCTTGGGGGAGAAAAGTCTGCAGAAGAAAGTTGGTGCCAACTACAAGAGGGAAACTCTTAAGCAATGAATTAAATTTTGAAGAAAAAAATTTTAAGCATTGGGTTAACATCATACGAAGTGAAAAGGTCTAGCGATCTGCTGTACAACATTGTGGTTACACAAAGTTATATTAAAAAATATATATATATGTTTCTCCAAGTTTATATGTTTCTCCATGTTTTTATATATATATAATATATATAATTATTAAATATTGTACTATACAATTAAAAATGTGTTAAGAGGGTAGATCTCATATTACATGCATTTTCAAACCAGAATAATACTTCTTTTTATAGTATTTGATTAACAGAGAACACAGCATCCATATATAAAATGATCTCAGATGTTTATCTGGCAGGAAACCCTTGACCAACCACCTTTCAGTGGCATCCACTTTCTTCTGCTTTTGAATATTTCTTTTTCATTTCATTTTTCATTTTTATTTCTGGATTCTGTTTCCAGTCTCACTCTTCCACTTTTTTCCTTTGAACTATCATCTGTTGCTTTCTCTTTCACAAGATCCGAGATATTCCTAATTCCACCTAGGAGAAAAGACTCAACTACACTGCTTTGGTTCTCTCTTCTTCCCACATCTAGTTGTGATAGGTTACCTATTTTTTTTATTTTGTAATAAACCTAAAAATAAAATACAGTTTCTCATGGAGAAGGAAATGGCAACCTATTCCAGTATTCTTGCCTGGAAAATTCCATGGACAGAGGAGCCTGGAGGGTTACAGTCCAGGGGGTCACAAGTCGGACACAACTAAGTACACAAGCACAAAAACAAATATTAAACTTTTATTTTTTTTGAAATTGTATGGATTAGCAATTCTAAAACAACGTACTCTGTACTGTAGAATTGAACAACTGAGTAAACATCCAGATAATAATGGGAGCCAAGCTTCCACACTGTTTCCAAGTATTGAGAAAAAAGACTAGAATTAACCCTGAAGTGCTGAACTAGAATTGGCAGTATCAAAATTAATTCATGGCTTTTGTCACGGGAAGGAATCATGGAAGCAACGGAGGGAGGAAATGTAGGAGGAAGGGAAAGGAAGTAAAGGAAGAGAGGGAGGGAGGAAGAGAGGAAGAAATAGCTGTAGATATGTATGTTTTTAACATACACTTTTATTTCTTAGCTCCGTCCAATGAGAGGGCCTTGAAGCAAACATATCCCACTGAAATGCACACACCTAGCACTCTCATCTTGGCTTTTAAATATCATTAAGCACACAAAAAAAGAACATGTCTCCTTGGAGAAACAGCTGATTTGGAAGTTGGGATTGGGAAAGTAGGAAAGGAGCCTGGAACATCTTGTGCCAGCAAAGTGCTCAAAAAATAAGGAAACAGACCCCCCCACTGGCAAAACAAAAATTCATTTCACCTGGCTTCATGGAGCTTCCACTGGCCAAATCTGGGGCAATTTTAACATTAAAATTTTTAAATAATAGTAATAGGATGCTCAAGAAATAAAACAAGGGATGGGATGGGGGGTGGGGTGGGAGGGAGACTCAAGAGGGAGGAGAGAGAGAGAGAGAGATATATACATATATAATTATAATTGATTCTTGTTGTCATTTGCTTTACAGTGTTGTGTTGGTTTCTGCCAAATGACAGCAAGAATCAATTATGAATTTTCCACTCTGATGCCTTAAGTATTACTGCTAAAAATGTATAGCTGAATTTAATCATAAAGAAACATCAGACAAAAGTGAATTGATTGGACATTCTATAAAAATAACAGGCCCGTATTCTTCAAAACAGTCAAGATCATAAAAGAAAGACGGAGGATTTGCTCCAGATTTAAGGGAGCTAGTGAGATATGACAAAAACAATGTGTTATTTGTTACAAGAAAAAAAAAATTTCTATAAAAGACATAATTAGGACACGCGCTAAAATTTGAATACAAACTGTAGATTAGATAACAATATTATATCATTGTTAAATTTCCTGATTTTGATCAATGTATAGTGGTTAAGTAACAGAAAAATCCTTATTCTTAGGAAATGCATTGAAGGATATATGGTTAACGACTCAGATAATCATCAGCCTTTGACTGTGTGGATCACAATAGCAAACTAAGATTATGGCATCTGGTCCCATCACTTCATGGCAAATAGAAGGGGAAAAGTGGAAGCAGTGGTTGACTTTATTTTTGGGGGCTCCAAAATCACTGCAGATGGCAACTGCAACCATGAAATTAAAGGACACTTGCTCCTTGGGAGGAAAGTTATGACCAACCTAGACAGCATATTAAAAAGCAGAGACATTACTTTACCAGCAAAGTTCTGTCTAGTCAAGGCTATGGTTTTTCCAGTAGTCAAGTATGGATGTGAGAGTTGGACTATAAAGAAAGTTGAGCACAGAAGAATTGATGCTTTTGAACTGTGGTATTGGAGAAGACTCTTGAGAGTCCCTTGGACTGCAAGGAGATCCAACCAGTCCATCCTAAAGGAGATCAGTCCTAAGTGTTCATTGGAAGGACTGATGTTGAAGCTGAAACTCCAATACTTTGGCCACCTGATGCGAAGAGCTGACTCACTGGAAAAGACCCTGATGTTGGGAAAGATTGAAGGCAGTAGGAGAAGGGGATGACAGAGGATGAGATGGTTTGATGGCATCACTGACTCAATGGAGATGAGTTTGAGTAGATTCCGGGAGTTGGTGATGAACAGGGAGGCTTGGTGTGCTGTAATTGATGGGGTCGTGAAGAGTCAGATACGACTGAGCAACTGAACTGAACTGAACGGATATATGGTTCAAGTGGCACGTCTGTAAATTACTCTCAAATGTTTCAGGAAAAAGTATGTGGGGGGGGCGGCAGGGGAGAGAGAAAAAAGTAGCAATGATAAAGTACGTGGGACAAAATGTTAACAATAAGTGAATATGAATAAAGAATATGCAGGAATTATTTGTACAATTCTTACAACTTTTCTATAAATGTGAAATTATATCAAAATTAAGTATTTTTAAGTCAACCTGTCACTTTATCATCAGAGGTAAATAAGTCTAGCTCCTTTCAATCTTGTAAGCGCTAGGCACTGTATCAAATACTTTCACACAATATTTCATTTAATCAAGATTCAGGAAGTTTAAAAACTGCCATACATTCTGCCTGTAAAAGAACTGTGATCTGATGTGATTGTTTGCCGTAACATCCCTTTCTTCTTCTGGCTACAAAAGCCCTCTTCTCTTTCCCTTTCCACAGCGGCCGAAGGCCTCCATGCTCAGGCAATCAGTGTCCCAATCCCTCGACTAAAATGATTCACTCAGTGATGGGCACATGACCCAAGCTTGTCCAGGACCCTTTCTGCAAGCCGACTGCAAGAGGGACTGAGGAAGAGGCACTGTGTCTGCTAACTTTCCTCTTCTTCTGCTCACCTGGGCAAAGTCTGTCCAAGAGATGGTAAGGATCAGGGGCCTGCTGCCTCTGTGCTTAAAAGGTCTTCCCGAGGAGCTAGGTAAACCAGAAAACTCCAGCTGTGCGTAAGTAAGTTGTTAGCCTAATAAGTTTCTGTTACTTTGACGAATGTACTCCTCAGTGACACCATAGATAAAGTGTAATACAGACGGAAAGGGCTTCCCAGGTGGCACTAGTAAAGAACCCACCTGCCATTGCAGGAGACATCAGAGACGTGGGTTCAATCCCTAGGTCAGGAAGATCCCCTGGAGAAGAGTATGGCAACCCACTCCAGTATTCTTGCCTGGAGAATCCCCATGGACAGAGGAGCTTGGCAGTTTACAGTCCATAGGATCGCAAAGAGTCAGACAAGACTGAGGTGACTTAGCACACATGCACACACAGAAAACAGTTCAAGTTATTACTAAGAAACAAAAACATTTCCTTAAAAAGTAGAAAAGTGGTGCTTTTCACTCACCAATAATATAACTATGATCAAACTACTTTCCAGCTCTGTAAGTGAAAATTAGTGTGCATGATAAGTTGCTTCAGTCTTATCTGACTCTTCGCACTGTAGCCTGCCAGCTCCTCTGTCCATTGGATTCTCCAGGTAAGAATAGTAGAGTGGGTTGCCATGCCCTTCTCCAGGGGATCTTTCCAACCCAGGGATCCAACCTGCATCTCTTTCGTCTCCCGCATTGGGAGGTGGATTCTTTACCACTAGTGCCATCTGAGAAGCCCAAATTAGCATGTACTAGAAAATAAAGACTTTATTTAATAGAGACCCTACTAAATGAATATGTGTTGTACCTATCTATTTTTAGTGTGGTTATGTTACACAGTTAAATTTTAAGAAATTAGAAACCAAATTAAAAGCACAACAATATCTGTGAACATAGAAAAAGTAAAGCCCAAGGTTCACATTCGATTCCAGTATATGCCAGTTTAACTCACTTTCTTCTATGACAGTGGTCTTACAGTCTATACACAGACCAACTGACCACATAGGAAATGGATAAACAACTCAAAACATAAGTTATACTAAGATGCTGTGTCTTTTAAAAACAAAGATGAGCAAATAATATTTATTAAAAACTTACCATCAGAACTTGTGAGGACAAAGATTTCTGCTTGAGTTTGTTTCTTTATGCCTAAACTTTTAGGAAACCAATGAAGGTCTATTGGGTAAATATCATCAGGCAGCTTTACTATTTGACTTGTTTCACTGGTTAACAAGTTCCACTTCACTATCTGGTGATCATCACTACAAGAATACAGTTCTTCAGCAGTAGTCCAGCCAACACAGCTTACTAATTCTTGATGTGTCACCATATTAAGGAGACATAAAACACACAAAAGTCTTCAGTTTTAACAAACACAATATCTTGCAGATGCAGATTATAAGAACAGTATAAAATAGGGTCAAATGTTTCAAGCTTTGAAACCTGTTTTTCAGTGTATGACTTTCATATTTTTTCCATATAAGGAAAGGAAAATAAGCATCTATCAAAACAGTTGTAAGAAGAATGGAAAGCAGGATAAGAAACCCAGGTGCCAAAAGAGAAAAAAAAGAAAGATTTAATACATGAAAAAATTTTAAATGTGTTACAAAAGATTCTATAAACAAGGCCAAAAGATGCAGAAAGACATCTGACAGATTAAAAAGAATGAAAGATCTACTCTAATCTGTTGCAGCATAAGTGGGGAGAAAAGGGAAATATGTATCTTTTTATTTACCTATATCTGTATTGTTATTAGAATAAACATGTATAATTTTGATAAGTTTTTTAAAATCAACTGTTAAAAGAACACTGAAATCTAACAGTTAATACCTGCTTAAATGATATAATAATTTACCCAGGAAAAAATTTACAGCTTAATAGCTGAAATTAAAATCCTACCAAACTTCCTGACATTAAATTCAGGAAGTAACTCAATTACAATTTACTGCCCATACAAGGTGGTATGGATAAGATATAAACCCTAAAATTCTTACTTTAACCTATTTTTTTGGTTTCTGATTTATCAAGTAGATTTCTGTAAACTGAAGTGCTCAAGTGGCCCTTACTTCCTCCATCAGAACAGGCTCTTACCCTAGCAGAGTTGTGTATCCTACAGAAGGAACTTTAGATTGTCTTTTATGAGAGATGCTTTCTCCTTTATATGTGGATTTCTATATTACCATATTATCCTAGTTGGGTTGTTTGCTCTTTTGTTGTTATTGTATAATCATTTTACTTCCTTCTCTTTTTCACCAATGCTTTCTATTGGCTTATCCAAGCAATCAATAAACTCTAAGAAAAAAGAGACTATGTGCCATAATTATTCTAGGATGTTCTAAGATTTTTTTTTTAATACTTCAAAATATGATAGATTAAGCAAATAACCAGAAAGGTAAAAAATGAAATTATAGAAGGGTCTGAAGAGTCTGGACAAATAGGTAACAAAGTGGCAATGGAATACTCAGAATTCAAAGTAAAATCTAAACAAAAGAACCTTGATATCACTAGACCATTACTGAAAAAAATTCTTCCAGTATAACTGTCCTAGCTTAAACAGTGTTAGTTAAAACCTTTATTATACAAAGGGAGAGTGTCAGCTAAAACCCAGAAAGAAAATATACACACACACTCCAAAACAAAAAACACTGTTTATCCTCATAAAAACTGACGTAAGTACCCAGCAGACATATGTGAGATGTCTTCAAACTAGTAAGTCAACTAAAATTATGGGAGAAATGAGAGGACTGCTAGAATAAGAAAGTCTAAAAAGATCATTATTCTTCAGCTTGAAAAGGTAAAAGCAGACACTAAACAGTCAAAATCTATAAGACTGTAAAAAGCATGAACTTCTGAGGGCACACTTTGAAAAAAAATAAAAGTGACTCAATGAGAAATAAAAGGAATTACATCTTCACTCAAACAGTAAAAAAAAAAAAAAAACCCAAAGATAATATAAATTCAAAACATTTGATCAAATGTCTAAAACACTGCTTTTCTATCGCTGAAGGACCATATTTTTTTTACTTCAAATCTGTTGAAGAACAACATTTTGTAAGGTAAAATAAAAATGAATTACTAGGAAGATGATCTTACATTTGGATGTTGTGACTGTCAAATTGCTACAAAAATTTCTTCCCTCTTACTTTCAATTTCTGTTCCTATCCCTTCACAGGCCTGTAATAAAGTCTGAAGATGATACTCTTAGAAGCACTGGTCTAAATAACTACGAATGAAGGTAAACAGGCCTACCATATCTTTCTGACATATAATTGGGAATTCTTGCTGACAAAATACAGGGTCAGGCATTCGATAAAATATTTATAATTGCCACATTCACACATGAAATAATAAAGGTCTGACTGCTCAGGCTTCCCCAGCTTACCCTCCATTTTATCATGAGTATGAAAAAACAGAACAGAATTCAGTGAAAACATACTAGGTCTTACTAAGAGAGAAATTACTTGATTTTTCTAAAAAAAAACTTCTTTTTAAGATTTTAGACTAAACAAAAACCAACCGTTTTTTATGCACTTAAGTACAGTAATACTAAAGTAAAGTAAGAAAAAAGTTAATAAATATTTGAAAGTAAGATTTAGAGGAAATAATCTGCTTTGGAAAAATACCTGCAACATATGTCCTCAAATATTTCAGAAATAATTTAAAAAACTATCATTAAAGGAATGAAGAAAAAATCCATTCTCCAAGTAGACTACAAAATAGAAGAAAATTTTTAATAATACTACAATAAGGAGATCACAATAAGGTTTATAAGTATTAAAAGGATATGCTTTGGTTCTTTTAAAAGAGATATCTTCAGTCTCATGTCTCCACCTTCCAGCAAAATTTTTTTAAATGCTGCCTGATTGTATTCACTGTAAAAATAAAAAAAGGAAAATACAGAATACACATTAAAAACAAACATACATACACAAACAATTAAAAGCAAACAAAACATCTTAGCACCCCGATGACACTGAAGCACTTGCAATCCTGCTTGTGTCAAATACATGGAAAGAGGAAGAAAACTAGTCAGTGGACTAATTCAGCCAATGGGTTACTGGAGGCTTTAGGCTGGACTCCAGAGGTTCTCTACAACCTGCCTAAAACAGTCCTACAAGAACAGAATGTCAATAAATCTGGTCAGGTAAATAATTTCCAAGGGCTGTCCTGAGGCCTAATCAAAATATTTTTTAAAATATGGGAACTGCAACTTCAGCATCAGTCCTTCCAATGAATATTCAGGATTGATTTCCTTTAGGATGGACTGGTTGGATCTCCTTGCAGTCCAAGGGACTCTCAAGAGTCTTCTCCAACACCACAGTTCGAAAGCATCAATTCTTTGGCGCTCAGCTTTCTTTATAGTCCAACTCTCACATCCACACATGACTACTGGAAAAACCATAGCTTTGACTAGACGGACCTTTGTTGGCAAAGTAATGTCTCTGCTTTTTAATATGCTGTCTAGGTTAATGGCAACCCACTGCAGTACACTTGCCTGGAAAATCCCATGGACGGAGGAGCCTGGTGGGCTACAGTCCATGGGGCCACAGTCGGACACGACGTCACTTTCACTTTCACTTTCTAGGTTGGTCATAGCTAGTCTTTTAATTTCATGACTGCAATCACCATCTGCAGTGATTCTGGAGCCCCAAAAAATAAAGTCTCTCACTGTTTCTATTGTTTCCCCATCTATTTGTCATGAAGTGATGTGACCGGATGCCATGATCTTAGTTTTCTGAACGTTGAGTTTTAAGCCAACTTTTTCACTCGCCTCTTGCACTTCCACCAAGAGGCTCTTTAATTCTTCCTCACTTTCTGCCATAAGGGTGGTGTCATCTGTGTATCTGAGGTTATTGATATTTCTCCAAGCAATCTTGATTCTAGCTTATGTTTCATCCAGCCCAGCATTTCACATGATATACTCTGCATATAAGTTAAACATACAGGGTGACAATATACAGCCTTGACATACTCCTTTCCTGATTTGGAACCAGTCTGTTGTTCCATGTCCAGTTATGTTGCTCCTTGACCTGCATACAGATTTCTCAGGAGGTAGGTCAGGTGGTCTGGTATTCCCATCTCTTTCAGAATTTTCCACAGTTTGTTGCAGTCCACACAGTCAAAGGCTCTGGTGTAGTCAATAAAGCAGAAGTAGATGTTTTTCTGGAACTCTCTTGCTTTCTCGATGATCCAACGGATGTTGGCAATTTGATCTCTGCCTTTTCTAAATCCAGTAAATCATGCTTCACGTATTGTTGAAGCCTGGCTTGGAGAATTTTGAGTATTACTTTGCTAGCATGTGAGATGAGTGCAATTGTGCAGTAGTTTGAATATTCCTTGGCATTGCCTTTCTTTGAGGTTGGAATGAAAACTGACCTTTTCCAGTGAATTGATACACATTAAAATAAATTCCAAAGGTCTGATCAAAGGCTAAGATACATTTTTATGGGATTTAATTATGGAACTTACATGGGAATACTATGACATCATCAACCTAGTGATCCAATCTGAGATTTACATTCTATTGGAGGTAAACAGACTGCCCACCAGTTATGGCTGCCATGGTGGCAAAGTGAAAAATAAGCAAGTTATCTAAGAAAGGGGCTTCCCTTGTAGCTCAGTTGGTAAAGAATCTCCCTGCAGTGCAGGAGACTCAGGTTCAATCCCTGGGTTGGGAAGATCCCCTGGAGAAGGAAATGGCAACCCACTCCAGTATCCTTGCCTGGAAAATCTCATGAACAGAGGAGCCTGGCGGGCTGCAGTCCATGGGGTCGCAAAGAGTAGGGCACAACTGAGCGACTAACACTTAATACTTATCTTAGAAAGAGGTAATAAATCCCTTATAAAAACTACATAAAAATCACAAAGTAACTCACAAACAAAAACTTAGAAAAACAAGAGTTAACTCTCACAAATAACCATGCTATCAAAAGATACAGATGAAGAAAATGCTAAATTGTTTGAATCCAGTTTACAGTTATGGGATTCTTTGAATCATATTACTAGCCTAGAGAAAAATAAATAAATGAAAGTGTAATTAAAGGAAAAAATCCTCTTCACCAAGTAGAAAATTACTACGAACTACATCAAAGGAGGTGTTTAGTGATAGGTAAGAATTCAGTGGTCCTGCCTTAGATAACTTCTCATTCTCCCAAATTGAGAAGATTTTTAGATTAGCAAGGTGCTCAATACAGCTGTATCTCAAAGCACCTTTTTCACTTACTCTATTCATAAATTTGTGAGGATTGGTAGAAAGTTGTTAAGACCACAGAAAAAAATCTGAAGTTTTCTATCCAGTTAATATACAGTTAGGGTCAGAAATCTTCTCTCTCTCCCCTCCAGTTCACTTAAGGAGATTTATGTGTAACTTCAAAAGTATGAATCTGTGTATAGCAGCCAGAGCAAGAAAATAATCTCTCCTAGTCACACTTCTAAGGCTCACTTTTGGTCCTTAGGAGTTTTAGCACCTTTCTTGAAACTACTTCCTCCCTTCTATCAGACCTCCTTTAACTAGAGGGGGAAAAAAAGTAAAAACATGCTGCTGTTTCACAATAATTCAAACTCACCCAGCTTATAAGGATTTTAAAAGAATAAAGGCAGATAAACTGTTGCTTCTGGAAATGAGAAACAACATAATAGACAAGAATACATGTGTGTGAATATACAATTTTAACCAGAAACTTTAAAGATCTTTAGCAAAGGCATGGTGTATCCTACATCAAAATACCTCCAACTGCTGAAATCCATAATAATTAGGAATCATTCCTTATCAAAAGAAATCATTATCCCATATAGATAGTAAAGGCAGTATGTTTTTCATGAGAAAGTAATCTGCAACTGTTCAGAAATATAGTGCCAAGGAATCAGAGAAAGAGGAGGGTGGCATCCTAACACTGGGAAGATCCTCTTTTGCTCAGAAAACACTTCTTTGTACATCCGATTGAGTGGAGATCATCTGCATGAAGCATATGTGCATTCTGATGTGAGAATGAATAGAGGAATAAGTGAATAGCTATGGTTTTTCCAGTAATCATGTACAGATGTGAGAGTTGGACCATAAAGAAGGCTGAGTGCCAAAGAATTGATGCTTTTGAACTGTGGTGTTGGAGAAGACTCTTGAGAGTCCCTTGGATTGCAAGGAGATCAAACCAATCAATCCTAAAGGAAATCAACCCTGAATATTCACCGGAAGGACTGGTGCTGAAGCTCCAATACGTTGGCCACCTGATGTGAAGAGCTGATCTCACTGGGAAAGACTCTGACGCTGAGAAAGACTGAAGGCAAAAGGAGAAGTGGGCAGCAGAGGATGAGATGGTGAGATAGCATCATTGACTCAATGGACATGAATTTGAATAAACTCAGGGAGACAGGGGACAGGGAAGCCAGGTATGCTGCATCTATGGAAGCCGCAAGAGTAGGACACAACTTAGCAACTGAACAACAACAACAAATTAGAGCACAGCCAATTCAGGGAAGTGCAAAGCTGCCTGAGGGGTGCATTGGGGTGTTTTTAGCTGCCCAAAGGGATTGATGACCAAGGATCTGACTAGTCAGTGGTAAGTGGCATGGGAGGGGAAATGACAGAAAATTTCTAGAGTATCAAATAATCTATTTTGCAACTCTATACAGGAAGCAGACAGGAGCAACTATGCTTCTGCTACTAAAAATCATTTATAATTGTCTTTGATCTAGCATGAGTCAACATTCGCGGGGCTTAAGAGGAAAAACTGTCCCCAGGAAATCCTGATCATCAAACTACCAATACATACCGGCCACTTCTCAGTACCTCTAACATAAGGCTAAAGCCACCATCATCCTCAATTACTGTCATAGCTCCAAAACTAATTTTCCTGATCCTACATTTACCCTTCAAACTCTGCTAAATACAGTAGCTAGTAATGCTGTTAAAGCTAAGTCAGATCATAAGGCCAGTATGGCCAATACAGAGTGAGTGAAGAGGATGGCAAGAAACTGGGGAAGAAGAGGGAGGGACACAGATCACATACAGGTTGGAAAACCACAATAAAAGTTTCTCTTTTTTTCTTCTGAATAAACAGAGAAGCCAGTGGAATGATGTTATCTGACATACAGTTTAAAAATATCACTATGGGTGACAGTACAGATGGTATAACAAGAAAAAAATAAAACAAAAATGAGCAAGACTGGAAGCAAAGAGGCCAGTTAGGATTTCAATAACCTAGGAGAGAATGAAAGTGGATTGATGAGGAAGGCAGTAGGGGCACAAATGATATGAATGAATAATATTCTCAATATATTTTGAAAGAAAATTCCACAGGATTTGTTGATGAATTTGGTTTAAGAGAAAGAGAAACCAAAATGACTCAAGTTTCAACAGGCACAATGGAGTTGCCATTTCCTGAAATGAAAAAGACTAATGGAAAGTTATGACCAACCTAGACAGCATTTTAAAAAGCAGAGACATTACTTTGCCAACAAAGGTCCGTCTAGTCAAGGCTATGGTTTTTCCAGTGGTCATGTATGGATGTGAGAGTTGAACGGTGAAGAAAGCTGAGCGCCGCAGAATTGATGCTTTTGAACTGTGGTGTTGGAGAAGACTCTTGAGAGTCCCTTGGACTGCAAGGAGATCCAACCAGTCCATCCTAAAGGAGATCAGTCCTGGGTGTTCATCGGAAGGACTGATGTTGAAGCTGAAACTCCAATATTTTGGCCACCTGATGCAAAGAGCTAACTCATTTGAAAAGACCCTGACGCTGGGAAAGATTGAAGGCAGGAGGAGAAGGGGACGACAGAGGATGAGATGGTTGGATGGCATCACCAACTCAATGGACAAGAGTTTGGGTAGACTCTGGGAGTTGGTGATGGACAGGGAGGCCTGGCATGCTGAGGTTCATGAGGTCGCAGAGTCAGACACGACTGAGCGACTGAACTGAACTGAATGGAGGAACAGGTTGGAAGGGATATAAAATTTCTGTTTTGGGTTGGCTAACTTTAAGGTGACTTTAGATATCTGAATGACGAATTCAAGGAGAAATTAGATATACAAGTCTGGAGTTAAGCGAGAGGGCAGAGCTGGAAATATCACTGAGACCTCAGTTTGAGGGTTATCAGCACAAAGGTTACATTAAAAGCCATGGGATGGGACTACCCAGCAGAACTTGAACAGGTGGTAGCTTCAACAGCCTAGAAGTCCTACTGAAGTCTGAAGAACTGTCAGCATTAAGATTCTACAGGAAATAAGCTAGAGAAAAACAAGTGGAGATAGACAGACAATGAGATACTTAAAACAGATTTTGGGAAAGTATAGATATTGGTAATGATGAGGTTGGTAAAGATTGTCAAAGTGGGTGGCCAAGGTCAAGAAACTGAGAGGATAGAGAAACAAAGGATTGATTTGGGGATGTTAAAATACTGAGAATAATGACAAGAATAGTGGTAGAGATAGATTCAGTACCCAGATGCTAAAATACTATTCACTGAATGAAGGAAAACAGCAAAGAGATCTGTGGATGATTGCAAAAAGGCAAAGAAGAGGATGGTTTGATCGTGTAAGACTTGTCTCAAAGGGACAAGAGGAAAGAGAAACACAATCAATTGTGCAGAACCCTAATGACAAACAAGGTCCTTTGACACATGGAGGTCTGAAATGCAAAACTGCCTCCATTTGAAACAGCCAAGAGGAAAGTAGTTTCCTTAGGAAACAACCAGATTTAAGTTAGACTAAGAAGTTAAAAGACAAAACTATAATGTTTACTCCAAAACACTGAGAACATAGATTTGGTCAGTGACATACTGTGAGTTCCAAAAGGTAGAGTGGTAGGATTTAGACGGGGAAAAGCTAAGTTTAGGACAGATGGTGGGAAATGGAAAAAAAGAGCCAGCTGTCCTCTTCATTCTTCCCTGCCTCTGTGGTAGAAGAATCTGAATTTTTGCTGCATTTCTAGCCACCCAAAGTAAAGATTATGTTTCTCAGCTGCCCTCAAAACTGGGTGGAGCCACATAGGACATTAACAATTCTTAAACCCAATGTGGATATTACAAAATCATCAACCTCATGGCCCAATCTGGGATTTATATCTTGTGGTGGGGGAGCAATAGATAACACTACCCAATAGTAATGGTTACCCACAGTGACAATATGAAAAATAAATGAATTACCTCTTATAAAAGCAACATAAATCAACATAATTGGCAAATAAAAATTTGGAAAATAATAACATGCTCCCTGCCATGCATCAAGACCATATATAATGCAGCAATAAAACAGAAGGAACCAAGATTGTTGACCTTATAGCGAGTCCTACCAGTCCTATCTAGCCTTTAAGTGATAGAAAATAAAGTTTTTTCATGTTTAAGTCAGTGTCATCAATAGTTAAACTTAATAGTGAACTAATGCGGGGAATTAATAGTCTTGAATGTGGAAACTGAGGTAAACAGGGATGTAATGAATGATGGTCCCCATGGTCGAATAAAGGAAGGCGGATAATCAATTTAAATTGCCTTCTTCCTGGAATGGTTTTCTTAGGAGGTTTGTGGTGCTGAGGAAAAGTTCCGTAAGAGAGAAAAGGAAGTCTTGCTAGAAGCACATGTAACTCTGCCTGAATTTCCAGCTCTAAGACTACAGGCTTCAACGTTAACTCTTCTTTCTCCAACGAGTCCTAATAGACACATCATTTCTCTGACCTCATCTCCTGTTTCCTCTCTTTTCACTCAAACTGCTCCAGTCACACCAGCCTCTATGTTTTTCTCCTTACATAGCACGTAAGAAGTATGTTTTGGGGCAAAGGAGAAGGAACCAGTGGACAGGGATTGATTGGCAATACTACAGAAACAGAAGATAACTAAGACAGCATGGTTCCAAGAAGTCATCTGATCAAGGACACTGATAATAGGGTACTTCCATTTGTAGACTGACAGTTCACAAAAACATAAATAAGGATGGTCAGTGGGCAATCAAAACATGAAATAAGGCACGGCCTTAATTTTAGTTAAAGAAATGAACATGAAAAAAACTAGATACCCTTTCCTGTTGTCAAAGTGACCAAATACAAAACACCCAGAACTCAGCACTGGCATAGAGAAACATAGTCACATACATTAGTGAAGAGCAGGAAATTGGTGCTAATGGTTATTGATTCTTTTTTTCTCCCCACCCCTCAACACTTTTGATTTCCTTCTCCAGCTCTGGGGAATCTCCTACCTTACAAATAAAAAATTATTTCCTCTGTAGCCCTCCTTATAGCTAGGACACAGGCAAATTACCTAGGTTTTG
This sequence comes from Okapia johnstoni, assembly GCA_024291935.2. Lineage (NCBI taxonomy): Eukaryota > Metazoa > Chordata > Mammalia > Artiodactyla > Giraffidae > Okapia > Okapia johnstoni. The sequence continues at coordinate 34,208,798 of CM044323.1, read as the reverse complement.
CCAATTTAACACATCTATGCCATATTTTGAGTTAGAAGATACTGATTTGAAGTAGGTATATATAAGGAATTTACCCTGGGAAGAATTCCTAGTCATAGGAATTTGTCATATATCAGTAAATGTAAATGTATACCAAGATACATATACAAACTATACAAGCTTGTTTATTACAAAATTCTATATAGTACTATTAAAAACTAGAAATTTAAATATTCATCAGAGATTATACACTCATATTCCAGATACATGTGTTTTTAATGTGGAATAGAATTAAGAAAATATAATTAAGAATTAATGTTAAGAATGAAACTTAATATTATGCTAAATGAAAGAAGTCACAAAAGGGCAGATATTATGTAATTCCCCTTATATGAAATACCTAAAATAGTCAAATACAGAGATACAAAAAGTAGAATGGTGATTACCTGGCAGGAAGGAGGAATGAGAACAGAGATTCAGTTCTGCAAGAGGAAAAGAGTTATGTGGATGGATGGAGGTGAAGGTAGTACAATAATATGAATGTGTGTAATGCCACTGAATGGTACACTTAAAAATGGCAAGATAGTTTACCAAAAAAAAAATGAAAATTAGATTTAGAAAACTAAAAGGTAAAAGCACTAAGAAAATGAGAAAAATTTTAGGAGGGAAAGAGGAAAGGTATGACTTGACAACAAGAATATACGTATAGATAAAACATAGCAGAGAGTCTCAGAAGTGAATAAGAATATGAAGGACAGATAACACATGCAAGCACTAGATCACAAGTTTGTTTCCAACAGGTTCTGTTTGGGTCATCTGAACACTGGCTAACCCATGGGTATTGATACTAACAGTTGAAATTAATGGTTTGCTGACGATTACCCAAGGCTCTGTTTTTAAAAGTACAATTCTTATCAACAGTTTTCTAAATTGATACCTCTGATTAGACTCCTAAGTCTCTTTTCCAGTAAAGACAGGAGTGAGAGAGAAGCAGATCTTTTACTCAGATTGGTTCCATCACAGAACCACTTGTAGACTAGAGCTGGAATCTCTTATATAACAGGGAAGGCAGAGGAAGATGCACCATTTCCAGGGACAGATTCAAATACCTAATAAACAATGGAAATAGGCATGGCAGTATGGTTCATTTACTAAAGACCTCCAACCCCCACCCTATTCCAACTCCTGTACGTATTGGAAGTGTATGTACTGGGGCTTCCCAGGTATGTATAAGGAGTGATATTCACATATCCTTGCAATTCTAGCTCTAAGTAGAGCTGGCTATACTTTAATCTTATTCATATTGGTTATATTTATAATCCAGGATGGCTTAATAACTTTGAGCCAATAAACCATGTGATTCACAAAATTAAAAATAAGTAGTCATCTTTAATTCATCCTTTTAATTCAACTAGCAGAGGAAAAAAAATCACATTCAACTGACAAACTAGAATGCTGTACAGCTATTTAAAAAATGAGATGAATCTATATGTATCGATACAGAAAGATGTCTATAATATCTTAAATGACAAAAACAAAGTATACAGCAGTATTATGTAACTCAAATTCTTTTGTGTTAAAAAAAAATGCGGGGGTGGGGGGAGATATATACTCAAGTTAGTGGATACTAAAATGTTTTTCTCAAAAGATGTGCAAGACATTTAATGGAGGCTTCGTAAGGGTAGAGACACTGGTGTAAAACGGGAAGCTTTTAATCCTCATTTCATACTATTCTATACTGTTTGAAGTTATCATGTTCATAAGATTTTATCGATACATTTATAGTTTTAACATAGGATTATCTGAATAATATGTTCATGGCTTAGTTTTGCTTTTTTCTTTAAGTATTTCTGCATTAAAAAAAAAACTAATAAATGTTATTTTTTCATAAGATCCACCATTCTCATTCTCTTTGCAATTTCTACTGCATTTGACACATTTCTTACTGAAATCTTCACTTCGTGATCTTCCAAACACTGTACTTTGTTTTCTTCCATATATAAAATGAGGCTAATAATACCTACCTCACAGGTTGGTTATGATGTTAAATGAGATAGAGTAGACACGCTGCTGCTGCTACTAGGTCGCTTCAGTCGTGTCCAACTCTGTGCGACCCCATAGACAGCAGCCCACTAGGCTCCTCTGCCCCTGGGATTCTCCAGGCAAGAACACTGGAGTGGGTTGCCATTTCCTTCTCCAATGCATGTAAGTGAAAAGTGAAAGTGATGTCGCTCAGCCGTGTCCGACTCTTAGCAACCCCATGGACTGCAGTCTACCAGGCTCCTCCATCCATGGGATTTTCCAGGCAAGAGTACTGGAGTGGGGTGCCATTGCCCTCTCCAAGAATAGACATGAGATCGGAAAAAAAAAAAAGACATCTTACAAATGTCCAGTAGATTGCCTGAAACATAGGAAGAACTTAACTATTTGCTATTTACAGTGAAAACTGGTGTTTCATTATCCTTCATATATTCACTCTGTTCTGAGCTACAAAGAATTTCTTCTTGGAATACCACTTACTCCCTCTTAGCCCATATGGCTTCAATGGAGTCAGCATGAGGCCTAGGCTTAAGTCAATTAGAGCTTCCCGAAGGAAACTTTTATTCAACTAAAAGATAGGGAAGAAAGATTCTCCTTAACTTTTCAAGTCTTCAAGTTTAGATTCAAGGCTAGAGTTACTATAACTATCTCACCACAGCAAGGGGAGAGCATGGTGGTGTCAGAGGTTACTATGTGAGGTCTGAGAATAATGCCAAGACAAGGGAACATAGAGCAGAGCAAAGAAACACAGTGCTAGTTCTTTCTTTGAATACTGAATCCAGTTATACTCACCTAACTTCTTGCTTACGGAAGCTATTTTTTTTTTTCCTGAAGACAATTCGGATTCGGTCTTCTGTCACATATTATTATAATGATGATAAATTTTAACTATGCACTTAAAGAACTGCAGATGTTAATTTTAATTCTATTTCAATTTTTCCCCTTGAACTTATTCTTATTTCTTCCCATGGGGTACAACTTTTTAAAATACAAAAAGTAGGGTTCTCTTCTCGAACTGCCTGAAATTATAGATAATGGCTGTTAGTAGATGATTTTGGACCAGGAAGATAAGACGTGGTTATACTTTCCAAGGTGGATTTAACTTGAGTCCATCCCAACAGAACCAGCTTCTTTTAATGCAAAGTACTGGCAAGGATCAATCAAGAGGGAATAAGTCTACTTCTTGTGACCCTAATCTCTTCTCATATCACTTCTTCACTTATTCTGAGTGTTCTACTTTCACTCTAGATTTGTCTCCACTGTACCTGTTGGTTATCAATGTCTGTTCTACATTATCAATCTGAGTTAAGCCTGTTTAAAAAGTATTTATTCTGTTTAAAAAATATTTATGGTTAGGTTCAACTAACCATAAGGTTGGTCACTTTATTGATTTTCTGAAATTACATTTCTTATCAGTCACTAAGACCAAACATTATTTACAACAACAATCAAAGGTAGTAAAACTAAGATTTATTTGTGACTTATCTTTCTTATCCCCTCATCACTAATCCAGGGATTCACAAAGAATACTATCTGACTAACTTGAAGGGCTCAGACTATTAACTGTTAAATGTGTCCAGATTTTTACCATTCTACTGCATAGGCACCTCTCATCTCCTACATGGAGAAGTGGACAGTAATGATCTAAGCCATGCTTGATCTCAGTCTCTTTCTCTTTTTACACATCCCACATAACTGTTAACTTTTTTTTTTTAACCAAGTCACTCCATAGCTCAAAATTTTTCTAATATTTTGAAGATTTATCAATCTAACATCCTTGACCTGGTTTTCAAGACTCTTCATAAACTAACCTTCTTCTAACTTGACATCCCATTATTCAACCTTAGCACATACCCTAACAAGGTCAATGTTATAAACACAGCAATATTAAATGCATGCAGTGTGTATGCTAGATGAACAATCATAAATGATCCTATGCAGTAGGTATTACATGCTGGTTTCATAATAAACAGAGTTTGACAAACTGAGTACATTGTCTAAGTAGGTAGCTTTAAAAAAATGATGAGATTTGGGATTCTGTTATCTGTTACATCTTTCTACTACGTGGTGCTCTGTCTCCCATATACATTACTCAATTTGGTCTAGTCTTTGCTCATTTTCAGGGTTATATCTCTCCAACTTGGGTTTAGTAGTGTTTTACAGACTTGAAAATTCAAAAGATTCCAGATGATTTCAAACAGAATTGATGTACATGTTCTGGTACACCTACCAACCAAATTTTTCATTGAGCTTTATTGTCTGTAGTTTGTCTTATGAAAATAATTTTTTTCAATTACAAATAAAAAAAGGGTATTACAATACTGAGTCAATGTTTATTCAAATCACCTTAGACTCTCAACCTCACCGAATTCTTACACTTGAGGGGAGTGTCTTCCACAACTTCAACTCTTGAGAATCACTGAACCTTAATATGATGCTCCTCAGGGCACTGGAGAAGGAAATGGCAACCCACTCCAGTATTCTTGCCTGGAGAATCCCAGGGATGGCGGAGCCTGGTGGGCTGCCGTCTATGGGGCCGCACAGAGTCGGACATGACTGAAGCGACTTAGCAGCAGCAGCAGCAGCAGGGCAAGAATCATACTTTCTTACTTAGAATGACAATGTAAATTCACTCATAAAGCAGATTTATTGGGGCCTCAGTATGCCAAGTCCTAAGTATGCAAAAGTTAAAAGGGGGCATAAAAGAGGCTCCCAGTTCTCAGTCAAGTACTTAAGAGTCTCTGAATAAATGTTTGTTGGACTTATTCAGATCAATTAATGGTTAACAGTGCGATGGGATAGGACCAAGTTTAAGAATCTGATCAAAGCTCTGGAAAAAATAACTCCCCAGAAAAATTCACAAGCGCTAAGAATTCGGTCGATCTTTCTCCACTTTATCTTTCTCAAAATTCGCAAGGTTTTTTAAAAAAAAATTTATAAGAGTGCTATTGCAGTAGGGCTACGGAAAACATTGTTTCGCTTTTTTTCACTTAGTAGAAAACGTTCCCGGCAGCTTGAGTCCCGCCAGGAGTTCGCGCGTGCGCGTAAGGTATCAGAAGATGGCGATAATCGCCGCATTTTTTTCAAATTAGTAGTTCCCAGAAAGCATTGCGCGCATTTGTAACGAATTTCCGTTCGAGTTTGTATTTTAGGCGCCATTTTCGAGTGAAGGACCCGGAGCCGAAACACCGGTAGGAACCGGGGGAGGGGCTATACAACCGTTTCCAGCCTTGGTCTGAGTGGACTATCCCGCAGGTAAAGTACTTCTTTTCCTGATCGGTTGTCACACTCTCACTTCCTGCCCGGTCCGCAGGCGCCTGGAATGAGGCCTTGAGCTGGAGCAGCCGAAGTCTAGGCTGAGGCTGCCTCGGGGAGATTTCGCTCGCTGTCACCCCTCCCCCCTCAGCCGCTCCCCGGCGGTCGAAGCTCCCGCGCGCTTCTCCCGGGCGCCACTTCTCTGAGCTATTTAAGCGTCGATCGTGGGACTGGGGCCGCGGGGCGGGGGGCCCTCTCAGCCCTCGCGGACCTTTTCTCAGAAATCTTGGTCGGACTACGGCGTCGCCCCCTGTTCCGGCCCTCTGCCCGTTTCTCTTCTCCCGAGGGACTAATCACTGGGTCTGAGCCCTTCCTGGTGGCCTTTCGTAGTTTATTGTCCAGCGGGATTCGCCGCGGACCTCAGAGGGACAAACCCCTGCCACCCCAAGGTGATGGAAGCGGAGCTGGCGCTGCCGGCTTCCAACTTGAAAATCGCGAGCGGTCAACCCGAGCCGTCGGTCCCCTGCCGGTGTGTGGAGAGGAGACCTCAAAGCCCCCCGGCCGTCAGCCGCGCCAGGGGCTAAATGGCGGGGAGAGGAAGGTGGGCGGCGAACCGCCACTTCGTTCCCGACTGCTCTGGGAAGAGTTGAGAACCCCTCAAACCTAAAGCTAGTAGGACTCAGAGACAAGAATCAGTGCGCTTGGATCCCTAGCCCCGAGAGCGTGGGAATGTCCGTAAATGTCGGCGAGCGGGATGGAACTTCGTTTAGAAATGACATTACAGTATTCTTACACATTTACACTGTGGGCGGGAGAGGGGGACATTAAAAAATAAAAAGAACCTAAGCAGTTGCTCTCTTTGCTGACTGCGCAAGCACGTCTAGAGACTTGCTTAGAACTTGAGAGAGCGAATCCCGCCTTCTTGGCACTTGAGTTTTTTGTGCCTTCTTTCCCGAGGACTCGCTGGCGTTGCGCGGGGTTTTTAAACCGAGCCCTAGAAAACGGGTGGACGAAGTTTTCCCCGAGTGGGACGGGTGGCGGGCCGGCGGGGAACTTGCCGGCACGCCCGGCGGCCCGCGGGCTGACTTGCTCCCGGCTTTCCCTCGGCTGCAGCGACCATGCCCCGTAAAGGCACCCAGCCCTCCACTGCCCATCGCAGAGAGGAAGGGCCGCCGCGGTCCCCGGACGGCACCAGCAGCGACGCGGAGCCCGATCCGCAGCCCGGCCGCGCAAGGAGCCAGGCGCTGGCCACCACAGGTGAGGAGCCCTTCGCGACGCCGAGGGCAAGCGCTTGGAGACCGGGCACCCAACCCGGGACGGTTGGTATTCCAGGGCGCGGACGAGAGGGGCTGCGGGGTTGACATCCGAAAGTCAAGAAAGCGAATTTTCACGGATTCGACAGTGTGAAATTTCGGTTAACGGTGCTGAAGGGATGAGGGCTAGTAAATAGCTTCAATTCTGAACTTCTGTTCATTGTCTTATATTTCCGCTGAAATCGACGCGGTCAGCCAGAGTGCACTTTTTTCAGTGTCAGCTTAACTGTTTGTTAATATAATGAAAAGTTGCTTGATCGTACAACTTCACCTCGGTGCTCTTAAATTGCAAAGAGAAGATAATTTGCTCCTACGCCCGCACGCGCCTTAGGTTTTGAGTCCAGGAATTGAGGGACATGAAAACCCCTGTAACTGTCACTGGGGCTCGCCAATGTCCAAAGTTAAGGTTCCAGGTGCTTAACAGATCCTGAGAGTTGGATCTAGAGCCGTAGAATTTGACCACCTGTTTAGGCAGGGAGCAGGGACTCAAGTGATTGTGGATTTTCCAGATTTGCATTACGATGTAGTGTATTGACTCCTAAAAGGTATATTTCTATAGAATTTCGTGACTGATGGCATCTCTTTCAAAAATTTTCTTCTTCTATAAGACAAAACCTAAAGACTCTCATCCTTTGTGAATATAAGATAATACTGTATTTGCGTGAAAAATAGAGATTCCTAAGTTTCATGTCTCCAAAGATTAGCAGGCTAACAAATTGCACTGATGCAGGCTTCCCCTCTTCCCCTTTTTTTCTTTCTTTTGACTGACTTTAGAAACTCCAAGTGAGGAAATTGATAATAGAAGTTTAGAAGAGATTTTGAATAGCATCCCTCCTCCCCCACCTCCTGCAATGACCAATGAACCTGGAGCTCCTCGTCTTATGATAACTCATATTGTAAACCAGAATTTCAAATCTTATGCTGGGGAAAAAATTCTGGGACCTTTCCATAAGGTATTTGACCATTTTTAAATAGCTGTTGTAAGATCTTTATTACAGACTGTTTCAGTTTTGTAGTTATTGTATTTATCCTGATTGATACATACATGGTGTGGTTTCTATGCTTTTAACTACTGAAATTAGCTTTTGTTTATCTGGTTATCTTTTGGTACCTTTCTTTATAAAGTTTTCCTCACTGAATAAAATTTGTGGGTTTTATGTTTGAAAAGAATATTTTCCCTTAACTGTAAGAATGAATTTTGTAAAAAGTCTGAGTCAAAATTAGACTATGATCTTATTTAAAGTGTTGAAACTTGTAACATACAAGACATGATGTATGAAAACTATCTTCTAGCAGCAAAAGCTTTTTAAATACTTGTAGTTTTGCTGCGAGTTAAATCATTTTAAATTAAAATCAGTTGTATAACCTTTTTAACTTTTTTTTTCCTGTTCTTTTTATTCAGAGATTTTCCTGTATTATTGGGCCAAATGGCAGTGGCAAATCCAATGTTATTGATTCTATGCTTTTTGTGTTTGGCTATCGAGCACAAAAAATAAGATCTAAAAAACTCTCAGTTCTAATACACAATTCTGATGAACATAAGGATATTCAAAGTTGCACTGTAGCTGTTCATTTTCAAAAGATAATTGATAAGGTAAGGGATTTTGTTTAGTTATTTGCATTTTCAAGTAAGGAAGACAGGATTTCAGTGCATTACACGTTTTATTATTTGGGGCTTAAATTAGCTTGTAAAAATTAGTATATGGTTAAAGCACAACCAATATTGGTTTCATTGCCTCTGTGATCATATTTTCTTTTTGAGGTGTGATGGTGGCTGTTAAACTTAAAATATTAAAATTTTTAGCCAGGGAAATGAATTATAAGTAGCTCATAATAATACCTTTTTGAGCAGCAGTATCTTGAGTACCAATTTGGCATTCTTTTATTGTAAATATTGGATTTGTTTTTAAAGTTATGTTTTCATTGCTTTCAGATAAGTTACCTAAACTTGAAAATGTAACGGTTGACTAATTTTACCATCTCCGTTACTTCAATTCACGTTAAAGCTAGTAGGAATCTATATGTGTGATATGAAAGAACTTTGCTTTTGTATCAGCTACCCTTTTAGAACACCAGAAGGATAAGCTAACTTTTTTTTTCCCCCCTCTAAAAGGAGACAATTATACATAAAATGCCTATTTGGGTTATTTACATGGCTCTGTTGGTACTGGGGTTTTTTCTCTTCTGTTTAATAATCAGCTTTGGGAATTCGTAGTTCAAAACTGGCTGGCAGCTAAAAATGTAGAAAACTAATTACATAACGAAATGAGGATGTGATTTGGCCTCTAGATCTTGTTTTGTTTTTAATTTTAATATAAAGAGCTTTAAATAAACCTACATGGTGGTATATATTTTAATTTTGTTTCTTAGTGCTTTTCTGTTACACAGTTTGGGTTGGAAAGTAGACAGACAGTAAGTCAGATTTGATTTTGTAGCTTATTAATTACAATTGATTTGTGTGAAGTTTAAAAGTCATGGTTTCAAAATGACATAGTTTTTAAAGGAAAGCAAGTTTTAATGTTAAAGCACATTTGCCCTTCATTTCTTTTTATTTGATTAAAGAACAGGGGAATGTAATTGTCGGTTCTTTGCAGTTCTTTTTACCTTTAATTAATAGTTTATTTTTCACCACCACCACCCTCCAAAAAATTAATCTATATCACTGCACTACTATACCCTCCCTTTTTCCTTGAATCATCCCTTGCAGCTTTTTTTAATGAACTAATGTAATCTATCAAGGTGGTTTAATATTTTGGGTGAGTTTGTTTTGGATACAGTGGGATTCTTGTCTCCCTTCAGTTCTTTTCTCAGTTAAGTATGTTTTTAGGCTTGAAGGTGTAGTTGGTTTGACTTTTTGGTTTTTGTGATCTGTGAGGAAGGAGTCCAAGAACTCCTTAGAAATAGAAAATTATTTCTATTCTTTGCTAAGATAATTAATTCTAAGAACTATTGTCAGCTTTTGTGCATATCCAGTTAAAGTTCTTAATCCATAGAACTGGTTTCAATATGAATTGAGTGAAATTTGAAGCAAACTTATGACTTAATACCCGCAATTGTTTTCTGGTTTTGTTTTTCCTCAAAACAGGAAGGGGATGATTATGAAGTCATTCCTAACAGTAACTTCTATGTATCCAGAACGGCCTACAGAGATAATACTTCTGTTTATCACGTAAGTGGGAAGAAGACTACATTTAAGGATGTTGGAATTCTTCTTCGAAGCCATGGAATTGACTTGGACCATAATAGATTTTTAATCTTACAGGTATGTTTATTAAGACATCAGAGGTTCTCTCTTTTTTTTCTTTTAATAAAAATGTAAAGAGGTTTTTCCCTATTGGATGAATCCTGTATTTTTGAGGCCTTAAAGTACTGTAGCAGCACATCATGGTTTACATACTATAGTCGAGATGCGAATCATTATTTGCTGCTCTAGAAATTTAAGGAAATTCATTCAAAACTGTATTTTCATCGTCATATGCTGATTTTGTTTGGATGGGCTGACATACTTGTTCCGCTCTAGCAGCACGTAAATATTGGCGTAGTAAAATAAATATTAAACACCAATATTATTGTGCTGCTTTAGCGTGACAGGGACATAGCAACTATTTATCATTTCTGTTTGTATTTCTCTTTACGATAACATTTTAAATAAGATTTGTTCCCTTTTTATAGTTCTTTTACTTTTGTTCTTAATTGTATTCTCTACTAATATTATATACTCCAAAAAAAGAAAGAAAGAAAAAAAAAAAACACTCTGGATACTTCGTATTTGACAGACTTCTCTGATTTAATATTTTATTTTTTAAACACTTAGAATGGTCATTTAAAAGTTTGTATAAGCTCTTTGTTTTGGTTCAAATGGCCTATTGAACCACTACTACTGGAAAATTAGAAAGTGATATTTCATTCTTAAGTATCGTACTGTTAAAGTCTTTAAGGAGGTATAACTTTAAGTACTTGGTGTTAAGTTGATTATTATTAGAAACTCTATTCTTTATTTGAGTAAAGATATTTTCTACCAGATTTGCTTGGTAAGAAAATCCCTTATCTTCTCTGTTTTACTTTTCAAAAAAGTTTTTAGCGTAAAAGCATGGCTTAAGAGGAAAACTATTGTGATGTAGAAATAGCTGCTGATATTCTTTAGTTTCCTGCATTACTGGTTTTAAACTGGATTTTGGTTTGAGAAAGTTTTATTAATGTGGCTGAGTGTTCCCAGTAAGCAACTTATAAAATGTTAGCTGCTATTTCCATTTTAGTCTATATTTTTCAACTACTTTTTAAAAAATAAGTTATTTATACATAATGTATGTGGAAAGTAAATAAATATCATTCTGGGATGACTTATGTTAGTATATTGCTACCAGTTCATTTGTATACTTCTATAACCCAAACTTAATTTAAAATGGATGTTGGAAAATCATTAGCAGATATATTTCCAAATGAGATTTGAATTTACATAAATGTGGGGTTAAATCTGTGTGTGTTTTTTAATCAAATTTAACTGTTCTGGGATTTGATTTGGTTAATTATGGATTAAACAGTTATGTCCCGTTAGAAAACTAAATTTGATAATGATACCATTTTGCAGGAACTTACTGTTGTGATTATCTTATTATTTGCTGTGTATTTACTATCACCCTGAGATAATCAAAGTTTTACACCTGTACGTAGACTCATCAAAATAGACTTCATTTTAACCCTTGTAAGGGTAATTTTTTTTTCCTTGGTATAGCCTTTCTACATAATTCAGTGAATAAAGGGAATTAAATAAAGTAACATCCCAAAGAGGTAAATAAAAGTAGTTTTTAAATTGTAAATTTTAGATTCAATATGTGCTTCTAAAATGTCCAAGATGCTTAAGCCCTTTATCCTCATAATCTCAACTTGTTTTTAATCATCTTAACAGTTACATTGTTGAAATCATTTTTAATACCAAGGTAGACTTTCCACATTAACAAATTGAATTCCGTTTGATTAAATTTACAGATAAGAATCTTAGGAGCTCACCTGTTAGGAAGAAGAAACAGGGACTGGACTAGATAGAATTATTGAAAGGTTTGAGGGAAAGTGGCAGTGGTTTCTATGGATTTTTTTTTAGTTCCTTATCAAAATCTTAGACTCCTGCCCTAGAGATTTAAAGCATTTGAAGGTAAGTAAGAATACAATTTTCATTACCTTATCTCCCACTAAATAACATTTATCTTAAAAACTAACTAGTTTGGGAGACTGGGAACTTGGGACCATCAGAATATCATTACCTAAGACATAGGTGATTGCTTTGAATAAAATGTAGGCTCTTTGGCCAGTGGTAGTGATTAATAGGCTAAGTGATACAAATTCAGCTAAAGTGAAAACTTATTTTTTAGACTAAAAAGCACTGAAATTTAGAAGTCCATAAGGATAAATTTTTTTATAGTATTTATAATGGTATAGTAGGTTCTTCAAGTAGGCATTTCTAGTATGTGAAATCATTTAAAATTTCATCATTGGCTATTTTAATGAGTTCCTAATGAGTCACGAAACTGAGATACTATAAATGATCCAAAGATGGTAGAAGTCTATTTCTTGTCCGTAGAGGCACTTATACATGCCTTCCAGAAGTGTTAGATTATAATTGGCCATTGTACTTTGTACATTTTTGTACATTTCCCTGTTTATACCTTCTTTGAGAGCTGTTTTCCCATTGTCATAATTCTTGATATGAACAAGTAGAGCTGGAAGATTTCACTAGCTCATTTTGTCACAGTTTTCAACTTCATATGCTTTTTGTCTCCATATTTTAAAATTTAAACTAAAATTTAAAAATAAGAACTAAGATTTTTTTTCTTATTTAGTAATTTGGAAATTGGATTAACCAAGATCTGAGTTACCTGTTCGTTTTTTCTTTCCAGTATACTTCTTCTCCGCCTGGCATAACATATAAGCTCACTTGAATTCTGATCTTTTATCTGTAGAAATAAGACTGTGCTGTATCAAAAGAAGTTGTTTTAGTTTTATCAGTAGTACTTCAGTTATCTAAAAGTGTCTTGTTCAACACCTCGACTATATGAAAGAAGCTATCCCTAAGCACCCAAAATAAATACCAAGAGTCTACCTCCTAAAGCATTGTCCTTTCTGTTTATGCACTTGTTTTTACACAGATACTAAACCTCAGTCAATAGTTCTTTAGCTTTTGTTAGTTCACAAATTAAAAATTTATCACAATAGTATAAAAACAATAACAACAGCAAAGTAGAAAATGGAGAAAATAAAAATATAACCAAGGCAAAATTTCAAAGCCTAGTAACTTTACCATTTAATTTTGATGCAAACACCCATATTTACCTTAAATCTTAAGGCCTTCCTTATTAGGAAGAAAAGTTTTATTATATATGTACTATATTTGAGTTTCCTGTGATTCATGCTTGGTAAAATTTGGATTCTGGTTCAATAAAGATAAAGCATAGTACCTATTTACTCCTCTTAGATTTTTAAGCTGTATTGTTATAAATTAGACTATTGAGGAATGCTGTAAATGAGTCACAATATCCTGGTTTTCTGCCCAGTTCAATAAGTTAAGGTTTAGGCCTTGGATATTATAAATATCCTCTTGACATATGCTTGCTGTTTTTATGTTGCTTTTAAAAACCATAAATGGTATTTTCCACAGTTGCTTAATGTCTCTGATACAGTGTAAATATAAAATAAATATAAATAAAACATAGGAAGTTAGTAGTAAACAACAGGGAAGAAATTTGTTTAAAACCTTGTTTAGTATACTTAAGCTATGGAAAATAGAAATAACATTGAGGAGGCCTATAAAACTTGGTCAGCTTCAGATGGTAGCTTTATAGCAACTTGAAACTTGTTTGTTTGGGTTTTTGTCTACCATACTACCACTGTTAGTGATTTGGAGCTTTGAAGGTGACTTTAAATTCAGGTTTTAAATTATTTCTAAAATGTATTGAGCTTATTGCTTTAAATTAAAACTACTTTGTAATTTCACATGGGATAGGTACGTTTTCTGAAATGAGTGGTCCTCTAAGCATAGACTGTCGGCCCTAAGATTATACATGAAACGACACAAAATGGAAAAACAAGGAAGAAAACAAATAGTAGCAGGTGGTAAGACAGTCAGAGAACCTCAAGGAACAGAACCACAAGAAAGGTCTCAGGTTGTCATTGAAATACCACAACAGTCCTAATAGTCACATGACAGGCAGAGGCCTAAATGTTCTAATAACCTGTTGATTCAGTAGTGTTAATTGATAATAACCGTTTTTTAGTGGATCTCATATAACAAATGAAAACAATGTTATATGGGACTTGAGATGGAAATGTTGATTGATAAATGTCCTTGTCTTTCACTTGAAAATGTTTTTTTCTGCTGGGCAACCTTGTTAGAATGAAAAGAAATCAGAGATACATATCTTTCATTTTAATTGGAAAGGGAGGAACAAGTGACCAAAACCAAGCAACCACTATGCTTTGTTTGAAGCTAGGCAGTCTCCCAATAGTAGTATTCCATCACCTCAGTAAATAATTTGGCCTGGTAAAGTATAATCCCTTTAGAAATATTTTTTATCATTGTTACACCAAATCATAACTTCTGGTTATCTGAAAAATGTATGCCTAAATAATACCTTATGTGATTTGACTCAGATACGTAAGTTCTCTTGGCATGGATTTTGATTTATCTTATAGTTAGTGTTCAACTATTAAAATCGAATTAGAATATTAGACTATTTGGTGTCAGATATTTGGATTATAAACACAGACATAAAAGAGTTAAATTGACTACTTCCAGATTAGTGATTCTCAGCTGGGAGTAGTTGTTGGTTTCTCTCTCCCCCAGTACATTTAGCATTGTCTGGAGACAGTTTAGGCTGTTAACAGCTGAGGGAAGCCTCATGCTGCTCACATCTAGTGGGTAGAGATGTTATTAAACATCTTATGATACCCAGCATAGCTCCCCACAACAAAGTATTCAGCCCAAAATGTCAGCAGTGTTGCTATTGATAAACCTTGTTTAGATAACAACTGAATAAGTCTTGGCTTGTACAATGGCTAGAGTCTCACCAGTTGTGATCCAAAGCTTTAGATACTCTTCCAGGCTTAAGTTCCATCTAAAACTTAAAGGTTGCCTAAAATATTTGGAAAGAACTGATAATTGAAAGCAGAACAAGGTATTTTATATAAATGTGTACATTTTTTGTTTAAACACTAATATTTAGCTAAATCTAATTCATACCTACCCAAGGTTACAGAGAAATCTAAACAATGACAGGCTCTTAGGATAACATTTCACCTTGTGTTTTATAATCATGTGCTGTTGTCAAAGTACAGAAAAGTGGTCATCTATAAAATTTTTTTTAACTTTGATTTTTAATGAGTAGATTCTTTTCCCCCTATTATGGGGTCTTAGATCCCCAACTGGAGATCAGACCAGTGCCCCCTGCAATGGAAGCTCGGAGCCCTAACCACTGGACCACCAGGGAAGTCCCTAATGAGTAGATTTTTAAAGGAGCTGTTTTATCCTTTCTTGTTTGGTCTTTAGTTTTTTTCTACTATATATAATTATATTGAAGATTTTGGTAATATGATGCTTTGTCATTAGCAAGTTTTAACCCAGATTTTTAAGTTTCATTTATAAATACTGTAGATAATTAAATTGAGAAAGAATATATGCCCCCTTTTTAAAAAATTTTTTAAGTCTTTGCTATTTTGCAGAAATAAAGAGGTATGTTTTTATCTTTCTACTTGTCTGTCCCTTTTCTTCTATTGTAATAAAGAGTACAAGCAGGCTACTGGTGTGAAGTAAAGTAGCATTTTGCCTGAGCATATTCAGACAAAATATTCTCCCCCATCAAGCTAAATGGCTGCCTTTCAGTCAGCCTTGAAAGTTACTGACTGGATTTTTTTCTTTTCTCTTTGTAACTGAACTGCTACTGCTTTGTAACTGGACTGCATAAATGCAAATATGTTAATCTTAAGATTTTAACTATAGTTTAAAAGTTGTTATAATAATGATTGCAAGGAAAAGTTTTCCAGTGTTATATGTACCAAGACCTTTAGTTTGCAGTCAGTTGGCTTTTTCCTGTTATTACCATGAGAGAAAATAGTGTTTCCTTTTTCATTTAATGCTTTGTTTGTTTGTTTGTTTAGAAAGTTAGAACATCTTTACTTGCATTTTTATATAATTTTATTTATGTATTTATTTTTGGCTGTGCTGGGTTTTTGTTGCTTTGCACAGGCTTTCTCTAGTTGCAGCTAATGGGAGCTACTCTAGTGTTGGTGCAGGCTTCTCATTGCAGTAGCTTCTTCTATTGCAAAGCTGGGCTCTGGAGCACAGGCTCAGTAGTTGGCAGCACACGGACTTAGTTGCTCCGAGGAATGTGGGATCTTCCCAGGCCAGGGATCGAACTCAAGTCTCTGGCAGGATGATTACCACTGAGCCATCAGGGAAGTCCTATTTGCATCTTACTAAATCTCTTTATGCTACTGATTTATATCATTTAGTTGTTCTAATTAATGTTGGATTTGTTAATTGACTTGTTTCTAGTTCTCACTTGAGGCTGATGTAGCCAAACATATACAGTGAGTGTGAAATATTACTTTTTTAAAGGGTGAAGTTGAACAGATTGCTATGATGAAACCAAAAGGCCAGACTGAACACGATGAGGGTATGCTTGAATATTTAGAAGATATAATTGGTTCTGGACGACTAAATGAACCTATTAAAGTCTTGTGTCGGAGAGTTGAAATACTAAATGAACACAGAGGAGAAAAGGTGAATCTTCTGTAGACTTTTGTAAACCAGAATGTTTCATTTATTGATTAACAAATTTTACTAAACCAGATAATTCATTATGGTAGATCATAATTGTTTAAGCAAAGTTTTATGTTTTCCTTATTAACATTTCAGAGAAACATTGTTTTATGAATGTAGTTTGTTTTTATCTCATGTTGGCATATTTTAAATTGAGACTCTTCAAATACACTTAATATGAACAATTTCTATCCATTTAACTTTTGCAGTTAAACAGAGTTAAGATGGTAGAAAAGGAAAAGGATGCCTTAGAAGGAGAGAAAAACATAGCCATTGAATTTCTTACCTTGGAAAATGAAATATTTAGAAAAAAGAATCATGTTTGTCAATATTACATGTAAGTACCTTAATTTATCAACTTTTGTATTAGTTTATGACATTAAAATCTAATCTTTTCTCTTTTCCTGTATTAGAGAAATGTGAAGACTGAAGTAAAAAAAAAAATCTGCAAGTGGTTGTGATGAATTTATTAGAGATTTTTGCCATAGTAGTGAAGTTAATTTTTAACTATTCTACTTGAAGTTGGGTTCACAAATATCACTATGCTTAATACTTAATAGTTTTACTTATAAATTCTTTTTAATTCATTTAATAGCAGATCTAATTGTGTTTATATGGAACCTATTTTGTTCCTGATGCTAGCCTTGACCCTGGGTTGGTGTCTTCTTCCCCCTCCAAAGACCTAGATAACTTTAACAACAGCTGATTTTTCTTAAAATAGTTTCAGAGTTTTAGAAATGGTACTTTAGGATCTCTGATAGCTTTTTCTCTCTCTCTAGTTATGATCTGCAGAAACGAATTGCTGAAATGGAGACTCAAAAGGAAAAAATAAATGAAGATACCAAAGAAATTAATGAGAAGAGCAATATACTGTCAAATGAAATGAAAGCTAAGAATAAAGCTGTAAAAGATGTAGAGAAGTAATAATCTTTTGGAAAGTACTAAAAGTAGATTATTTTATTACATGTATGTGTGTGTGTGTCTATATATAAACTTAATACCAGCCTATGAAGGCAATATATTTTCCAGCATATAAAATATTTTAAATGATTTCTTTTTGCAACCAAAAAACCGAATTGCCTTTCATCCAGTTGATGATTATCACAGGTTTGAGTGCCCAACTCTGGTCTTAAATAATGGAGAATGCTACCCCCTAGTGGCAGAACTCAGTAATACAAAACATCACTGCAAAAATAGGCATTTAACCTGACAGGTTAGTTATCTTATTAAAGTTTTATCGCTACTTTTTTCATGGCAGTCCAGTGACACCAGTATCCCTTACCTATGCAGTTTTTTTATTCTTTAAAATGAGTTTTGCCTGTTTTTTGTTTTTTTTTAATGGTCAAATTTTTATATACCTAGACATCATAGTCACTATTTCCAATCTAGCTTTGAAGGACAAAATAACTCATAGCCACACATTTTAACAAATCCTTCAAATCTGGATGGAGGGGAGGGTTAGCTTGAAGCAGGTAGTATTAGGATCCTACCTTATACGAACTTGGTACATTTACATAGTGTTTCAGGCAAGGTATATAAGATCGCTTTAAAATATCTGAATATCCAAAATAGTGACTGATAATTTTCTTACTTTGCTAGGAAGCTGAATAAAATTACAAAATTTATTGAAGAGAACAAAGAAAAATTTACAAAACTAGATTTGGAAGATGTTCAAGTTAGGGAAAAATTGAAACATGCTACAAGTAAAGCCAAAAAACTAGAGAAACAACTTCAAAAAGATAAAGAAAAGGTAGGTTATGTGGGGGAAATTCTTAATATTTCATGTCTGTCGGATGCAGTTTTTATTATTTTTCATGATGTTCTTGCCCCATAGAGAATGAATTGGAATTCTGAATGTTAAGTGCTTCGGGATTTATCTCTGAACCTGATTCCTCCCCCCTCACCTGCTATGGAAATCCTGCATCCATTGACTTTGAGTTTTAGAGCTTATGTATCTAATATACATTGTTGGAGAATTGTTTACCAAGTCAGTAACTCTATTTTGGTGACAAAATAATCTTCCTAGAATACATGGTTTAAAAAGAGGTTTTTGGCTACATAAAATGGACTTTTAAAAGTAGTACCTTTGTCTACAGAAATCAACTTAAGAATATCAACAGGAGGTTCCCCTTAGAAAGGAGGGAAGGGGAAGCCATAATTTATAGCAAGGGGTTGATTAGCTAGTTTGAAGTTTTAAAAGATGATGAACTTTAGACCAGAATGCCTAATTTGCTGAGAGCCAAACTAATAATTTTGAGCATTTCAAACTATATTCACAGTTTAATCGGGTATTAATAGATGCAACACTGAAAGCCCCTCCCCTCAAAAAAGTTTTGTGCCATGTATTTACATGGTACTTATAATATAGGCTCTGCTTTACCTTATAAGCAAATGCATTTGTTTACAAAATACTTTATGTGTGTACAGTAGTAACACATCTTATATGAATCAGTGTTTGAGGATAACATTTTGGGAAGTGTTTAATTTCTCCTGTTATAGATAACCAGAATAAACAAAATATCATGGATGTCTTAGTAACCCCTAAATTGGACAGAGTAAGCCAGATGTAACTTGAGTACAGTTATTAGCCTTTGTACACCAACTGTGGAACAGTGATTATTACTGGAAGGTATTAACGGAATAAAATATTAGTCCCACATGGTGACTCTGAAAGGGTAAAGTTGGGAAGATCTTAGGATTTGAGAGAGACTAGGGGGTGTAAACGTAATATGTGGTAAGTTGTAATGTACCGTGAAGGGTACTTTAAGGGATTCCATGCACTCAGATCATGCTTGTAGGTGAAGAAGGTTAATTACAGCATAAAGTTGGAACAGAAGGAAGAAAGATATAATGCCCAGCCAAGGAGAATTGTCTTTTGTAAGGAATCAAGAATTCGTAGAATTATCTTGACCTAATTCTATGAATTAGACTGAGAATATAGAAATTGCAGCATATGGTTAAAGTATACTTACTAAAGCTAAGCTGGTTCAAACCTAATTACAATGAAAACTGCAAAAATTGAGACGATCTTGAGAAATGCTTTTTAAATAAGTCAAATATTAATGGTATTAGATAGCCTAAAGGTACATGCTCCTAGTAACTTTTTAATTTGTTTTGTAATCTTAGGTTGAGGAATTTAAAAGTATACCTTCCAAGAGTGAGAATATCATAAGGGAGACAACAACTAGAAACAATGCCCTTGAGAAAGAAAAAGAAAAAGAAGAAGAAAAATTAAAGGAAGTTATGGATAGCCTTAAACAGGAAACACAAGGCCTTCAAAAAGAAAAAGAAGTAAGATTTGTTTATCAGTTGGTGTTTATTTTGATGGCTTTTTTTTTTCTCCTATCTTAAAGATTGTTTTTACAGTAATAGTAAAAAATGAACTGTTAGAATGAAAAGTTTGGGCTTTTAATATCTAACATCCCCCAAAATAGTCAACCTAGACTCTCCTTTTTTTGTTTTCTGTTTTCTCATTTTAAAAAGACATTAACTGAGAATGAGAACTTAAAGTGTTAGAAGAAAATGCATATCAGATACTTTGCTTTATGTGCTATTCTCTATTAATGTTGATTTAATCATCACGTTTTCTCTTCTCTTAAATTATTTTCTTGGTAATTTAATTGGTTACTACCTATATATGCTTGGGACCACACTAACCATAGGTTGACACCTCGGTTTACTTTTGAAGCTCTTGTGTAATAGTTTTAAAGCTATGGCTCTTATGTTAATTCTTGGTTGCTTAAGTCAGTTACATATAAGGTCTTTGTAAATTATACCTCAGTGAAGTGTTTTGGGGTTTCTCGACAGACTAAATTGATTCTATTTTGCAATATGGACATGTTCTAATATCATCTATAAGAGTTTGTAGGTAGGATGCCTATGTGATAAAGTATCATACAGTCACTTTCCTAATAGAATACTTTATAGATCAGTTTTTCACATTTGCTCATCTCAGTATATCAAGTAATCCCATGTGCCCTGGCATCCTAGGTTAGTGACAGAGCCAGGACTCATATCTAGGTACCTTTGGAGCTAAAAACAGGCTCTGCTACTTACGAGTGAGTGCATGACTTTGAACAAGTTATTTAAACTCTGACCTCAGTTTCCTCAAAATGGGCATAATGCTGATCGTAGGATTGTTGTGTTAAGGAATTAATACATACAAAACATTCAGGATAGTGCTTTGAACATATTCTACAGTGGTGTGGTTGTGTGTATTGGTGGTCATGACTTTTTGTCATTTTAGTCTCTAAATTGAGATAGAAGGAAATGGCACCCCATCCCAGTATTCTTGCCTGGAGAATCCTGTGGATGGAGGAGCCTGGTGGGCTGCTGTCCATAGGGTCACATGGAGTCGGACAAGACTGAGGAGACTTTGCATGCATGCGTTGGAGAAGGAAATGTCAACCCACTCCAGTGCTCTTGCCTGGAGAATCCCAGGGACGGAGGAGCCTGGCGGGCTGACGTCTGTGGGGTCGCACAGAGTCAGACACAACTGAAGCGACTTAGCAGCAGCAGCAGCTACCTCATTAAGCTATTATTAAATCAGTTGGGGCAAGACTTTATATACCGTGAACATTCACAACTGGGCAAAAACTGTTAGTCCATTCACTTATGAGATTTATTTCTATATATTGTGCTTACATAATCTATGAAGTTAAATTTAAAATGTATCGTTTCCACTTCGGTTTAGGTTTGAAAACACATATTTTAGATTAAATGGGGTCTATCATATTTTAACAGAGTCGAGAGAAAGAACTTATGGACTTCAGCAAATCAGTAAATGAAGCACGTTCAAAGATGGATGTAGCTCAATCAGAACTTGATATCTATCTCAGTCGTCATAATACTGCAGTGTCTCAATTAAGTAAAGCCAAAGAAGCTCTAATGGCAGCTTCTGAGACTCTCAAAGAAAGGAAAGCTGCAATTGGAGATATAGAGGCAAAACTCCCTCAAACTGAACATGAGCTAAAGGAGGTAAATCTTTGCTTCTGTGTTTCATATGAACATTGTTTATCAATCCTGGTTTTATTTATTCTCATACATATTTACATACGTACATTGTTTTAATCTCAACATCTGTTGTGACTGATACATAGATTTTGTTGCTGTTATTTAGTGTAATCTTTCCCAAAAGAATGGGGTTAATATTTCAATACTCTATCTGATACAAGTTAAATTGAGACTGTCAAGAAACTGTTCTCCCCTCAAGTGTCAAACAGTAAATAATATTGCTATCGCCATCATTATTTCCCATGGAGATAATTTAAATAAAAGAAAGTTTTTGTTTCCCTAAATGTCAATGTAGACAACTTATGCAGTGATACAGGAAAGTCAAATAAATGTGTGTGTGTGTGAGAACAAATATGCAAGTCAACTGTCTTAGTGTATTTTTCTATTTTTGAACTTAAGGATATACTTTCTGAGGCTGCAAGTTGTTGAACTAATAAAGACATCTTAATTCATCAATCTTCTCTCCTCTCCTTGAGTAAGGAATTTCATAACTTTAATTTCCAAAGCATCATTAGGCAAATTGCATAGAAGATGCTCTTTGAAGTGAAATGACACTGAAAATAAAGTCTGTTTCATTTTAGTAAATGCACACTGATTGGTCATCAGAAAACTTCATGGCCATGTAGAATTTAAATGTAAACTTAGGTTATATTCAGTTATGACTTCTGTCTTCCTGGTGATACAGTTTGTTTTGGGGTAAATTGTGTTTATAACTTGAGCTTCTACTTCAAACCAGTATGACTGGTAATAGAGATAATAATTTAAAACCAGGAAATGAAAGAGAATGTCAGTTGGAAAAATGGCTGCTCTAAATTGGTAGACTGAGAAACTGAGAATTAGGATTTTTGTGTACAAGTGTGAGGTTTCTCTTTTGTTGGCAGCCTGACATTTTTGTGTAGAAATAGTACTGTTCACTCATCATGATCCCCTTCGTTTCAGTTCAGTCAGTGAGTCAGTTCAGTCACTCAGTCGTGTCCGACTCTTTGCGACGCCACGAATCACAGCACGCCAAGCCTCCCTGTCCATCACCAACTCCCAGAGTCTACCCAAACCCATGTCCATTGAGACGGGGATGCCATCCAGCCATCTCATCCTCTGTCGTCCCCTTCTCCTCCTGTCCCCAATCCTTCCAGCATCAGGGTCTTTTCAAATGAGTCAACTCTTCGCATGAGGTGGCCAAAGTATTGGAGTTTCAGCTTCAACATCAGTCCATCCAATGAACACCCAAGACTGATCTCCTTTAAGATGAACTGGTTGGCTCTCCTTGCAGTCCAAGAGACTCTCAAGAGTCTTCTCCAACACCACAGTTCAAAACCATCAATTCTTAGGCGCTTAGCTTTCTTTACCGTCCAACTCTCACATCCATACATGACTACTGCAAAAGCCATAGCCTTGACTAGACGGACCTTTGTTGGCAGAGTAATGTCTCTGCTTTTCAATATGCTGTCTAGGTTGGCCATAACCTTCCTTCCAAGGAGTAAGCGTCTTTTAATTTCATGGCTGCACTCACCATCTGCAGTGATTTTGGAGCCCAAAAAAATGAAGTCTGACACTGTTTGCACTGTTGCCCCATCTATTTGCAATGAAGTGATGAGACTGGATTCCATGATCTTAGTTTTCTGAAAGTTGTGCTTTCAGCCAACTTTTTCACTCTCCTCTTTTACTTTCATCAAGAGGCTCTTTAGTTCTTCCTCACTTTCTGCCATAAGGGTGGTGTCATCTGCATATCTGAGGTTATTGATATTTCTCCCAGCAATCTTGATTCCAGCTTGTGCTTCCTCCAGCCCAGCATTTCTCATGATGTACTCTGCATATAAGTTAAATAAGCAGGGTTACAGTATACAGCCTTGACATACTCCTTTTCCTATTTGGAACCAGTCTGTTGTTCCATGTCCAGTTCTAACTGTTGCTTCCTGACCTGCATACAGGTTTCTCAAGAGACAGGTCAGGTGGTCTGGTATTCCCATCTCTTTCAGAATTTTCCACAGTTTATTGTGATCCACACAGTCAAAGGCTTTGGCATAGTCAGTAAAGCAGAGGTAGATGTTTTTCTGAAACTCTCTTGCTTTTTCGATGACCCAGCGGATGTTGGCAACTTGATCTCTGGTTCCTCTGCCTTTTCTAAATCCAGCTTGAACATCTGGAAGTTCACGGTTCACGTATTGCTGAAGCCTGTCTTGGAGAATCTTAAGCATTACTTTACTAGCGTGTGAGATGAGTGCAATTGTGCAGTAGTTTGAGCATTCTTTGGCATTGCCTTTCTTTGGGATTGGAATGAAAACTGACCTTTTCCAGTCCTGTGGCCACTGATGAGTTTTCCAAATTTGCTGGCATATTGAGTGCAGCACTTCCATAGCGTCATCTTTCAGGATTTGAAATAACTCAACTGGAATTCTATCACCTCCACTAGCTTTGTTCGTAGTGATGCTTTCTAAGGCCCATTTGACTTCACATTCCAGGGTGTCTGGCTCTAGGTGAGTGATCACACCATCATGATTATCTGGGTCATGAAGATCTTTTTTGTACAGTTCTTCTGTGTATTCTTGCCACCTCTTAATATCTTGTGCTTCTGTTAGGTCCATACCATTTCTGTCCTTTATTGAGCCCATCTTTGCATGAAATGTTCCCTTGGTATCTCTGATTTTCTTGAAGAGATCTCTAGTCTTTCCCGTTCTGTTGTTTTCCTCTATTTCTTTGCATTGATCAGTGAGGAAGGCTTTCTTATATCTCCTTGCTATTCTTTGGAACTCTGCATTCAAATGGGTATATCTTTCCTTTTCTCCTTTACTTTTTGCTTCCCGTCTTTTCACAGATATTTGTAAGGTCTCCTCAGACAACCAGTTTGCATTTTTGCATTTCTTTTTCTTGGGGATGGTCTTGATTCCTGTCTTCTGTACAATGTCACAAACCTCTGTCCATAGTTAATCAGGCACTCTATCAGATCTAGTCTAATAGACTAGATCTATCAGAAATAGATTAAAGCTATTTCTCACTTCCACTGTGTAGTCATAAGGGATTTGACTTAGGTCATACCTGAATGGTCTAATGGTTTTCCCTACTTTCTTCAATTTAAGTCTGAATTTGGCAATAAGGAGTTCATGATCTGAGCCACGGTCAACTCCCAGTCTTGTTTTTGCTGACTATATAGAGCTTCTCCATCTTTGGCTGCAAAGAATATAATCAATCTGATTTTGGTTTCAACCATCTGGTGATTTACATGTGTAGAGTCTTCTCTTGTGTTGTTGGAAGAGGGTGTTTGCTGTGACCAGTGTGTTCTCTTGGCAAAATTCTATTAGCCTTTGCCCTGCTTCATTCTGTACTCCAAGGCCAAATTTGCCTGTTACTTCAGGTGTTTCTTGACTTCCTACTTTGGCATTCCAGTTCCCTATAATGAAAAGGACATCTTTTGGGGGGTGTTAGTTCTAGAAGGTCTTGTAGGTCTTCATAGAACGTTCAACTTCAGCTTCTTCGGCGTTACTGTTCGGGGCATATACTTGGATTACCGTGATATTGAATGGTTTGCCTTGGAAACAAACAGAGATCATTCTGTCTTTTTGAGATTACATCCAAGTACTGCAGTTTGGACTCTTGTTGACCATGATGGCTACTCCATTTCTTCTAAGGGATTCCTGCCCACAGTAGTAGATATAATGGTCATCTGAGTTAAATTCACCCATTCCAGTCCATCTTAGTTCACTGATTCCTAGAATGTTGATGTTTACTCTTGTCATCTCCTGTTTGACCACTTCCAACTTGCCTTGATTCATGGACCTAACATTCCAGGTTCCTATGCAATATTGCTCTTTCCAGCTGACCAAAATAATTTGTGCCCCTTTTAAAATAGAAAATCCATCCATATTTTTCAAAATCAAAGCAGCAGTTACAATGTGACGGCATAGTTCTGGTTCAAGTGTTTATTATTGGCCTTTTCTTATGTTGTAATAAGGGTGTCTGCTTTTGGTATTCATTTTCTTTACTTTCACTTTTAGAAAGAAAAAGAACTTCAAAAACTTACACAAGAAGAAATAAATTTCAAAAATTTGGTTCGTGATCTTTTCCAAAAAGTTGAAGAAGCAAAGAGTTCCTTAGCAATGAATCGAAGTAGGGGAAGAGTTCTTGATGCAATAATTCAAGAAAAAAAATCTGGCAGAATTCCAGGAATATATGGACGACTGGTAAAGTAAATTTATTTATAAATAAGTATACATTTTCTCAGACATTATAATTTTCTTAACTTAAATAACTGTATATCAAGTATTTTTTAAGCATTTTGCTCTTAACACTCAGGCATGGTAAAATTCTTTGTGGTATGGATCCTTTCACATCAAAAGTTAAGGAAGTGCAAGTACAAGTCGCTCAGTTGTGTCCAACTCTCTGCGACCCCATGGACTATATAGTCCATGGAATTCTCCAGGCCAGAATACTGGAGTGGTAGCCTTTCCCTTCTCTAGAGGATCTTCCCAACCCAGGGATCGAACCCAGATCTCCTGCATTGCAGGCGGATTCTTTACCCCTGAGCCATAAGGGAAGCCCATTAAAAATTAAGTTTGGGATAATTATAGTCACTTTAAGAAAATGATCCAATTCTACTGATAAACTTAACTACTTTTTTCTTTAAAAAATGAGAATTTGATAAATTATATTCTGAGCTTTATACCATTGTACTGAGGGTTGTAGCTAGAGTTTAGGAAAATCACAAAGGATGATGTCAAAACCCAAGGCTAGGGATAGTGGGTACCTGAAGCCTGAGCTCCTGAACCTGAAGAATGAAGAGGAAGGGAATTTGGCCATGGCTAGAGGTAGCTGGAAGGAAGTGAGGAAAATCAATGTTTCAACCCCATTCATCTCTTCTACCATTTCTGGCTGATGCCTCACTTTGTCTTGAGCTGGAGAGCCAGAAGAACCAATTAATGCACTCCCTGAATCTGCCTTCCAGAGAAGGAAGCAGAAGAGGGTGATTCAGAAGGGCAGATGAAAATTACTCAGCATAGTTGCTTCCATGTCTGCATGTCAAGGACCTCTGCCTTAGTTGTTTGAAGATATACAATTTGATCATATTCCTTTGCTCAAGGAAAACTGAAACTAGTTGGTTAGCTACTAGATAGCTAAGTTATTAATAGACAAACAGATTTACTTAGATGGTTTTCAATAATTCAGAGTTTTATTATTCTATAAGTTATCTTGCTTATAATAATTTAAGGTTTCAAATCTTCACATTATACATTTTCACTTACATGCAGTGAAAACAGTTCTGTTCATTTTGTGCTCATTGAAATTTCAGACTCTGTATATCCATAAGTTTTTTTTTTTTAAGGTGGATAAAAGCTCCCGTAGTGATTCCCTCTGCAGAAGAGAAAGATCGAATGTGAGGGACACTTAAATTTTTCATTGTGTACCATTTTTGTACTTTTGTCAATTGTATGTAAGTACAGTTCTTCAATTAAATGACACTTGAAAAATCTATATGAAATAGTAATGAAATGATCCTGTGCCTAATTCCCTGCTGATTGTGCATTGATTTTCTTTTCCCCTCCTCTTATTTTTTAGGGGGACTTAGGAACAATTGATGAAAAATATGATGTTGCTATTTCATCTTGTTGTCATGCATTAGACTACATTGTTGTTGATTCTATTGATACAGCCCAAGAATGTGTAAACTTCCTTAAAAGACAAAATATTGGAGTTGCAACCTTCATAGGTTTGGATAAGGTGAGTATTTATAATCTACCTGTATTTTAGTTTCTAAGTGCCAGGTGTTGATTGATTTTGAATCCTAGCTTTTTCTTCATAGTTGCTTCGGTGAACCACCTAATAGATTTTGCAGATTATATTAGACTCTAGGGGTTACATCGTTGTGAAAAAAAAAAAAAACTTGTACTGTCTCCCCTAAAGTAATATGCATTCCTATGTTGGAGTGACTGGTAGTTTGCATTGCTAACTTCCATCTTCAATAACTATTTTTTTAAAAAATAGAAAAATACTTAGATATAATTCACAATCATAAAATTAATTATTTTAAAATATATTGTTCAATGGATTTTAGTACATTCACAGAATTGATCATTCAACCATGACCACTATCTAATTCCAGAATATTCACTACCCCAAGAAAGGAACCCCATACACATGAGCAATCACTACTCTTGTTCTCCCATCCCCACTTGCCATCCCCGCAACCTTTAATAGATTTTTGTCTCTAGATTTATGTATTCTGGACATTGTGTATAAATGAAATAACATAATATGTAGCCTTTTGTTTATGACTTCTTTAACTTAGTGTTCAAAGTTCATCCTTGATGGAACTTTCCTGGTGGTTCAGCAGTTAAGACTCTGTGCTTTCACTGCAAGTGTCAGAGATTTGATCCCTTTTACAGGAACTAAGATCCAGTTCCCTGTCTGCTCTTCTTAAAAAAAAAAGTTCATGTTGCATAATCAGCACTTCAGTCCTTTTTATTGCCAAATGCTCTTTCCTTTTCCGTTATGTTCTGTAGCACATTTTGTTTATCCATTCATCAGTTGGTGGACATTTGTGATGTTTCCATGTTTAGGCTGTTCATGGTTAATACTGCCATGAACGTTCATGTACACTGGTTTTTGTACACCAACTCTTCATGTGCTTATTTATTGGCCATTTCTTTATCTTCTGTTCATATTCTTTGCTTATTCGTTAATTGGTTTGTCTTAAACTGTTGTAAGTTCTTTATATATTTTGGATATAAGTCTCTTATCAGATACATAATTTGCAAATGTTTTCTCCCATTTTGTGAGCCATCTTTTCATGTTCTTGTGATGCATCGTCTGAAGCACAAATTTTAGATAGCAGTCTAGTTTATTTACTTTTGGTTGCTTGTGTTCTGGGTGTCATATCTAAGAAGCTACCATGTAATCCTAATGGCAGGGTGATTTACCTTCTCTGTTTTATGAGCTTTACAGCTTTAGGTTTTACATTTAGTTTTTTAATCCATGTTAATTTTATAAAGTGGGGGGTCCAGCTACTCTTTGGGGTATTGGGTTGTTCCGACACCTTTTGTATTCTTTTCCCATTGAATTTTCTTGGCATGCTCGTCAAAAATCAACCAATCATAAATTTAAGAGTTTATTTCTGGCCTCTTATTTATATGTTTGACTTTGCATTGATATCGCACTGTCTTGATCACTGTAGATTTGTAGTAAGCTTTAAAATCAGGAGTCCTTTAATTTTGTTCTTTAATATCTTTTTTTAATATAAATGGGATTTTCTTAATCTCATTTTCAGATTATTTATTGCTAGTGTATAGAAATAGTTTCTACATATTGACCTTATGTTCTGCAGTTTTGCTGACTTCATGATAGTTTTAATAGTTCTTTCATGTGAGGATTCCTCAGAATTTTAATATATAGAAGATCAGATCATCTGTGAATAGAGATAATTTTACAATATCTTTTTCTTAAATAACAATAAAGTGATATTGCTGTGTAGATACTAAGAACTTTGTATAGATATCCTTATATTTAACATGTGTATTCTATCATGTGTAATGTGTATTCTATAAACGATACCTAAAGAAACGTCTTTTTTTTTTTAGATGGCAGTGTGGGCAAAGAAAATGACCAAAATTCAAACTCCTGAGAATACTCCTCGCTTATTTGATTTAGTAAAAGTAAAAGATGGGGCAATTCGCCAAGCTTTTTACTTTGCCTTACGGGATACCTTAGTAGCTGACAACTTAGACCAAGCCACACGAGTAGCTTATCAAAAAGATAGGAGATGGAGAGTGGTAACATTACAAGGGCAAATCATAGAACAGTCAGGTAATAGTTTTTTTCCTTTGCCACTGAGTCTATTTAATCCTGTTGGGGGGATACATACATGTAAGTCTGACTTCTCTGTTCTCCAGGTACAATGACTGGCGGTGGAAGCAAAGTAATGAAAGGAAGGATGGGTTCATCAGTTGTTGTTGAAATCTCAGAAGATGAGGTCAGCATGTACAAAATTATAGTCGAGACATTTTTGTTAAAGCAGCTTCATTGATGCATTTTATACTATAGAACATTCTACTGTTTTAAATGTACTGTAATCATATTTTCAATTAACAGGTTGAACTTTCTATAAATAGCTAGTGTATAAGCTGTGGGATTTCCTATGAAGCCTGTTAAAGTTCTAAAAGTGTGTTAATTAAAAAGTATTTACTCAACATACATGTCTTTTTCTGTTGTCACATTTGGATCATTTAATTTATTTCACTATTAACTTACTGTTTGACATTTGTTTCTTCACAGTTACTGCTGTATTACATAATTATCTTTTGTATTTCAAAATAATGATTTAAATTGTAAATATAGCAAAGACTTCTGGTATGTTTCCAGATTTTTATCTCAAAATATTTTATTTCCAGAAGTAAAACAGAATGTCAAAATGCCCAGAAAAACCTGTGTTCCATTATCACAATCAGAACACTATACTACTTTCTTCCTTAAAATTCCGAAGTAGTTTATATTCTTCCTCGTAAATATTTGCATAGTATACCTTCACTATAACTATAATTGATTATACAACACTTAAAATTGTCTTTTCACCTGAATCTATGATGCAGAAATTAGTTGACCATCTCCTAAGCATTAGGTTTTAGAATTGGAACTGGGTTGTTTGGTGTGTTTCTAGTCTTTTTTTTTTTTTTTTTTTAATTGGAAGATAATTGCTTTACAGTATTGTGTTGGTTTCTGCCATACATCAACATGAATCAGCAATAGGTATACATATGTCCCCTCCCTCTTGAACCTCCCTCCCTGTTTCTAGTCTTTGAGATCAGAAATTTGGGTTTTCATCATTTTTGTAAGTTGCTGTTAATCTGAAATAACTCTTGAAGTAAACTTAATTTGCTGGTATTTTTCTTTGTAGGTAAATAAAATGGAATCACAGTTGCAGAGAGACACTCAAAGAGCAGTGCAAATTCAGGAACAGAAAGTACAACTGGAAGAAGCAATACTTCAGTTAAGGCATAGTGAACGAGAAATGAGGAATACACTAGAAAAGTTTTCTGCAAGCATCCAGGTACCTTTTCACCAATATTAGCTGAAACTATTGGAATTGAACAGCAATTTGGCAGAAGCATTTTACTGTTTGCTTATAATTTTTAAAATATAAGGGGGAGGGGGAGGTTGGGTTAGGGTCTGTTGATTTTTGTTTCCTTGAGTACTAATAGATAAATGTCCTGTCACAATGTTGCTCCAGCCACAGCTATTTCTGGTTTCCATTTGGACTTGACAGAAATGTGTCTTCCCTTAACAATGACCCTTTATTTTATTCTCTTTACAAAGTGGAAAGTTTTCTTAATTATAAAAAAGCAATGCATGCCCACAGTCTCTTTAAAAAAACAAAACCAGGGAAGTTTTTAGAAAATACACAAAAGATGATCACCTTCAGTTTTTGTGTATGTCCTTTAACTTTTAGTGGCAGTATCTAGTTTACGTGTATGTGTTTATGTATGTGGTAGATGTTGATGTACATATTAAATTTGCATATGGATTTTTATAGTCTCATAGTAACTTTTCTTCACTCGGTAATTAGTTTCCTTTTCAAGCAAATGTAATTTGTGTGCAATTATATTGACATAGTTTGTACCAGTTTGATAAAGGTTTTTCTGTTGGCTGTGTACACCACTATGTTTTAAATATTCTCGTTAGGCATACCTTAATATGCTCATCCAATTATTTCCTTAGTCCTAAAATTGTAATTATCACCCAGTATGTGTACAGTGTTTTTAAGCATTTGGTACATAATGCCAAATTGTTCACCAAAAGTTCTAATTCATTTACTACTGGTAGCATATGCAAATAATTTTTCTAAAGATTTTAAGTACCTTTTTAATTTAAAATGTTCAAAGCAAATATTATTGTTTGTAAGTTAAAATACTGACCTTGAATTTTAAAACATTCTGTAGCGTTTATCAGAGCAAGAAGAATATCTGAATGTCCAAGTTAAGGAACTTGAAACTAATGTACTTGCTACAGTCCCTGACAAAAAACAGCAGAAATTGCTTGAAGAAAATGTTAATGTTTTCAAGACAGGTATGTTTAAGTACAGACTTTTCCCCCTGTATTGTCAAAAACAGGTTTGTAAATATTTGTAATGTTTAAGATCACAATCTGTAGAATAAAAAATAGTAGATTATATATATTATGTTCAAGTGACCACTCTGTCTTACAGTTATTTTTATTTCATCCTCAGAAGGTTATAAAGTAAGTACTAATAAATTAAGTACATCATTTGACAGATAAGAAAACTGAGGCACAGAATGGTTTATATAATTTGCTCAAGGTCACATAACGTATGATGGTGATATAGGAATTCAGGATGAAGGCAGTGTGATTCCAATACCTGTGCTCTTAATGAGAACTTAAAGAACATACATTTGTCTTTGCAGAACTTTTTTCTTCTTGTGTATATATAAACATGTAAGTGTTCTACCAAAGTTTTTAAACAAGAAGGGGAATTAGTTCACAGGCTCCTAGTCAGAATTGGCTTTGACATTCAAATCCTCTGGTCATGTACTTGAGTAGCCTGCTTCTATTTCTATGTTCAGGTCATCTAGTTGCTCAGCCGTGTCCAACTCTTTGTGACCCCATGGTCCGCCAGGCTCCTCTGTTCATGGGATTCTCCAGGCAAGAATACCGGAGTGGGTTGCCAGTTCCTTTGGATCTTCCAGACCCAGAAATCAAACTGAAGTCTCCCACATTGTAGGCAAATTCTTTACCATCTGAGCCACCAGGGAAGCCCACTTCCATGTTGGCTTCAGTTAAATGTACATAGGTATGCATCTTATTGCAGGAGGTGGTAACAGTGAGTTTCACAGTATTTCAGTGACCCCAGGAAACACAGCCTTCATCACATCAAGAAAGACCCTTTTTACAGTTTGATTCATGAGCAAAGGAAGACAAATACTGATTGTTCATCCATAAGTATTAGATGGACTGGAATTGGAGCAATTATCCAAATGTTTAAAAAATGAGGGCGTTTCCTTTCAAAAGAAAAAGAAGTGAAAAGATTGTAAGCAGACAAATGTCCACTGTGCACATTGCATATTAATATATACCTGTATTTTTTTTTGTAGTCATATTTATATTTTTAATATTGAGGCATTCACTCAAAAAGTATCTGCTACTGACCAAGCTTTGTCTTAGATGCTATTGATCAAGCAGTGAACAAAATAAAAGTCCCTCTTTTCAAGGAATTCACCCTTAAGAAATAAGGAAACTAAACAAATACATCACATACTGTAACAGGTGGTGCTAAATGATAAAAGTAAAACCAGGAAAACAGAACGGGATGGGGATTCAGATAGACACAGTGGTTAGGCAAGCTACTGCTAGAGATTTGAGCAGAGACCCAAAGGAAGTATGAGTGCAAATGTGGGAGAAGAGCATTTCAGGAAGAATGTAGAGGAGAAAGTAGAGGCCCTAGGGCAGTAAGTAGTATGTCAGAAGTTTCTAGCAAGGAAACCAGAATCCCTAGAGTTAACTGATGGAAGAATCCAGATAAGTAGAGCCTCATTGACCATGTCTCCAGGGGAAATTAAAAGCCATTGGAGAGTGATATACAGGGAGGTGACATAACCTGACAGGACCTTTTTTTCCCTTGCATTTATTTTAGATTTGTATTTGGTTCTTGCAGACACAGACTTCACCCTACTCCTCCTTCCCCAGGGTACCTACAGTATTTGTTTGATGGAACGTAGTGGTCAAATAAAAAATAAATCTTTGTCATTTATAACAACACTCTCATTGAGAGACTACAAGAATTTGTATTTTATTTGAAAAGGACTCCTTGACTTCATTAGGAGCCATATATGTGTGTGTGTGTATATATATATATATATATATATATATATATATATATATATATATCTTCTCTCGTGGAAGTACTGGTTATTATCATTAGACTCTCTTAATGTCTGATATGGAAGCCCATTTATGCAAGCATATCTTTAAGATTAAATATTTCATTTTACATTAATTTATATTTTAAAAATCTGGCAAATGTGTGGAGACTAAAAAGAGCAAGGTGGTATAAAATGGTGACTTTGAAATTATAAATTACGTGATATCCGTTTTCCCCTCCTATTTCTAACAGACATGCTACTATAAATGGGGGGGGGGGGATTTAATGTATGTTAGGTACTTGAAAATAAGGAAAGTGACGTTCTGAAGAGTGGAACCCTTTCCAGTTGCATACTTGGTCCATCCCAGTATAAGTCATGATGCCATGACCTCAGAGCACTCTACCACACAAGGGAGCTAAGCACACAGACTCGCCACTGTGAGCAAAACAATTCCTTCAATAAATATAGTATCTTAGTATCCTTAAGGGAGAGGGGAGAGTTTGAAAACTAAAAGGGTCAGGGTTTTGTTTTGCTTTTTTTTTTTTTTTAATTTAAATCAAGTGGTGATCTCAGAAATACAAAAAATAGACATTGTAATTAAACTCACTAGATGGGCTTTTAAAATCAGACTGAAGAATTCTCTGATAAATATGGAACAAAAAGACAGTTGTAAAATTTGGAGAATATTGAAATTCCTTCTTACCTAACAGAGAAGAATAGACAGTCGAGAGGAAACAACAGTTAAGTCACCTTTCATCTTTCCTACATCATATAATGATTAGGGTTCAGATATGGAGAACAGAATACACTCTGGCTAGTGTAAATATGATTTTTGGTGTGGGAGTGTGTATTTAAGAGAGAAAAAGATTGTTTATAGGATCATTGTGATAACTTAAATTCTGGGTTAAACGCTAAGAATAATTTCCAGAGCTACTCTGCAGAACCATGAAAGAAACTATACAGCCTCTTCTACAGTTGAAAAGCCATCTCTCAAATTAGAAAGATGACACTAACTGCTAGCAACAGAAGCACATTGTACCTATCATAATCCACCCTGTCAAAGTTAATGCCATTGCCTGTCAGTTTTCACAAAACTTTTGACAGGACATCAGAGCCTCTACTACCACCAAGAAAACTTTTCCATGACTTCCAGCAGAAACATGCTCAGTTCATCACTTTTGCCATCCAAATTGTATGAATTTTTCTTGATTGAGTGGACTTAAATTTATGTCTAAATACTAGGTACAAGGGAATCTAGGAAATGTAACTTAAGAGCCTTCTGTGCCCCAGAGAAAAGTGCCACTTTATTCTATCTCCCCCACTTTGTTATAGGGAAGAGAATTTGAGGTTAGCAGAATTAAATAACCACAACTTCTTCACCCCCCAGTCTATAGTTGGGTACAGAGTCTTAAGGGTAAAAAATCATTATGAGACAGATAGTCAAAGTACCCTATAAACTTCCGAAAAGAGTTTCACAGTATGAAGCCATTAAGAAATATGGGTTATGTTCACAGCTCAGCCAGATAATTTAACTATATGTTGTTGAAACACCATTTGTTTTGATATAGGGCATTCTGGTTTTGTGTTTGGGATTTGCTTTGTTTTTGAGGCCCTTTTCCTCAAATGTTTAAAGTTTCTTTTGCATGCATCAGGTTAAGTTGTATTGACTGAAGAGATTTATTGAATGCATCTAACAAATGATGCTTATTAGTGTAGAAGCAAAAATTAATTTTACTTTTTTTTATCCCCCAGAGTATAACAGTGTGGCTGAGAGAGCTGGTAAAGTGGAAGCTGAGGTTAAAAGGTTACACAATATCATCGTAGAAATCAATAACCATAAACTCAAGGCCCAACAAGACAAGCTTGATAAAATAAATAAGCAATTAGATGAATGTGCTTCTGCTATTACTAAAGCACAAGTGGCAATCAAGACTGCTGACAGGTAGAGTTTGCATACTACCCTGTCTTCCTCTTCTCTACATCACACTGAAAAGGGGATTAATACTTAAATTTAATGTCTAATAAATATTTCCTGTTACTTATTAAGATCTGACGTTACCTAGTAGGATTTTAATAGGTGGACGCCAATAATAAACATTTATCGTATGATTAGTTTTTAAAAACTGATAAAACAGGTATGGCTTACCAAAATGTGGTTATGTAACTCCCCAGTTGTGAGGACATAGAAGTTAAGAGTTTCATTTCTCTGGTTTAGAGGAATAGATGGCGATTCATTTAAATAGATCTAGGTCTAAGAAGGATGAGATCTATTAGCATAATTGTTTTAGTAACTGAAAATTTTAATTAAATTATTCCATTGTCCCAAAAAGTTTTTAATACATTCATAATACAGGTCTTGTTTTAAATTTTAGAGTATTAAAGTATTATATAATAAAGCAAAGTGTGTATAAAATGTTGAAATGTAAACACCTGTTTGTCTTAAAATTATAAATTGGTTGCATGGTGGTTATCTGGTTATTCGGTTATTGCAGTGTCCTTTGTTCAAAGGTGCTAATTAATTAATAAGCAGTATTGTACCTAAACACAGGTTATCAGTCACAGGGAAAAAATAGTTGTGTGTGTGTGTGTGTCATTGTCATCCCCGTTGTCCTTTGTCCCATTTCCTCCCCTCACCCTGCCCAAAACACTTACTTTCCCTGACTTGAACCAGGAAGTAATTTACTTGAAGGTATAGTTTCAAGAGTTAAAGATTTAAGGACCTCCAGTCTGACAAGAAAAGGACAAGACTATAATAATACAATGGACAATTTTACTTCATAGTCTTAAGATTGACTGAAATTAAAATTTTATATAAGGAAGTTTCATTAATTTATACTAAGTTTAATAAAATATACAACATCCTACAAGTGTGTGTATAAACATAACCAATTGAAAGATTTTTAGTAAAACATAAGTTTTTAAATCTTAGATAGAAAACAGTGTCACATTAATGTCATGAAAAGTTTTTAATACAAGATTTTGCTTGTTTAGAAATCTAAAAAAAGCACAAGACAGTGTCTCACGTACAGAGAAAGAAATAAAAGATACTGAGAAAGAAGTAGATGACTTAACAACAGAGCTAAAAAGTCTTGAGGACAAAGCAGCAGAGGTTGTAAAGAATACAAATGATGCAGAGGTAAGATGTGGAGAAGGGAGAGGGTGCTATTTGAAGCAGTAGAGAATTATGGATGCCATCAGTACCTTGTAAGCATTCAGTAGGTTACACTTATAACTATATTAACTTTCATATATGTAATAAAAAATGACTATTTTAACTTTTCTGTAAATAAAAAATTTTCTTTAAAGTGAAAGAGGCATGAGGCGAGAGTGCTAACTTCATCTTTGTAATGTGAAAATCCCTGTTCTGAGATTATCATATCTATAGCCGCTCTTTTTGTTTTTTAGGCATCCTTACCAGAAATCCAGAAAGAACATCGAAACCTACTTCAAGAACTAAAAGTAATTCAGGAAAATGAACACGTTCTCCAAAAAGATGCACTTAGTATTAAGTTGAAACTTGAGCAAATAGATGGTCACATTGGTGAACATAATTCTAAAATAAAATATTGGCAAAGAGAGGTGAGAATTGTTAGTTAAGTGTAAATTTAAAATACCTTTTATGAAAAAAGTTGGGGTTTGTGTTTTTGAAGTATGTTCTAATTCTTAATTTCATGCTATTTAATCACTTCTCAGGTTTAAAGGGTAATGGTTAGAATTAGTCAACATTTTTATCCCAGGGCTGATGTAGAGATTGAACATGAACACTTGAGTGCTACAACTATTTTTTTTTTAAGTCCTTTGAAAAATAGTTGATACACAAATGAATCACCACTTCTTCTTATATGCCATTTTGATAGGTAATTTGTCTTAAATTTGTGTGTTTTTTGGTTTTTAATATATTTGGCTGTCAGGTCTTAGTTGCTACATGTGGGATCTTTTATCACAGTGCGTGAAGTCTCTAGCTGTAGCACCTGAGCTTAGTTGCTCTGTAGCATGTGGAGTGCTAATTTCCCAACCAGGAACCAAACCTACATCCCCTGCATTGCAAGGCAGCCTCTTAACTGCTGGATTACCAGTGAAGTCCCTGGGAGGTTTTTTTGAAACAATGAACTGTAACACTGTGTTTTCTAATATTGATCTAACTTTATAGATTTCAAAAATATCACTGCATCCCATAGAAGATAATCACGTTGAAAAGATTCCAGTTCTAAGCCCAGAAGAGCTTGAAGCAATCAAGAACCCAGATTCTATAACAAATCAAATCGCAGTTTTGGAAGCCCAGTGTCATGAAATGAAACCAAATCTTGGCGCCATTGCAGATTATAAAAAGAAGGTACAAGTAAACGACTCTTGTGTAATGGTCAGAAAGTCTCTTTAGTCCTTAGCCTAAATTGTTAAGCCTTCATTTTGTATAATTAGCAGTTTTAATTCTCATGTCAAATGTATAACATGTTTTTCTCATATTCTTTTCATAGGAAGAATTATATTTACAACGGGTAGCAGAATTGGACAAAATTACTAATGAAAGAGACAATTTTAGACAGGCATATGAAGATCTTCGAAAACAAAGGCTTAATGAATTCATGGCAGGTTTTTATATAATAACAAATAAATTAAAGGAAAATTACCAAATGCTTACTTTGGGAGGCGATGCTGAGCTGGACCTTGTAGACAGCATGGATCCTTTCTCTGAAGGAATCACGTTCAGGTTTGTAATGATGCCATATACCAAATTTTGGATTTTTCAATTAACATCTCTCTACATATTCTCCAAACTTAGTATTTTTTAGGGGTGGGATGTGACAGTTAAGTCTACAGCGTATTTTATTTGATAAGTACTAGTTTGCCTACAGGCTTCCTTTGTAGCTCAGATGGTAAAGAATCCACCTGCAATGCAGGAGACCCTGGTTCAACTCAATGGTCAACAAGTTCCCCTGGGGAAGGGATAGGCTACCCACTCCAGTATTCATGGGAAACAGGAAGAATAGCAAGGATTACTTACTGATCTACTGTTTATATCTTAAATTTTTGTTAAGTGTTCTTATGTGTTCATCCTCCAATAATATTTTTATTTAAAATAACCCACCAAGAATTTATGTTCATGAAAAAGCAAGTTAGATATTTCCAAGGAAGGTGGTGGAAGCCAATTACAGGAAACAAATCATGGAGTCTTTTAATTTAGCTTTACAAGTAATTTAAGTGATGAGATTTTCTTAACTATTTCAGTGTTCGACCACCTAAGAAAAGTTGGAAGAAGATCTTCAACCTTTCTGGAGGAGAGAAAACACTTAGTTCATTGGCTTTAGTGTTTGCTCTTCATCACTATAAACCCACTCCCCTGTACTTCATGGATGAGATTGATGCAGCCCTTGATTTCAAAAATGTTTCTATTGTTGCATTTTACATATATGTAAGTAATCATTTAGAGCTTTTCATTCTGAAAATTTTATGTGTTCCCTAAACATCACACATGGAATTCTTTGACTTCTTTTGAGCTTTTGCCGTTCTCTACTCCCATAGTATTAAAGGAGACCATTTTATTTCAGTGAATAGTTCCATTTTGGAAAAGTAAAATATAAATGTAAATTAGTAGCAGAAACACAGGTAGGACTTTTTTCTTTTCCCAGATCTTTTTTCTACTAGAAGACTTCTACTAGGCAACTATCCTTCCAAATACTTGACTTCTTCTCTAACCCAGATACTATCTCATGAATTATCCATGTTGTCATTCTTGTTCATATTATCAGTGTCATGTTCAATTTATTGCCCAAGAAATATTTTAGGGAAGTAAAGTTAGATCTTGATTATGATTCATATATTTACATATATATGTACAATTTTTCTAATTTATTGTTTTTTTCTCTTTAGGAACAAACAAAAAATGCCCAGTTCATAATAATTTCTCTTCGAAATAATATGTTTGAGATTTCAGATAGACTTATCGGAATTTACAAGACATACAATATAACAAAAAGCGTTGCAGTAAACCCCAAAGAAATTGCATCTAAAGGACTTTGCTAAACTTGCTTAATCTGAAGACTTTTCAAATCTTACTGTAGATCCAACACATTGTATTTACTGACTTTCTATTTGTGAAGGGTTACAAATTATATAAAATACCTATTCTTAAACTGTATCATATAGTTTCTATTTTATGCTGTTAATTAAGAGATGTTACAAGTTTAATAAAATATTCTCTATGCCTGTTTCTAGGAGATTGTAAGAATCTGACAATTTTGTAAGTTGCAAACTATGGAGAAAATAAGATGCCTGGATGGTCAGATAACTTCCCCTTAGTTCCACACTGCTACCTGCAGAGTTAAAAGTACATTACTTGATGAATAGTACAGTTGTAAACTAAATCATGTTAAACCAGTCATTCTGAATTGTAAGAATGAGAATTTGAATATTGTACATTCTTAAGCTCATTGTGCTTGACTGTTTAAAACACTTGTGAAAGGGCCAGCAAATGTCTGAAATAACTTGAGTGGGTGTATCAGTAGGTTGAAAAGGAAAAATACCCACTATAGTTGCTTCAGAAAAAGAAAGATGTAAGTGTATAAGGATTAATTTCTTTAGTATAAATGGAAATTAGGATGCAGTACTGTTTGTCCATCAAGTTGTCAAAGGCTTTCTTGTTATTGTGTTACACTGCATTAGCTCAAGAATATACTACTGGAAATAAGCTGGCAACTACTTCATTTTCAGAAAAAATCCTGGTATTGAATCAGAAGTCTGGTCTAAGCTATTCCGTTTCTAGATAGCCTGAGGAATTAAAATTTAAAATTACCTAGTTATTCATAGTGTATTATTGTTTAGTTACTAAAACCCAACAAAGTCTGTATCATAATCAGTTAAGATGTAAATACATTAGCATGGACTTAAATAAAGTAAGATCTAAAATTCAAGTATGGTCATTTGTTTATAAAGTCAAGGTTATACAAGGGAAAGGTAAATAGAAAAAAGTATCAGTATAATCAAGGTCTTTTCATTGGTGAGAACAGAGATGAATTTAATATTTTTATATTTTCATAACCAATAGAGTAGTAAAGTATAGTGCTTTTAAAAAGTTAAAGTAGATAATGCCCATAGCCCATATGAAAATTCCAAAGCAACCACTCCTGAGTTTCAGCACCTTATTTAAGCCACTCAATGCAAAGATCCAAATGAGTTTATTACAATGTAAGCCTTTGTTATACATAAAAACTTAGAAATATTTCAAGATTATATACTTTAAATTTTACAATCTCATCAAAAATAGAAGAGCATGTATAACAATCAGTTATTTGTATATTGGATTATTCATGCAGACTACATAAAATTTATCTAAAAGTATTGTTTACTAAAAATGGCAAGTTGTTAAAGAAAAAAATGAATGTCAAACCTAAAATGTTTCCATTTTTAGCTGTGATTCATAGACATGTTAGAAACCCTAGTAAAAATCGTGGTTTAAATTCTTTAACACAACAGGTGAACTCTTAAAAAATATATATGGGTCTCTCATACTAAATATATGGCTTTGGACAATTTTGTGTCTGCAAATATACAAAAAAGCAAGGATTAATACTTATTTCAGAAATGTGAGATTAATTATATGTATTCCAAAAAGTATGTGGCATTTCTGTGTTGTAACTTTAATCAAGTCAGTGCAACTCCAGTCTTAAGTTGGTGTGTACACATCTTCTACCTCCAAATGTTCTTTGCTCACACATTTAGTTGTGCTATTCTGATCATGAACTGAGTACAGCCAGCCATCTTTGGTGTTCAGACTTGTTCTCAGCAGATAAGGTCATCTTAGTATTCTGGAACTGGTGCCCTGATTACAACCCCCTATAGGACCATGAGCATTCAGCTCCTAAACATGCCATCTAAGAGCTACAGCCAACTTGGAATTTTGGGAAGTGAGCTTGTACTTAGGGTTGCATGGACAAGTGTCACTAGTCCTACCAGGACCACAATTCAGTCCTTGTTAACAAAAAAGGGAACTACATCAAAGGGATTTGACTTAGGTAGCTAGGCAGACTCCCCTTACAACTCAAGAAAATAACATCAAATTATTGGTGCTTTGGCATTAGCGAAAGAGACTTGGAAAATTTCAGACACTTTTAAAGACATACAGTTAACATGATGCCATCCAAACATAATGAGGGTGGGACGTATCAATATTTCCTAAGAACTGATTTGACTAATAAGACAGACTATACAAAAGTCAAATATCAATACAATCCTAAAATAAATTTACATGAATCAGGACAGTAAGTGCTAGGAAATGTTACTGTTTTGTCCCTAACAACACTTCAGATTTCCAAAAGCAACAGTTTTACTAGGAATGAATATTATAGAAACTGTAGGCTCTTAAATCTAAAACACACTAATGTGTGGATCAGGTACACTTGATCAAACATATCTTTAACATAAGCAATCCCCTATCACTTTGATTTAGCTACTTGAATATAAAATCTCTTCTCACCATCTTTATTTCCCCATTCAAAAGTGTCAAGTTTGTATCTTTCAGGATTTTGACATCTTTTAATTAAAAACTATGTATACACCACTGCAAAGCCAACCACACTGCAGTATATAAGAATGTTAAAATAGTCAACCTTACAA
Organism: Okapia johnstoni; assembly: GCA_024291935.2. Taxonomy (NCBI): domain Eukaryota; kingdom Metazoa; phylum Chordata; class Mammalia; order Artiodactyla; family Giraffidae; genus Okapia; species Okapia johnstoni. The sequence continues at coordinate 34,166,922 of CM044323.1, read as the reverse complement.
GACAATAAAAATGGGATAATGTACTAATCCTTAAATCAAGTAATCACTAGATTTTGTTCTGGTTTTCAGAAAACCAGACATTCTGTCTCATTTCTAACTTCTGATGATATATTTTGTATTCAACAGAAGCGTGAAAGGGATTATTTATGTTTGTTGCAATTCTAACAAACTTTAGCTTGCTATTTTATTTATCCAGGCTACCCCTATATTCCTCTATTTAGCGATGGTCATTAGCCTCTGCTGTACAGAATAAGCCTACTTAAATAATCCAGATTAGAATGTTCAATGAGAAATTATTTTCCACATGAATTCCTTCAGTAAATATACAGTGTGACATAGTATATTCTTTAAATTGTGCACATTCTTAGATAGACTTTGGTAAACAGAGAGAGAGACTTCAGAAAAACACATTGAAGTGATTTCATTTAAAAAGGTTATTATGTGTTGGTTAAAAAAGAGGATCAGCACCAGTATCACTGAAATTAGTGTAACTATAACAATGTTTAGAATCTTTAAAAATTCAACTTTTTCTTCTTTATCAGGCCAGGCACAGGGAATCCTTTTTGAAGAGATCTTCATTTCAGGAATGAGAAGTTTCTTAATTTGTCCAATTTCTGTTGTGCTCCAATCTTCTTTCAATACTTGGCTTACTCGAGGATAAATTTCAACAGGTTGGACCTTAGGAAGTGGTCTTTGTTTCAAGATCTGCACACGTTGGCGGACATCGTCAACTTTTTCAAGAAATTTAAGTGGAGACTCTTCTTGTAAAGATGTTGTCAGTGTCACTAATTCAAGCTGCTGCTCTCTTATTTCTTTCATTCTTTCAATTTGTGGAGTATATTCTTGATTAATCAGATTGCCAACATCACAAAGAGCTGTTAAGAAAATTTTTTTTTTCTGTTCTAATGTATCACTAAGCTCCTTAAAATACTGGAGAACAACTTCCTTCTCACCTTGGACCATTCTCTCTGAATGAGATTTTTGTTCTTCCAGCTTTTCAATAAGACAAGTAAGATCTGTCCAGTGTGTGTCAGTTAACTGTTCAAGCAGTTTTTGAGGTGTGTCCTTTTCTTTCATATAGGCACTCTGAAGGTCGTCTATAGGATGACCATGATGTTGACCTATGGTAAGGCAATGACCACAAACTAATTTTTTATCCAGGAGACAATAAACATTTAAGGGCTGCCTGTAATGCTCAGGGCAGGTGATGATATCTGGATGGTCTTCTTGCTGGTACTTTTCAATAATAGCCCTTAATGCAAAATTAACGGGTAAAGATTCAATACCACTTGGAGCAATTTCAATAATACTTCTACAGTTAGGGCACTTAAGTGGAATGCGTAAAGGTCTCCATATGTAAAAGTTACCAGTTGCCTGTAGCACATTTTCCAAACAATTTCTACAAAAAGTATGAGAGCATGGTAGTACACGAGGATCTTCAAAAATACTGTAACAAATGGGACATGTTAACTCATCCTCAAAATTGTGCATTTCCTGTCGAGAGAAAAAAGTATTTTAATTCTACATATAACAAAGACATATAGGCACACATTATATAAAGTTTTAAGTGTTAACCTACAAACTGTTAATATATTGTACTTGTTATTTACAAGAGGATATTTACTAAGATTTCTAAAATAATTTTCTATATAATTTAATCCCTAATACTGATTATTGATAACCTTTAAGAGGTTACTTTGGGGTGTTCTGTTGGAAGTCTACTTAATGATTATAAATAGTCTGAGCAACTTTTTACATTCTGAGATGCTAAAAGCAGAACCATACACAAGTGATGAATAGGTAAAACTATTAAATAACAAGTTGACTCTTAGCAAAATTACATTCTTCAATTCATATTCCCAGTTGACTCAACCACAGTTTCTAAAGTAAGTTACTACATTTCTAACTGTTCTATAAATTTCTCAGGTTCTTGAATTGGAATACTAGTGTATGTGCTTAAAGCCCTGAATCAGCACAGTGTAATATTCTAAAGTAATGTTAATTTGAAGATTTGGAAAGGGAAAACATTTCTGAATTGGTCCTGGCAATAAAGTTTGAAAGATGAAGTGTTGATAGTGGTAATTATGAATTACTGACCACTAGAGCATTAGTGTTAAAGAACACCATTAGTCATCTTTCCTTTAGGAAAGAAATCCAGCAACAATTCAGAGATCTTCTCTGACACAAGTAACTTCACTTCTTGGCAAGCTATTACTGGTTATTTCCAACAAGCCTTCCAAGTGCCATTCTTGTAAAATATAAAGCTTACCAAATCCTCCTCTATAAAAACTGTTACGAGTTTAAATAAACAACATCTACAAATAACTAATTACACTTTTAATAAACATAAAAACCTCTTCAGTCTTTATAGCTCTATGCACCCCATCTTCATTCACCATGTGCAAAACCAAACTCCTTCAAGCCTGAACTTGAGTCCCACCTCCTTCCCCAGATTTGGTCCCCTGTTAATCTCACTGAATACTGCACTTCTACTTTCTAGCACTTAGATAGACTTTATTTAGAAGACTTGTGGGGATTCCCTGGTGGTCCAGTGGTTAGGACTTGGTGTTTTCACTGCCAAGGCCCATGTTTGACACCTGGTTGGGGAACAAGCTGCGTGGCATAGCCAAAAAACAAACAAAAATAATAATAAGGAATTTTGTAAGATTTTTCTATCCATTAGAATGTAAGCCTGCACTAAGTGCAGGCATTGTGTCTAAGTGTAGAACCTGACACAACAGGCATTCACCCAATACTGGTTAAACAAACGATGCCCCCTGAGAGACCAATGCTAATAAAATGTCAGACCTTAGTTTTAGGGTTCTTTTATTTTAAAACAGCAAGATTTCTGCTTAGGAAAAGTTCTATCAAGAATACATCTGAAAACAGAAAATACACCATTCAGACTAACAACATTAAGAACTATAATGAGCCAAGATGTGCGAGACTAATAAGCCTGGACTGGGAAGCATTCCAGGAAACAGAAGTAATTGAGCAACAGAACAGAAGATGACATTCACTGAAGATAAATTCAAGTGCCTACATGTTGGGAAGCCTTTATGATTATCTTATACCTACAGAGAGCTGTGAAATCGAAAAACCACCCAAGAAAAGCAAAACGTTTTTACAGTTTAAGTGATGTCAGAATTCATAATGAAGAAATAAACAGAATAACATTTGCAAAGGAATAACATCTGAACAATGGACATATATTCAATTTAGATTTAATATTACAGTTATTTAATACAAGTATCAAAAAGTAACCCTGAAACTGAACACAATCTTTCCCTCCAAAGCTTCCCTCCAAAATCCTACACTTGTTAAAAAGTTAGAAAACATTTTCCCTGGGAACCCATTTAAGGATCCCAAAAGTTCAACTTTTTTTAGAAGGAGGATATTCAAGATAACCATACTGTAAAGAAAATCTCTCTTGAACTTACATAAAATGGAAGCATTAGATATCCTGGTCTCAAAAATTTCTTCTATAGCAAATATAGAACACCTACAACACTTTCCAGAACTAACACCAAAAAAAAGATGTCCTTTTCATCATAGGGCCTGGAATGTAAAAAGGGGAAGTCAAGAGATATCTGGAGTAACAGGCAAGTTTGGCCTTGGAGTACAAAATGAAGCAGGGCAAAGGCTAACAGTTTTGTCAAGAGAACATGTTGGTCATAGCAAACACCCTCTTCCAACACCCAAGAGACAACTCTACACATGGACATCACTAAATGGGAAAAGCTCTATACAGTCAGCAAAAACAAGACCTAGAGCTCACTGGCTCAGATCATCAGCTGCTTTTTGTAAAATTCAGGCTTAAATTGAAGAATGTAAGGAAAACCACTAGCCATTCAAGTATGACCTAAATTAAACCCCTTATGATTATACAGTGGAGGTGACAAATGTGTATTAGTCACTCAGTCATGTCCAACTCTGTGACCCCAGACTGTAGCCCACCAGGCTTCTCTGTCCATGGAATTCTCCAGGCAAGAATACTAGAGTGGATTGCAGTTCCCTTCTCCAGAGGAACTTCCCAACCCAGGGATCGAACCCTGGTCTCCTGCCTCACAGGCAGATTCTTTACCATTTGAGCTACAGGGTAGTCCGTGGAGGTGACGAATAGATAGAATTAGATCTGGTAGACAGAGTGCCTGAAGAACTATGGATGGAGGTTCATAACACTGTACAGGAGGCAGTGACCAAAGTCACTGAAAAAGAAATGCAAAAAGGCAAAGTGGTTGCCTAAGGAGACTTTACAAATAGCTGAGGAAAGAAGAAAAGTCAAAGGCAAAGGAGAAAGGGAAAGATATACCCAACTGAATGCAGAGTCCCACAGAAGAGCAAGGAGAGAGAAGAAGGCCTTCTTAAGATAACAACACAAAGAAACAGAGGAAAACAATAGAATGAAAAAGATTGGAATCTCTTCAAGAAAATGAGAGATATCAAGAGAACATTTCATGCAAGAATGGACACAATAAAGGACAGAAATAGTATGGACCGAACAGAAGCAGAAAAGATTAAGAAGAGACGGCAAGAATACACAGAAGAACTATACAAAAAAAGCCTTAATAACCCAGATAACCACAATGGTGTGGTCACTCACCTAGAGCCAGACATCTTTTGAGTGTGAAGTCAAGTGGGCCTTAGAAAGCATTACCATAAAGAAAGCTAGTGGAGGTGATGGAACCCCAGCTGAGCTATTTAAAATCCTAAAAAATGATGCTGTTAAAGTGCCACACTCAAAATGTCAGCAAATGTTAGAAAACTCAGCAGTGGCCACAGGACTGGAAAAGGTCAGTTTTCATTCCAATCCCAAAGAAGGGCAATGTTCAAACTACCATATGATTGCGTTCATTTCACATGCTAGCACAGTAATGCTCAAAAATCCTTCAAGCTAGGCTTCAACAGTATGTGAACTGAGAACTTCCAGATGTACAGACTGGGTTTAGAAAAGGCAGAGGGACCAGAGATCAAATTGCCAACTTCCACTGGATAATAGAAAAAGCAAGAGAATTCCAGAAAAATATCTAATTCTGCTTCACTGACTATGCTAAAGCCTTTCACTTTGTAGATCACAACAAACTGGAAAATTCTTAAAGAGATAGGAATATCAGACCACCTTACCTGTCTTCTGAGAAACCTGTATGCAGGCCAAGAAGCAACAGTTAGAACCAGACATGGAACTGACTGGTTCCAAATTGGGAAAGGAGTACGATAAAGTATTGTCACCCTGCTTATTTAATTTATATGCAGAGTAAATCAGGCAAAATGCCAGACTGGATGAAGCAGAAGCTGGAATCACGACTGCCGAATATTCATTGGAAGGATTGATTCTGAAACTGAAGCTCCAATACTTTGGCCACCTGAAGCGAAGAGCCAACTCATTGGAAAAGACCCTGATGCTGGGAAAGATTGAAGGCAAAAGAAAACGGGGGAAAAAAGAGGATGAGATGATTAGATAGCAACACCAACTCAAAAGACATGACTTTGAGCAAACTCCAGAAGATACTGGAAGACAGAGGAGCCTGGCATGCTGCAGTCCATGGGGTCACAGAGTCAGACATGACTTAGTGACTGAACAACAACAAATAGCATATATTTTTAATAAAATTTAATCAGAAATGTGTAGATAACTTGAAGATATAGAAATCAAATCTACTCTCAGATTACCCTCTTCTAGCTGTTATGAAAAACTGATTTTAGCCAACACATTCATGAGAAGTGAAAACTGGCTAACAGAAGTAAGCCTGATTGAAAATGACTATTAATATGTGAGGTCAGGAACTTCCTAACTCTGGGTGCTGCCTGAGAAACAGAAGATAATAGTAGCTATCATGCTTAGGGGCTAGTTCTTCCAGAAACTAGAATGAAATTTTATGTACCAGAAATTTCCCATAACCAGCCCAGACTCTTGACGGGGGGAAAAGGAGCAAAAAACTTTTCCAATGAGTATTTTCTGGGATGATTATCTTGGATTTAGCTATGCCGTGTGTGACAACACTGGAAACTAGAAGACAATGAAGCAATTCTTTAATAGGAAAACATGGCTTCCAACCTAAAATTCTACACCCAGAAAAAGTAAATTTTGAAAGTAGTCTAAAGATAGTTTGACACAAGAGGTCTCAAAATGAAACACCCACTACCTGCCATTTCTTTAAAAAAAAACAAAAACAAAAACCTACTGCAGGACGACAAGAAAAACAAGAATTCTCACCAGGGTAACTGTGAAATGGAATCCTGGACAGCTGTGCAGCAAGCCTAGAGAAAAAGTCTAGAGGAAGAAGACACAAATCCAGAAGAAATGTCTCTAAGTAAGTAAATGGAACAGACAATATTTCATGTGTCTGAACATTCTGAGAGGTAATGAGAAAACTAAATGTAGGAGAAAATGATGGAATCATGAAAAGAGGAAATATTACAGCACATTATATAACTCAGTTGTCCCATTAATCATAACATTGTAAATAATACTGATTTTACGAAAAAGCATGACTGTTATGGATTGAATGTGTCTCCTGAAAATTCATTTGTTAAAACCCTAACCCTTAATGTGATAGTATAAATGAGGCAGAGGTAATTAGGTCTTGAGAGGTGAGCCCTCATGAATGAGATGAGCCCCTTAAAGGAAGAGATACAGAGCTTGCTCCCTCTCTTTCTCTGCTCTCTGCCATGTTAAGCAACAGCAGAAAGATGGCCATCTGCAAACCAGGAAGAGAGTTTCGGCCAGAACCCAACTATGCCAGCATCCTGATCCTGGACTTTCTAGCCTACAAAACTGCAAGAAATCAATGATTGTTGTTTAAGCCACCAAGTCTACGGGAGGTTTGTTTTAACAGCTCAAATTAAGAAAATGAAAAAGTTATATTGGGAGGAGGGAACAGGGAAGGAAACAGTGTTTAAGAACTTATCTTAATCTTTCCTTATAAGAAGTCAATACCTACCTAAAAATGAAAAATCAAGAAACACATCAAAAGCCAATTATTTAGAAATATAGAAGCAATACCAAAAGAAATATTTAAATGGAATGAAATGATTGCTTCTGGAGAGCAGGAATCAAGACTCTGGAACATGAGGGCAGGAGGCTGCTGTTTTCCATTATAAACCTAAATTCTCTTTTACTTTCAACAAATTAACAAGCAATTTAAAATGTTAAAATTTTAAATAAAGAAATAAAGACAATCCCACATGCATCTAGGCAGAAAAGACACTTTAAAAAAAGGAAAATAAAAACATAATGATCTCAAAATTCTCTGGGAGACTATAATTTCTAAAGATAGTCACAAAAATTATTTCTCAGATATGTTATTCTGAGATGTGACTTTGCTGGTATTCTCTCAAGAGATGACATCTATTCTCCCCTCAAAAAGATCTGGGCAAGACGTGTGACTGCTCTGACCAACAGGATACAGTACTAGTGACACTATGACAGTTCTGGATATAACCCTTAGGTAGCCTAGCATATTGCTGCCTCTTCGCTATGTAAAAATTCTATCCTGCTCTGCTGATGAGGCCAAGTGGAGGAGCAATGAGGTGCCAGACCTGTGAGTGAAAAAGTCATCTTGGACATCAGGCATCCAAACCTTCTATTTGTTATACAGCAGTAGATAAACAGAACACCTCCAAAGCAACTAGAAATGTTAAAAGACAATGTAGCAGTCAACACCCACAGGGTCAGGAAGGAAAAGGATATGACCTAAGAATTCTCTACCCAGCCAAGATGAAATTTATTCATTCATTAATAAACTAAAGAAGTAATATAAAAAGGATTCATCTTTTTTAAAAAGTTAGGGGGAAAAAAAAGAAAATGAACCTAGGAAAAGCAAAAGAAGAGAACAATTCTAACTCATGAAGAAAACTGTGAATTAGAAAACAGAAAACTGTTAGAAATGATGAACCCAAGGCCTGGCTCTTTAAATAAACAAACCTTTAGCTATCTATGATAGGAAGCTTCCAAGATGGACCTCTACCTCCTGGTTGTCACATCCTTTTGTAATTCCCTTCTCTTGAGTGTGGGCTGGACTTAGTGACTCCTTTTACCAAACAATACAGCAGATGTACCTTTAAGATTTTGTAATAAAAGACCAGGATTCTGTCTGGAATGCTCTGGCTCTCTCCATCTCTTAGATCACTCTCACTAAGGGAAGTAAGATGCCACGTTGCAAGCAGACCCAGGTCCACCGCTGTGGCAAGAAACTAAGACCCTTAGTCTAACAGCCCCCAAGAACCTGAAGACTCAAGCAACTACATAATGAGCAGACACTTCAGGTCCAGTAAACTATGGCAATGGCTGCAACATCATGAGAGGCCATGGGCCAGAAGCGGACAGCTAAACTGCTCCCAGATTCCTGACTCACGAGAGCTGTTGCCATTTTTGTTTTAAGCTGCTAAAATGTGGGATTGCTTATGCAGCAATAAGGGGCTTCCCTGGTGGCTGATGGTAAAGAATCTGCCTGCAACGCAGGACACCGGGGTTCGATCCCTGGGTCGGGAAGATGCCCTGGAGTAGGAAATGGCAACCCATTCTAGTATTCTTGCCTGGAGAATCTCATGGATAGATGAGCCTGGCAGGCTACTGTCCACTGAATCGCAAAACAGTTGGACATGACTGAGCAACTAAGCATGCAATGCAACGCAAACAAGAGGGTTAAGAAAGCTTCACTTTGGGAAGATGAAAATGTTCTGGAGATACAGATGGTGATGGCTGCACAACAACATGAAATGTACTTAATGCCACTGACTATACACTTAAAAATGGTTAAAATGGTAAATTATATGTAAGTTTTAAAACAATAAAAAAAAACTTTACAAATGTTTAAGTGTCTTGCCTATTATCCAGCCAGGCTCACCCCTGCCAAATTAATTTTGGAATCAATTTCTATTATTCTATAATTTTAAAAAGCAAAAAAATTTAAATGACCCATGTAAAATGTTATTTTCCTCCAGCGGGGACTAAGAGACAAAGGATAAACTGATAACTTAGTTCAAGATTTCCTACTTCCCTTTTAAAAGTCACTAAGAAATATGAATATAAAAAAGAAATCTTTTCAGAAATAAACCTGAAGCTAAATCATCTACTTATAAATTATTTCTCAGATTTCTTGTGCTTAAGTGTCAAAACAAACACATTATTGAACTTCTAAATTTTTCATGCAGTCTTTCTCCAGAAAGTTGATTTTCTATGGAGTCTCCACAGAGTCTAACCAGCTTACTATGTATGGTCAGCACTGACAGCAGATGATGGAGAACTGGGCATACCAAAAATATCATTCTCCTGTGTAAACTATTTTTTAAAAGCCTTAATTCCCTAATGCATTATTGTGTTTCATCTCTAAACATGAATGGTTATAAAACATTCATTACAGTTTACCACCTCTGAAGAGAAATTTGCTACATTATAGAGTTAGATGACTTGCTCTAGGACTTAAGATAGTGAGTCAGCTATAAGTGTGGGAAAATTAAAGAAGTGCCACCACCCAGGCTGGGTCTCACATCTTTGTGGCCCTAAATGATTTAAAAAAAAAAGAATAAATGTACAAAAATAATGAAGGATCACCTAACTCAAAACAAAAAAAAAATATTCTGTGGTCAGATCTGATTTTAACTCTGCCCATTTGTACTGTTTTCCTGCATTTTGACATCAACCTGTTCCCTCAAACTAAAAAAAGACCAGGTTCCTCTGTCCACAGAATTCTCCAAGAAAGAATACTGGAATGGGTAGCCATTTCCTTCTTCAAGAGATCTTCCCGACCCAGGGATCAAACCCAGATCTCCTTCATTGCAGGCAGATTCTTCACCATTTGAGCCACCAGGGGAAGCCCATTAATGCAATTTAATGAGGAACCGATATGAGGAGTTAGATTTTCTTTGCCTTTTTAAAAAATATTTTTCAAAGTGAAAATACATATTTGGTGGAAAAATTCAGCAATGTTTGCTGAAAAGCAACGTTAAAACTAACATCAACTAAGATCAAATTTCATCTTGCTAGAGTAGCTAAACTATGGTCCCTTACTTTAAGGGACAGCTGCTGTTATTGTTCTTTAGTTACTAAATTGTGTCCAACTCTTTTGCCACCCCATGGACTGTAGCCCAACAGGCTTCTCTGTCCATAGGATTTCCCAGGCAAGAATACTGGAACAGGTTGCAAATTCCTTCTCCAGGGGAATCTTCCTGACTCAAGGACTGGACAGTGTCTCCTACATCACAGGCAGATTTCTCTCCCCCCACCCACCCACCCCCACTGCTGAGCCACCAGGGAAGCCCCAAATGATAGCTACTTGGTGATTAAAAAGAAATGCAGTGGGGGAATGAGAGGATCAAGAGGGAGTGTGTATGTGTATTTATACACATACTTATGGCTCATATGCACTGTTGTATGGCAGAAACCAACACACCATTATAAAGCAATTATCCTCCAATTAAAAATGAAAATAAATAAAAAAGGAATGCAGGGACTTCCCTGGCAGTCCAGGGATTAAGACTTTGCCTTCCAATACAGGGGATGCTGGTTTCGATCCTTGGTCCAGGAGCTAAGATCCCACATGCCCTGGAGCCAAAACCCAAAACATAAGACAGAAGCGATATTATAACAAACTCAATCAAGAGTTTATAAAAAAGGTCCACATCAAAAAAAGAACCGTAAAAAAACAAAAGGAATGCAGCAACGACATGTAAATGTACGGTAAAAAGGCACCCCAACAACTTAATAAATTCAACTTGCAGATCTTTAAGTGTTAAACATGTGTGTCTGTATTAAGATGCACACATCCTTGTAAAATTTCCAGCTGCAGGGTAAACAAGAGTTAACAGGGACTAACTTTAAGGTATAGGTCAGATAAGAGAGCTGTTTACTTTTCATTTTATGATCCTCCTACATGGTTCGAATTTTACATACCACCAACATGCACTCCTTTTTTAAATAAAGAGTCAAAAATTTAAATCACCTTACAGTTTAAAAATTTACTGAAAATCTCTTTGGTATTCACTTAATCTCCCAGAACTTACCACTTGACTTTCTGGTTTGGAGAATGAATATATTTCTTCTTTAACTTTTTCGGATTCTTTTACCCTTATTCTGAAATAAAATTATTTTATCTTAATGTTCTAGACTCACATTCTCAAAAAAACGTTAAGTACAACATCATAGGAAGTATCACTGTCTTTGATACTTACCTTCCCTGAGCCTCACTGTGTGTGTGTGTGTGTTTTTTCAAGTAGTGACAAATACCAACAGCTGTGGAGCAGCAGGAGAGGTATCACTGTAACTTGAAAATCCCAACAAATCTGTGACCAAATAAACTGTCACAAAGGACCTCTTTTTATAGCGTCAAAGTACCTCGAAATCATTAGCCAACAATGGTGACGACGGAGCAAACCTTCATGGTCATGTTGGACTGCTGAGAGTTAACTGGAAGGCAAGAAGCACTCATAGGAGTCAAACGTTATGCCAGTTAAAGATCACAAATCTTGATTTCGGTTATTCCCATCAGAACGTCTGTTCATCTGTCAGTTCTGCCACGTAAATGTTGAGAGTGCCTGGAGGTGTTTTACCTAGTGCCTCTCACAACTGCCGTTTCACATCTGTAAGATGGGTATAACTACACCTACCCTGTTAATTTCGGTGAGAACGTCTGCCAGAGAAGGGGCTCAAACACCAGGGCCCTTCACCTTCCCTTTCTCGAAGGTTTACGACAAATCCTTCCGGGCCTCTCTCCCAACGCGCCTCGGCGTCCTCCACTCCAACCCCCGAGAGGTCGCCCAGCTCGGCGGGGTCCGGCCCCTTTCCCCACCCCACCACAGAGGGCCTCCCCTCTCACGGAAATGCAGCTCCATCCTGGCGGGAGGGAAAACAAGGTTCCCCCGACTCTTCACCTGGGACAAGAGGGAAGAGACGCAGGACCCAAGCCAGCCCTCCGAATTACCACGCCTCAAACACACACAGTACACCAGCCTGGGCTACAAGGAAAGACAAGGGACCCACAGCCGCCTTTTCGGACCGAAGAAAAGCTCCTTAAACTCACCGTGAGGATGGGGAACCAGGCAACTCCACTAGCAGCAACAGAGCTGCACGGCCTCCGGACGGATGCTGAGGGCTGCTTGGCGTCCCCGCCCTCCTCCTCCCTGAGGCCTTCAGGTGCTCAGAAGAGGCGGAGCTCGAGCGCGTCACCGCGCAGGCGCAGCCTCCCGGCAACCTTCAACTGCGTAGCGTCAGCCAATGAGAAAGGGCGCGGGGCCGCGGTTCGAAAGTAAACTGCCCACAGCTGGGGCTGAAGCGGGGGCGTGGTCCCGAGCCGGCTGGAGGCCAGCGGCGAGCTTTTTGCGCCTGCGCACTAGGAGCGGGTGCGGCTCTGGCGCTGCCCAGGCGCGCCGCAAGGGTTGCTTCAATGGGCTGGGGCGCTTCTGGCTGCCGTGAGTCTGGCCTGGAGTCCCTCTTGGGGCCTCTGGATGGCGTCCCGGGAGAGGCGGGGCCTGGCGCAGACCGATGATTTCTACAAAAGATTCGTAGAACTACTTCTATTTTTATTTTAACGTGGAGCCAAGTCGGCGCGTCGTAACTCTAGACCTTAAAGCGCAGCGTCTTCCGTTGTGACTTCATAGGTTCCCAGCACCCTGAGGCTTCCTGAGCGCGCAAGCACCCCAGTGAACGAGCGCCATCCTCGCCTGAGCCCGGCTTTGCTTTTGTTTACGGCATCTGGAGACACAAACCCATAGAATACTTGTTCCCGCATAGGAGAGAGAGGGATTCTGATGACTGAGAATTCTCTTGTACTTAAAAGAGAACTAACACTGAGGGGTAGTGGGACCTTAAGACTCATTCAGGACCATTTTCCTCCATCTCGTCCTACTACTGCTGTTCGTCTCGCCTCCGCCGCCTCTCCACAGGATACGAAATTGTCTGGAGATCACTGTTGCACAGAATTTCTGATTTCCAATTTAATTCCTCCGCCAAATTCCTATTTCACCTTCTTAACCCCTAGAATCGCAAAACAAACAGTTCGGTCCTTTCTCTTAAGAAACTTTATCCAGCTATATCTCAAGATACACTCTCATCACACTTCCCTCTAAAATGTGGTTATTTACTGTGGTAAATAAAGCTTTAGACCTCAGTATACTGTGTATTGCTAGTACTTTCAGATCTTAGGCTCTTATACAGTAAATTACAGAAAAATATTAAACAATAAAATTTAGTATCAGTGAGGCCTGAGTCAATCTCAGATGTCTTCACTAGTTTAACTACTGAAAGGGCTACTTACGTTGTGTGAATTGCAGTGCTATCCAAGCTATCCGCTGTTACACGGTGACATATATCCATTTAGACTTTACTATGCACATAGTTGAATTTTCTCTTTCAACGTTGGAATCATTCTGATAAACAGTTTTTAACTTGCTGTCGAAGCAATATGTTGTGAATATTTTTCCATGGCAATAAATGTAACATACTTCTATAAAATTATTCTCTTTTTTAGAAAAAAAAAAGTGTAAGGGTGATGTTAACAATGGACTTTGGATGATAATGATGTGTCCATGTAAATCCATCACTTGTAACAAATCTACCACTCTAGTAGAGGATGTTGATAATGGGGGAGGCAATGCATGGGTGGGGAGGCAGGAAATAATATATGGGAAATCTCTGTACCTGCCCTTTGATTTTGCTGTGAACCTAAAATTGCTCTTAAGAAAAGATAGTATTTTCTTTTTTTTAATTTTAAGTGTAATTTCCTCTAGAATGAATAAATATGGCTGACTAATGCTTTGAGCTCTAATTTTTTTCACTTGTGCTTTCCCCTTCCCTTCCTTACCTAAAGAATTATGTATGTAGCAAGAAATCAGAAGTAATCTCTCCAAAGGCTTATCTGGCTTTTGTTTTCCGAAAGCCTCAATCCACTGAGGTAAATAACATTTGAGGGAAGAGGCTGAATGTTTGGGAGAAGTAAAAAGAAGCCCCCAAATAAAGATTAATGAGGTCCTAGTGGAAGGAACGGAGAAGGCAATGGCACCCCACTCCGGTACTCTTGCCTGGAGAATCCCATGGACTGAGGAGCCTGCTAGGCTGCAGTCCATGGGGTCGCTACAAGTCAGACACGACTGAGCGATTTCACTTTCACTTTCCTGCACTGGAGAAGGAAATGGCAACCCACTCCAGTGTTCTTGCCTGGAGAATCCCAGGGACGGGGGAGCCTGGTGGGCTGCCATCTATGGGGTCGCACAAAGTCGGACACGACTGAAGCGACTTAGCAGCAGTAGCAGCAGCAGTAGAAGGAAGCTATGACACCTAAAAGGAAGGGCTACTTCTGTTTCTACAGAGACTGGCTTAGAGGCCCATGGATTCCCAACTTGACCAAAGATTTCTGTAACCAGCATGATCAGAGAGATACAGGACCCTACGAAAACAGTGGCTGCCTCAGCATCACAGTCTACTTGATATACTGGGGTTTGTGGTGATCCATGCATGTTACAGAAGATAATGTTTGCCTGGAAAGGATGGACAGAAAGATAAGTCTCAGAAAGATAACTTTCAGATGCAGAAGTACATGCTCAAAATCCATAAGCTTAAAAATCTGAGGTGCTTAGGACATGGAAGCAACCTGGATGTCCATCAACAGATGAAGGGATACAGAAATTGTGGTACATGTATACAATAGAGTATTACTCAGCTATAAAAAAGAATGCATTTGTGTCCATCCTAATAGGGTGGATGAACCTAGAGCCTATTATACAGGGTGAAGTAAGTCAGAAAAAGAAAGATAAATGTTATATATTAATGCATACATATGGAATCTAGAAAGATGGTACTGATGAAACTATTTGCAGGACAGCAGTGGAGACACAGACATAGAGAACAGACTTGTGGACACAGTTGGGGAAGGGGAGGGTGGAACAGATTGAGAGAATAGCGTGGAAACCTGTATATTACCATATGTAAAACAGATGGCAAGAGGGAATTTGCTGTGTGATACAGGAAGCTCAACCTAGTGCTCTGGACAATCTAGAAGGGTGGGATGGGGAGGGCAATGGGAGGGGGGTTCAGGAAGGAGGGGACATATGTATACCCGTGGTTGATTCATGTTCATGTATGGCAGAAACCAACACAATATTATAAAGCAATTATCCTCCAGTTAAAAAGTGCTTAAATAAATCTGAGGTGCTAAAGTGCTCAGCTACCCCAAAAAAGGTGGGGAGAGAGAAAGTTTAGCTGCTTTGGGTATGCTTATATACTTGCAACAATCTCCTTTTGATAGAATATAGGGAAAGGATAAAAGATGAGAAATTTTTTGTGTGTGTGTGATTTCTTTGGTTGAACACAGATAAATTTATTTTGTTTTGATAGTTGTCCCTTTTAATAAGTATTAGAAAATACATACTTAGCACATCAAACCCATTGTTTCACGGTCATCGCTACTTAGGATGAAACTAAAGTAGATAATAATATTAGACCTAAGACAATCTCAAGAAAAATACTGGGTAAATAGTACAGGAGGGCAGTTTGGAAGCATCTATTAAAAACAAAAGTATAAATAGCCTATGACTCTGCAATTCAATTTCTAGGAATCGACCCTAGGTAAGTTTTCACACACACACACACACACAAATACTCCTGCTTAGCATCCTATAAAAGCAAAAACAGAAAACAGTCTATCACATGCTGCTGCTGCTGCTGCGTCACTTCAGTCGTGTCTGACTCTGTGCGACCCCATAGACGGAAGCCCACCAGGCTCCGCTGTCCCTGGGATTCTCCAGGCAAGAACACTGGAGTGGGTTGCCATTTCCTTCTCCAAAAAGATGAGAAATTTTTTTGCAGTTATTAACAGATGATACAAAGAGGAGGCAATAAAGCATGAATTTTATGACAAAATTTGGTGCTCAGGTCAGACTCCCGACTTAGACATTCTCTGTATCAAGAAACAAAACAGGAGACCTCAGTCACAGGAAGGTGCCCTGTAAGCAAATTAAACACTTTCTGATTTGGGGTTTTAATAGCTACCAAGTTTAAATACCCCTCTGCTGTCTCCCATCACGTTGACCTCACAGAATTATATAGTAAAGAGAATGTAAGGTTTTCTAAATTATAAGGCACCTGTGGTTGTTCATATCTAGGACATCAAAGAAAGCACAGCCACAACTGGTGCCATGATTACAGTGGCAGTGAATCAAGGGCGATGAACTAAGAGAACTTACCTAACAGTTTTGAGGTCATTTTATCTGGAAATAAAAAAGCATTCAGGGGGCTTCCCTGGTGGTCCAGTGGTTAAGAATTCACCTTCTGATGCAGGGGACAAGGTTTGGGAAGATTCCACAGGCCTCAGGGCAACTAAGCCCATGCACCACAACTAATGAAGCCCACGTGCCTAGAGCCCTTGCTCTGCAATAAGAGAAGCAACCACTTCACTGACTAGAGAGTAGCTCCCCATGCTGCAACTAGAGAAAGCCCGTGTGCAGTAACAAAGACCCAGGGCAGGCAAAAAAAAAAAAAAAAAAATTAATGTAATTCCATTTTTAAAAAATGTCCTGACTAGAGACAGGAGGGACTGAGGTAATGAGAGTGTGAGGGTAAGGGGAGCAGAAAGGAAGCAATTCAGAAATGGCCAACCTTGTACCTTCCCCAGGAGTCAGCAACCCTCCTGTAGCAGGCCTTACCTCCATACCTGAGGGGGAGGCAGTACCTGTGGCTTCAGCGAAGTTAGAAGCTTAGACAGTGGGGCTAATTTCTGAAATGAGACTGTTCTGCAATTTAAAGAATCCTCACGATTTTGCTGCATTTCCCAACAGTGACCAAAGAAATCAGGTCTCCTGGCATCGTTATCCAGGATCAAGGGAAGAACTTTCTGCTTGGAGTATATTATAAAGGAACCATGGAAGAACAGAATTAAAGATGCTATAGAGTTGATATGTTCTTGTCAAAATTACCGGTTATATTATGTTGAAAACAAAAGTCCCAACCTCTACCACCTGTTGATGAACAATGGGAGATCTATTATTCTTAAACAAAAAGATGTTTGTTACAGTGAGACAATGTTGGCAGAGATGGGGCCCAGCTCGGGACGGCTTCAGCAGATGGCCACTGTTCACCACTGCCCCCCTTATTTCATAGACCCTCTCCTCCGACTCCCCTCCAAGTGGAGCAAAATAGTCTATTCACGTTCCTGTGTACAGTAGCTTAGACATTTCTTATCAGATAAGCTCCTGACTTCCCTACTCACAGGGTCAAGTTATTTTTCCTAAAACGAATAATAAAACATTCTTTCTCTATAAGAGATTCTGGCATCAATTGAAGAAACTCTATACATTTCATTCTGCACCCATTTGATAGCAACCAGAATGAGTTGTGCCTTTATAAAGATAATCTGCTGTGTGCATTTAGAATGATAATCTTTTCAGCAAAAATTTTGTAGCGTTCAAAACCACAAAACTCACGTGGATGGTAAGAATTTTGCTTGACTACAGTTCAATACTTCTGGCTCCTAGTGGTTATTAGGCAGTTATAAGTTTCATATTCACTCACAACTTCTGAATTCTTATTCACAAAGTTTACTCAGTTGGGTTGTAGCACTGACAAAAGTAGGTAGTGCCAGGTCAGTGGCCAGGTTACCAACAATAATTTATTTGGTGACATTTCCAACAAGACAAGGGTCTGTGTTTCATAAAACTGAGAAGCTTTCTATGACTTAAAATTATTCAGCTGAAGAATGTTCCACTAAGTAAGTCAGAAATGACTGATGGGGTTATCTTTACAAGTCTAGTGATCCTAGATTATGAAGAATTATTTGCAATTGACAAGATAGTTATCACAGGCAAAAAAAATAACCTACTGAAACAATCAATTCCTAGTTCTGATTGCAATATTCCAGAATATTTCAAATTTTCTCAAACATTATTACAACTTTATTTTCTAAATATTTCCTCAGCAAACATTTTTCACTTTACTTTTTTTACATTGTTATTGACTCTATTCCCCACACTTTACATTTCATACCTGTGGCTCATTTATTTTGCAAATGGAAGTTTGTAATTCATACATCTCTCTCACCTATTTCTTTCCTCTTCCCTGTCCCTCTCCCCTCTGGCATCTACCTATTTGTTCTCTGTTTCTATTTTATTATGATTGTTCACCTGTTTGGTTTTTTAGGTTCCACATGTAAGTGAAGTCATACAGCAGTTGTCATTCTCTGACTTATTTCAGTTAGCATGATATCCTTTAGTTTCAACCATGTTTTTGCAAATGCTAAGATTCCATTCTTTTCTATAACTGAGTATACATGGCATGTGTGCCATATTTTCTTCATCCATTCATCCATTGATAGGCACTTAGATTGCCTGCATGTCTTGACCATTGCAATATTAATGCAATGAACATAGGGGTGCTTTCATTTTCTACTGATAATACCCAGGAGTGGAACTGCTGGATCATATGGTAGTTCTCTTTTTAATTTTTTGAGGACTCTCCATACTTTTTTCCATAGAGACTGCACAATTTACATTCCTACCAACAGAGCACAAGTGTTCCCTTTTCTCTGCGTCCTTGCCAATACTTATTATTATCTTTTTTTATCATAGCTATTCTGACAAGCGTGAGGTGGTATCTCATGTTTGTTTTGATTTGCATTTCTCTGATGATTAGTGGTGTTGAGCATCTTTTCCTGTTGGCCATCTGTATGTCTTTGGAATAAAATGTTTAATTAGATCTTCTGCCCATTTTTTAATCAAGTTGTTTATTTTCAATATTGAGTTGTGTGAGTTCTTTGTATATTTTAGATATATCCATACTGATAAAAATGAATACCTGAATAATTAAATAAATAGGAGAGAAGCAATAGCTCTTCAATACAGGAGAATTCCAATTCATAAATGGAGAAGAAATAATGGAAACAGAAAATCACCATTTGGCAAATAACCACAGTAATAATTGCTACAGGCAAAAGTCCTCAATGTCTGCTAAAATTCAAGTGGAAATATGATGAGAAACAGGCTATTTTCCCAGTCTTAAAGTCAATTTACAGTGGAGAAATCTACTAAAAATCTAATGGGCCTCATTAACCAAGTGATCAAAATTAACATCACAGTAATGAGACAGCAACATGATGGTTGCAGTCCACTGAAAAGGGCACAGAATCCTTCTATGTTAATCTCGCCCCAAAGAGAAAACATCAGACAAACTCAAATTTAGAGACAATATCTATAATAACTCTACTGTACTTTTCAAAAGTCAAGGTTATAAGGAAAGACTGAGGAATGGTTAGAGAAGGCAGACTGAAAGCAATGTGAGATCCTGGGACAAAAAAAGAGAACAGTTGTGGGAAGAATGGTGACATTTGAATAAAGGTCTTTAGTTAACAGTTAATACCCATGTTAACTTCATGGTTTCAATCATGTGTACCATGGTCATGCAAATATGTTAACATTAGGAGACAAAGCTGGGCAAAGGGTATATGGACATTTTTTAAACTACATTTTTAAAAGTCTAAAAATGTAGACTTTTAACTGTAAGTTAAAACTTTTAACTGTAAATCTAAAGTTAACTCAAAAATAAAAGTTAAAAATATGTCAATGTCATAAAAAACGGAGATTGAGAGACTGTCACAGATAGGAGGAGACTGAGAAGACAAGACAGCTTAACGCTTCTTATCTTGATTGTGGTGATGGTTTCATAGGTGCATACACATTAAAACATCAAATTGCATCCTTTAAATAAACAGTTTACTGTATTGGGTTTTTTGTTTGTTTTGTTTGGCCTCGTGTGTGGCATGCAGGATCTTAGTTCGCCCCAACAAGGGATTGAATCTATGCCCACTACAAGGGGAATGTAGAGTCTTAACCACTGGACTGCCAGGGACATCCCTATTCCATGTTAACTATAAAACAATAAAACTCTGAAAAAAAGATAAAGGAAATAGTTGGAGGCAATGCACAATTCATAATGAAATACAGAATGAGAGAATTCATGAACTGTGTGTTTGTTTACCTCCCAGGTGTACTAGAAGAATAGATTTGAGACCTGGGCCTGCCCAAGCTGAGCATTTCATCCTCTGCCCCTTAGAATCAGACTCATCAGTTCAAGTACAAGCCTATGACCCAAGTCAATTCTATCAGAATCCTCCCCAGGAGGATTCTTGTGCTGGAGTTATAAGAAAAAAATCCCACCCATCCCCCACCACTGGCATGATAGAGTCTTGAGGTTTATGTAGCCCTCTCTGCCTCTATTGGAGCCTCCGTGAGAATGAAATCACTGTAGAAGAAAGCAAAATGGGAAGAGAGAATGAATGACATTATTTTAATTTTTGGATCCAGTTGTTCTTGAACTGCCTTTGTATGTCAGTCAGTTATAAAAACCATCAGTTCACTTTTTTCCCCCCCCTGAGTTCCTGTCACTTACAACCAAATGAGTCCTGAGCACAAAATAACTCTAAAATCAGTGGGGTAACAAATGTCATAAATAACCCTCCTTATCCTTGAATACCAACAGTGTCCAAAACACAGTTTTAGAAACTAGAACTGTTTAAAGAAGACAGCTAACCCATGATTATTACAATGCAGTTAAGAATTCCACAAACAATTCATTGGCCATTATCAGATCCTGGGCCCTGAACTAGATGATGACTAATGAATGGAACAGTCAACTCCAGTCATCCAGAGTTGAATATCTACAACCAGCCCTCCTCTAAGTCCTGAAGAACTTAAAGAGAACTAGAATTCAGAATTGTATGGTGAAGTGAGTTTTCCCTTTGTTCTAACTCGAGCACCTCATCCCTGTGTTTAGGCCCACAAGCGTGTTCTTGTCTTTTTTTACCTGAAGCCCTGGCTTGGTAACACATCAGGGTTCTAGTTCCACAGAGAAGTTCTGCTTCCTACTCTGCTGACGCCCTTGAGCTTCTTCCGGGTACAAACGCCCTGCCTGCTTGGATCTGCCTGTATTGCCCATTTGCAGTCTCACTGCCATGACACCCAGATGGGACTCTAAATAAATTAGGAATTACTTTGGTTGCAAATGAAGAGAAAACCAGCTCCCAAGCGAAGACTAACAAGAGTTAGATGAATACGGGTTTCATTTTCTCACAGAACCAGAAATCTGAGGTGAGTGGTCCTCCCCTGTTTGTTCAGCAGCTCAGTGATAGCAGTACCTGCCCTCTGCAGCCCTCTCAGCTTCTCCCTTGGGCAGCAAGGTGCCTCAGGCTCCAGACATAAAGTCTGTCTGGCTTTTAAGAAAAGGAAGAAGAGAGGAAAGGAAGTGCCAGCCACAGCTGCCCCTTTCATCAGGAAAGAAAAGCTCTTCCAGCAGCTCCTCAGCATTTTTCTTAGCCAGAATGACATCAAGGGGGCTGGGATGGGCCCTAATAGCCCTGCCAGAATTGCTTTTTGAAAATATATGTATATATAAATAAACCCTATAAATGCAATGAAGTACCAGTGATTCTTGAAAGAAGGCTATTTATTCTATGAATGAGACGTCATCTGGACTTTTGATAAAGAAACTAAATATGTAATGAGGGTCTTCCCTGTAGTTAAGTGGTTAAGATTCTGCACTCCCAATGCAGGGGGCCCAGGGTTCAATCCCTGGTCAAGGAACTAGACTCCACATGCCATAACCAAGAGTTTGCAAGGTGCAATGAAGATAGAAGATCCTGAGTGCTGCAACTAAGAGCCAGTACAGACAAATAAAGAAAGAAAAATATTTAAAAAACAAATATGTAATGAAACAAATGTCATTACTTACAATAAAACTTTGAAAAGGTCAATTTGAAGGAGTTGGAAATACAAAGAGCAAAGTCAGCATTTGTCCCTGCTTGAACTGGATTTGTACGCTGTTAACTGCCTGATGTTATAACTACGTTGACAGTTTTGTGTGTGTGTGTGTGTTAGTCGCTCAGTCGTGTCCAACTCTTTGCAATCCCACAGACTGTAGCCCACCAGGCTTCTCTGTCCATGGATTTCTCCGGGCAAGAATACTGGAGTGGATTGCCATTCACTTCTCCAGAGGAACTTCCCAACCCAGGGATCGAACCCTGGTCTCCTGCATCTCAGACAGATTCTTTACAGTTTGAGCTACAGTTGACAGTTTTGAACGTTACTAAAATGGCCTGTCTTTGTTAGCAGGTTAGCTTTGACCTGTGACCAAATGAGAAGATGTCCTTATACGGGCTGTGGAGTGAAACAAAGGCAAGAAGGGCAGTCTGTGTGCCCACATGGCTGCGTTCATCACAGGTTTCTGTCGGAAGCTTGTTAAAATAAACTTGTTACCAGACAGGTTAGTTCAGTTCAGTTTCAAATACACACTTGCAAGGGATCATCTATACCTGTTGAGTATCAACACCGTAAATTTAAATTTTATTTCAATGTCATCATTGCAATAAAGTTGTTTTATCCTTTTTCCCCTTTTCAAGTGAAAAAATAATCAGGTTCATGAACAGTTGAAGACTGAACTATGAAATAAATCTGCTTTCTAAAAATGTTCACAAACATAATGCAACTCCCTATTTTAAAAAAATTGGTACAGAAATGGAGAAAGAGGAAAATGTAATAATCCCACTGTTTAGAGTAACCATTGTTAACAATGTGGTAAGCTGTAATGTGACAATGTAAAAAGTTGCCTATTCTTTCAAACTTCGACAAATATGGGAGAAAGATGCATCAGAGTAAAAACTTGATTGTCTCTCCCAGTCATCAAGGGATGGAGTTAGTGGACACCTGCACAGTAATGTCACCTTGGATTTAATGAACACATGACCCTGTTAAAAGGTTTTTGAATCCTTTCTTATTAAGTGGAGCAGCTTCTATATTTTCCGGGCAGTCTGTGTGTTTACTAACATCTGATGGATTGTGAACATTGGCTTTATCACATTCTCCCCAAGAAAAGATAATGTGTAACATTCTCTCTCAGAAACTTTCTTTTTCCCCACAGAGTACTACTTCTTAGAAGACATGCAGTGTAGACGTCAGCTAGAGTGTGAAAACCCTGGCCCCCAACCTTTGAATTTTATTTATTTGTTTATCCATCTCTTGAGTTTTAAAGTGCAATTCCTCTGGACTTCCCTGGTGGTCCAGTGGCTAAGTCTCTGCACTCCCAATGCAGGGAGCCTGGGTTCAATCCCTAGCCTGTGAACTGGATACCTACTGCATGCTGTCACTAAGAGTTGCATACTGCAACAAAGATCAAAGATCCCTTGTGCTGCAACTAAAATCCGGTGCAGCCAAATAAATAAAATAAAAAATAAATAAATAAAATGCAATTCATTTAAACCACCTCTCACCGTCCACTTCTATCACCTGGGGAAATTCTCAAGCATTCTCCTGAGATTTTTGAAACATTCTGTGGGTTTAAAGTCCTTTTGGCTCATGGGTGATGTCTGTTTCACCCTCATTTCACCCCCAAATGCAGAGCTCAACCTCATTTCCAGTTTCCACAAGAAATCTCTTTGCCCGAAGCATGTTATATTCGAAAGGTCTTTAGCAGAGCCTGGAGAATTACAAAGAACAGCACCCAGGCTTCCGCCAACCCCTTGGCCTCTGTCTTCTCTTCTGGATCTCTCCTTTCCTCAGCCCCAAATTCTTCCTCTTCAGTTATCTGGGCAATCTCCTGTTTCTTGTAAGCTAATGGTTTCCCAAATTTGATCTTCAAACCAGCAACATCGCAACACCCAAGAGTATGTTAGAAAATGTTAGAAATGCAAGCTCTTAGGTTCTACCCCAGATCTACCAAATCAGAAACTCTGGGGCAAGGAGCCAGCAATTCAGGGGTTTAATAAACCCTGCCCAGGAGTTCTGACATCTGCTAAAGTTTAAGAACTTCTTCACTCAGATCCAACGCTTAAACTCTGCCCCACACCTGCTTCTGAAGTAATCTGTGAAGAAGTATCCCATACCCCAAAACAGAAATCTCACCCACCTACTGAGAATATGTCCTTATCTTACTGCACACCATATCCATTATACTACATTTGCTTCTTGCGTTTCTCATCGTTCCCTTCTGATCAAACCCTTTCTCTTCCTTGTTATGGAATGCCGAGGTGGAGCCAGGTGCTTGGCTATCCCCTTGACCACAGCCTGACTCACTGAGTTGCCAAGCCACTCCAGAGGAACCTGGGTGGGCCCAGCCTGTGGGTGTCTGATAGGCAGGGGATCACAACAGGACACACAGGTCCTCTCGTGTAAAAGCGTGTGAGAACCAGGAGTGCAAGGAATTAACTATATGCATGCTCAGCCACTCAGTCATGTCTGACTCTTTGTGACCCCATGGACTATAGCCCACCAGGCTTCTCTGTCTATGGGATTTCCCAGACAAGAATATTGGAGCGGGTTGCCATTTCCTACTCCGGGGATCTTCCCGAACCAGGGTTCTAACCCCTGTCTCCCACAGCTCCTGCATTGGCAGGCGGATTCTTTACCACTGAAACACCTGGGAAGCCCATGGAATTAACTAGCAAAAAGGAAACTCTAAGATGAGAGGTTGAAAGGTTAACATAAACTAGAGGCACTCATACTACCAACAGGTAGTTAACTTAGAGGATTTGAGTTATTTTGGTGGACAAAGGAGACACAGGAAGGGAAAAGACATGCAGCAACCCTCACCTTGCCTTGCAAGTCTACAGACAAGGTCATGAATAAATTCTCCCCAGAAGAAGAGGGTACCCGATTCCCCAGAGTCTGATGCCTTTTCCAAAGAATGGAGAGAGACTGAGACTTCCCTGGGCTGAGGCCCTCCTGGAAGCATGGCTGGCTCTTTGTGAGATCTGAATTCACTTTCCCACCCCACCTGCAAACTGTCTCTCCCACCCCTCCAGTGCTGATCATCTGTAGTCAGAGCCATTTCTCATCACCCTCCCTCTTGCATGTTCAGCCCCTTACTTCTCCGGTCTTTCTTTCCTTGACCTAGTTTCCTGCCATTCCACTCCCTCCTGAACTTTTCTCCCCATGGAGGCCTCTAAAACTTGTTTCCAAGAAAACAAACTCCCCAATATACTCTATCTTTCCTCTGAAAGCTCCCTCCACTTCTGAAAGCTGGCCTTTCCCTGAGGAACTTTTTCTCCTGCAGCTCTCATTAAGAATGCTGCTCTTTCTCCCACACTCAGGTAGACCCAAATCTCATCAGTGTGCACACAGAGAAAACATTCTGTTCTCGCTCCTTCATCCACCCCGCCAGCAAAACTTCAGCACTGCCCCAGTTTCCCCAGTGATTTGTCGTGGCCACAGAGAAAACTCACATGTACTCCTGCTCTTCTCTCCAAGATCTTAAATAGAGATCACTGCCTCTTTAAGCCAGCAGAGGCTGGTCCTGATGCTACCCCCCAGCTGGGCCCTCTGCATAGGAGTGAGACCCAGGTCTCCAGTCCTTTATCCCTCAGACCCAAAGTCTCACAAGGTCCCTCATTACCCGGTCCCTGCAGCTTCTGACTGACCCTCTCAGGGTCTCCTTTTCCTTTATCTTTCTCCTTCTCTCCCACACACCCAGGCAACAATGCCTTTTTCCCCTTTATTGAGACATAATTGACAAATTACGTGTAAATTTAAGGTGTACAAGGTAACGGGTGACATATGTGTATATTGTGAAATGATGACCAACCATTTCAATGATGACCTCATCTTTTCAATTTCCTCACAAGGCTAGTTGACATACATCACCTCACATGGTACTACTTTTTTGCCTTTTTCTCTTTCCAGTGGTCTCATGCATATTGATAATACAAATGCACACCAGGGGTTAGAGGTCATTTACAGCCCCCCAAAATGCAAGCTTTTGTAGCATTTTATACCCCTAACCTTCTCTGTCTTCTAGAAGGCTCTATTTTTGACTTTCAGGACACCCCACACTTTGACCTTCCTCCTTTACTCTGGCCACATCTTCTCTTTTGGAAGTCCTTTCTATAAAGAAGGCTGAGTGTTGAAGAACTGATGCTTTTGAACTGTGGTGTTGGAGAAGACTTTTGAGAGTTCCTTGGACTGCAAGATCAAACCAGTCAATCTTAAAGGAAATCAGTCCTGCATATTCATTGGATGGACTGATGCTGAAGCTGAAACTCCCATACTTTGGCCACCTGATGTGAAGAACTGACTCATTGGAAAAGACCCTGATGCTGGGAAAGATTGAAGGCAGGAGGAGAAGGGGTCAACAGAGGATGAGATGATTGGATGGCATCAACGACTCAATGGACATGAGTTTGAGCAAGCTCCAGGAGATAGTTAAGGACAAGGAAGCCTGGCGTGCTGCAGTCCACGAGGTAGAAAAGAGTCAGACACAACTGAGCAACTGAACAACAACAATATTTTGGTTCTCCTTTCTTGGACCCCATTTTCCTTTTACTCCATACATTTCTCTTGCCCAGTCTTATTCACTGTCGTATCTTCAGTTCTCATAGACAGGCTGAGGATCCCCAAGTCTACAGTTTAGCCTACACCCCTTCTCTGCTCCAGAGCCACAGACTTTTCTGCTCACTGGATATCTCTTCTTGGATGTCTTTCAGGTACCTCATCAGTGTGTGTGCTAGTCACTCAGTCGTGTCCAACTCTTTGAGACCTCATGGACTATAGCCCACCAGGCTCCTTTGTCCATGGGATTTCTCCAGGCAAGAATATTGGAGTGTTTTGCCATTCCTTTCTCCAAGGGATCTTCCCAACCCAGGGTCTCCTGGGATTGAACCCAGGTCTCCTGTATTGCAGGCACATTCTTTACTGAGCCACCAGAGAAGCAGCATGTCCTAACGCATAGTCCTTCCCCACAAATGAGCTCTTTGCCTGTGTTCTCCTTCTCAGTGAACGGCACCATCACCCTTCTAGTTGCCCAAGGCTAGGGGTTTCTTACTCCTACTTTCCCCTCACTCTCTACAACCAAAGTCTGGTTGTAGTCAGGTCCTCACCTCTTGGTCCAGATCAATATGTTTACCTCTCAGATTTTCTATCTAAGCCACTCACTACTTAGAGTTTTGCTCTCCTCCATGGCAGTGTTTTGCAGTCTGTCTCTCATCACAGTAACACAGAAAATGACAACTTTTGTACAGTACACTGGGACAACCATTTGAAGATGCTAGAAAAAGCTGTCAGGTCCTGCCTATTGACCCAGAGGCTAAAGGTTCATAATCTGTGCTTACTTCAAAGCCATTCATGCCACACAAGACAGCTCTGGAGTAATTTCTTCATCTTTTTGCTGCCAGAGAGGCCTTTCTAAACACAGACTTTACCATTTCGCTGTTCTGCTCAGAATCCTTGTGTGGCTGCCCACCAGCTTCCACAGCTCTTCAAGAGCTGACCCTGCCTCCTTTGCTAACCATCTCACTTCCTCTTGCCTTCTCCTTCTCATGTTCCAATCACACCAAAATGACTTGTCATTCTTACCTAGATGTCTACCTCTAGACGTCCTTACCCCTTACACAGCACCCTGTACCTCCCTGAAGACAGCATTCTTCACTATCTAACATGTAAATTCACTGAGGAAGGGGACCACGCCCAGAACTGTTCATGGGACTTCCCAGTGGCTAAGACTAAGTGCTCTCAGTTCAAGGAGTCCAGATTCAAACCCTGGTCAGGGAACTAGATCTCATATGTTGAACTAAGACCTGGTTAAATGTTTAAAATATATTTAATATTATTACAATTATATTTATTAAAATTACAATTATTTTATTATAATAATTATTATTTAATATTTAAAATATGAAAATGTTTAATATTTTACAAATTGTTTTCAAAAAAGAACTGTGTCTGACACATAATAAGAACCCAAATACTTATTGAAGAGTGAGTCAGCTTTCATGACGGAGCACTAAAATTGGGGAGGAGAAACTTGGGTCCTAGCCATGCCACTAACCCACTGAACTACCTCAGTCTTCTCATCATCAAATGAGAGCCCTGATCTTGGCATTCCCTTCCAGCTCCAAAGGCTGGTACTCCCACCGGTCTTTGGATCCCAGGAGTTCTGCAAAGCCAGACAATTCTCCTTTGCAAATGATGAAGGTTCAAATTTGTAACAACTACTACAAATATTTGCATTAGAGGAAATAAGAATGTAACTAGACATAAGTAGTGTCTTTTTAAAAATTCCAAATTTGGAGAGGGCAGCAAACCTGAATTCCCCACCCCTAATATTTGGTGTTCAGCAGGAAGAAGTGAGGTCCAGGGCTGCAGAGGAGGGAAGGTCTCAGGATCCCTGTGTCTCCTTCTTTCCTGACTTCATTCTATTTTCATCCCTCTTCCACCCAAGTATTTGGTCCCCAAAACAAACAAGTACACTGTTTCCTTCAAGGCTGACTGTGAAATAAGGCCCAAGTGAAGGAGGTGGAGATGTGGGTAACACAAGGTCTGAGGCAGGCTCTTCAGTAAGTCCTTTCAAGATTCTTGAAAGATCAAGATTCTTGATCTTCCCAGACCACAGTCACCAAACAAAAAGCTTTAGTCATCATGAAGAAAATGGGTTACATTAATGTTACACTTTATATTGGGCAGTGTGACTCTAAATGAAAAAGATGCTAATAAATGACCCAATTCAAGAAGAAAGGAAAATGTCAATCTTCCCACGGAAAAGAACATAAGAAACTCAGCCACTGTTAAGGGTCTTTCATCTTGAAATTCTGTCAGCATGGTTAAGACTTAAACCAAGTCTCAAACCAAAGTGATTGTTCTTGCTGGGGTTTCTGCCAGGTAGAAATTTTATAGTTCAAAGGCCGTGCTAATAATAATGCTCACCATAATAATGGCAGCTATTGAATGCTTACCCACTGAGTTGTATCCATTGTGGGCAAACTGAATCCTATGCGATATTATTCTTGTTCGTTTATGGATTTGTTCAGTTTGAGAGAAATTATCACAATAATAACTACATACACATACATGCATACACATAACTACCCTTCTGGTATATAATCTAAATTTATTAATAATTATTTTTATTTCTATAGTACTTTAAATTTTATAGGTTTATATTTATTTCACTTTCACATTTGCTTCTTTTAATATCTTCTAGTATACCCCTTTGAGATTTGAAGTACTGAGAAACTTTAGAAATAAGACAATTATTGGGGCTGGGGAATGAGAATGAGGAGTGATAATTGAGCAAAGTGGCTGAGGAGAGGTGTGAAAGTTAAAACGAGTTCCTGCAGCAGCAGCTTATCTGCCATATGTGTTCCTGCAGATAAAATGACTTTTCTTCCAACTTTAGAGTGAGAGATGCCAGGGTGGTCTCGAGATGCCTGTTTTCGAGTGTGGGTGTCTGCAGGAAAGTGGGCCCAGAACAGTGTGTCCAGGGGAGTAGGGTCGTCTGTTCCCTCTGCTCCCAGAGCTGGAGAAAGGAAACTGAGCAGCCTGGGAGGAAGTGGGGGCAGTGGTTTTGGTCCCCAAGAGGTGAATACCAGAACCAGCCCTGACACAGAGCTTCCAGGGTGGGGGTGTCCTGCACTGGGCTCACCCCACTGAGGGTCTTCCTTGGCTAAGCCTGGGCTGAGGCAAGGAGAGTCCTGATTAAAGGGATCACTTTAGGCTTGGATCCCACCCGATCTGTGGGGGTACAGTCACTCAGTGGGCAACCATGACCACTGGCAATAAGGGAGGGCCAGCCTCAGAAAAAGATACTGAATGCCAGTGAGACACAATGGCAGCAACACCCATCTGGGCAGAGTGGACATGAGTGTTTTCATGACCAGACCCTTGTAAATAGGGCGAGCCCTAAGGTATTTGCAAATGGGAAGGGAGAAGATTTATACACTTTAAAATCCTTTGGTTCATGTGAAAGCCCATCTTCAAGAATTTAAAGAATTAAAGTTTCAGGGGCATCTTGTTTGTTGCCCTGCAAACATTCTATTAGAACAGTCAAAACTGTGTGGCTGGGACTTGCCTGGCTGTCCAGTGGTTAACCTCGCCTTCTAATGCAGGAGGTGTGGATTTGATCTCTGGGTTGGGAAGATCCCCTGGAGTAGAAAATGGCAACGCACTCCAGTTTTCATGCCTGGAGAATTTCATGGACAGAGGAGCCTGGTGGGCTACAGTCCATGGGGTTGCAAAGAGTTGGACAGGACTGAGAGACTAACTCAAACACACACACACAGCTAAGATCCTGTAGGCCTCACGGCTGAAAAACCCGAAAATGTAAAACAGAAACAATATTGTAACAAACTCGATAAAGACTTTAAAAATGATTCACATAAAAAAATCTAAAAAAACAAAACCCCACACCTCTGACCTTGGTGTGGGCTGGAGGTGGAGGAGGAGCTGGAGAGAAAGTAGTCTGGAGTTGGCTTGCTTCTTATCATGGTTACCATTATGTTTAAAAGAGAAAAAAATGGGATAAGAGGTCTGAAGAGAATGCTGTGGCCACCTGAACCCTGAGTTAGCTATTTGGGGTCACTCAGAGGCTGTCACCTCTCCTTTACCTTCTCTCCCTCCAGTGATTAAGTCCCAGTGAAACCACTCGCTGTAACAAAGACACAAACGTTATAAACAGTGAAACATTGTCCAGAATTTCTCCCTGTTCTCTCCTCCCCAGTCTTTTTTGGAAAGGGGTTATTAATCAGTTATTATAATTCTGTTTGAATGTAAGCAATTGTAAAATAACTTTAAACAAAACTCTTTTTAAAAGCTCAACTGGATTATTGATAGCATACCTGTGAGGTGATTGTCCTCATGGAATTTACAGACCCAGGTCTATAAGGATAATAAATAAATAAGAATACTATATATGTATTTACTAGAACATATATTAATTCTTTCTATTTTTTCATGTGTTCAATACCTGCAGGTGTAAAAAGATGACTAAAGGTATACTAAAATAAATAACAATGTGAGTTCCTTGGGTCTAGGGAGAAAATTCTCATTTTCTTTAGATGTTTGCTTTTAAATCATTAGGAATTCAAAATGTGCTCTCCCACAGAAGTGGCAAGAATGAGAGAAATGAGGAAGAGGAACATCATGGGGGAAGAAAGTGTCTCTAGGTATTTGAACTAGCTGGCATTACAACTTCCTGCAGTGGAATTTGAGGAAAAGAAAGGAGACAATGTGGGAGCTATTCTCGGGGTACGTCACAAAGCACAAGACAGCTTGATTACTTTCCAGAGTAATGGCCTTGCGTGGAGCCTCTGTGAGACAGCGTGTGGCCGTCTACTTTTATACAAAAGTCTTTTATAACTCAGATTTGTGTCACTTGGTCATCACTGCATAACCAATCCAAAGTCACCGTTCTGATCTCCAGGGTGGATACAGAATCTCTTTGCTAGCTCCATGCATTGCCCAGAATCTTCTAAAACAGTTTTCTGTTATAATCAGTTTGAATATAAGGTCCATGAGAGAAGGGACCTTGTCATTTTATTTGCTACTCAATACTCCTAGGGCCTAGAGCCGAGCCCAGCACGTAGTAAATGGAAGGTGTTCGGGAAATATTTGACCTGATTGACTGAGCTTCCTGCAGGACCCTGGACAGACATCTACTAACCAGAATGTAGATGGTAAAGAGTCTGCCTGCAGTGCAGGAGACCCAGGTTCGATCCCTGGGTTGGGAAGATCCCCTGGAGAAAGAAATGGCAACCCACTCCAGTATCCTTGCCTGGAAAATTCCATGGATGAAGGAGCCTGGCAGGCTACAGTCCATGGGGTCACAAAGAGTCAGACACAACTGAGCGACTTCACTTTAACTGATTATTTTGTGCTATGATGAAACTCTTTTCTCAGCATATCCTATACTGAAGACAACAATTCTATAGTGTATTGGCTTACTCAAAATTTTTCTATGTAATAGTTACATTTTGGAGCTGTACTTTACATATATAACAACCTTTACTACAACACTAGTTTCCATCTATTAAAAGACACTTTTCCAGGATGTGTGTGTGTTTCCCATAATCAAGAGATGAAACCGTGTAGTTATGGCAAAAACATAAATTGTCGTATTTGAAATACCAAATAAGGCATTAAGTTGAGAACAAAGGTACTATTATTGGTTTAGTCTACTGGTGGGGTTTATTGCCATTTAATTTATCAAGTATTTATGAAGCCTGAAATATTTGACACTTAAAAGATATGAACTGAGGTCTTCTAAATTGGGAAGCCAGGAAATCTACACTGTAAGGAAATAGCTGAAGGACAGCACAGTGAACATGTGATTAAAAGCTCAGATGAGTGATAGCAATGTTGAATGCTCTGGGAGCATCAAAGGTAAAGGTGAGATCACTATGAATTCTCAGAGACAAAGGAGGCTTCAGGAAAAAGTATAGTCTGAACTGGACCAAATAGCTTCACTTTGGACCCATGTGGATCCCCTCTGGTCCTTCTTTGGTTATATACCCCACACAAGCAAGGAGTGTGGGGAATACATCCCCCCTCTTCTGGACCATGCTGTGTACTGCGGCCCCAGGATTCTGGCCAAACGTGGAGCCACTTTCAGGACCTCATCTCCTGGCAGCCACAGGCAGGCGAAGAGTTGAGTAGAAGGTGGAAAAGAAGCAGGGTGGACCAAGGGCCTGAGGCTGTGGACTGGTGCTAGTTTATTCTGCACCATCACATCCTGGTGCAGAACAAGAATTCTAATTTAGAACTCAGCCTTCCAGATTACTAGGAAGGTCAAGGGAGGAAGATAGAACATATTTTTAAAAATTTTAGGGTAATTTGTAACACTTAAATATTTAGACATAGTAATATTGATTCAAATTTGTACTTTTGCCCCAGACCTGACAAATTTCAGGGGCAAGCCTGACTAGAAAGGATGGGGAAAGGGGAAGGAGGAAGGGAAGGGAGTGGAATGAAAAAGGGACCATCTAGGAGACATGCTATCCAGTGAGCTCCACGCATAGGTAAAGGGGACCTCTCGGTGCAGAAAGGCAACAGCAGATGGGTCTTCTTCTCCATGACTAAGAGAAGAGAAGCCCTTACCTGAACTTGTGCATACACATGTTAATAAATCATAAGTTCCCTGTGATTTATGGTAATTTTGTGGGACATCTGCTTTCCTTTTAATAAATTATTCACTGTATAAATCAAACAGAGTACAGTTCTGAGCTGCAATTAAGACTAGTATAAAAACACAAAAGAGGGGCTTCTCTGGTGGTCCAATAGTTAAGGATCCACCTTTCAAAGCAGGGGACATTGGTTTGATCTCTGGTTGGGGAACTAGGATCCCACATGCCATGAGGCAACTGAGCTGCAACTAAATTCCAACAAAGACAAATAAATATTAAGAAAGAACTTATAAAAATAAATAAATAAAAAATCAAAGCACACAAGAAAGGCTAGGGGTGATAGATATATTGTATGATAACAAATTAAGAAACAAACAAAAAAACCTGGAACCAAGCAAAATGGCCAACAACAGAATTAGTAAGTGAATCATGGTCTGTCCGTATTGTGAAATACTATTTAACCATTAAAAATCATATCAGAGAAGATCATTTAGTGGCTTGAGAAGTTGTTCATGATATAAGTGAAAAGAGCAGGATATAAAATTGTACTTGGTAAAAAAAAATTGTACTTGGTATAATATTAAGTCTGTTTTTAAAAATAGATCATATGTATATTGAAAAGACTGAAAATAAATACATCATAATGGCAACTAATCTTTGTGGTGAGTAATAGACATTTTTTATTTTCCCATATTTCCAAATTTTATATGATGACATGTATTAGGGTTGCAAACTGCTGCTATAAACACACACACACACACACACACTTACACACATACATGTGCACACACATGAACTGGGGAAAAGAGAAAAAAGCAGAACTAAGAATCATCATCAGAGTATTCCAGTTCAATATGGTGATGGAACATACGTACTCCCATATAAGAACTTGTTGAAATGCTGAAATTAAAACGGCCATATAAAAGAGCAAAAAGAAACAAACCTTTACAGGTAAGGAGGGTAAGTGAAAAGATGCATCATCAGAAGAGGGGCATCAAGTGATTTCAAGAAGATGAGAAGTGAGAGTGGGTTAATCAGAGTGGAGGAAGCCCACAGTGCAAGTCTAAAGAGACTGAAGTGGAGGTAACAGTCAATGCTAGGGCGGAAATCTGGGGAGACCCTAGGCCAGGAACTGGGATGGTGGAGAGAGAGAGATGAGGGGGTTCTGAAACAAGGGTACATTGGAGGGTAACATTTGGCTCCTTAAATGCCCTCCCTACGCCTATATGCAAGTGAAACAATTGACATTTATCTTGAGTGCAACAAATTGAAAACAAAAACAAGCAGGCACTTACCCAGAGATATGGATCTGCTTGGGAAGAACTAAGGCTTCCTCCTCCTTAGTCTGAAATGTTGAGGCTCTAGGGTGGATGATCAGGATCTTAGCCGCACAAGTCTGTAGTCAACAAGAACTCCTTAAATCATGCAAAATTCTCAGCCTTGTCAGTTTAAGAAGAGATATCTTGGGGAAAAAAAAAGACCTACAGTGTAATAGTAGAGAAAACACATCAGTGACCTAGAACAATCAACCTGATCCTTCAGTCTTAAAGATGAACAGAACATCAAAGATCACTGTGTTTAAGTACCAATGGAAAGAAAGATAAGGATCCAGGTAAGCAAAGCACCTGATCACAGAAAAAACAAATATAATTTGGGGAGTAGAGGGGTAAATGGCTTTCTAATTAATACTTAAGGAGATTTAAGAAGTCGGTAATCCATCAAACAAGAATAGAATGCAATGAAGGAGGTACATTCAAAACTATAAATGAAGCTGCTGAAAATGAGAAACAAAAATTGCCAAAGTGAAAAAAGAAAAAAGATCTCCTGGAGAAGGAAAAGGCAACCTACTCCAGTATTCTTGCTTGGAGAATCCCATGAACAGAGGAGCCTGGCAGGCTACATGGTCCATGGGGTCAGAGAAGAACTGGACACGATTTAGTGGCTAAACAACAGCAACAGTGTTTCCTTGAGGAGTAATTTACAATTAACCAAATGACAAAGTAAAAACAAAACTCCCCCAGAATGTCAAGAAGAAACAGACAAGGGATGGAATGAAAAGTAGCATCTAAGGGTCACCATTTATGTCTCCCACCAAAAGAAAAAAAAAGAGAGAGAAGTAAGAAAATACAGAAGAAATTACTATTTTTTAAAAAAGGACAAAACATTTCCAAGATCTGAAGAAAGACATGAGTCTGCCTAACATGATAAATGAAGCAAAACTCATGCTCGACACCATCATCATTAAGTTTCAAAACACCATGTATAAAGAGATCATAAAAAATTCAGAGGGGAAGGAGGATAAACAGATTACCAAAAAGGGAATGAGAATCCCACTGTTACAAGAACTACCATCAGTAATATTAGGTGCCAGAAGACGAGTGATTTCTTCAAGGCTCTGAGAATTCTAGATTTGGATGAAGGATTCTATTCTTCATTATAGAATTATATGTCAAATTAATATGAAAGTAATATAAAGATATATTCAGACATTCAAATATGTCAAAAATTTATCTCCATCAACTATTTCTGAGGAAGTTACCTGAGGATGAATGACCTTAAATCAAAAAGAATAAACAAAAAAGAGAAAGATGTGGGATCCTCCCAGGAATTATCAGTCCCCAGATTACCTCTTGCAGTGAGTCTACACTGGGGCAGACAGTGGAAGGCTCTGGAAGAGATGCTTCAAGGGGATAAAAAACTCTGTGATGTCAGTTTTGTACCGAAGTTAATATAATCCTAGTGCAGTATTTGGCTCTTGCAATGAGCAACATATACACAATAATATAATCATATTCATTATGTTTCAACATTTAGAATCAAACTACAGGCAAGACAGACAAGATAATTATAACACATGGTTAAAGACAGATTTACAGAATATGGTTACAGAATAAAGTGAAAAATAAGTCTAATAGTTTATACAACATTATTCATAATAGCAAAACAGAAGTGCAAATGAAAAAAATATATATCAACCAAGATGGAAAAACAAAATGTGGTATATCCACACGATGAGGTGTTATTCAGCAATAAAAAGGAATGCATGCTTCAAAAGCATGTTGTGAAGTGAAAGAAACTAGTCACAAAAGACTACATAGTGCATGATTTCAGTTCCATGAAGTATCCAGAGTAGGCCGATCTATGAAGACAGAAAGCAGGTTAGCGATGCATAAGGTTGTGCAGAAATGGGGAGGGAGAGCTGATGGAAATGGGGTTTCTTTTGAGGGGTTGTGAAAATGTTCTAAACTGAGATTATGGTGATGTTGCACAACTGTAAATACACACAAAAAATTTGAGTTGTACACTTTAAATGGGTAACCTTAAATTGTAAATTGTATCTCAACCATGCTTTTTTTTTTTTTTAAGTAAAGCTAACAAAAGTTGGGAGGTGGATGAGAGGAGTGGAGAAAACAGCTGAGATGGTACACCCTTATCTAATACGTCAGGAGGTTAAGAGATGATGTTGAAAGTTGACAAGAACTGGAGACTTAAAAGAACAATTTAAAGTATAAAGGTAACCAACAGGAGAATTAAAAAATAATTTATCAAAAACTGGTAAAAAAAGAAGAGAGGGTAATTTGAGGGAATAAAGTTTGTCTTTCATATATAGGAAGCACATACTATCTAACGTTGGTAAAATAAAAACCAGAGATATATGCATACTACGCAAAGTTTTGTGTGTGACCCCAATTATAATAAAGATAGCTGTCCCTGGGGAATGAAACTGGAATGGAGAGGAAGACTGATGTTTCATAAAAAGCCCTTTTGTCCTATCCACTGTTTATTTTACCAAGGACCGGCAGTGCTTTGATTAAAGCAAAAAGAGAACAAAATTGACTATGATTACAAAACTAGGGAACTCAAGGAAAAATACTTACATGACTCCCAAAATAATTGTAGGAGAATACATTTTAGATATTTTCAACCCTCGAATTAGATCCTTGAAAATTACAAGCCAAATAAAAATTTGTCATGAGACCAATTTCAAAAGGCTTCCATAAAGCCTTTTTCACACTGCCACCTTGTGGCAGAAAAAAAAGCGAACGTGTATTTATGTAGAAGTTATATATTAATTTTTATTTATATTACACACATGGTGTGTCTGTGGTGTGTGTTCAGTCGCTTCAGTCATCTCTGACTCTTTGTGACCCCACGGTCTGTAGCCTGCAAGGCTCCTCTGTCCATAGGATTCTCCAAGCATGACTACTGGAGTGGGTTGCTATCCCTCCTCCAGGAGATCTACCCAATCCAGGGATCAAACCGGTTTTTTCCTGCATCTCCTGCATTGCAGGTGGATTCTTTACTGCTGAGCCACCCAACAAGCCATCTGGTACACACATGGTACAAACTTCAAAAAGAGTTTTTTAAAAGCGTCATGTTTTAAAAGGTGTCTCTCTAACCATGTCCTTCAGGATCCCAGTTCCTCGCCAAAGAGAATCCAGTGTTGATATTTTCTTGTGCATATCCTTTCAGTTTGAGCAAACTCTGGGAGATGGTAAAGGACAGGGAAGCCTGGTGTGCTGCAGTCCATGGGGTCACAAAAAGTTGGACATGACTGAACAACTGAAGAAAAACAACAATCCTTCCAGAGATATTTTAAACATATTCAACAAATATGTTTATATATAGACATACACACACACAAAAATACTGTACACAGTTATATATTTTGCTTTTTCAATATTTTGGAAATTTTTCTGTATCAGTACACAAAGAGTCTTCCTTAATTGTATTAGTAAGTGTAAAATATTCCATATATGAATGTTGTTGCTACTGCTGCTTAGTCACTTCAGTCGTGTCTGACTCTGTGCGACCCTGCGGACTGTAGCCGGCCAGGCTGCTCTGTCCATGGGCTTCTCCAGGCAAGAATACTGGGGTGGGTTGCCATGCCCTCCTCCAGGGGATTTTCCCCACCCAGGGGTCAAATCCCAGTCTCCTGCACTGCAGGCAGATTCTTTACCACTAATACCACCTGGAAATCACCTCATTTTAACTTAATTATCACTTTATAGAACCTATCTCTAAATAAGGTCACTTTCTGAGGTACCAAGTGTTAGACTTCAACATATGAATTTTAGGACTCAGTTTAAGTCAAAATAGAGACATTTATATTTTCTAAACTGTTCATATATTTTATCTATTTCCATTGAACCTTTAAAAACTGATTTGTAGGATCTTTTCATGTTAGAAAGATTGGTTCTTCCTCTAGGATGATTATGAATACTTCTCTCAGTTGTTTTTCTTTCAAAGTTTTCTTTCTTATGAAGATTTTCCTGCAGAGATTTCTTTAATTTTTATGCAAGTAATCAATTTCTTGTTTATGGTATTTCTGAGTTTTCGTATTATACTTGAAAAAAATCCCCCCTTGAGACGTAAATATTTGACTGAGTGAATGAATGAATGAGTGAACGAACACAATAAAAACTCTCCCTTCACATTTATAAAATGACCCTTTCACGGCTTTCCACTAGCGCTTCCATAGTGTCAGTGTTTTGTTGTTTTTCATTTTTTCTTTTATTCATTTGGGCTTTTTTCTGATATGCAGTGTGATATACAAACCAATTTTCTTTCCAGATAGCTACTCAGTTTTCTATTACTATTTATTGAATAATTCATCCTTTCCAATCTATTTGAGACACTTTTAACATACAGCACTATGTTCCTAAATGTGTTTAGATCTATTTCTGGATTTTCAGAAAATTTAGCTCTTGTAAGTTATTATTAATAAGCCAGTTCTATACTGTTTTCATTAAAATTTTACATATATTTTACAACATAGCAGAGCTAGTAAGTACTCCTTTTCAGAATTTTCATATTTCTGTTCATATTTTTTTCTTTTAAAAGATCAACTCAGGAGAACTGACATATTGGTAACTTAAGAAATTGTTGACTTTTAATTCAAATCTCCACTTGTGTTCAGCAAGCAGTAGCATTTAAAAAAAAAAACTTTAAGTATATTTTATAGTGAATTTCATCCTTTTTAGTGGACAATTCTATGAATTTTGACAAATGAATACACTTGTGTAATCGCCACTACAATCAAGACACAGCACTTTCTTATCACTTATGCCTCTTTCTCTTCCACCTAGTCCCAGGAGACCACTGATCAATGTTTTGTCCTTATAGTTTGCCTGGTCCAGATTGTCATGTAATTGGAGTGAAAATCAGGTGGCTTTCACTTAGCATAGTGCATTTGAAATTCGTTCATGTTGTTTTATCAGTTTGTTTTTATTGATGACTAATAATCCATTATATGGATGTAGTTGTTTGTCCATTCTCCATTTGAAGGAATTGGGGGTGGTTTGCAGTATTGGGTGATTATGAATAATGAAGCTATAAACATTCACATGCAGGTTTTCCTGTGAATGAAGTTCTTATTCCACTTGAGGGCATATCTAGGAGTAGACTGCTGGTTGCAGGGTTAAGCGTGTGTTTACTTTATAACAAACTGCCAGATGGTTTTCTGATGTGACTGGGTCATCTTGGGTTCTCTCCAGGAATGTAGGGGAGTGCAAGTTGCTTTGCATCCTTGTCAATAATTGGTATTGTCAGTTATTTGGCCTTGGTTTTTGTTTTTAAATTTTAACCACTCTAATATAGGAGTTTAGTGGTATCTTGCAGTCTTCATTCACACTTCTCTCATGATTAATGATGCTAAACATCTTTTCATGAGTTTGTTATCCACATGTCACTTTTCCTGAAATGTCTGTGCAAATTTTTTCTCATTTTAAATTGGGTTTTCTTATTATTGACTTTTGAGATTTTATATAATTAGAGATTACATTGATTTCCTGCAGTGGCATTTAATGTTTTACCTTAATCTGGCACATTTATTATAAAGTTATTCTTTGGATAACATTCCAGTTCAGTACAGTCACTCAGTTGTGTCCGACTCTTTGCAACCCCATGGACTGCAGCACGCCAGGCTTCCCAGTCCGTCATGAACTCCCGGAGCTTGCTCAAACTCATGTCCATTGAGTCGGTGATGCCATCCAACCATCTCATCCTCTGTCGACCCCTTCTCCTCCTGCCTTCAATCTTTCCCAGCATCAGGGTCTTTTCTAGTGAGTCAGTTCTTCGCATCAGGTGGCCAAAGTATTGGAGTTTCAGCTTCAGCATCAGTTCTTCCAATGAATATTCAGGATTGATTTCCTTTAGGATTGACAGGTTTGATCTCTTTGCAGTCCAAGGGACTCTCAAGAGTCTTCTCCAACACCACAGTTCAAAAGCATCAATTCTTCAGCGCTTTCTTTATAGTTCAACTCTCACATCCATACATAACTACTGGGAAAACCCATAGCTTTGACTAGACGGACATTTGTTGGCAAAGTGATGTCTCTGCTTTTTAATATGTTGTCTAGTTTGGTCAGAGTTTTTCTTCCAAGGAGCAAGTGTCTTTTAATTTCATGGCTGCAGTCACTATCTGCAGTGTTTTGGAGCCCAAGAAAATAAAGTCTGTCACTATTTTCATTGTTTCCCCATCCATTTGCCATGAAGTGATGGAACCAGATGCCATGATTTTTGTTTTTTGAATGTTGAGTTTTAAGCCAGATTTTTTCACTCTCCTCTTTCACTTTCATCAAGAGGCTCTTTTGTTCCTCTTTGCTTTCTGCCATAAGGGTGGTATAACCTGCATATCAGGTTATTGATATTTCTCCCTGCAATCTTGATTTGATGTACTCTGCATATAAGTTCAATAAGCAGGGTGACAATATACAGCCTTGACGTACGCCTTTCCCAGTTTGGAACCAGTCCATTGTTTCATGTCTGGTTCTAACTGTTGTTCTTTACTTGCAAACAGATTTCTCAGGAGGCAGGTAAGGTGGTCTGGTATTCCCATCTCTTGAAGAATTTTCCACAGTTTGTTCTAATCTACACAGTTAAAAGTTTGGCATAATCAATCAAACATTGCAGGCAGATTGTTTACCAGCTGAGCCACAAGGGAAGTCCAAGAATACTGGAGTGGGTAGCCTATCCCTTTTCTCCAGGGGATCTTCTCAACCCAGGAATCAAACCGAGGTCTCCTTTATTGCAGGTGGATTCTTTACCAACTGAGGTATCAGGGAAGCCCGGAAAACATTCCAACTATACATAAATTTTCATCTTATCTCCTGTATGATATGCACATTCCTACATTGCTATGGAAGCACCCTGTTGGAGCAGCTCTGAGGCAGCTGCCACGCTGAGAGTGTGTGGCCTGAAGACAAAACAGGAACCAGTCCCTCATGGTCTCTGGGCTCTAGTGGTGAATAATAAAAGTGGACACCAGGCATCCTGAAGTGTCTTCCCACTACAGTAGTCTTGTGGTGTTACTCCAGGGTTCTCTATTGACAAAGCCTAACACCGTGCTAGCTGGTAATGGGAAAACATTTACATGGTCCAGCTCCAATGTCATAAAGTCGGGCAAAGAAGGGTGGACTTGGAGCTAAAAGACAATTGATAATGGACATACCTTAAACTGGCTTCCCAAGTGACTCAGTGGTAAAGAATCTGCCTGCCAAGCAGGAGATATGGGTTGGGCTCCTGGGTCAGGAAGGTCCCCTGGAGTAGTAATTGGCGACCCACTTCAGGATTCTTGCCTGGAGAATTCCATGGAGAGAGGCGCCTGCCAGGCTACAGTCGACGGGGTCGCAAAGAGTCGGACACAACTTATTGACTAAACAACAATACATTACATTTTTAAGGCTATTTCCTCTTCTCAATTTCTACTGTTCACCCCTCTTCAATAATTCCTTTTTTCTTGCCCAGTAACTCTTAAGAGCTTCCTAATTGGTCTTCATGTCTCTATTCTTTTCTTCCTGAAACCCATGATAAACAAAGCTGATAAAGTGATTTGTAAGCTCAAATTTGACAACGTCACTCTCCCACTTAAAATCCCTGTCTGTGCTCCTAAATAAAGCATATTCTGTGTTGTTTCTTCTTCTGGTCCCTTCCCACTGATGCTGATGTAAACTTTCAGACTAAAAGCGATTCAGTTCTTCCCCTCCCTTCCCTGTCAGGGGAAGGCACTTGACCCCACCTCATCTGGCTAACTCTTGAGTCAGTCAGGAGGTCCTACTTCCTTCAAGAAGTCTTCCCTAGTGACTCCTCTTCCCCAATCTGGATTAAGTACCCAAACTCTTTGCTCCCATAAATCCACTTATTCATTCATCTAAAGAATATTTATGCTCTACATTCTAGTTCAGTTCAGTTTAGCCGCTCAGTCGTGTCTGACTCTTTGCGACCCCTTGGACTGCAGCACGCCAGTCTTTCCAGTCCATCACCAATTTCCAGAGCTTTCTCAAACTCATGTCCATTGAGTCGGTGATGCCATCCAACCATCTCTCCTCCTGCCTTCAGTCTTTCCCAGCATCAGGGTCTTTTCTAAGGAGTCAGTTCTTTGCATCAGGTGGCCAAAGTATTGGAGTTTCAGCTTCAGCATCAGTCCTTCCAATGAATATTCAGGGCTGATTTCTTTTAGGATTGACTGGTTGGATCTCCTTGCAGTCCAAGGGACTCTTAAGAGTCTTCTCCAACACCACAGTTCAAAAGCATCAATTTTTTGGTGCTCAGCTTTCTTTATGGCTAAACTCTCATATTCATACATGACTACTGGAAAAACCATAGCTTTGACTAGACGGACCTTTGTCGGCAAAGTAATGTCTCTGCTTTTAATATGTTGTCTAGGTTAGTCAGAGCTTTTCTTTCAAGGAGCAAGTGTCTTTTAATTTCATGGCTGCAGTCACTATCTGCAGTGATTTTGGAGCCCAGGAAAATAAAGTCTATCACTGTTTCCATTGTTTTCCTCATCTATTTGCCATGGAGTGGTGGAACCAGATGCCATGATCTTTGTTTTTTGAATGCTGAGTTTTAAGCTAGCTTTTTCACTCTCCTCTTTCACTTTCATCAAGAGGCTCTTTAGTTCCTCTTTGCTTTCTGCCATAAGGGTGGTGTCATCTGCATATCTGAGGTTATTGATATTTCTCCCAGCAATCTTGATTCCAGCTTGTGCTGCTTCCAGCCTGGCATTTCGCATGATGTACTCTGCATATAATTTAAATAAGCAATGTGACAATATACAGCCTTGATGTATTCCTTTCCCAATTTGGAACCAGTCTGTTGTTCCATGTCCAGTTCTACTGTTGCTTCTTGACCTGTGTACAGATTTCTCAGGAGGCAGGTCAGGTGGTCTTGTATTCCCATCTCTTTAAGAATTTTCCAGTTTGTTGTATTCCAGTCAAAGGCTTTGGCATAGTCATTGAAGAAGTAGTAGATGCTTTTTTGGAATTCTCTTGCTTTTTCTATGATCCAATGGATGTTGGCAATTTGATCGCTGGTTTCTCTGCCTTTTCTACATCCAGCTTGAACATCTGGACGTTCTTGGTTCACATACTGTTGGAGCCTAGCTTGGAGAATTTTGAGCACTATTTTACTAGCATATGAGATGAGTGCAATTGTGTAGTAGTTTGAATGTTCTTTGGCATTGCCTTTCTTTGGGATTGGAATGAAAACTGACCTTTTCCAGTCCTGTGACCACTGCTGAGTTTTCCAAATTTGCTGGCATATTGAGTGTAGCACTTCCACAGCATCACCTTTTACGATTTTAAATAGCTCAGCTGGAATTCCATCACCTCCACTAACTTTGTTCATAGTGATGCTTCCTAAGGCCCATTTGACTTCAATTCCAGGATGTCTGGCTCTAGGTGAGTGATCACACTATCATGGTTATCTGGGTCATTAAGATCTTTTTTGTAGAGTTCTTCTGTGTATTCTTGTCACCTCTTCTTAATATCTTCAGCTTCTGTTAGGTCCATACTATTTCTGTCCTTTATTGTGCCCATCTTTGCATGAAATATTCCCTTAGTATTTCTCATTTTCTTGAAGAGATCTCTAGTCTTTCCCATTCTATTGTTTTCCTCTATTTCTTTGCATTGATCATTTAGAAAGGCTTTCTTATCTCTTCTTGTCATTCTTTGGTACTCTGCATTCAGATGGGTATATCTTTCTTTTTCTCCTTTGCCTTTCACTCCTCTTCTTTTCTCAGGTATTTGTAAGGCCTCCTCAGGCAACCATTTTGCCTTTTTTGCATTTCTTTTTCTTGGAGGTAGTTTTGATCACCGCCTCCTGTACAGTGTTACAAACCTCCATCAATAGTTCTTCAGGCACTCTTTCTATCAGATCTAATCCTTTGAATCTATTTGTCACCTCCACTGTGTAATCATAAGGGATTTGATTTATGTCATACCTGAACAGTCCAGTGGTTTCCCCTACTTTCTTCAATTTAAGTCTGAATTTTGCAATAAGGAGTTTATGATCTGAGCCACAGTCAGATCCCAGTTTTGTTTTTGCTGACTGTATAGAGCTTCTCCATCTTTGGCTGCAAAGAATATAGTCAATCTGATTTTGGTATTGACCATCTGGTGATGTCCACGTGTGGAGTCATCTCTTGTGTTTTTGGAAATGGGTGTTTGCTATGACCAGTTC
This sequence comes from Okapia johnstoni, assembly GCA_024291935.2. Taxonomy (NCBI): domain Eukaryota; kingdom Metazoa; phylum Chordata; class Mammalia; order Artiodactyla; family Giraffidae; genus Okapia; species Okapia johnstoni. The sequence continues at coordinate 34,122,607 of CM044323.1, read as the reverse complement.
AAAACTCTTGGCAAAACTCTATTAGCCTTTGCCCTACCTCATTTTGTACTCCAAGCCAAACTTGCCTATTACTCCAGGTATTTCTTGACTTCCTACTTTTGCATCCAGTTGCTTATGATGGAAAGGATATATATTTTTTGGTGTTATTTCTAGAAGTTCTTTTAGGTCTTCATAGAACCGTTAAACTTCAGCTTCTTTGGCATTAGTGGTTAGGGCATAGACTTGGATTACTGTGATATTGAATGGTTTGCATTGGAAATGCACAGAGATCATTCTGTAATTTTTGACATTGCACCCAAGTACTGCATTTTGGACTCTTGTTGACTATGATGGTTGCTCCATTTCTTCTATGGGATTCTTGCCCACAGTAGTGGATATAATGATCATATGAATTAAATCCATATGAATTAATTTTAGTTCACCTATACCTAAAATGTCAATGTTCACTCTTGCCATCTCCTGTTTGACCACTTCCAATTTATCTTGATTCAGGAACTTAACATTCCAGGTTTCTATGCGATATTGTTCTTTACAGTATTGGACTTTATTTCCATCACCAGTCACTTCCACAACTGGGCGTTGTTTTTGCTTTGGCTCCATCTCTTCATTCTTTCTGGAGTTATTTCTTCATTCTTTTCCAGTAGCATATTGGGCACCTACCGACCTGGGGAGCTCATCTTTCAGTGTCATATCTTTTTGCCTTTTCAAGCTGTTGATGGTGTTCTCAAGGCAAAAATACTCAAGTGGTTTGCCATTCCCTTCTCCAGTGGACCACGTTTTGTCAGAACTCTCCACCATGACCCATCCATCTTGGGTGGCCCTACATGGCATGGCTGATAGTTTCATTGAGTTAGACAAGGCTGTGCTCCATGTGATCAGTTTGGTTAGTTTTCTGATTGTGGTTTTCATTCTGTCTGCCCTCTGATGGATAAGGCTAAGAGGCTTGTGAAAGCTTCCTGATGGGAGGGATTGGCTGTGGGGGGATCTGGGTCTTGTTCTGATGTGGGGGGCAATGCTCAGTAAATCTTTAATCCAATTTTTTGTTGATGGGTGGGGCCATGTTGCCTCCCTGTTGTTTGGCCTGCAGCCAAACTACTGTCGAGGTAAAGGCCGCAATGGTGACCTCCTCCAAAAGGATTTATGCCAACACTGTTGTATTCAGTGCCCCTGACCCCACGGCAGCCCACTGTCAACCCACATCTCCACCGGAGACTCCTGAACACTCACAAGCAAGTCAGGCTCCGTCTCTTGTGGGGTCACTGCTCCTTTCTCCTGGGTTCTGGTGCGCACAAGGTTTTGTTTGTGTCCTCCAAGAGCGTGTTTCCCCAGGGTTCCAGGCGATGTGCTATATGGTTCCTACGTTAGTCTTGTGAACTTTAAGGTGCTCCAAAGAAAAGGAACAGAGTTGTATGTGAACTTTTAATACATTTTAAGTTGGGCAGTGAGTGCAGGTGTCCCTTAGAATGTGATGCACAAGCTGAGGGATAACAAAGAAATGGGAAGGTGATATTCTAGCATAGCGAAAGCAATCAAAGGCCTCATGAGAGGAGGAGCTAAAAAGCTAGTCCAGTCAAAGCACAGAGAAGAGTGGTGTGAGTGAAAAAACAGCTAGAGAAGCAGGCAGGGGCCAGAAAATGAAAGGCTGTGGCCATGTTAATGATTGTGGTTAATACAATGATATTTGAACACGGATTAGATACTTGCTATTAAATGCTAATTTTTTAAAGATTTGAATTTAAAGTTCTTAATTTTTTTGAGACACAAAAATGCTTATGATTTGCTTCAAAATAATACTAGGGAGATAGGAAATGTGGGTGGGTCAGAGAGAAAACAAGATTGATCATGTATCAGACTTCCCTGGCAGTTCAGTGGTTCAGACTCTGCACTTGCATTGCAGGGGGCGTGGGTTGGATCCCTGGTTGGGGAACTAAGATCCCACAAGCCTTAAGGTGCAGCAAATAGAAAAAAAAAAAGATTGACCCTGTGTTGGTGATGGCTGAAATTGGGTGATGGGCACTTAGAGATTTATTATCCTACTCTATTTTGTGCATGATTAAAATCTCCAAGAGAAAAAAGAACGTTGGTTTTTATTCTAAAAGCAATGAGAAGATATGAAGTGTTCTAAGTAACAACACTGGCGCACACAGGTTTGATTTTTAGAAAAGATTCTGTGCATGTGTGCTAATCACTTCGGTTGTGTCTGACTGCGACCCCATGGAATGTAACCAACCAGGCTCCTCTGTCCATGGAATTCTCCAGGCAAGAATACTGGAGTGGGTTGCCATCCCCTCCTCTAGGGAATCTTCTCCACCCAGGGATTGAACCCACGTTTTGGCGTTAATGCAGAGATCAGACTGAAAGGGAGCCAGAGTGGTCAAGGTAGATCATTTTAATATACTTACAATGGTTCAAGAAAAGAGATGATGGTTGGACTGAAGTAGAAATGGAGATAAGTGAAAGGATGCCAAGAGTCATTTAGAACTCAGGGGAGCTGACACTCACTGAGATAGGGAACAATCCAAGAGGACACACTTGGGGGTAGGAGAGGAAAAGCACAAGGCTTAGTGTTGGACAAGTTTCAGTTGTGGTTGCTTTTTCAGGCATCTAAGTGGTGTGACTATTGTGTCCTTGCACAGATTAAAGGAGATCGGTGTGAGAGGACCCTGGGTTGACAGTTAAACCTCTTAAACACTTAATGACAAGGAAACATATGTGCTAGAAAGGAGACAAAATGCTGGGTAGGAGTTTGAGGGGCAGGGGAGAGACAGAGGGAAGGAGGTAGCAGTGGTCGAGGAAAAGGGCTGTGATTAATAGAAGGCAGAAGTCAAGAGTCTTAATTTTTCTGGGAGTCAAAGACAAAAACTGCCGATTTGGTGACATGTAGGCATCGCGTTAAGGGCTTTATGGGGTGACGAGGGCAAAGGAGACTGTAATGGGCTGAGAATGAGGCTTGAGCAATTGGATGGAGCTAACTTCTTAAAAGAATTTTTGCTGTGATGGTAAAGGGAAGGTGGGGTAGCAATTGGAAAGGGAGGGAGGGCTGCACTCCCATTTTTAGGTTGGGAAATATTTGTTGCATGTTCAAATGTTAATGGGAAGGATCACTCTGAAGGGCAATAGTTGAATACAAAGGAGAGAAGAGCGGTGTGAGGCTCACACATTCATAGTGTGAGGCTCCTGAGTAGCAGCAGGAGATAGGACTGAAAACAGGACTGCCTTAGTTATGAGGCTCTAATGCAGCAGGGCGGAGTGGGTGAGCAATCCGTTAAGTTTCTAAATCTAGAAGTGGGCTGAGGAAGTTTCTTTCATACAGTTTCTCTTGCCACCTACCCACCCCTAAAATAGGAACGGAAACCTACTAAGAATGAGAGAAAAACAGAGCGGGGTAGGGGTGGGGAGTGTTGGGGGAAAAAAAAAAAGCCTGAACAGCCAAAGAAAGTCTTAAGTAGGAAACAATGCATTTAAGAGACAGCAAGTTTTTTTGTATCCATCAAAAGCTGATGTAGTCCCCAAACTGTGGGGTTTACCAAAGGTAGTATGATGTACATCTGTTACTGTACTTAGTTTTGCTTTCTCCATTTATGACTGCCTCTTCCTCGGTAAACTAAATTGAGAACAAGCACACATTTTAATTGACTTTGTATCCCTAACTCCTGATTTAATGCCTAGCCCAAAGTGGGTTCTCAGGTATTTGTCAAATGTAAAAAATTAGGCTTCTGCTTTTATCTTCAGCAGAAGCTAAAGGGAATTTCTCCTGCTGCTATGTTTATTATTTACATAAGATTATTCTGAGTGTTTTACATGAATTAACTCATTTAAGCCACAAAGTAACCCATTGGGGTAGGTATTATTACATTTTCCATTTTTTTCAGATGAACTAGGAAACACATAAAATAATTTTACAAGGTTCCACAGGAGTTAAGTGGCAGAGCAAGGATTTGAAGCCAAAGACTCTGTCAAAGGGGCCACTATATGAATTTGTTCTTAAGGCCTCTGGGACACTGACCAGCAAAAAAAAAAAAAAAAGAATAAACACCATGGTGATTATCCAACTGTTTAGATCAGGGCATAAAACTTAAGAGTTCCTTGTGCGTGTTCCTAATTATTTTTAGCATCCAAAAACTTGTGTAATTGCTAGTCGGGTATAAGAAGGCTTATTATGTAAAGAACACTGCAACATCAATAACCAAAAAGCATTCTGATTTCATACTACAGACTAAGACAGTAATCACTTACCTTTATGGTTTGGCTACTTTGTAGAAACACTACTATGATGCAAAGATATTTCAATAAATGACGTTTCAAAAATTAACTGCATCAATAGTATTAGATACTAGGTCACCCCCTGCTTTATAGTATACAGAGCTAGTGTTTGAAAGACACATGAGGATGCACTGCAATATCCTGCGAGTGTCAGATATCCAGATCTGACATTGGTAAATATCAAAAGTGATGAAAAGGAAGAAATGAGCATTCATCTGACAACGGATGAAGTTATCTCTTCCTATAGAAAACATCCTAAATTTTAGATGCAATGAGGCAGATTGGACAATTCCAAATTAAAGAGTTTTAGAAACAGTCACTAAAATCAGTTCATGTGAGAGGCTGCATTGTAATCGCAAACCTTTACTGAGTGCCCACAGAACTCATGGCGCTTTCATGGGATTTACAGAGCTTCATTTGTTGACTTTGCCCTTAAGGAGCTTACAATTTAGTGGAACCGACTCTACAGACTGAAACATTACCTTAAGTATGAAACGCACACTGTAAAGGGAGAGCTGATGGGGATGGCAAGGGTAGTAAACAGTATGGGATGTGTTTGGCTTCCTGAAAGGGACAGGCATCTGAATGTTTGAACACGTAAGGTGGTTGGGAATGTAGGGATCCAAACAAGACACTTCTTATCTGCTACTTCGTGCTTTCCTTACTCTCTGCAGCTGGGGAGAACTGCACAAAAGTTGCGTGGGAACAGAGCTGAGAGGGCAACAAACTTTTCAGTCCTCTTTCAGCTCCTCTGATCGCTAGCAGACCCAGACTGGATCAAAGTTACCACTTAGGTATTTTAATAGCAGCTCTTTAACAGCTTTCCTATGACCATCCTGTTAAACAGGTTCAAAGAAAAAAAAAAAAAAGGTGAAAACCAGTTTCTCTGTACCAGTTATACACACACAGGTAGGGGACCTTGTAGACCACACTGGAAGCTACTGGATTTGAGGCAGAGTATAATTTGTTTATGGAGGGAGCACACTGGCAAGTACAAAGGGAAGTGGCTGGAAGTAGAAAATACCCATAACATATTACAGATAAATTTTCTGTTAATCAGTTGAACAGGGGAACAACCCCTAAGAAACAAGTATGGCAGTAAGGCAGCGGAGAAAAACACTATGTCGACTCCTTCCCAAATCCAATTATGACCCCAAGTGATCTTTTCTGGCTGTGTAGTATGTGGGAATCTTAGTTCTCTGACCAGAGTTCAAATCTGTGCTCCCTGTAGTGGAAGCTGAGTCCTATTCAGGGACTGAACTGAACCCCCAGGAAGTTCCCCTTTTTGAGGTAAGAGAAATACCCTCCTGAGTCCAAGTGTTTGGATATTAGCATTATAATAGCCAATTACAAAATCAGTCAAAAGGTAACCATGCACAAAGTATGGGGGAAAGATGGCTTGGAAGGCTCAAAAATCCAAGGACTAGAAAGACGATACTGAAGGAATGATCTGGAAGGCAGTAACTGGGGACTGCAACAAACAGCCTGTAGATTTAAGCAGATTATCAGTTGTTAGAAGAGCAAAAGTAGATGAGGAAATCTTGGGTAAGGTCACAGAGTAACAAGGAATCCATGAGCTATACAAATTAGAAGTAAGATATAGTCAAGGAAAGCAGGATTCATGCTTGAATAATAGAAAGGGTTATAAAAGTTTTCTTCATGAAGAATAAACGCGGAAGAATTGAGTTTGTAAAAACTAAGTAACCAGCATATTTAGAGCCGCAAAGATGCAAAACTTGTGGAGAAGGCAGAAATTGGGGCAACAACACAAACGACGAGTGCAGGCCTCGGGTAAGAGGTCAGTCTGGAAGCACCTTCAGGGCAGCAGCCGCCCTTACACACAAAGGAGCAGCTGTCAACTTCATCAACAGTACATTCTGACATGGACATCCTGAACCAAACCTGCCACTTAAAGGACCTGAATTTAGAAGACATGTTCAAATTAAATGGTACTGCTAGGTTAAGTCTTACAGAAAAAAACATTAAACCCATCTTCCTGTACATTATTGATGTGATAGTTAATAACTGTGACACTACAGTTCAGTTGCTTCTGATCACACCAGAATATAGGCTTCATTCTTTCCACCTTAATTTAGGAATTAACTGAATACAGTAAGACTATGAATGTGCACTTTGATTTTATTTAAAGGTATATAAATTTCATTACTCTTGTATTTTTAAAAAGCATACACTTCATTAATGTGTCCGCTAAAAAGAAAAACCATTTTCTCCTTAAATGTTTAAAATGTCATGTGTAAAAAGGTAAATAACCCATTAGGCCTCAGCAGTTCACAACTGGTTAACTTCTCTAATTCAAGCTAAATTGGCCTGTTTATATATAGTTCCCTTCTTAATATCCACAATGAAAGATTCAATTTTGGAATATCAGAAATAAATAAAACACAGTGGACCCTTGAATAACATGGGTTCACTTACACGTGGACTTTTTTTCACTGTAATACTGCATGATCTGTGGCTGGTTGAATCCTTGGATGCAGAACCATTGATGAGGGCCAGTGCCCCTAACCCCAGCTGTATTCAAGGGATTAGCGACATAGTATTTACATTGTAATTAACAATTATTTACATAGCAGCTACACTGTATTAGGTATTACAAGTAATCTAGAGACAGCTGACCTTGAAGTATGTATTTAGTGGGGAAAAAAGGCATATAAGTGGGCCTGCAAAATCCATGGTGTTCAAGCGTCAACTGTAATTTCAAAACTCACAGACAAGCTTCTGTAAGAATTAGTGTTAGTCACTTCTCAAACTACAATAGGAAAAGCTGCATAAATGCTTTTTTGCATTGGCTCACAAATTTAAATGAGTTTTGCAGCAGGAACTGAAAGCATGGCTCCCTATTGTGAGTTGAGATGAGTCTTATCTAGCCCTTAGTAGCTGTTGTGACCTTGGTCAAGTCACCTCTTGGCAGCTAGATCATCTTAAAGGGAGGACTCGGACAGTTCATATTCTGAAATTCAGACTCCCACAGAGCTCCCAACTCTATGTATATGTATTTTGGAAGGAAGCTGGGGCGGTTTTCATTAGATTCTCACAGGGGACCTTTATCCAAAAATAAGCTTGCGATATGTTAGGTGATCACGTCTTAATTGCTCCAGCTCTAAATGCTACTATTTCTTTGTGGTACAGAAACTCTAAGGTGGCTCCCAAGATTCCCTGATGTACATACCTTTATAATTCCATTTACTCAAGTGTTCACAGGATTATTTGAGTATGATGGATATCACTCTGTGACTAGGCAGAGAGTAGGCTTCCCAGGTGGTGCTAGTGGTAAAGAACCCACCTGCCAATGCAGAACACTGTGGGTTCAATCCCTGAATCAGGAAGATCCCCTGGAGGAGGGCATGGCAACCTATTGCAGTATTCACGCCTGGACAGAGGAGCCTGGTGGGCTACAGCCCACAGGGTCACAAAGAGTTGGATGCAACTTAGTACGCACGCATAGGGTAAAGAGGAAGGGATAGTGCAGGTATAATAATGTACTCATCAGTTTGGCTTTGGGTCAATTAAAAGGCAGATAATAAGGGGTGGGTCTGATTTAATCAGGTGAGCCCCTTTAAAAGAGAGCTTTTAGGTTCTTCTCTGAGATCAGATTCTTCTGCAGGCCTTGACTAATCAAGCTGATGTGAGTCCTGCACTGGTAAGAAAATTACTCTATAAAATCATTTGGCCTATTATAACTTCACTGGCTTACTTTTAACCAGGTTTTTGTACACTAAGAAACAAGAATTATGCAGAACACTGTTATATTTATCTTCTGGTAACTTATGCCATTTGTAAAATCATACTTTGTGTGCACTCTATCATTTGCAGCCATATGCTGAAGTTATAGAAATGCTTAAAATATAGCTCAGGTTGTCTCTCAGTCCACTTTGTTGAAGGAGTGAAGGAAGGTCAGAATCTTGGTTTGGACAGGGAAGAAGAAGCAGCACAGATGGCATCAGCTGACAAATTCAGTCAGCTGGAATATTCATATGTCTATACTGAAATTAAAGAATTTAAGAAATTTCTTTTGTAATGTTGGGTCAATGTTAAAAGCTTATGAAAGACAAGCAACACACAAGCCACTGAGTTGTACTCTAACTTTACATTAATATATATAAAAAATCCACACAGCACACACACATGCCCCATGTAAAACATTGCTTTGAGTTTTAATGTTTATTTCCCCAAGGTAGCCTAGCCTGCACTCTACTTGGATAAATTTTACAAGCTAGTTTTCTGCTGCTTCTAGTTTTAAACTTTAACCATGTTTCTGATGACAAGGAATGCTGCAAAAATACTCTAGTTCAACAAAGAGTTATGATCACAAAATAATTTTTATCCATTCTACAGTGTTTCAGAATTACCAGTTGATTTTTAAACACAAAGTAGATATAGATGCTAATGGTGGCTAATCTGGTATGTTTCTTATAGCAAACTGTTGTTCATGCAACACTTGTGCTCAAAGGGGAAGGCACAGGATTTCCTACAATGAGCCACCTTATAAAGAGTTCTTTTTGTACAAATTAATTTATGTCACATTTAATTTAGTGTGCATAACCTCAAAACTGAGGTATTATTCCAATTTATAAAAACCACTTGCATAACTTTTATGCAAGTTTTAAAAATACAAAGTTTTCTCCCTAAAGTGGCTCAAAATAGATTGTTCATGGCTGCCTACATCTAAGATAAAAAGATTCTAAAACAATTGAACAGATTAGGCATATTATTAAAGGTGTTCAAACCATTACTTGATTTGTACATCTACTCAAACCTCTTCATCGGTCTTTATTCAGCAGTACATATGCACCAAATTCCATTTTAGAAGTTTCCATATCATTTTCATAGAAAACAAAGTTTGAAAACAAGTTAACATTTAAACACAGCACGGTATTCTACCACAACTGAAACTTTTTTCTTCTTCTTCTTTACAGGACTCAACAAAATCTAAAAATGAACTAGGCTGTAGATTTACCTCATGCAAAGATCTTTATGTTATCTCTGAAAATGAAAAGGATGGCTTTTAAAAGCACAATTTACTGTTTTATACTATTATGGCAACTTGTGTACTGCAACACAGTCTATTTTGAGGGAAATTTATGATTTTTTTTTTTCATGCAAAAATCTACACAAATTCGTTTTGATGATATGGAAAGCTTTTCATAGCATCAAACATTCATCTGGTGCAAATGCACAGGGAAACCTTCCTGAAAGTTTTCTGACTTGAGAAGCAACTAAAAAGCCATACTAGGTAAAGTAAATAAAAACTAAAAACAAAACAAAAAACTCCCACAAAAAAAAAAAAAAAAACCTTAAAAAAAAAAAAAAGAGGAGGGGGTGGGAACAGGGAGGAAGGGAGATAGAAAACACAGGCTGCAGAGTACACCAATGTCTGCTGCTGAACTGGTCTCTGTTTTCATGTCCAGTGTACAGTAACACTTATGATCTCACTCTGATGATTTTACTAGGTTTGTTATCAGCCCCCTGAAGGCAAATCAAGCTTGCATGCGTTCACATACAGCACCACACCATACTCTCGTACACAGTCACTCCAGGACTAGGAGTCTGCTTCATGAATGAAGAGCCCTAGATTTGAAAGATGAACCTGGCTCTCCATCACTGAGCCAGACATTCATTCAACATTGTCCACTCACACACTGCTTCATAGCAAGGCCTGGGCTCGTTTTCCTTTGACTTTTATGGGCATCCTATCCTCTTTCATGCTTACAAGGCTTGAAGATGACAGTACTGCACTTTCCCCTCAATTGATACAAAGTCAATGTTCCTTCTCAGGCACTGAAGATCTGTGACCTGTAGCCCTTTTTACTTTGAACAACCTAAATAAGCATCCATGTAGAGTTTTCGTTACATTTTGCCACTCATTCTCACTCGCACCCACTCGCCATCTTGACCTCATTTGGGCATTTTCTGTGATTCCAAATGAAATCTTCACATTTTCTTTCCCGATTTAATGCAGCAGCAGATCCCATGAGCCAAGCTTGATGGATCAAACCTTTTTATATATATGTATATATATATATATATCCCAGTGCTGCATTGTACCTAACTTCCACAACATCTTTCTAAAACTGGAACCCTTCTGTTGGTACATTGGCAGATGAATTGAAACCAAATGTTCCACCTTGTATTGCCTCTGGAACAAGGCTAGGATCTTCATCAATCTAAGGGGAAGGGAAAAAAAGAAGGTGATGGTTAGTTTTAAATTATACAACACAGTATTGTAGTTAACACTTCCATTTAAAAAGTATGAGAGATTATGGGTGGCCAACACTGTCCTATCATCCCTTGAGAACGCTGAAACACTTCTTAAGGGATGCCAAAAGGGAAGAAACTGAAGAGAATATGCAAAATGGATATCTTCTGAAAGAATGAGAGATTGGAGATGGTACTATGTCTCAAATTCAGAGAGTATACTCATTCTAATGCTACCACTTTTGGAGAGTAAGTGTATTCTTCGGTTAATATTTTAATAGGAACTGGAGACAACTTTTGAGCTTAAAGTAGTAACATAATAGCCCTATTAAAATGGATAACTGATATTCTTTCTATATGCTTTATATCTAATGGTTGAAATACCACAAAATTATGCGCCTCTGGTGTAGTTCCTATAAAGAGGCACATCATCTTTATTATTCTTTTCACAGTCTAACAGAGTAAGCAAGACCTGAACGTTGAAGTATTAAAAATCATTAAGGCTTTGTGTATACCTAATTATCAATTAGGACTTCTAAAAATATCCAACTTTAATACACAATAAAAGCTACTTTTAAAAAAGTATGCTTTTTAACAAGTATTATATTCTAAATAGGACTTAGCTTGATAATCTGTAGGCATAAATATTCTAATTCTTTTTTAGTACTGCCCTTGTCAAGTTAATCTACAAACCATATATGCTTAACAGAATATTTAATAATATTCCATTTTCTTTTTTTAAAAAGTTGAGAAGGTCAATCAAGAAATCCACTGGTGGCTATATCTGATCACTATAATTTTAGATTTAACATTCCCAAAGAGATAATACTAAAAATAATTCTTTAATTTCAACTACCATATACTGACAATCTGAAAACATTCTTCTACAGTATACATTATACAGTAACTTATGTTTCTTGATAATTTTTTTTCACTGTGTCTATCTTCATATTTGTTTTTGGTCACAAACTAAAATTAATGGTGGCAATATATTCAAATACAGATTAACTAATTACTGTCATAATGGATTTATTATAGGATATACTAGCTTCATTATTTTGTTTATAAACACATTAGGCTATTAGCAATATAAAATATGATAACTATAGACACATCAAGGGACAATAAAGCCTAATTTATTCACTGTCAAAAAATTCTCATCTTTTTTTGCCATTTGAGCTAATACTGCTTTTTAATACCCCAAAGGACTTTAAAATACTGAAATATTATGTTTCTATTACAATTCCATTCCTCTAAAATACATACATATATGTCCTAGCTTAAATTTCATCCAGACTTATGCTTATTAAGTAAAACTAAGAAAATGATAAGATTATTAAATACATCATCTGAAGAGAAGAACTGATCAATGATCTCATAGGCCAATTTGTAGATGTCTTCATTTTCATGATTTTGAAGCTGTTCAATTTTCTCCAGTCCTGTAAGAAATTTTATGAAGTGAAATAATAATAATATTAAAAAAACAACAACAACAGTACAGTGGCAAAAAGGTTACAATAATCTTGGGAACACATAATTCAGTTCTGGGTATCTATTCTAAAGGTTAATCTTAAAAACAGTAAGGTTTTATTCACAAAGATATAGCATATTTATCTTAAAAAATTATCTGAGGGACTTCCCTGGCAGTCCAGTAGTTAAAACTCAGCACTTCCAATTCAAGGAGCACCGATTCAATTCCTGGTCAGGGAACTAAAATCCTATATGCCATGTGGCACACTGCAGCCAAAAAAAAAAACAAAAAAACCAAAAAAACACCACCCAAACACCTCAGTGTTTAACCACATATAAATTAAGCAATGGGATATCTATCTGTTCAGAAGAAAATGATATATCATACATCAGTGTTTGTAAGGAGTAACAGTATGTAAAATTGCTCTGTTAAAAGCTGGGAAAACCCTGGTGACATAGTGGTTAGATTCTGGGCTTTCACTGTCATGTGGCTCAAGGATCCCGTGAGCCATGTGGCATGGCTAAAGAAAAAAACCAAAAACACCCCAAAACAAACAGTAAAACCCAAAGGTGCAAGAAAAGAAAAAAAAAAAAAAAGGTAAAAGCAAGTTCTTTCTATTTTGTAGCATTTGCCAAATTTTTCTAGTGGGCATATAAGAAAAAACTTTTAAGTACTGATGATTAACAAATATGAATGTTAAGAAAGCTATTGAGTATAATGAAAAATGATCATGATCAACAACAGTATTTCAGGGAAAGAGGATTTCCCCCTGTAATTACTAACAAATGTATTAAATCATAAGCAAAATATGTAAACAACCTATTGATATAAAAATTGAATACTGTTTTGCTTTGTAGTGGTTTAGTCACTAAGTCATGTCTGATTCTTGCAACCCCATGGGCTGTAGCCCAACAGGTTCCTCTGTCCATGGGATTCTCCAGGCAAGAATACTGGAGTAGATTGCTATTCCCTTCTCAAGAGATCTTCCTGACCCAGGGATCGAACCCTTGTCTCCTGCAGATGGTCTCCTGCATTGCAGGTGGATTCTTTACCAACCGAGCCACCAGGGAAGTCTAATAGGAGTAATAATTAATTTTAAAATCTCTGAATTAAAGTGAAATTGCCCTTTCATGAGTATTTGTCCTCTACTTCTTAAGTGGAGGAAACTGCTTTGGGCATATTTCTCACTTTACACACTCTCCCTATGGGGCCTTTCCACGAAAAGGTTTAACTACTATTTACATATACGTTGAGGACTTGTACTCATCTATGGCTTCATTTTTCTGAGCTTCAGATGCTCAAAACTTTAAACCTGCTTCACAGTTCCATGAGGACATTTTACAGGTCCCTCAGGTTCAAGCTGTACAAACACACTGTTACCTGCCATTCTTCATTTGCACTGTTTATTCTACTGTACTCTTTTACTGGTGACAATCAACAACAGTTTGAAATCTGAGAGAAAGACTAATTATTAACGTCCCCCTTTCCCTCAATACTCTGTAACAAAATCTCAAAAACCTCCAAGCCTATCCTATCCATTTCTTGAATCTTGCCATCTTCCCTTTATCTCTATTATCACTGCCTTCATTTATTGTGGTGTGATTGCTATATACCTTCCTAGGTGGTTTCCTGCCAGTCTCTACCAGGGTTCCATTCCCCTCATAGCCATGCTCCATTTAAACATATCAATTCCCTTGGTAAAATCTTCCAATGACTTGTCGTACCCTATGGCAGAGAGTCCTTTGGGAAATTTGTAAGTTAGGCTTTACCTCCAGTGAAATAGGCAATGCTCAAGATCTATATTTTTATATTAATATATAAAAATAAATTTTTAATTATTAAAAGGTTTATATGGTAAAAGAAAAAATACACAAGTAGGAAAAAAAATTTTTAACTATTCCTTTTAAATTTAAAATTTTTTAAGTTTTAAATTGTTCTGGAACTCACTTCCTAATTAGTTCCCTAACAGTATTTCCCATTTCCTGTTCCCAACGTGATAGTTACGCATTTTGTTGTTGTTTTTCTGTCACTTTGTGTGCTGAGTATCGCTTAAGTAACTTTAAAAACACTTACTTCCTCTTAATTTTCAAGTCTCCAAATTCTACTAAGTTGAAGATATTGGTTCTCCTATTCTTAGCTACCTCTTTCACTTACTTCTCAACTTCTATCAGAAACAGCTTTACTTTTATGCTTACCAAGGTTGATAATACTTACATTTTGTTCCATATCCACATCAGAAACTTCCATGTTCTGTCTACATGTTCATCTTAAGAGCTGAAAGCTAAGGGATGTTGTGTACCTTGGGGTGGCTCTGGTACACTGTCAGATTTGGGAACCACTGCCTTAAAGCATCTGCTGTGCTACAAAGCTTCTAAGACTGTAGGGGCCTGATCAATGGCTAACTCCATAGTCTATAATCTTTTGGCGGTTTCTACCTCATACTTTTGTGATTTAGCAACACTGAACTACTTATAATTTGCTGAATGCTATTTCTCACCTTAGACTTTGCTCATGGTGTTATCTCTGCCTGGAACACCTTTCATCCCTTTTCACTTTATTAATCCTTATTCATCTCTCAAAATCCAGCTCAGGTCAGTTCCTACTTCTTCCAGGACAGATTAGGTATTTCACTTTGTTGCACATTTCCATTAGGGTAATCAGCACATTAAATCAGTTCATGTTTATCTCCATGATTAGACTACATGCCTTGAGGGCAAGGACTGTGTCTTGTTTACCACTGTCTTCCCAGTACCTTAGCACAGTGCCTGTTCAATATATGGCAGCAATTCAGTTACCTAAACATATGCAGGAAGCTAAGCAGGACTGTACATATAGAATACAGTATTTATTTTATTCTATTACTTGATTAGCTAAGACAGGAAAATATAGAAGTCTTGCATTTGAAAATAAAAATAGTTACAAAAGAACATTAAAATGTGGAATAACAGTATATAATAAACTTACCTCCACATTCTTCTATAAGATTGGCTATGGTTTCTGCCTCATCTTCAGCCATTTTTAATATATTACTTAATCCATCGAGTACTACTTGCACAACTTGTGCATCTTTTACAGTCAGCAAGTTGCAAAAAGGTGGGATAACATTTTGTTGGATTAGGTAGGCCACCTAAGAAGAAAATCATCATGATATAATAAATGTTCAGTGAATTTCATTTGTGCAACCTGTTATCTCACTGGAATAATTTTGACTTTATAATCTTGAATTTGGAAATATGACCTCATTTCTCACATGTTAAGTTAGCCTACATTAATCTAACCTTCTTTTCTTTTTAATGCAGTATGTTTATTCTTCATGAACTTAGAGAAAAGAAAAACTAAAGTGAAAATGAAGGAATCACTCAACTTCATATGACACATTTCTTTGCCATAAGGAGTACTTCCTTCAGAGATCCTTTCTCTTTTAATATTAAATTATGAAGTCAGTTAAGAGGCCAGATAATTTTTTTTTTTTTAAACTACAATTGTTCAATGTTACAGCATCCTCTCTTTGCTTTAACATTTAGCACTCTCATATACTTGGCCACCTCTCAATCTGCTATTCTATGGTTCCATAAAATTTGCAAATTTTCTATCATCTTTATATTTCATTAGTTATTGCCATGTAATATATTTATATTCTGCTCTATATTCATATTTGAGTGGATTCAGTCTATGGCTTACCTGTGACAATTATGCACTCCAAATTTGCCCCTTTTTACTTGTCTATGAAACATATCTGGGACCGGGACTTTCCTGGCAGTCTAGAGGTTAAGACTCCGTGCTGCCAATGCAGGAGGCACGGGCGTACAAGTCCCTGATCCAGGAACTGGGATCCCACATGCTGTGCAGTGTGGCCAGAAGATAAAAATAAATAAAACTGATTTTCTTTTGCCAGTTGGCACAATGTTAAGCTCTGTTACCTGCACAACTCTGAGAGTGAGTGTTTCTTTATATTTTATGCCCCAGGCATCTCGCATTGTTCACCCTAGTTCCTAGTCCCAGCTTTTAAGTTGAATTTAGTTCCTTGCTTGGTTTACTGTCAGATAATGTTTGTTGTTGTTCATTTGTTATGAGAATGTGTGAGGCAGTTTCACTCTGCCCTATTAACCTAAAAAGTCTTGCTTTTTCCTTAACATTTAAAAAACAAAAACAACCCTGACAATAAGCTTCATCTTACCCTGGATTAGAAAAATTCTTGTAGGCCAAGAAGCTGGAAAGAGAACACTTCACATCTATGAAATATAACTAAAGGAAGTCAAGGTGACACTTTTATATATCACAGGATGTCTATTATCTTGCTATTATATTAAATTATGATTTACTGAAATACAAATCTTAGACTTATTAGTACTGTTACTTATCAGTTTTGAGAAATATATAAGAGCTGAACTTACTTGATCTTTTCTTCCACTAATTGTTAAGTTACTTATGGCCCATGCAGCTTCTTTCTGAGTGCCAAAATCTCCCTATAAAAGCAAAGCAAAGGATATAAATGGCAATATAAGATAAACTGGAAAAGGTGTTTCCTGAAATGGTTTTTCAACTGTATACTCCCCCTGGTTTTCTTCCAGCCTTTATGTTTTCATACAATAAAGATAAGGCTTTGAACCCAATTTACCCTAAACAAATGGAGATAGAATATTCTATTTTGTGAACTTTCCCAACAACAAACTGACTTGATATTGCTGTTCATAATATCAAATGAAGTCAATGATAAAATACAATAAATCAGTTAGAAAAAATAAGGAAGTTATAATTTTACTTTAGTCAAAGAAATGTCAAGGTAAAATAAAGTATCTTTTTAAACACATAGTTTTAAAACTAAAAATATCCATCATTAATGAGACTGTGATCAAGACTACTCTTATAAAGGTTACTCTCATACAAATTAAAAAATAAATTTAAAAATCATTTAAAAAGTCATATATTTGATTTAATAATCTAACCTTTGAGAGTTAACCAAGAAAACTTCAAAATTGCAGTGGATTAATACTGAACACTGTAAATCAACCATACTTCAAAAAAAAAAAGCTGCAGGGGGATATCTACTTTACTTATCAGACTGAGAAAACCCAAGTGTCTGTCAGTAAGACTGGTAGGAGTGTAAAATGGTACACAACCTTTCTAGCAATAAAGGGCATTATATAGCAAATTTATATCTATGTCTATTTGTGGATCCAGTGACCCTAAATATAACCTGGCACATGGAAAAAACTTTACATAGACATTTGCTTGTATTTAAAGAAGAAACAATAGAAGAATAATCCAAAAATTAAGGGAAAGAAGAACAGACAGAAACAGAAGTTAGAACTTTGTCTATTACCTTGAAAACAAGGTACTTATTTTTTACTTGGAAACTATAAATGCTTCATATAAACAAAAATAAAATAAACAAGGGAATTCTCTAGTAGTCCAATGGTTAGGTCTCCACACTCTCACTGCTGAGGGTCTGACTGGGGAACTAAGAAACCATAAGCATCTTGGCATGCGCAAAAATAAAGAAAAATAAAACCCCCAAACTGAAGCAATTCCCCCAAATAAAAAACACACAAAAACAAAAAACTGTATATGAAGCTGGTGGCTTAACTACACGTATGGAAATTATTTCAAGTCACATTATTTTTAAGTACATCATTGATGGAATATATCCTAAAGACAAAAAATCCTCAAGGAAATCCCAGAAGTGGAATAGTTATATTGTTAGCATCAATGTGGTCTTGTTATTTCGACAGATTTTATATTACATACCTCAATATGTCAAGTAACTATGTCTACAGAAAGATTTCCAGCACAGACGAGATAAAAATACAAAATCAAAGAAGTAAAAATAAAAAACACTGTTATCTTATTCAGTGATATCTGATAGCTTTCATTTATGATTTGTTTTTATGAATTCTCATGTTTACAAAAATTACAATATGTATATCTTTCATTTTCTTAAAAAAAAAAAAAGTTACCTCCCATTTTATTCATTCAAGCCTAGATACCATGACAACCTTGTAGTAATAATCATCCTTAGTATCTGAACTATGACCTTTAAATACCACTTGTTACAAAAAGGAACTAAGACACCCTGAAAATAGTTAATTCCAGGTCTAGGTCAGAAAATAAATAAATAAAAAAAAGCCCAAGAATCATGTCATATCCAAAAGGTAGGAAGCTCTCAAAAAATACTTGGGTGATGTTAAAAAGACAGGCACCAAACTTAAAAGAGGTTCCCACTGGTCAGGGACAACCTGAGTGTCAGAAAGAATAACTACAAAGGACTGAAACTTATATAATGGGTGGAACAGTCTGGTGACACCTGAGCTCACTTATCAATCTAAATTATCACTAAATGTAGAATAAACAGAATGTATCTCCCCATGTGAATCATTAGAGCATTAAATATTTTTCTCTAAAAACTGAACCCAATCTAACAGTTTTTAAGAAACATGGAGGAAAAGAGGACAGAGATAACTTCTCTTTAATGAACAGATCAGTGTTCAGGAAAAAACCTGCATGCTGTGATTGTGACATTTTATTTTTTGATTGTGACATTTTAAACTGTGTCTTTCCCAAACGTTAATGTAAGCATGTGATGACATGGCATATGACTAAATAGCACAATTACTTGCTGTTTGATCTTGGGCAGTTTATTTGTTTATACTAGTTTCTTCATCTATCAAATGGGAATAATTCTTGACCTCACAGAATTACAGTATTAAATAAGGTAATATATGTAAAGTGCATGGAACAATATTCAAGCATATATAATTTTTAATAAATTCCAAGATAATGGTAATTTTGATAAAAGAAGGATAAGAAAAAGGGCCAGTGGTTTACAAAAAGAAATGTTTCATGTATATAAAAATTGCTTGAAAGTTTTAATATTAATACTACTTTACTGTACTACTCATGCCATTGTATCGATTCTAATTAGACAGAAAAATATATATTCACATAGTTATATTAAGTTCTTTTCCTCTTTCACAGAGACCAACAAGATGACTTTCTTACCTTATCCAAAAGGTGTATTATCATTGGTACAAGATTGGCATCAATTACTGCCTGAACCTGCTGCTGATTTCCTGCAGTGATGTTAGAGAGGAACCACACTGCTTCCTGTAGAAAAAAACTCCTTTAATATTTCTTACTGAAAAATAAAATCTGCAGCTGAACTAGGAAAAAGCATTCACTACCATGACCAAATGATTTTTACTATGGAATGAGTTCCATAATAAAAAATTTCGGAATCTGTATTTCCCTGTCCCCTTTTCTGTATTTTTCCTTGAACAAATTGCTAATAAAAGAAACTAACCTTCTAAAAACTTCTTGAAAATGTTCCAAGCACTAAGACTATCAGGAAGCTTGGCTGAACAAATACTAAGGAATCGATGAACTTTAACAAGCCAGCGGAGGTGATGGAATTCCAGTTGAGCTATTTCAAATCCTAAAAGATGATGCTGTGAAAGTGCTGCACTCAATATGCCAGCAAATTTGGAAAGCTCAGCAGCGGCCACAGGACTGGAAAACGTCAGTTTTCATTCCAATCCCAAAGAGAGGAAATGCCAAAGAATGCTCAAACTACCGCACAATTGCACTCATCTCACACGCTAGTAAAGTAATGCTCAAAATTCTTCAAGCCAGGCTTTAACAATACGTGAACCGTGAACTTCCAGATGTTCAAGTTGGATTTAGAAAAGGCAGAGGAACCAGAGATCAAATTGCCAACATCCACTGGATCACTGAAAAAGCAAGAGAGTTCCAGAAAAAACATCTACTTCTGCTTTATTGACTATGCCAAAGCCTTTGACTGTGTGGATCACAACAAACTGGAAAATTCTTCAAGAGGTGGGAATACCAGACCACCTGATTTGCCTCCTGAGAAATCTGTATGCAGGTCAAGAAGCAACATTTAGAACTGGAAATGGAACAACAGACTGGTTCCAAATAGGAAAAGGAGTACGTCAAGGCTGTATACTGTCACCCTGCTTATTTAACTTAATGCAGAGTACACCATGAGAAATGCTGGATTGGATGAAGCACAAGCTGGAATCAAGACTGCTGGGAGAAATATCAATAACCTCAGATACGCCGATGACACAATCATTATGGCAGAAAGTGAAGAAGAACTAAAAAGCCTCTTGATGAAAGTGAAAGAGGAGAGTGAAAAAGCTGGCTTAAAACTCAACATTCAGAAAACTAAGATCATGGCATCTGCTCCCTTCACTTCACGGCAAATAGATGGGGAAACAGTGGAAATAGTGTCAGACTTCGTTTTTTGGGCCTCCAAAATCACTACAGATGGTGAATGCAGCCATGAAATTAAAAGACACTTGCTCCTTGGAAGAAAAATTATGACCAACCTAGACAGCATATTAAAAAGCAGAGACATTAATTTGCTGACAAAGGTCTGTCTAGTCAAAGCTATGGTTTTTCCAGTAGTCATGTATGGATATGAGAGTTGGACTATAAAGAAAGCTGAGCACCGAAGAATTGATGCTTTTGAACTGTGGTGTTGGAGAAGACTCTTGAGAGTCCCTTGGACAGCAAGGAGATCCAACCAGTCCATCCTAAAGGAGATAAGTCCTGAATATTCATTGGGGGGACTGATGCTGAAGCTGAAACTCCAATACTTTGGCCACCTGATGCGAAGAACTGACTCACTGAAAAAGACCCTGATGCTGGGAAAGATTGAAGGCGGGAGAAGAAGGGGACAACAGAAGATGAGATGGTTGGATGGCATCACCGACTCGATGGACATGAGTTTGAGTAGACTCCAGGAGTTGAAGATGGACAGGGAGGCCTGGCGTGCTGCAGTTCATGGGGTTGCAAAGAGTCAGACACGACTGAGCGACTGAACTGAACTGAATTCAAACACAAATCTTATTTATTCCCTCTTATATTCTGATCAAGAGTCCTAGCCAAAACAGATGAGTATATCAATTATTCATGATGATGGAAACACACAAAAATGAAACAATGGATTGTTTTTGTACACTTATTTGTAATATTCATTCACTGCACCATCTCTCTCAAAGATAAAACAGAATCAGATGTTCAACTGTTTTACTGGTCTACCTCAATCTTTTTATGCTACCCTTTATACCACAATGGTGCTACTGCTACCAATATGATTACAAAAAGCGACTTGCTTTTCCTCATAGAAAATACAAGCCACTTGAAAACACAGAATGAAATGAGACAAAATATCTGCCTAGTGTCCTATGTAGGATATTACTATAATTTACAAACTTAATAAATTTATTAAACATATGAATTTACTAAAGGAAATATTTTCTCTCTTTTAAAAAATTACTAAACAAGTTTTACTCCTAATGCGCAGAAGGCTCTTTTGGATCAGATCACAGGATCACGTTCAATGAACCTGTCAGAGACTTTAGGGTGTGAGGCTACTTAGGTGAGCTGCTCCTGGGCTATAATCATCGGCAATGTTGTAATCAACAACCCATGCACTTCTACAACAGCCTCAGATGCACTCCAATATCAGCATCACCAGTCAGTGCCCCCTTTTCATAGCCTCCTCAAGCACACACACATGCACACGCACACACACACAATCAGATAGTTAAAAAAATATTAAACTTAAGATTACTTAACTTAGATATTAAAATTTTCCAATCATATAACATTTAACACCCAATTATCTCTATTTCATCATTTCCAGGAGAGCCAAATTTGCACTGTTTGCAACTGGTTTATTGTAAAAATGGAAAATCATGTACCAGTCCATATCATAAAGAGTAAAATATCTTACTTTCTCTTAATGTCTAAATGACAGCTTATGTTAACAATAAATATTAAAGATACTCAACCCCCTAATTTCATAAATGAAAATGACTTCTTCACATGCTATTTATTAAACAGTATTTAAAAATACTTACTTTATTAATTTTCTCTTTGGGATGTGTCAGAAGTGCAGGGAAGTGTGAAAGAGCATCACAGTTTAAAACTACTTGTGTTTGCTCATCAGTTCCAGTAACAATATTGCCTACAGCTCGAAGTGCTGCTGTCTGAAACATAAAAATATTTAATAAGATGTTGTTCTATAGGAATCACTCCTTATACACAAAGGTGTATTATGCAGGCTATGAGAAATAGCTTCATTCATTCATGGTAACCTGTATTTTTGAGCAAGTTGTGTCAGACACTGATTTAGAAACAGAGGAGTGAATAGGGCAGATACAACTTCAGTTCTTAGGGAGCCTCCGTTACTGTAAGAGGAAATGGTCAATAAACAAGTAAGTATGAAGGATAACTTTAGATAATAATTATGACCATAAAGACACTAAGATAATACAAAAGTTCTTGTGTGAACACATGTTTTCAGTTTTCTTGGGTATACACCTGGGTGTGGAATTTCTGGGTCATAGAATAACTCTGCCTAACTTTTCCAGGTACTGTCAAATTATATTCCAAAGAGGCCATACCATTTTACATTCTTACCAGCGATGTATGAGGATCATACTTTCTCTACATTCTTGCCAACACATGTTACTGTCTTTTTGATTATAGCCATCCTGGTGCGTATACCGTGGTACTTCACTGTGGCTTTGATTTACACTGCCTTAGTGACTAATGATGTTGAACATCTTATGCGCCTACTGACCATCTCTATGTTTTCTTTGGAAAACATCAATTTTTAAAAACCATTTAGAATTGGGTTGCCATTTTTTGTTGAGTTTTAAGAGTTCTTAATGTACTCTGGACACAAATCCTATTTCATATATGATTTGTGAATATCCCCTTCCATTGTGTGGGTTGTCTTTTCACTTTCTTGATGGTCTCTTTAGAAGTTTTAAATTTTGTAAGTCCAATTTTTTGGGGGGGCCATTTTTTCTTTGGCTTCTTGCAGTGTCAAATCTAAGAAACTACTGCCTAATTTAAGGTTAAAATTTATGCCTTCTAAGAGGTTTATACTTCCAGATGTTTAATAGCTGTTTGATTCATTTTTGAGTTTATTTTTTTTAAATGTGATGTGAAATAGGGATCCAACTTCATTCCTTTATATATGGATATCCAATAGCCTCAGCATCACTTGTGGAAAAGACTGTTTTTGCTCACTGAATTTTCTTGGCACCCTTGTTGAAAATCAATTGATCAATTGAGTTTCTTTCTGGACTCTTGATTCTATTTCATTGATCTATATGTCTATTCTTATACTAGAATCACAAAATTTTGTTTTCTCTAGCTTTGTAGTCAGGTTTTGAGTGAGAAGTCCCCAAACATGATTCCTTTTTCAAGACTGTTTGGGCTATTTCTGGGTCCACTGTATTTTCATATGGATTTTAACAAGAACTACATTTAATCTGTAGATAATTCGGGGGACCACTGCCATCCTAATACTGAATCTTCCAATTCACAAACATAGGTATCTTTCTACTTACTTAGGTCTTATTTAATTCCTTTCAAAAATGTTTTTTGTAGTCAGCCAGTTTCTTCAACAAATAAATTTAATAAGGGAAAGAAAAAAGGAAAAGAAAGTTGTAGAGTAACAGAAACATAAGGACATAACAGCTACTAAATGTAATGTGCTGACCTTATTTGAAGACCTACTGATTTGGTCAAGTTGTGAAAAAAAATGAGGCAAAAAGTAAAATTCAGATACTGATTGGATTTTAAAGACTATTTCTGAAGTGCTCTAACAGTACTGTGAATGTTAAAAAATAGGCTTACTTCTTACAGATGCAAGCTGGATGAAATTATACAATATCTGGGATTTGTGTCAAAGTATTCTGGAGGGGAAGTAGAAATATACAGGAAACCTACATAGTTCATTACATTATTCTTTCTACATTCCAAAGTTATGGCATGAAAAATTAAAAAAGTTTTAAAAAATCTGTATTAGTTATCAGGTAAGGTATAGAACATTCAATTTATTTGAGAGCTGGCTAAAATAAAAGTCTAAGCCCTATTTTCTCAAAGTCCAGTATTAAAAGTGAAGATGCATTCAGAAAAAACAAAAACAAAATGCAAACCAAAAACCTATACCAAGACATAAGTACCACACTTAAAAAATGCAAACTTCATGATAAGAATTAAGTAGGAATATTTAAAACAGACTACAAATACCCCTAAATGACAAAGTATTCTATTCATCAATTATTTCTGAATTTAGCTAAGTGTTCCTTCTTTTCTTTAAAGTGCTTTAGAGATGGGTTTTCATTTTGACAGCATATGAATAACCTAAAGAGCTTTTTAAAGCCCAGATTTCTAGGAAATATAGCAGATTTACTGAAACAACTTCTAAAAGTTGGGCAAGGGAAACCAATTTTTTTCTTTAAGCTTCACACACCTGATTGTATCATCCAGCCAAGGTTGATAAAGTGAATCCAGTTAACAGTTTTCCTTATGCTATTACTGTAGTTTACAGGTTCTTTGTCATTCTAAGATTAAAGCACACTATTTACCTCAGAAGGACAGGGAGAGCTTGCTGCACCTCCCTTTACCACCGTAGTTTGACAGTTATTGCTTATAACTGTGTGAATTTCTCACTTTCCCTTTATTAGCTCTTTCTAGATGCAGGTTCTTTGGGATATTTCTATGGAAGGATTTTAAAATAATACAGTAAAACAAAAATCAAAGAAAACGATTTTAAATAACTGGAAGAATACAAGTTAGGAAGCCCCTAAGCAGCACATTTCAGTACAAAGCCTTCATCACAGTGTCAGTGATGCTGAGCATTAACTCAACTTGCCAGGTGCAGTGAAGAAGAGTAAAAAAGGACAGCTGTAGGGGAAAAAAAGAGTAGGAGAGTGAAAGAAGAAAAATAGGGAAAGTAGGAAAAATAAAATCATCAATAATTGTTTTAGATGCTACCCAAGTTGCTTTAAGAACTGCCCTGTTCTACGTCAGAGATCAGTAATTTACAAAGACGTCAACTTGGCTTTTTTTTTCTGAAGAAAAAGGGATATTCTTGGAGTAATCATACCTCATTTTCTCCTTCTTTAAAATGGGGATATAATAATTCTCTCTTTTCCATCACAGATATGTTATTATTAGACTAAAAAATACTTTAAACTATTGATATTATCCATATTCGAATGTCATGTTTAAAGCAGATAGTAGCATGTTTTTATTAATAAAAAACTCACCTGCACTTTAACTTCCTGGTGGCTGAGAAGAGGAACCAAATGAGGGACTATTCCAGAGTCTATTACCATCTGTATCTGTTCGTTGCCAGCATCCGTAAGGTAAGAGAGGGCCCAGACTGTATCTACCAGTATCTAATGAATAAAAAGAATTCAAATAATCCTTGAATATTTTCTCATTTTAAAAATTTTTAACCATATGGACTAACCCTGATTGTTCTACCATCTTCTTTCTTCTGTTTGCTCTCACTGAAGTTCAATGGAATCTTAGTCTTCTCTATTACACTAAGCATCATCAACTATGAATGTCTCTATCAACTATGTTCATGTTCCAGTCATATTTAGGATATTTAGGTTAATTATGATCCCAATCACAGACTGATAGCCACTCCTCTCACAAAGATACAAAAAATACTATGTAGCACATAAAATATGACAAAAAGACATTCTCTTTCCCAAATGCTCAGATTGAGGGATAATAGGCCCAAGGACATTGTGATAAATGCATACAGTTGGAAAGAGTATACGTATCCAACATGATAGGTATATGTATCCACATTAAAAATATCTGGGGTAGGTGAATGTACTCAAGGTGTTCTCACATCAGTACCATGTTGGTTGGTCTAAAGCCAACACTCCAGTATTAGGATTATAGTACTTTCATCTTTTCCAACCAGTTTGCTTTGCTTTGTAAAACTAGAGGCAACTTCCCAAACAGTGGAAGTCTCCCACAGCTACAGATAAAGACATTAAAAGCAACCACAGGTCAACCTGTGAGATCTATAATCAAAAAACATGTTCTAGTTTAAAAAAACAAAACAAAACAATGAACCAACCAACCAAACTATAATTTGCATCAGCTACCAAAACTGCTTTTTTAAAAAAGCTAGTGTAATTAACTTATTGTGATTATATTTCAAAGTACAACAGGCCACTGTGTTTCATATCTTTGTATGTTAAGTCCTAATTAGAAGTTTTGGCAAAACAAAGTATGACAAACAACTGTTAAGCTGCTAAATAATGCAATTATTGACAAAGACATAGTAATAAATAATTATGCCTGAAATGTTTCTTTCAAAGCCTTTTTAGAATGTGACCTCTATGTCAAAAGACAAGCCAAAGAAGTTCAAAATCTTTAAGTTCTAAATCAATGGTATATTTATAACATCCAAGAAGCCCCTAGAAGAAAACAGTACTTTGTCATTTTTCCTTTCAGAAATTCAAGAAAGCACTATGGATGTTTTTTAATGTAAAAAGAAGACATTGAATGAAAAAATTCACACACATAAGGAAGTATCAAAACATGTGAGACAACTAATTTCAACTTACAAAAGTAACTTCATACGCACTTTTTGTGTCAGCAAACTTAAGTCTATGGGTAAGTTTACTAATTACAACTCTAGTGTAATTTCAGTATTTCACTTATGGTTT
This sequence comes from Okapia johnstoni, assembly GCA_024291935.2. Classification (NCBI taxonomy): domain Eukaryota; kingdom Metazoa; phylum Chordata; class Mammalia; order Artiodactyla; family Giraffidae; genus Okapia; species Okapia johnstoni. The sequence goes on along the minus strand of CM044323.1, from coordinate 34,096,132 downwards.
GTGGAAACAGTTTCATTACTTTATTTTTACTTCTTTGATAGCCTGATTTAAGAACCTGCTCCTAAATGTTAACCTAAGAAGATTTTATTTTTAGTAAACATTATTATTTAGCAAACAATATTACTAATGCTAGCAAAAAAAGAACAATGCAAACTGGCTTGGGAAATTCAAGATAACATCAAGAGCAAGAAAAGTGGAGTTACAATCTCAAATGGATTGGGGTAAACAAGTGGAAAGAACACGATACATCTCTGAATAAGGTCAACCAAGATGTCTGGTTTTTCCAGTAGACTTATAAACTTTGAGATTAGTTTTTCTTGGAAATCTTTTAAAATAAAATAGGAAAACTTTGACTATAAGAAGCCAAAACCAAAATTTGCTTACATGTGTGTTTTCTGTTTGCTTTTAAAGATCTTAGACTATTTGGAGCTATAAAAAATATCTTTAGAGCAAAGATCATGTTCCTCTATGAATGTCAAAACATAATATAATTCTACCCTAATGTAGTATAATTTGAAGTTTAAGTTGTTCCATATCTTTAGAGAGATCTTGGCAAAAAGGTATGACTACCTAAGAAACTGAAGAAACGAAGCAGCTTGCCACACACTGATCACACCAAACTGTGTTTTTAAAGAACTACACAAGTTTCTCATGGTTGCTATGCATTTTGCCCATGTGATTTCCTTTTACCCATAACATTTCTAGCTCCTCTAACACAGGAAGGCTAGACTGACTTTATAAGCAGTTAGAGCTGTTTCCTACTCATTCATTCTTCCTGAGTTGCTTTTTCCTTTGCTCTCTGTGTTAGAAAGAATGAGTAGGATATATTCATTATGTTTAAAATCTAGTTTGCACTGATTTTTTCCCCCTGTTGTTTGGATACTCAAGAAGTATCTTTATACCAAGTGAAGCCGTTAGCAAAGTCACTATAAATGAATTAATAGAGTAACAATGAAATTAAAGAGCAACCAATGTTTACGGTTTGGTGTAAGAATGGTATATGAATACAAACGTGTGCATGAAGGCACACATACTTTTTTTTGCCTTTCAAAAAATAATACCACTAGGTGTATGTGTTCTCTCACTGGCCAGCTATCAAAATGCGCTTTCACAAAAAGATTATCAACAGTCAAAGATATAATCTTAGTGAGAGCTTACTAACTGGAAACTTTAACAACTTCCAATGTCAGTTTTTGCAACACAAATACATAATATATGCACATACATTACTGCCCAGACCAAAATAACTGGCTTGATTTCACTTGAAATTTACATTTTGTGATATGGGTAAACACAGAGTAAATACAAAAATACCCAACTATGTATAACAGCTCTTGAACTAGGGTGAAGCCTTAAATATATATACACATAAAAATATATGATGGGAAGGATTTACTCACATTAACGTCTGTGTGATGAATTAAAACACAAAGAGCTGGAAGAATCTAAAGAGGGAGAAATATACAGATTTTAAAATATACATAGGTAAAAATATACACATAATAATATCTACCTTAGTTTTTTTAAAAAAAAAACCAAAAATCACTCGTTACCTCCTGAATGGTTTCCATTGGGGGTGGTGGGTCTTTGTGGCGACATAAGTTGACCATAACCCAGGTAACATTTCTTAAGAATGTTATAGGAATAGATGGACTTATGAAGGAAAGTAAAGGTTTCACAACTCCAAGACTTATGACATAATCTCTACACTGTGGCCCATCACCTGTCGGAAGGCAGATTTATTAATACAATAAGTAATCAGAAAACATGAAGCACTGGGTTCAACATGCTGCTTATTGTGCTTGAATCATATACACTATTCGATTAATGCAGCAGTTTTAGACAATAAAAACCTAGCTCACATTTTAGGTCTTTGAGCCAAGAGATGTAACATAAGGTACTAAGACTTCCTTTGTACATTATTCATGTATTTAGGTTTATATGCTGCTCACCTATAAAATGTTTTTATGCCATCTAAATGCCAGAAGCCTAAATAAGGTTTTCAAGTACTTTGTGAACAGAGAATTGTTGCTTTATGTCTTCTCTCTCAATGGTACTCTAAGTTTAAGAAACCTTCATGTTATAAAAAGAAATATACGGGAATACTATTACAGAGAAAAACATCTAGAATTTATACTGATGACCTGACGTCAAAGCACAGAGAGTATTAAGTATAAATTACTCTATACACTTATAAACTATGTCTACAGTATTTGAAGATAAAATGTTTGTTCTTTTTGTATCCATTTATTCTATAATGTCACTGGAATTAAAAACCAAAGATCAAGATGTGGTATTAATAGTTATAAATCTAAAATTTGATATAAAGTAAGGGACTCTGGATACACAAACGATAGCACTCCTAACAGCAATATACTGTATGCCAAGAACAGTTACAGGGAAATCTGCCCATCTGAAAACTCACAACTGTGGGGCACTAACCATACTTCACCTTCCATCTTGGCCCCCAAAAGGGTAATAAAGAAGAGCTTTATCAGAGCAAGGCTGATTACTTCCATACAAAAAAAATCTGTGGCAAAAATAACTTTAAATATAATGGTACACAATACAGTGCAGACTACAGATTTTTTCCATTCTCCAGCTTTTTGAATTTTTGAGTTTGGGTAAACTTAAGGTTGTAGTTAAAAAACAAATTCCTGAAATACTGGAACTATCTTTAATTATTCTTTTTGCAATTATTTATCAGAGAAAACCAGAAAGGTATGGTAATCACAGTGGTCAACATTTAACGAGACTGTCTACATGACAGTCACATAGACATCTGTATGATGACGACCTTATGATAATAGTGGACAACATTACTATATTTTACTGTACTAAAATCTACGAGAGACATAAAAAATTTCAACTTAAGATTCCTCTCAGAACTGCTATTTATTTAAGTTTCACCACCTCCTTTTTTCTTAATATTTCCTAGGACAGTTAAGAGAGTTGAGAAATAAAATGGACCCCACCGTAATAAAGGAGGATGAGGAAAATACCTAAATCATATACATATTTTGTAATTATTCAAATAACTAAGAGCTGACTATATACAAAGAGATATAATGGTATAAGCAACAAAATGTTCCTTCTGTTTACTATGCGTTTACACTTAAACAGCTATAATTTCTGTAAAATAGTTCATAAAAACTAGACCTGAAAACAGCAAGTTGCTTTTCCTTTTCAACTCCTAGTAGGCATTTGTATTACACAGTACATGATCACAACAATTGCTGGACTAGTATTATGAGTTTTAGACAAACCTATGATATTTCCCAGTGCCCACACTGCTTGCTCGCAGACATTCTGATGGGGTGAATGGAGAAGCCTCAGGAAAAGTGGCACAGCATCTGAAGGAAGAAAACACATGCCACCATTTAAGTCTGAAGATTTTGTTATATATTAATTTGATTGCAAAAAAATTGAAAAAAAAAAAAAAAAGTTGAAAATACTATACACCGAAAACTGAACTTGTTTCTTTGCTGAAATTCCAAAAGAAACAAACCTATCAAAAGAAATATACATATATAAAGTATATTCTCATTAAATGATTTTCATTAGAATAACAGTAGTACAAAATTTCTGAGTAGCAGACAAAACTGTACCATCAAAATGACAGCTTCAACATACAAACGTCAAATTAAGTTGATAAAACTCTATTCACAATTAAACTTGGATTTAAATTAAAAAAATTAATTCCTTATAGATGAAGTATTATCTTCAAATTTGAAAAAAGCCCTCCAATAATTAAAGTAACTTTTGAATACAGAAATGTAAAATAGTATCACATGAGTCTTTAACCAGGCCACATGAGACATTTTGAATCAGAAAATGCTTCTGTTGCTTAACAACAAGGAAATACAGACATTTAACAGAATAATACTGCACTGAATAAATGATTCTTTCGTTTCTTTTCCTTCTGATATTGCTTTGAAAAAATGCTATTTAAGTACACAGAGATCAATCAGGTATACTTATGTGTGTGTGTGTTAGTCATTCAGTTGTGTCTGACTCTGTGTGACCCTATGGACTGTAGTCTGCCAGGCTCCTCTGTCCATGGAATTCTCCAGGCAAGAATACTGGCCTAGAGTGGGTTGCCATTTCCTTTTCCAAGGGATCTTCCCAACCCAGGGATTGAACCTACGTCTCTTGCATTGGCAGGTGGATTTTTTACCACTGAGCCACCTTAGACAAGAATACTGCTTATATATTTGAAGGGGATTTTCAAAGTACCTTCTTAAACTTATCAATTTCTTTGTTTAGTGTGTGCTAAGTCACTTTAGTCGTGTCCGACTATATGCAACCCTATGGACTATAGCCCATCAGGCTCCTCTGTCCATCAGGTTCTCCAGGCAAGAATACTGGAGTGGGTTGTCATTCCCTTCTCCAGGGGATCTTCCCAACCCAGGGATCAACCCCCCCGTTTCTACTGTCTCCTGCATTGGTAGGTGCGTTCTTTACCACTAGCACCACCTGGGAATCAGAATCAAATAATACTCATGGAAATAACTCAAGTTACAGTAACATAACTCAGTGATTATTTCCTACTTACATTTGTTGGAACATAAACAACCAATCCTATAATAACAATGAAAAAAAAAATTCAAGCCATTCTCTCAAAGGGCTACTTTATAAAATAGAAAATGTCATTCACTGGGATAAGATAAGCAAAGTAACATACTTAAGTTGGCTTATTTCAACTGCCTTATGTGTTACTGAATTCAAAATAATTATTTTATAATTTAATAGCTCTATTCTTTCAGAAAAAGCACTAAGTGTTTTAAATAACCTGTTTTTGGAAAATTACAGTTTTGTTTCTTAATAACCAACTTACTAGACTGAACTACTGCTTGAGTTTGTTCAGAGGTTCCAGATGCAATGTTTGTCAAAGCCCATGCCGCTTCAAACTGTAAAGAAGGACTACAAAAAAAACCAAATTGTTTTAAACAGCAGCAATTTCTACATTGGCCCAAAATATCTACCAACCATCCCTCTCTACCAGTATTTTAAAAGTATTAAATATTTTGATGCAAAAAGATCTATATACCCAGTATTTTTTAACTTCTAATGATTATTTAAAATATCTCTTTGGTATAAAAAGCATATAACCCTCTCAAGGTGTCCTTATTTTTATTAAGAACTCTTTATTAAGATACCTGCACATTACTAACTGAACAGTTTTCTCAAGTAATTATCTCGATAAACTAGACCTTAACTAATTTTCAAAGCTTAAAGGCTAACTAAATATAGCACTTGCAAGTTCCCTTTTGATCTTTACCTTCTCTTGGTGTAAACGTATCTTACACTGTTTTTCACGTTGGCTTTTCAACTCCATCTTATAGCCCTTTTCTTTTTTCTTTGAAGATCAAACTAACTACTAAGAAAATGTTGTCTTCTGCAAAGGACACACCCTAAATTATTTCTTAAAATAATGTACTTACTTGTCATCTCTTTCAAGACAATGGACTAAAATAGGCAATATTCCAGATTTTATTAAGTCATCAATTGGTGGATTTCGATCACTGGACAAAAGCTTCCTATAAAAGATATACATATACCCCTTATGAAACTTAATGAAACATAATTAAATTCAAATTCATGTTTGATTACAATAAACTGAATATTTGGCACAAACACTCTTCCTGGAAGTTACTTTTTAAATTTATATAATGCAATTTTCTCTATTATAAAAAGATTAATTTATAAATTCACAGAAATTATTAATAGTTAGGAAAAATGGTAAACATGAACTACTAGACATGGTTCTAACAACCATAAAGACATGAACACTTTACCACTTCTTTTAAGTTAGGACCAAAATGTGTAGGATGCTGGTATAAGTTTATAGCTGATACCACTTTCCAATTCTTTATCCTACTCTATACACTAAATTAAAGACCATAAAAGCTCAACAACATTCTCATCTCAATAACTAAAGGAAATGTTATTCCCCTATACAAACCAAGTGATAGCTGCTAATTTACTATCCTATCAATGTAAACTCCTTGACTGAGCTTTGTAACATTCCACAAACTGACTCTATCTTCTTTGTCTAACTAATTCTCTGTAATTCAAGGCTGAGTTGTCTGTCCCAACATTTCAATCTAATCTGCAGGCCCTTCAAATCCTATTTCCCACACTTGGAATGCTCTCTTTTCTGTCTATTCAAACTCTATCTATACAATCTATGTGTGTATGCTTAGTTGCTCAGCTGTGTCTGACTCTTTGCAACCCCATGGACTGTAGGCCACCAGGCTCCTCTGTCCATGGGGAGATCTCCAGGCAAGAATACTGGAGTGGGTTGCCGTGCCCTCCTGCAGGGGATCTTTCCAGCCTAGGTCTCCTGCATTGCAGGCAGATTCTTGACCATCTGAGCTACTCTCTCTAAATTCCAAGAATATTTACATGGCATACAGCTACACCTACTGTTGAGCATCACTATTTTTTTATATAGTTTTGCCTTCCCAATTAGCTTCTAAACTTCTTACAAAGCAACAATTATTCCACATGCTTCCTCACAGTATTTTCCATAATATATGGCACAATTCTTTACACAAAGTAGGAAATAAGCCAGTTTTTAACCCAGTCTTTGTTAATCAAGGTTTCAAATCTGATAAAAGAAAACTTCTTTTTTACTACTTCACTGAGGACATTCTTAAAGAGAAATGATGTTTTTTCTTTGATTGCAAAATGGTAGATACCATATATACAATGTATCATTAGTATCGTGACACTTTCTTGGTTTGTGCTAAGGTGCCAGTAATTTACCCAGCTGATTTTAGAACATCAATGTGAATGCTACCACAGTTTAAAAAAAAAAGGCAAATAAAGTCTTATTTTTTTTTTAGAATTATTGTGAAAATAACACCCCCTAAAGTTATCTCAGTATCTCTTAGGGATCCACACACTATATTTTCAGATACCCTGTCATAGGAGCCTCAGGGCTTTCATTATCTTACAGAACTCATGTTAAGAACAGCTGCTCCAATATTATAATTAACACCGACAATAGCAAGCATAATGTATTAATTTATTAATCATTCTTCCTATTAACATTAATTTGCTATCTGAGATATGAAAATTTCTGTGACTTTCTTCCTATATTAACAAAGACCTTTCTAATAAATTCTTTAATCTGTAGATGGCAACACTGTAATCTTACAGTTTCCTTATTTGTTCTAGGCCATTTACAGTGAATATACAAAAGTAGCAAAGTCTAATAAACATAAAAGGGACTCAAAGCACTGGATAAGATATTATATGAAGGTGTGAAGTCTTTTTCCACTTTAAAATTCTATAACGAGTTAATTTCTTGCTTAAGTGTCTCTTTCCTACTGATAATTAGAACATAGGGTGTTATTCTTACATATATAAAAAAACAAAGAAACCACTATATTGTACTATGATACAACCACGTCTTCCCCAAGCTATTTATTAATACAAATGGCTTTTCCTTTGAAATATGAGTGTATAGGTTTTTACAACAGAAATGTGTAAAATGATAAAGATACGTAAGAGTTTCTGTAGCCCTAAATCTTAACATCTTACAGCCTGTACACTGCTGTAGTAAGCTTTAATTCAACTTATCATTAGATCAATGTGGAAATTGTGAGAAGAATCAGCTACACGAGTAGGATCTGAAGAATTTGACTTTTAATAAAATTAAACCTATTATTCAGTAAAGAATGAAAAGTTTTACAATGTTTTTCTATTAGTCTATAGCAATAACATGTCAAATCAACTTTTCTCCAGTGTTTGCACATATTAAATGTACACTAAAGCTTCCAGGTATTAGTGAATTAGAAAACTGTTAATTTTAATACTCTAGAGAATAATCTTAGAGAATAATTTTTAAAATAAATTCATTAGGTCTGTGACTATTTTTTATTGTTTGTCATCAAAGTTAATATAAGAAACAGGACTACTATATAGTAAAAACCCAGAAGAGAACTCCTGTCTAAGTTACAAACGTTAAACATGTCCTTAACTTACCTAGCAGCTTGAACTGCACTTAACTGAATTCCTTGGTTATCACTTGAAGCATTCTATAAAAAACCAAACAATTTTTGATGCAGATACACAATAATTAGTTGACAGGTTCAAGAAATATGAATGGGGGGGAGGGGAAATCAACTTACTTGAACAATAGCTTCTAGAGAGGTATTTTGCTAGGAAAAAGTTAGAGAAAATTAAGTTTAAAATTCACCTTGTAATTCTGTATTTATGTAAAAATCTTTCACAGAATTTTTAAATTACCAGAATAACAATAACTTACCACTCTATAATCACCATCTATGTCAGAGTCTTCACAGATATCTTCATGTGGTACATTCCTCCTCTTTAAGAGATGTTCATCTCTTTTATTCTTAAAAAAAAAACACAGAACTTCAGTTAAGTTTTAAAAAGCTAAATAGTTTCACATAAAAATTAGACAATCCTGTGCCTACAAAAAAAATACAAAGTGACTTTTAAAAGTAAAATGCAAATGCAGACAATTAAACCAAATTGTGAATTAAACACGTAAGCAACACCTATTTGAGACCCAAACTCCAAACATTACATTTTTAATGAACTGTGAACATTGTAAAAACAAACTAAAAAAAAAAACTAATTTGATTAAAAAAGATAGAGTATAGTTTAAGCCAGAACCAAACATACATATTTATTTAAAAGTACTGAACCATTTTATACATCATCTGGGAGCTTCTCTTTATCACCTAAAAGCAAAGCCAAAGCAACAGTTGGGCAGTTCAAAAATCAGACAAAAATTAACAATGTTTTACAAAAATTAAGGGCCACTTGAATTTCACTAAAATGTTCAGGACAAATTTTAAAATATATTCTCAACTAATCTACTTTAATACTTGAAAAGTTGATGAAATTTTTAAATACCAAGTTCCTTTTATGGAGTAATTATTGTTAATAGCAGAACTATTTAGTATAACTATGACATACACTTTATATAAACCATTTAAAATTACAGAAGAAAAAACCGTCAGATAATGTGTTTACCTCTATTTTAGATAGTCGACAAAATGCACCTTGCCAACTTCAACAGTTGTCAAATTTAGTCAATATCTCCATTTTCAAAGAAAAAAGAAACACTCATTTAAGCACTTGAGATTCATATCCATTTGATAATTTCTCTATATATGGCTGCTGTAATTATACCTGAAAGTATACAATATTAATCAGACTCACCTTTCTTAATTCAACTACAACTTCATTTCGTTGTCTTCTCATAGTCTACAAGAAATTAAAGAAAATTGTTTAAAAAAACTCACTTCAAATTCCATCACCAAGAGAAAACTGCTATTAACATTCTGATGTACACCCCCTACCCCCTAATCTTTTCTTCCAGTCATATATATACATAAAGTCATATTTTACTAATAAAAATTATATGATGATTTCCTATCTTCATTTCATATTCACATTCTTAAATACTGAAAATCTCTTTGAAATTATTACTGGAACTGCAATATTGGATATATCATAAAAATTTAAAACTGTAATATAGGAGTTATTAAAAACACAAAGGTACAAAGCATAATCCATAATCCATAATTCTTACCCCCTGTAAGAATTCCCTATTTAAAAAGTAATATATGTACAAGGTAATCTCACTCCCATATGAACCCCCTATTTAAAAAGGAATATATGTACAAGGTTAGTAAACTGAATTGCTTTAAAAAGGGGGGGGAGGGGGCGAAAACCTTCCTGACGATTCACAGCCTCTTTCTTGAAAGATAAAGACAGCTAGGTTTACTATGATTCTGATACACTTATTCTGTTTTTTACCTTATTTTTATTTACTTTATTTAAAGATCTGGAAGATCTTTCATGATGGAATATGCAGATCTATTTTATTCTTCCTAAGGAGCACATAATCATTCTATCACATACTGTAACCATTCTGTTTTTTAACCTGTTTTTCTCACTTTAAAGTTACCTAACACATGGATATGTATGTTCACTGTAAAACATTCAGACATTCAGAAAGGCTACCAGTTCACATTATGTATAGGACCACCTCATTCTTTCTAATAACTGCATATGCCAAGACATATTAAGTGGAGAGAGCAATTCATGAAGTAATACTCAGAATGTCTAATAAATACATCAAACATATCTGAAACCAAAACTTTTGATCTTTAACAAACATATGTTCTACCCCATCTCACATGGTTCATACGAGGATGAGATTATGGGTTCTTTTACCCTTAGTATTTTTGTATTTTTATAAGCCTTATGTTACTGTTTTAAAAATTTGCAATATATCCAATATTCCAGGTCTATTAATAACTTCAAAGAGATTTTCAGCAAATGGCAACTCCATCCTTCCAGTTGCACAGATCAAATTATATCTCAAAGCCATCCCTAATTCTTCCTTTTCTCTCATATTACACACTCAATTTGTTAGCAAATCATATTTGTTCAAGCATCAAAACTTATCTGAAATAAAACTACGTATGATGATTTTCCTCTGCCACTCTCTGATTCAACTCACCATTATCTCTCCTCTAGATAACTGCAAAAGCCTCCTAACTTGCATCCCTCTTTCTGTTCTTGCTCTCCATCTTTCTTCCAGTCCATTATTATCACAGCAACCAAAGTAATCCTCACAGGGAGTGTTAATTTTTGTGTGCCACAGACTTCTTTGGCAGCCTGGTGCAATCAATGGCCACCTTCTCAGACAGTTGCTGTTACTCAGTTACTAAGTCGTGTCTGACTCTTTACTACCCCATGAACTGCGCCAGGCTTTCTTGTCCACCATCTCCTGGAGTTTGCTCAAATTCACGTCCACTGAGTTGGTGATGCAATCCAATGAACTCATTCTCTGTTGCCCCCTTCTCCCTCCTCCTGCCCTCAATGTTTCCCAGCATCAGGGGCTTTTCCTTTGATTTGGATCTTGGCATCAGGTGGCCAAAGTATAAGAGTTTCAGCATCAGTCCTTCCAATGGATATTCAGGACTGATCTCTTTTAGGATTGACTAGTCTGATCTCCTTGCAGTCCAAGAGACTTTCAAGAGTCTTCTTCAGCACAATTAAAAAGCATCAATTCTTCAGTGCTCAGCCTTCTTTATGTCTAACTCTCACATCTGTACACGACTACTGGAAAAACCACAGCTTTGACTATACAGACCTTTGCTGGCAAAGTGATGTCTTTGGTTTTTAACACACTGTCTAGGTTTATATGGTAAAGCGTCTGCCTGCAATGCGGGAGACCCAGGTTTGATCCCTGAGATGGGAAGATCTCCTGGAGAAGGAAATGGCAACCCACTCCAGTATTCTTGCCTGGAGAATCCCACGGATGGAGGAGCCTGGTAGGCTACAGTCCATGAGGTCACAAAGAGTCGGACACGACTGAGCGACTTCACTTTCACGGTTTATCATAGCTTTTCTTCCAAGAAGCAAGTGTCTTTTAATTTCATGGCTGCAGTCACCAGTAATTTTGGAGCCCAAGAAAATAAAATTAGTCACTATTTTCATCGCTTCTTCATCTATTTACAATGAAGTGATGGGACCGGATGCCATAATTTTAGCTTTTTGAAATGTTGAGTTTTAAGCCAGCTATTTCACTCTCCTTTCACGCTTATCAAGAGGCTCTTTAGTTCCTCTTTGCTTCCTGCCATTAAGGGTGGTGTCATCTGCATATCTGAGGTTGTTGATATTTCTCCTGGCAATCTTGACTCCAACTTGTGCTTCATCCAGCCCAGCATTTCACATGATGTACTCTGCACAGAAGTTAAATAAGCAGGGTGACAATATACAGCCTTGACATACTCCTTCCTCAATTATGAACCAGTCTGCTGTTCCATGTCTAACTGTTGCTTCTTGACCTGCATACAGGTTTCGCAGGAGGCAAGTTAGGTGGTATGGTATTCCCATCTCACAGTTTGTTGTGATCCACAGTCAAAGGCTTTTGTGGATTCAATGAAACAGAAGTAGATGTTTTTCTGGAATTCTCTTGCTTTTTCTATGACCCAACAGATGTTGGCAATTTGATCTCTAGTTCCTCTGCCTTTTCTAAACCCAGCTTGTTCATCTGAAAGTTCTCGATTCATGTACTGCTGAAGCCTAGCTTGAAGTATTTTGAGCATTATCTTGCTAACATGTAAAATGAGCACAATCATACAGTATTGCCCTTCTTTGGGACTGGAATGAAAACTCACCTTTTCCAGTCCTGTGGCCACTGCTGAGTTCTCCAAATTTGCTGACAAGCTGAGTGGAGCATGTCATCAAATCATCTTTTAAGATGTTAAAATAGCTCAGCTGGAATTCCATCACCTCCACTAGCTTTGTTTGTAGTAATGCTTCCTAAGGTTCACTTGACTTCACACTCCAGGATGTCTGGCTCCAGATGAGTGACCACACCATTGTGGTTATCTGGGTCACTAAGACCTTTTTTTGTATAGTTTTCCTGTGTATTCTTGCCATCTCTTCTTAATCTCTTCTGCTTCTGTTAGGTCCCTGCCATTTCTGTCCTTTATTGTGCTCATCTTTGCATGAAAATGTTCTCTTGGTAACTCCAATTTTCTTGAAGAGATCTCTAGGCTTTCCTTTTCTATTGTTTTCCTCTATTTCTTTGCACTGTTCACTTAAGCTTTCTTATCCCTCCCTGCTATTCTCTGGAACTCAGATAGTGGTTTTAAATATAGAAATGAAATATGGACTATTACAAAAAAAGCCAATTAAACTTATAGTTCCCAAAATACAGAAAACATGAAACAAACTGTAATACATATGCTTCATTACCATATTAAATGGAACCTACCAGTTCCATGATAATTACTATACTTTCAAAGTAATGATGACCATGAATGGTATTTCAGGATATCTTACAACAAAACTCTGATTTTTATAGGTGGTAACAAAAATCACAGGTAACTTTAATAAATATGGAGGCTTACTGGCTACATTATTAACTGAAGGAAACACTCTTTTCAGTTAGAAGTTAGTGAAAACAAGGATGCAATTATTTTTTTCCTAAGTTTCCAGGTTCTCTTGCGGAGAAGGCAGTGGCACCCCACTCCAGTACTCTTGCCTAGAAAATCCCATGGACAGAGGAGCCTGGTAGGCTGCAGTCCATGGGGTCGCTAAGGGTTGGACACGACTGAGCGACTTCACTTTCATGCATTGGAGAAGGAAATGGCAACCCACTCCAGTGTTCTTGCCTGGAGAATCTCAGGGACAGGGGAGCCTGGTGGGCTGCCGTCTATGGGGTCACACAGAGTCAGGCACGACTGAAGTGACTTAGAAGCAGCAGCAGCAGGTTCTCTTGAATTCTACCCATAGACTTCATGGGAAGAAAAGACTCAGTAAAGAAACCTTTTCTAAAAAGTCAATCAGAACATTTTACTCCCCTCTTCAAAACCACCCAATCGTTTTCCACTTTGGAGTAAATGCCCAGTCACTGCAATGGCTTCAGTCTTCCCACCCCATTCCCTCCCTGGTTACCACCTCCTAGATCTTAGCTCCTATTATTCTCTCCATCCATTCTGCTGTATCCTCACTAACTTTACTATTCCTCTAACACACTGGAAATTCTCTCTTCAAGGCATTTTCTAACACACCATATAGCAACTATTAAGAAAATGGACTCTAGAAATAAACTGGTTGGGTTTAATTTTCAGCCATAATACTTGTTACCATGCCTCAGTTTCCTCATCTATACAAAGGGGATTAAAAAAAAAAAAAAAGAAAAAAAAAAAACCACCTATGGGCTTCTGTGGTAGCTCAGTGGTACAGAACCCACCTGCCAATGCAGGAGACGAGGGTTCAATCCCTGGGTCGGGAAGATTCCTGGGAGAAGGAAATGGCAATCCACTCTAGTATTCTTGCCTATAAAATCTCACGGACAGAGGAGCCTGGTTGGCTACAGTCCATGGGATCGCAAAAGAGTTGGACATGACTTAGCAACTGAAGAACAGTAACAAAAATATCTATATCATAGGATTACTGTAAGAATTACATAAACCCATATAAAGTGTATAAAATTCCTGGCACACAGTGCACATGTACATGTTAAGGTATTTATTATTGCTATTGTTATATCCTCACGCTGTAATGCTCTTCCCTCAGTATCTGCAGTGTTCACTCATCTTCGAGTGTTTCAAATGTCACCTCAGTGATGAGGTCTTCCTCTTCCTAACTATCCAGCAACTATACACCTATCTATCTGGGTACTGGGATTCTCTGTCTTATTTTTCTCCATAGCACTTACAACATTTTAATATACTATGTAAAACTTTATTTGCTTATTGTCCCCTTCCTCCACTAGAATATAAGTTCTATATATAAGGAATAACATGAGGAATAATTATTATTCCTTCTCAAAATGTACTGATCTTAAATGTGTGGAGATCTTTACCTCAATTTTTGACTAAATCAATTTATCCCATCTTTAAGTGATCATTTGAGCTTTGGTAAAGCTATGGAATTTAAAAATATGACAACTGAAAAATACTAAGAAGTATTAATATTGTATAGTATAAACAATTAGCCAAATATTATAACAAGAGTTTCAATATTTACCATAGCTCAATCATTACAGCCTTCAGGGGTAAGAAGAAATCTTTCTTTCTTTTTGCAAATAAGGAAACTGAGGCTTAGAAAAGTTAAATTACTTGGCCAAGGCTACATGGCTAGAAGTGTGACACCCAGTATTACAGTTTAGAGTGTGTGTGCATGCTTAGTTGCTCAATTGTGTCTTGACTCTTTTTGACCCCTGGGCTCTAGTCCACAAGGATCCTCTGTCTATGTGATTCTCCAGGCAAGAATACTGGAGTAGGTAGTCATTTCCTTCTCCAGGGGACCTTCCTGACCCAGGGATAGAACCCACGTTTCCTACATTGCAGGCAGTAAAGGATTCTTTACTGTCTGAGCCACCAGGGAGGCCCAGAATTCAGAGTTTCATTCATAGCCAATTAACCACTAGTGATACTGTCTCCCACAGTCAAATGGAGTTCAAGCCAGTTTTTAGAGCTAATGGTTCATCCTAAAGCAGAAACACCACTATCAAGACAATGGGCTTCTCACCGTATCACAAAACTAAAACAATAAACAACTCAAGTAATCAGTAACAAAAAACAACGTCCTATGTTTCAGACACAGAAAATAAAACCTGCAAAATGTACTAAGGTTTGTCCAGTGAAAGGCAGACTTCTGAGGGACAGAGATTATTTCTAGTCTGGTTTCTCATCCCATTTAAAGAAACGGGATTAAGGTATAATCAATGGGCTGTAACTTCTTTTTAATAAAGCAAACTATTAATAAATTCTAAACAACTGCTATATATACACAAAATTTCCCCTCATTTTAATATATCTTATTTATTAAATTTAAGAGCTTCTGATAATTTGAACCACTACTAAAGGATTTATCAAACTAATTTAGTACTACAGTTATGACATAAGCTTTGGGCTATTACTAGCCATAGAAACATATAAAGAAGTGACAATCTTTTTTACAATAAAGCAAAAAAGATTTTTTTATTTAAGAGAAAGATTGAGGTAAAGAGATGACCTGAATGAAATAGTAGAAAGGCATCATATGTGCCAGCCTGGTAGCATTTACCCTTTTTTTTTAAAATTGCAAAAAACAAATGTCTTGAAAGTAGTATTAGATATTTAGACATTTTTAAATAACAACCCCATCTCAAATCAAGAATTTTTTTCCCTGAGGTCTCATGAAAGGGATACATAAGGTTTCTTTTTCTAAATTTTAACTTATTCTAAAGAGCAGTTTTTTTACACACTACACGCAAACATAATAGTTATGGAGTCACATGATTTACACTGATGCAGTAAGCTGTCAATCAGAATTCCAAAAGGCTGCCAAACTGGCCAAAAGCTTATTTATAGGCCAAAGACTATCTAAAGGACAAAGGCTGTAGAGGGTGCCTGCCTCTACCTCTCCTCCCCAAATAAAGAATACAGTTCAGGCTGATCTGATCACCCAGAATTTCTGTATTTCTTTGCTTGTAATACAGCTTCAAAGTTCTAAATTCAGGCAAAAGGGGACAAGAAATTGCCAAAAAATTCAAACAAGTGAATCTTATAGAACACAGAACTTCCATTTAAAAGGAATGTGGTTCTTAAAATTAACAAATAATTACTGTATGTCCATTACTGAGCTAGGTTCTAGGGATTAAATACTTTCTCTGCTCTAAAGGGGTGTAGGGTATAGTACTTTTTTTCTAATTTATGGCTATTTAATTTCTAAGTCACCTTTATCAATGTACAGTTCTTTAAAAAACTATTAATCTAAGATATGATAATGTAATAACATACTGTATGAAACTTAAATGTTTAAAGAAAATTTTAAAGTTAGTCATTCAAGAGATAAGGAATATACTTTGACTTTATGTCATGTAGCCTGTCATTTTTACCCTAAGAATACTGATAGGTAATAGCACAAAAAAGTAAAAGAATAAAAAAACCTATCAGCGTTTGAGATATTTTGTGAAGAGATGAAATATATTTTAAAACGGGATTGTGGTAGTCAGCACAACTCTGAAAATTTGCTAAAAATAATTAAATTGTACACCTAAAATGGATGAGGTTTATGCAAAGTAAGCTATATCCCAGTAGTTTTTAAAAAGTTAAACACACACACATCCTCCCCGCAACATGGACTCTACTGTATTACTATTTAGAGCCTGCTAAAAAGCATACACTCAACCATCCAAATATTTATTTATCACCTATATGCCAAGTACTAGAAATACAAAGATGGACTGGACATAGCATATCCATGGCCTTAAGAAGCTAGTACTCTTATGGCAGAGAAATATAATGTAATAAAACAGTAATAAGGCCTAACATTTGGCAAACATTGGGTGCCAAACACCATTCCAAACAGGTTACTTGACTTTATTCATTTAAATATATGCAATGTGTTATAACATGCAAACTGATCTTAGCAGCAGGGAGACTATATAATAAAGATGAAATATAAACTGAATCTTTAAGCTTAAATGGAAATTTGGTTAGAGACAGGCATTCCAGGTAGAAAATATAGCATATACAAACAGAGATGCATGAAAGATGTCATGTGCAGGATCTGTTTGAAGAACACTAGAAGCCAGGAACAGAAAGGTAGGCACGAAGTCGAATCAGTCATGACATGAAAAGCTGACCTACACAACATTTTAGGGAAAAGTGAGTTACTAGTGTTTTCAATCTCAATAACCATCACATCCTCAACATACTCGGTAAGGACAAGAGCTCTTTAACCCAATAAATGCAGTAAATCAAATGTGAAAGATAAAATAACTATAAAAAATCTGTCTTCCATTCTTTACCTATTTTCCTCCTCTCACCTCCACTTGTTGACCTCTGTAGCAGCAGTCATTATGGTGCTTATTTATTTGCTAGCAAATAAATTTCAACTTCACAATAAAAAGTTAATGCTTAACACTAAATGCTTGCTCTAACTGTGGACTTACTTCTCAGTGATAAATAATAGCTGCAGTATGAGAGAGAAGTTCTAATTTAGCACTACTAGTGATAGGCAAAAGTCTTCACAAGCAGAATCAAGTTCTTATCTCTGCCAAGTATAAAGATGAATGCAGATTCAGTATAAGAGAAGTTTAAAAGTAAATTCACAGTAGGAGGCCAGATGAAACCTTGGCAAGCTTTTGGAGCAGTTTTAAGAAAAGATTCTAACCTACAGATACTGTACTTTAAAATGATCCACATCTAAATTATAAGCATTTAAATTTATTAGTACATGAATGTAAATTTTTTTTAAAAAATCACAAAAATGTTAGAAACCATTAACAGTTGTTAACTCTAAGGAAAGACATTAGAGTTTCATTATTTACTCAATATTCAAACAATAAGGAAATAGATTAAATTCAAAAGTTATATTTGGAAAAGTTAGAAAATAAAGGTAAGAAAAACACGAAAAAGTTGAACTTCTGAAGTTTTCTATATTCACCTATCTTGTACAAGTGAATCAAATTCACTTGATTAAACTGCCAACATCCGTTGGATCATCGAAAAAGTGAGCGAGTTCCAGAAAAACATCTACTTCTGCTATATTGACTATGCCAAAGCCTTTGACTGTGTGGATCACAACAAACTGTGGAAAATTCTTCAAGAAATGGGAATACCAGACCACCTGACCTGCCTCCTGAGAAATCTATATGCAGGTCAAGACGCAACAGTTAGAACTGGACATGGAACAACAGACTGGTTCCAAATAGGGAAAGGAGTACGTCAAGGCTGTATATTGTCACCCTGCTTATTTAACTTATATGCAGAGTTCATCATGAGAAATGCTGGATTGGATGAAGCACAAGCTGGAATCAAGATTGCTGGGAGAAATATCAATAACCTCAGATACACAGATGACACCACCCTTATGGCAGAAAGCAAAGAGCCTCTTGATGAAAGTGAAAGAGAGTGAAAAAGTTGGCTTAAAATTCAACACTCAGAAAACTAACATCATGGCATCTGGTTCCATCACTTCATGACAAACAGATGGGGAAACAATGGAAACAGTGACAGACTTCATTTTTGTGGGCTCCAAAATCACTGCAGGTAGTGACTGCAGCCATGAAATTAAAAGATGCTTGCTCCTTGGAAGAAAAGCTATGACCAACCTAGACAGCATATTAAAAAGCAGAGACACTACTCTGCCAACAAAGGTCTGTCTAGTCAAGGATATGCTTTTCCCAGTAGTCATGTATGGATGTGCGAGTTGGACTATAAAGAAAGCTGAGCACTGAAGAATTGATGCTTTTGAACTGTGGTGTTGGAGAAGACTCTTGAGAGTCCCTTGGACTGCAAGAAGATCCAACCAGTCCATCCTAAGGGAAATTAGTCCTGAATATTCATTGGAAGGACTGATGCTGAAGCTGAAACTCCAATACTTTGGCCACCTGATGCAAAGAACTGACTCACTGGAAAAGACCCTGATGCTGGGAAAGATTGAAGGTGGGAGGAGAAGGGGATGACAGAGGATGAGATGGTTGGATGGCATCACTGATTCAATGGACATGAGTTTGAGTAAGCTCCAGGAGTTGGTGATGGACAGGGAAGCCTGGCATGCTGCAGTCCATAGGGTCGCAAAAGAGTCAGACATGAATGAGTATCTGAACTGAACTGATCTTGTACAAGGGGCTTCCCTGGTGGCTCAGACGGTAAAGAATCCACCTGCAATGCGGGAGACCTGGGTTCAATCCATGGGTTGGGAAGATTCCCTGGAGGACGTCATGGCAACTCACTCCAATATTCCTGCCTGGAGAATCTCATGGACAGAGGAGCCTGGTGGGCTATAGTCCATGGGGTCACGAACAGTTGGACACGACTGAGCAACTAAGCACAACATCTTGTACAAGAGGTATATACAAACACACATAGCAGAAGAGAAAACATATGAATACATACATGTCTTCTCCCAAGATCGGTTACTATAATATGACTAAACTAGTTTATTAGTATACGGCTACTAGTCCCATATTTGGTAGGGAAAGAAAAAAGGTTAAGAAATGACAAGTTTGGTGCGACACATAAAACCAACCCTCTCAAAAGATGGGAAATACTGCAAGGTAAACTTTCAGAATCACACAGAAAGTGATTAAGGACAATGCAGAGAGAAACCTGTTATACCAAACAAATACATATTCAAATTCTACATGAGCAAAAGGGAAAGTACTCCCTTCTCTTTTATAATGAGACTGATCAAATCCTGGCAAGAATGATCATTTCTCTTCAAAGATTTTGAGTACTTTATAGAAGAAATACAATTTCAGGAAGTGACTGACAGGCTGAAGAAAACTTAACATATGGCAAAGACACTGGAAAAAATTATGATGAACAGGAATCTAAACAAGATTCAACCAAGTTAAGGAAGTCAATGGAACCCAAGCTTAACATACTGCTGAGTAAATCTGCTCTCTCTGCTTATTTGTTGCATTCTCAGATGAGAAAACCAATTAGTTTTTTCCACTTACAAAACAGCTTCTGATTAAAATAAAATATGAGAGATATAAGAGATTAAGGAATATTTTCCTTGTATGTATAACATATGAACATAATCAAAATCATGGTTTTGTTACAGAAAAATCTACACAAAAAGCATTATAGGATTTTGCAACTAGAAAAAATAGGAATCAACTAAACTGTCTCATTTTATATAACTTGTCCAAGAACAGCAAGGCTCAGATTATCCTGGTCTCAGACCAATGTTCTTTATACTAGATCATACTACTTTTTTATTCTAGGTCTGCTTCTGTGGCATTTCTCTTCAAATAAGTTACTTTTCCTTCTTTTTCTTCAGTATTTTCAAAATAGTAATTTTTCTTGGTTAAAGTTCAAAGATTTTCACATTGCCAACAGAAAAACTTCACTAAAAGGCAAATCACTGAATTACTCCATTAAAACATCATTTGAGTAACATTAATTATGTTCACATACTAAACAGATGTGTACATCTACACAGAAAGCCAGTCATTCACTCAATAAATGTTTACTGATCACTATGTACCACAAACTGTTCTCATCATTAAGGACACAGCAGGGAACAAAAGGACACAAATCTCGTCTTCATGCAACCTAGTGTGGGGAAAGACAATAAATAAAACTAAAATATATAGTATGTTAAGATAGTGAAAAATATTATAGGGAAAAAATATAAAGTCAAGGGGGATATTTGTAAGTAAAGACCGTAAGATGAGTGAGCAAGCCATGTGGGTAATTTGGCAGAAAGTACTCAAGGCAGAGGAATTAGCAAATAAAAAATGACCAGACATGAGAGGAAAGAAAAGCAAAGAGTCCAGCTGGCTGATATGCAATGAATTAAGGAGCAGGAAATGGTGGCCACTGTAAAGATTTTGGCATTTACTTAGTGAGGCAGAAAGTCACTGATGGGTCGTGAGCAAAGGTAGATATACTGACAGGAACAGAATCTTTCCAGCTACTGTGTTGGGAGTACACCATAGCTGTAGAATTCCAGTAAAAGATGATAGTTTGGAGCAGAGCAGTGGAGATCATGAGATGTGGATTCTGAAGACTGAACCTACAAAATCTGCTAATTAATGGGATGGATAAGACTGGGAAGAGAGGAAACAATAACAGCTAGGTTTCTGGTCCAAGTAAGTCAAAGATGGAACTACCATTTACTGAGATGGGGCAGACTGAATGATGAGCAGGTTTAGAGGTAATATCACTTTTGAAAATGTTAAGCTGAATATGCTTATAATGAATCAAAATGAGACATCAAGCAGTCAATTGAGCCGAGGGTTCAAGGAAGAAGTTAGGACTAAAAACATCAACTTAAAAAGCTGGCTGTGTACAAACTGTATTTAAAACTAGGTTATCTGGACTCAGTGAGACAGAAGGCAATAGAAATCTGTATAAACCTGGAATCAAGTAAAAAAATTATTTTTTCAAGGACACATACATAATTAACTATATCAAATGCTGGTCTTAGGGAAAATAAGATGATGACCGAGAACCATCAGATTACTGTATATTTACTTTGTAATGTGGCTCAACATCATAGAAACAATACCTGCACCCCAAATCTACTATGAATTCTAGTCTGTTCCTGTTAACCATTTATTGCCATTTCTGGGAACTTAAAAAGGTAAAAAACACTATCCAAGAATCAAAGCTTCTAATTCACATCTCCTTTACTGTGCTACAGTACTGATGTGAATAAGTTACAGAACTTTTAAAGGTGAGCTCTGGTATCTACAAAACACAGATTTCTTCAAATGAAAATAAACCTCACTCTCTAGCCTGTCCTTGTTCTCTTAAGTCACTCTGCAGGCATTCTCACTTCTGAGTAGGTCACAGTATTTCAGGAAAAGACTAAATTTGTATAAATAATGGTTCCTCCTCTATCGATGCAGTCAATGAAGCAGACTACATTTTAATATATATTCCCAAATTAGTCACTTCTATAAGAAGTTGTTAAAAAAAAAGTCAAATATACAAAAAAGAAAACTGTAAAACACTCATATATCAATAAATGTCACTATTTTGCTCTATTTGCTTCATTTTTTAAAGAAGTGAAAATTTCAGAATGTTACAGATATTGCTAAAATCTCACTCTAACCTCAACCCTCTATTCTACCCTTCCCTTTTGCCTTGCCAGAAACAACTATTTTTCTGAATTCTCATGGGTGTTTTGACTGTGTATCAACACATCTGTTAAAGCTTTACATATTTAACATTTTAATAGATAATATCATGTCATACATACATTTTTAAAAGATATTTTTGATATGGATCTTTTAAAAAATCTTTATTAAATGTTACAATATTGCTTCTGTTTTATGTTTTGGCTTCTTGGCCTTTAGGCATGTGGGATCTTAGCTCCCAGACCAGGGATGAAACCCACACCTCCTGCACTAGAAGGCAAACTCCTAAGCACTGGACTGTCAGGAAGTCCCTATATATACTTTTTTGAAAAATAAACATTAGAGCAGTTTCAAGTCCACAGAAAAACAAAGTTCAGAGTTCTCATGTATTCCTAGCCCTTCTTCCACTAATAACATCCTGTACCAGGTTGATACTTTTGCTACAAATGATGAACCTAAGACACATCACTATCACCCAAAATTCATAGTTGACATTAGGGCACATTCTACAAGTTTTGACAAATGTAAAATAACATGTATCCACTCAGGTGGCGCTAGCGGTAAGAACCTGTCTGCCTATGCAGGAGAAGTAAGAGATGCGGGTTCGATCCCTGGGTAGGGAAGATCCCCTGGAGAAGAAAATGGCAACTCACTCTAGTATTCTTACCTGGAGAATTCCATGGACGGAGGAGTCTGGTGGGCTATGGTCCACAGGGTCACAGTCAGAAATGTCTGAGGTGACTGAGCACACACGCATCATTATTATAGTACCATACAGATTAGTTTCACTGTCCTAAAAATCCTCTCTACTCTGCCTTTTATCTCTGGAAACACTCATCTTTTACTGTCTCTACAATTTTGCCTTTTCTAGAATGTAACATAGCTGGAATGATACAACAGGTGACCCTTTTAGACTGGCATCTTTCATTTAATAGTGTATATTTAAGTTTCCTCCATGTCTTTTCATAGCTTGGTAGAACATTTTTTCTTAATGCTGAATAATATTCCACTGTCTGGATGTATCACAGTTACTTACCTTCATTTGCATAAATACCAGTGTGATTAATGAATTGTACGGCAAGAGTTATGGTCAATTTTGTAAGACACCCTGCCAAACTGTCTTTCAATGTGACTGTAACAATTTGTATTCCCACCAGAAATAAATGAGTTGCCCTTGCTCAACATCCTAACATTTGTTGTCAAGTGTTTTTTCTTTTCTCCTTTTAAACTTAACAGTATATATCACATAAAATTAAATTTAAAATAAACATGACATAAAATTTACTATCATACCCATTTTTAAATTAAAACTCCACACCTGGGTTGGGAAGATGCCCTGCAGAAGGGAAAAGCTAATCACTCGACTATTCTGGCCTGGAGAATTCCATGAACTGCATAGTCCAAGGGGTTGCAGAGTCAAATACAACTGAGCGACTTTCATTTTCTTCTTTCCATACCTACTAAACAACAATACCCTATTTCCCTTTTCCCCCAGCAACCATTAAGCTACTTTCTGTTTCTATGAATTTTGCTATTATTCAGTTCAGTTCACTTCAGTCGCTCAGTCGTGTCCGACTCTTTTCAACTCCAAGGACTGCAGCACGCCAGGCCTCCCTGTCCATCACCAACTCCCGGAGTTTACCCAAACTCATGTCCATTGAGTCAGTGATGCCATCCAACCATCTCATCCTCTGTCATCCCCTTCTCCTCCTGCCTTCAATCTTTCCCAGCATCAGGGTCTTTTCAAATGAGTCAGTTCTTTGCATCAGGTGGCCAAATGATTGGAGTTTCAGCTTCAACATCAATCCTTCCAATGAATATTCAGGACTGATTTCCTTTAGGATGGACTGCTTTGATCTCCTTACAGTCCAAGGGACTCTCAAGTCTTCTCCAACACCACAGTTCAAAAGCACCAATTCTTCGGCGTTCAGCTTTATACTATAACTCTCACATCCATACATGACTAATGGAAAAACCATAGCTTTGACTAGATGGACCTTTGTTGGCAAAGTAGTGTCTCTGCTTTTTAATATGCTGTCTGGGTTGGTCATAACTTTTCTTCCAAGGAGTGAAGTCGCTCAGTCGTGTCCGACTCTTTGCGACCCCATGGACTGTAGCCCACTAGGCTCCTCCGTCCATGGGATTCTCCAGGCAAGAATACTGGAGTGGGTTGCCATTTCCTTTTCCAAGAGATCTTCCCGACCCAGGGATAGAACCCAGGTCTCCTGCATTGGAGGGAGACGCTTTAACCTCTAAGCCACCAGGGAAGCCCTTCCAAGGAGTAAGCGTCTTTTAATTTCATGGCTGTAGTCACCATCTGAAATGATTTTGGAGCTCCCCAAAATAAAGTGTGGAACTGTTTAACTGTTTCCCCATCTATTTGCCATGAAGTGATGGGACCAGATGTCATGATGTTAGTTTTCTGAATGTTGAGTTTTAAGCCACCTTTTCCACTCTCTTTCCCTTTCATCAATAAGCTCTTTAGTTCTTCTTAGCTTTCTGCCATAAGGTGGTGTCATCTGCATATCTGAGGTTATTGATATTTCTCCCGGCAAAACTGATTCCAGCTTGTGCTTCATCCAGCCCAGCATTTCTCATGATATACTCTGCATATAAGTTAAATAAGCAGGGTGACAATATACAGCCTTGATGTACTCCTTTTCCGATTTGGAACCAGTCTGTTGTTCCATGTCTGGTTCTGTTGCTTCCTGACCTGCATACAGATTTCTCAAGAGGCAGGTCAGGTGGTCTGGTATTCCCATCTCTTGAAGAATTTTCCAGTTTGTAGTGATCCACACAGTCAAAGGCTTTGGCATAGTCAGTAAGGCAGAAATAGATGTTTTTCTGGAACTCTCTTGCTTTTTCTATGATCCAACAGATGTTGACAATTGGATCTCTGGTTCCTCTGCCTTTTCTAAAACCAGCTTGAACATCTGGAAGTTCATAGTTCACGTATTATTGAAGCCTGGCTTGAAGAATTTTGAGCATTACTTTAGTAGTGTGTGAGATGAGTGCAATTGTGGGGTAGTTTGAACATTCTTTGGCATTGTCTTTCTTTGGGATTGGGATGAAAACTGACCTTTTCCAGTCCTGTGGCCACTGCTGAGTTTTCCAAATTTGCTGGCATATTGAGTGCAACACTTTCACAGCATCATCTTTTAGGATCTGAAATAACTCAACTTGAATTCCATCACCTCCACTAGCTTTGTTTGTAGTGATGCTTCCTAAGGCCCACTTGACTTCACATTCCAGGATGTCTGGCTCTAAGTGAATGATCACACCATCATGATTATCTGGGTCATGAACATCTTTTCTGTAGAGTTCTCTGTATTCTTGTCACCTCTTCTTAGTATCCTTTGCTTCTGTTAGGTCCATACCATTTCTGTCCTTTACTGAGCCCACCTTTGCATGAAATGTTCCCTTGGTATCTCTCATTTTCTTGAAGAGATCTCTAGTCCTTCCTTTTCTATTTTTTCCTCTATTTCTTTGCACTGATCACTGAGGAAGGCTTTCTTATCTCTCCTTTGCTATTCTTTGGAACTCTGCATTCACATGGGTATATCTTTCTTTTTCTCCTTTGCTTTTTGCTTCTCTTCTTTTCACAGCTATTTGTAAGGCCTCCTCAGACACCCATTTTGCCTTTTTGCATTTCTTTTTCTTGGGGATGGCCTTGATTCCTGTTTCTTGTACAATGTTATGAACCTCCGTCCATAGTTCCTCAGGTACGCCGTCTATCAGATCTAGTCCCTTGAATCTATTTGTCACTTCCACTGTGTAATCATGAGGGATTTGATTTAGGTCATACTTGAATGGTCTAGTGGTTTTCCCTTTCTTCAAGTCTGAATTTGGCAATAAGGAGTTCATGATCTGAGCCAGTCAGCTCCCAGTCTTGCTTTTGCTGACTGTATAGAGCTTCTCCACCTTTTACCTAATATAAGTGGAATTATATTAATTTTTGCTCTTTGTGACTGAGCATAATGTCCTCAAGTTTTATCCACATTGTAACATGTGCCAGAATTTTCTTTCTTAAGTCAGAATATTTCATTGTATGCGTATACCACATTTTATTTGTCCATTCACCCACTGAAGAACACTTGGTTTGCTTTTATGTTTGATTACTATAAATAATGATGCTACAGATATAAAGTGTAGAGATATAGATATCAAGTGTACAGATGTCTCTTTCAAGTCTTTTTCAATTCTTTTGGGTATATTCCCAACCCAGAGGTGGAACTGCTGGGTCATATGGTAATCCTATTTTTAATTTTTTAAGGAATCAGCATATCATTTTCTACAGTGGCTGAACCATTTTGCATTCTAACAGTGTACCAGAGTACCAATTTCTCCACATCTTCATCAATGCTTGTTATTTTGTTTTTTAAGCAGTCATTCTAACGGACATGAGGTGGTTATCCCACTGTGATTTTGATCTTCACTTCCTCAACAACTAGTAATGCTGAGAATCTTCTCATATGCTTGTTGTTGTTCAGTTGCTAAGTTGTGTTGAACTCTTTTTGTGACCCGGACTGTAGCCCACCAGACTCCTCTGTCCATGGGATCTCCTAGGAAAGAATACTGGAGTGGGTTGCCATTTTTTTCTCCAGGGGATCTTTGACCCAGGGATCAAACTCACGTCTCCTGCATTGGCAGGCAGATTCTTTACTGCCATCTGTATCTATTTTCCTTGGAGAAATGTTTATTCAAATCCTTTGCCCATTTAAAAATAGTTTTGTTATTATTGAGTTGTAAGGATTCTTTATACAATCAAGCTATTAACCACATATTAGATATGCAAATATTTTCTCCCATTCTGCCAGCTGCCTTTTCTCTATGTTGACCAGGTCCTTTTATGTAGAGAAATCTTTAAGTTTTATGTAGTCCAATTTATCTATTTTCTCTTTTGTTACCTCTGCCTTTGGTGTCATATCCAACAAATTATTGCTAAATCCATGTCACGAAGCCTTTGCCCTATGTTTTCTTCTAACAGTTTTATGGTTTTGTCTTATATTTATGCCCTTGATACATTTGGGTTAATTTTTGCATATGCTGTTAGGTGAGTGTCCCACTTCATTCTTTTGCTTTTGGATATCAAATTTTCTCAGCACCATTTGTTGAAAAGACTGTCTTTTGAATGCCCACTGAATGATCTTGATACCCTCACCAAAACTCATGTGCCCGTATGTGCAAGGGTTATTTTTGGGCTCCCGATTCTATTCCACTAGTCTGTATGCCTGATTTTATGCAAATACCACAGTTTTCACTACTGTAACTTTGTATAATACTAAGTTTTAAAACAAAAAAGTATGACATCTCCAACTTTATCTTTTTTTCCCCCCAAGATTATTTTTGGCTATTTAGGCCCATTAGATTCCATATAAATTTTAAGATGGATTTTTCTACAAATAACACCATTGAGATTTTGCTAGAGACTGCATTAAATCTGTATATCACTTTGGGTAGTACTGACATTTAACAGTAATAAGTCTTTTAATCCATGAATACAGTTATGTCTCTATTTGCGTCCTCTTTAATTTCTTTCAGCAACATTTTACAGTTTCCCATGTAAAAGTTTTTCTTCTCATTGGTTAGTTTTATTCCTAAGTAGTTTATTCCTTTCGATACTATTGTAAATGGGTATGCCTCTCGATTTCCTTTTCAGGTTGTTCCTTCCTGGTGTTCTGTTAATTCTATACCCACAAGACTATGTTCCAGTGGTTCTCACCCAGGCTGATTTTGTCACTCGTGGGACATTTGGCTATTTCTGGAGACAATTTTGATTTTTACAACTTGCAGGTGGGAGAGAACAGATGGATATGTTACCGGCATCAAATTGACAGAGGCAAAGGATACTGCTAAATATTCTACAATGGGACATTTCCCACAACAAAGAATTATCTGGCTGAAGATGCCAACTGTGCCAAGGCTGAAAAACTTTGCTATATTCCAACTACAAACCCAAATTAAGGCCAAATATACTTGAAAAATGTACACAAGAAAAAGAAAACATTCCAAAAGATAATAGCAGCAAGATTATAGAGGATTATTTTATTTTGGATTATTTTATTTTTCCTATTTAAATTTCTACGATTACCATGCCATTAATATTTCAAGAGAAAAAAAATTAACTTGATTTGAAAAAAAATTTTCATTTAGTTGCTAATTTTAACCTTCAGAGTCCATGGCTTTTTGTTTTTAAAGTTTCATTTGATTCCCAGAAATACTGTTTAAGTGCCACTTACATGCCAGACTCTGTGATGAAAATTCAGAAGAGAGTGGTGTACAAAAATAGACAAGGTACATACTCTCAGGGAGCTTACAGTCTGATGGGAGAAATGAACACTGCTAAATATTCTCAAGGAAAACAACAGAGGGATTTAACTTTCAACCAGCTTGTTCAGGGATGGCCTCTTTAAGTAAACGATATTGAAGATTCAAAAGATGAGAAATAACCAAGCAGATTAAGGAAAGAGAATGAAGGTAAAGGGAGTGGAGAGGGTGTTCTGACAGAACAGCATGTGTAAAATGCCTGAAGAGAGGACTATTACTATGTTAGAGAAATTAAAAGAAGATGAATGAGAGAACAGTAAGGGGAGATAATAAATTGAGAGAGGCAGAAGGAGACCAGCACCAGATGTGGCAAGGCCTTAAAGGTCTCAGTAAGGAGTCTGTAAGCTAAATGCGGTGGGGTGCAACTGAAGTAGAGGAGTGTGACTGGATTTACCTATTTTTAAAGAATCACGCTGGTTACATTATGAATTAGAAAAGAGCAATAGCAGAAATAAGGCAACCACTGTGAATATGAGATAATGATGAGGTAATAATGATTTGCCCAAGATTTTAACAGTGAGTAGAAAGTTAACAGAAAAGTAAGAATGGAGTGACATTAACTAGTGTCAAACTTAAACATTATCTAAAAGAAACTTCTTTCCAGGGATGTTGTTGCAAAATCAGCAAAGGATGTTACTTATGTGACACCCACTTTCCCCGACTCCACACACGACAGGTCGGGAGGTGAAGGGGAAAAGCCAATTCATAAGCAGGCCAGCAGTAAAAACAATCTGCCTCAGTTTGGACACAGCTTATTAGTGCAAGCAGATTCTCTGAGCAATTCAACACAAAAGTTACCTAAAGACTAAGAGAGTCGGAATCTAGGAAAAATACAATTTAGTAGCTGAATTAGTGGCTGGCAGAGCAGCAGAGCAAAGATCCAGGAATTCCTACCAAGACACTCCTACCTGAAATAATCTTGGATAATGTGAAAACTGGTTCCTTAATTTTCCTAATGCCTCACGCTTATGTGACATAGTCTGAATAGGGTGTTCCTTGCTTTTTTTCTTTTTATTTGGCTGTGCGTTGTGGCTTGTGTAATCGTAATTCCCCAACCAGGGACTGAACCTGGGCCCTCAGCAGTGAAAGCATCAAGTCCTAACCATTAGATTGCCAGGGAATTCCCTGTTCCTTGCATTCTTAAAAGCTTAATCAAAGTAAGTATCCACTACAGTGAGACTTTAATTTTACAGAATTTGTTGTTCAGTTGTCTAGTCGTGTCCGACTCTTTGCCACCACATGGACTGCAGCATGCCAGGCCTCCCTGTCCCTCACCATCTCCTGGAGTTTGCCCAAGTTCATGTTCACTGAATTGGTGATGCCATCCAGCTATTTCATCCTCTGTCACCCTCTTCTCCTTCTGCCTTTAATCTTTCCCAGATTCAATTTTACATTAATTTCCCTCAATTTTACAGAAATTAAGGCTAAAAAAAAAATTATGAGAAAGCGTTCCTAATGGCATATAGCTAATGAGATGCAATCCTAGGTCTTCTCATTCTAAAAGTCAACCTTTTCCACAAATCTCAAGGGAAGAGTTACTGGATGGCAAACATTTAGGATGTTCTTTCTCTTCAAATTTGAGGTATATTATTTATTATAAATTTGAGTTTAGGAAAAAAAATAAGGAATCTACAACACTAGCTCACGGTGGCTAAATACCCCGACAGGGTCAGTTCAGAGCAGGGCTCTGAGAAATTGTGACCTGCTAGAATGCAAAAAGCATGAGAAGAGGAATTTAGCCTGTGTTATTCATTGCTCAAGCCTCACTTACAACAGAACCTCAGACAAAGAAACTAAATAAATATTTGCTGAACAAATGAATTCAATTCAGGGAAGAGTAGATGAAGAAGCAAGTGAAAAAGAGCTGCCAACAGTTCATCTGTGACCCTTAGGTAGTAGAAAGTTGCCGTAATTCCTACTTATTTCTCTTAATTAAGCTACAACTTTATTGAGATATAAACCACATATGACACAATTTACTATTCAAAATGTAAAATTCAGTGGTTTTTAGTATATTCACAAAGTTGCACATCAATCACCACCATCTAATTCCAGATTATATTCTTCACCACAAAAAGCCCCATGCCTATTAGCAGCCATTCCCCATTTGCCTCTTATCCTAGGCCTTGGCAACTATTAATCAACTTGGTCTCTATGGATTTCCCTATCCTGGACATTTCATATAATTGGAATTACAGAATATGTGATTTTTTCAAATTGTCTTCTTTCAGGTACCATGTTTTCAAGGTTCATCCATGTAGTAATGTGCAGCAGTAGTTCAATTCTTTTTATGGTAGAATAATATTCCACTGTATGCATATACCACATTTTGTTTATCAATTCATCAGCTGATGGATATTTGGGTTGTTTCCATATTTTGCCTATTTTAGATAATGCTACTACAAACATTCTTGGTCAAGTTTTCGTGCAGACACTTGTTTTCAATTCTTTTGGGTTTATACCTAGGAGTGGAACTGCTGGGTCACATGTTAACTGTTTAACTTTTTAAGGAACTGCCAAACTGCATTCCAAAGTAGCTGAACCATTTCACATTCTCATTAGCCATGTATGAGGGCTGTACTTTCTCTACATCCTCACCAACGCTTGTTTATCTTTTTGCTTACAGCTATACTAGTAGGTATGAAGTGGTATCTCATTATGGTTTTCAGCTTAATGATTAATGATGTTGATCATACATTGCATTAGCCCTAAATAAGCTTTTTCGTAATTTAAAGATAATACTGTTACTATTTTAAAGCTGGGGAACAAAAGGGAATTGAGAAAAATTATTCAAGACATTATGAAAAAACAATGTGAACACTGATATGTTTAAGAAAACAGTTGATCAACAAATGAAATCAAAATTATAGTGTATATTCTTTTTTTGTCTGGCTTATTTCATTCAGTATGATAGTTTTTAGATTCACATTTTGCCTGTATCAATCATTTGTTTTTATTGCTGAGCTAACCCATTATATGTATATATATACCACAGACTGTCCATTAACCTGCTGATGAGCATTTAGGTGTTTCCAATTCGAGGCTACTAAAATAGTTTCTATAAACATTTATGTAAAAAAAAAAAAGATGAACTCAAATCTGTAGCTATCCCTGTGAACATCTCTATATAAAAGTCAAAAGCAAAATAAGAAACCATTCTACATCTATACTGGATGGCAGTGCTTTATAATCTTGTCTTCAATAGGCTTTTCCTTCCTTTTTTCTTAAAACAGGCCTCTCCTTCTTCAAGGAAACCTGTGGTTTAACTGGGGCTTCCCTGGTGGCTCAGCAGTAAAAGAATCTGTCTGTAATGTAGGCGATGCGGGTCTGCAGGTTTGATCCCTGAGTCGGGAAGATCCCCTGGAGAAGGAAATGGCAACTCACTCCAGTATTCTTGCCAAGAAATCCTACGGACAGAGGAGCCTGGCGGGCTACAGTCCATGGGGTTGCAAAGAGTCAGACACAACTTTAGCGACTAAACCACCACCCAACACCTTTCCCAATCAATGCCCCCTGCCCCCAACCTGGCCTGTGGCACATGACTTTGTACTGGCCAATCACAAAGCCATATTCCTCTGTGCACAGTGACTAAATTCAGGTATAAGCATGCAATCAAATCTTGATCAGAGTCCTCCCTAGACTTTCATTAGAGCTCTTATAAAGTCAGCTATGGCTCTGAACTTACTGGTTTTTAAGAGCCAGATTCCCCCATTGTGCTTAAACTAATTCAAGCTGGGCTCTGAATATTTAAAAAACTAGCCTTTTCAGCCTAAAATCTATCAGACCTAACTTTTAATATCAACATTAAGGAAAAAGAGTTTATGGTATTTAAAGTCACTACTCTAAAGAAAGCAAGAATTCATAATTCATTAATTTCATAATTACTAGAGAACCCAGAGTAATGTAACAATTATTCAAAAGTCTCAAAACTTTATTTTGCTTTTTTCCCCCTGGACCTGAAAAGCTCAAAGTGGCTAAAGAGGAACAGGAAAATAGGCAGGATGGGTAGGAAAAAGTGTAGGGTTATTTAATACAACCAGGTAGATAAAACTACTGTAACTAAATTTATGTAACATTTACTTTAAGGAACCGCAAAGACATGCTGTAAAAACTAAAACAAGGTAGTTTCCTGGTGGTCCAGTGGTTAAGGTTCTGTGCTTCCACTGCAGGGTGCTGGAGTTCATTCCCTGGTGGGGGAACTAAGATTCCGCATGTGGTGCAGCCATAAAAACACCAAACAAGTACTAAGAGTAGTTACCAGGCAACTAAAGCTTTCATTTAAAGAACCGGAAACTGAAGCAGAACATAATTTGCTTTCTAATATTGAAAATGTCTATCATCAAATTATGAAACACCACATTATCTTAGGATTCTGACTTTCGTTAATTAAAAAGTTTCAGGTTTGCCAAAAAACACCATTATTGAAAAAGTTAATTTACATTAATTGAATGTAAATTAATTGAGGGTAAAAGTGATAGTTAATCAAATTTTATCCTAATAATACATAAACAGTAATAGAAAAGTTTAGCATTTTATAATCAAGCTAATCTTCTAGTACCAGCAAATGTCTATGGCCTTAAGCCATTTTTCATTATGTGTACCAAATTGTGTGAATTTGAGCTATTTTCTGGTTCAATTTAGTTTTGTGGGCCATCGGTTAACAAAATCTACATAAAGTATTTACAAACCTACTTACAACACAGAATTAGAGAAATGAAGTCAGAAATTAGTAATTTTGTGACAATTTGGTTAAGCATGCAAGAGAAAGTAGGCTTTCACTTGAGTGCTGATGAAGGGAAAAAGCAGCCTTCTCCAATTCATGTGATGTGATCTGAATTATGGTGCACAGGGGTACAAAAGGAACTGCAAACAAAATGTTACTCTGACAGGGAACACAGTTGGGGGAGGAGGGTTATTTGCATGTAACATATGATGAAACAAGTTGGGAGAAATAGAGCCACCATTCACTCTGCCTGCAATATTAAGTATTTAAATAGTTTAAAGATATTAAGTTAACTTCTGTAACTACTGAAGAGAGGAACTAGGGTTCAAATCCAGGTGTGACTCCACAGTCCATGTTATTTAACTGTGATACTATAAAGCCTTTTAAGAGCCTTTTATCAATTAAAGCGACAACAAAACCTACAATAATACAAAAAAACAATGATTCTCCAAGTGTGGTCAACAAGCCCCTGTAGGGATAGTGAGATCTTTTCAAAGGGTCCACAAGGGCAAAACTATTTTCTTAAATTACTACTAACACTTGTTTCTTTCTATTCAGTTAACATTTGCACTGTACTGCACTGCAGTGGGTAAGGCTGCTAGTGCTTTAGCATTTAAGGCAATGTCTCTAAGCTGTATTAGCAGTCACTGTGTTTCAGTTAAAAAGAAGAAAGGCTGCTCACTTGAGAATGTCCTTGATAAAACAGTAAAAAAAATTGTTACTTTTATTAAAAAATAAAAAAGGCTTTTCTTTCTAAAATTTTGTGATAAAATGGGGAACACACATAAACCATTTCTACAGAATACTCCTGCAGCAGGATGACTGTCTCAGGAAAAAGTATTTGTGGGACTGTTTGAGTTGCTAATTGAAATAGCCAGTTTTTTTCATGGAACATCATCTTTACTTGAAAGAACAACTGACAGCCAAATTATGGCTATTCAGTATCTGGCAGATGTTTTCACAAAAATGAGCAAAGTGAGCTTATGGCTTCAAGAAAAACAACTTTCAGTATTCGTTGCTAATGATAAAATATGAGCTTTAAAGTGAAGATAAGAACTTTGGAAAACTTCTATCTATCACTGTGAGCTTGACAGACTTCCAATATTTAAGATTTTTCTGATGAACTTATGTGGTGATGCTAACTGTGAATTTTCACTGTATAATCAAATCTGTCAGCATCTGGGAGATCTACATAACTCAGTGAACTAATATTTTCCAAATGACCAACACATGATGTTACAGAATCAGTAATGTCCAAGTGTAAGACAGACCAGTGGATTTTAACGTAAGAGTAAGAAGTTTACTAAGTGGTTTTAGATTCCATACTGCAACTAACTTTTTAAAGAAACTATTATTTCTGGAGCTTGGGCTTATATGGTATGATATGGTATAACAAAGTAATTTTTATAATTATCTAAAAAGACTATTAAGTGTTCTTCCCTTTTTCAACTGCCTATTGTGTGAAGCTGGCAATTCTTCATATATACTTCAACCAAAAGAGTATATCACAAAGACTGAGAATTCAGCTATCTCTTCTAAAGCCAAATATTAAAGAGACTCAAGAAAAGTGTTAAACATGGCCATTCTTTTCACCAATTTTGGAGAGTTTTGAAAAATCAGTTCTCTTTGGCTGGAAATTTATATTTATATAAAACTGCTCTATTATTGCTATTTTATGAATTAATATTTTTAAAAATTCTTACTTGTTTAACTTCTAAGATGGGAAAAGTTGATATTGAGAGAAACCTGCAAATAAGGCTTTTCGAGGGTCCTTATTTTTAACTGCATAAATGGGTCTTGAGACCCAATGCTCTGAAAATTTCTGAACTAAGGCCATTACAACCACATATATTTTGTCCTTATTTAGTAGGTGCCAATACAAAGACCGTTTTCATTTGATCTGTAGAAGGGGGGAGTCTTCTTAATATCTGTCTTACTAAACTTAGATGGAAAGGACAGTAAGTAAATGGATTGTGTTCTCTGGTTTAAAGTCTACAAATGAAACACAATTTCCAAAAATATCTCTGGCAAAAACAACAACAAAATACCCTTACTGAATGCCTATTATACCCCATGGACTATACTAGGTGCTTTCACATTTACCCTTTAATCAACTTTGGGATCTGTATTAAGGCTGAGAGAAGCTAAATGGAGGTCCTAAACATAATACAAATAGTACAGATCTCATTTTGAAACACCTGAGTTAAAGTCATTCCCTTGAATGTTATGCTAGTATGTCATGTAACTCTAGAATTTTTTCTTTACATAATGAATAATAATCCCTACTTCTATGATTGCGAGAAATGAGAATGTAAGTAAAAGTATATATACAGCAGATGTTGAAGAAGTTAGTTCCCTTTAATCAAACTTCTCTGTTTCAAAACTAAACCTGTGAGTATCACAATCATCATTCAAGGTTAGATTTGACAAGCTCTGGTTTCATTATTATAGGCCTCAAGCAGATAAATGCTGTTTCAGCAACATTAAAAAATACCTTAAGGACTCACAACCACTATCAGATACAAGAGATCAATGTTTAAAAATTACCTACGCATTTTTTTTCTAAAGTATTTTCATTCTTTTAAAGCTAAATTATTCCTACAACTCTTCCCAATCTTGTTATATTCACATCTGACATACTAGGCTCTATGAAAAACAAACATCTTGATATCTCTAAGAAAATCACCAGTGAAGCAATTCTGAAATTGGTTGCCTTATAAACTAGGAAAGCTGGCAGAAAGCACAAAAACAATTATTTAATTCCCAACTACATTTCTATCAGATATTTCATATTGTCACATGCCTGGACTATTATATGAAAAATTAGACAGTGGTTATTTTAAGTATAGTAAATATGTTCCAAGATTTGTGATGAGAGAGGTCAGTCTCTAAAAGTTAACAAGACTTAATAGCTTAACAATGCCTTTCACTCTGTACAGTTGAACAAATCACCAAGGCCATTTCTAAACAACAAAACAGCTGATCAATTTATTAAACTCTCGCCAACCAGGTAACTATTTTTACCTCAAGTTCAAGCTGACTTCATATTTTACGCTGTGTGGACAATTACAAGTTTCCAATTATGTATTATTTTAGTATTCTTTTATTTTTAGGGTAAGCATTTTTCTCAAAGCAGTTGTTTTATACAACAGTTGTTTTATAAAATCTATTTACCTAACAAAACTTATGCTCTATTCAAACCTGGATAATCTCAGAACTTCTATAAAAATTATGCAGGTTTATTAGAAAGTCTACAAGAGAATTTCCCTTCTACCTCTCTACGTTTAAAACATAAGCTAGATGAACTCAGTCTGCTTTATTCTGACTCATTTTTTAATTTGAAATTTGGTCACTACCCATTTCCTGTGTTAAACTGTGCATACCCTCTCTATGGTTACTATCTCAAACTAATGATGATCCTCCATCACACTGCACAAAAGAAGCCACACCTTGAATACCATCTGACAGTTCCTATAAGTTATTTTTAACAGGTACTGACATACACCTTCTTTAATGCTGTTATCTTTCAAGAAGTTAGCATGACCGTATTTTGGAGGAGCCAGAACGGTAGAATAAATGATAGGAATGAAGATCAGATTGAAGGTCATATAATCAGTTTCAATTCCAACAGAAATTCTGACTTTAGAAGGGTCTCTAATTCCCTGTTCCCAAACTGTCTTTCAATGGGCAATTCATATCTCTACATTAAAAATGTTCCCATTAAGTTCAACGTAAGATATAGGGACATGGAGGAAAAAACAAGGAGCCAACTGCAAATAAGGAAGTAAGACAATCAATTCCACTAAATCCTATTAAATTCCCTTCTTCCCCCTAAAAAGAAAAGCTGAAGGTGAGAAAACACTCAGAGAATTGCCAGGCACCTTTCTAACATTAAACCTATTAATCTTCACAACAGGAAGTAGATGTCAAGTACCTCTAATTTTACAGATGAAAGAACCATAAGATTAACTGACTCTCCCAAAGTCACACACAAAGTTAGATATTAAACTAAACTCCAGGATTTCGTACCCATAATTTGGAACCAAACAATGTTAGATTAAACCCAAAATGCTAGTTATCTCACTCTACCTGCTATCCTCTGTATCAGTGCTGTCCAATAAGGCAGCCACAGCTGCACCTGAAATGGAGCTAGTCCAAACTGAGATATGCTGTTAAGTGTAAAAGGCCAGATTTTGAAGACTTGTATGAAAAGAAGAACATGAAATATTTAATTAACCATATTTGAGGAGGAAGAAATGGACATAATTAGTATTTTGAGGGACACAGGTATATATGTAATTAATAAATACACACACTAGGGCTTCTAGGGCTTCCCTGGTGGCTCAGACAGTAAAGAATCCGCCTGCAATGAAGGAGACCTGGGTTCCATCCCTGGGTTGGGAAGATACCTTGGAGGAGGACATGGCAACCCACTGCAGTATTCTTGCCTGGAGAATCCCATGGACAGAGGAGCCTGGCAGGCAACAGTCCATAGGGTCACAAAGAGTTGGACATGGCAGTGCGACTAAGCACATACACATATAGGCCTTCTAATATTCTCCAAGGATAATAAAAGATGTTTTTATTTCATTGCAGGCATATATGACAGAATAAATTACAAGTGAGGAGAAAGGATCACTTTCTCTTAAAATCATATCCCATTTCTTTAGGTGGAAACATGAAAATACTCATATTCCTAATGCACGCAGAGTTATCAAAGTTACCAAAGTATGCCCATAAGGCAAAATGAACTTCTCAAAACATTTTACTTAATGTGTATTTACAGCTATTTTTAAAAAAATCACATAGCAAGTATGGTTCTAATATAGAATCAGCCCTTAATCTTATTTTGACTAAAATAATAAGAGATACACAGTGAGAGGAGAACATCAATTTAAAAAATAAGGATCACCTAAAAATAGCTTGGCAATTCCACAGAAAGTGACACATAAAGTTACCATAGGTGTAAAACCAAAGAGAAATGAAAACGCAGGTCTACACAAAAATGTGTAGATGAATATGCAGAGCAGCATTATGCATAATCATTAAAAAGTGGAAACAATGCAAATATCCATCAAATGATGAATGAACGAACAAAAAGCAGTATATGCACACACTGGAATAGTCAGCTATAAAAAGGAATAAAGCACTAATACATTATTTTACAATATGTACAAACCTTGAAACATTATGCTACCTAAAAGAAGGCAGTTACAAAAGATCACATACTGTATAATTCCATTTATATGAAATATTTAGAATAGGTAAATCTAAAAAGAGTGACTGCTAGTGAGTCTGGGTTTCTTTTGGAGGATGATGAAAATGTTCTAAGATTGACTGTGCTGATGGCTGTACAACTATGTGAAAACACCAAAAGTCACTTCAAATGGGTGAACTGTATAGTATGTGAATTACATCTCAATGAAGTTGTTTAAAAAATAAAAAAGGCAGCCAGAAAAGTAGAAGGGAAAGAGATTAGAAGGATTGTCAAGCATTTAATTGCTATTTCTCTAGATTTTTCTAATTTTGCCGTATTTAAGCTTTTAGGTTTTGTAATTTGTGATTTTTTCCCCCTCATTTTAAATATTCATATGAGTCAAAAAAATTTTTATCACATCATTACACTACTAAACTTAATGAAAATCATAAATTCTATATTTAAATGGCAATTTCAATAGCATGTGAATCATTTCAATAAAGTTGCTAAAATTCTTTCATTTAAACAAAAAAGGTATTATAAAAATTATGCCTGATGTTAACCTTAAAAGAATCACAGAATCAACCAGATAGTGTTTAAGTCCCTCAAACTAGGAAACCCACTGAGACAGCATTAACTGCACTGGAGAGTAAATGGCTTTGTGGAAAACCCCCAAATAGTCACTATCTCAATCAGGCAAAAGCTCAAAGTTCAGAAACGGATGATGGGAATTTGAAGATCTCAGTATAAAAAAGTACAAAAAAATAAAAAATACTACTAGATCACCTTCTTTTAAAAGCTAAACTCTTGATTCAGATGCAGAATGGAAATATTTAAAAATTTTAAAAAAAAAAAGCAAACAAAAGAAAAAGAATCCCTATTCACCTCGACTCCTAAAACTGAAGGAAAAGTCTATTAAAAAATCTGTAATAGGTGTTTAACTCACACACCTTATGTACCTTAAGAACCTCAAAAGCAGCTGTTATCTAAGATAATGAAGGTTTTTTTTCACCCTTTTAGAATAATAAAAGGTGATGGTGCCATTCCGCAGCCCACCCCATCCCCCATTACCACCACCACCGGCAGGTGGAGGGAAAGGATACTGTAGACTAGAGGAAGGCAGCTTTGAATAACCCTTTGGACTTTATAGGTAAGAATGCAGCTGGTGGTCTCTCAGGAAGGGGTAA
The DNA here is from genome assembly GCA_024291935.2 of Okapia johnstoni. Lineage (NCBI taxonomy): Eukaryota > Metazoa > Chordata > Mammalia > Artiodactyla > Giraffidae > Okapia > Okapia johnstoni. Next base: position 34,056,596 of record CM044323.1, on the reverse strand, counting down.
AAAGATTTGTGAACAAGCTGACATAAGGGTTATCCTTTGCCAGGAAGAGGGCACACCGTGAGCCACATCTTGCTCATCCACATCAGCTATATCCACAGTAAAACACAGGCCGCTGGAAGGCACTGTTAGCATCACCAGGAAGGCCTCTCACGCCGGGGGTGTTTTTTTTCAACGGAGAAGTTGACTCCTGTAGTTTGGATATTGGGGGGGAGGCAGGGGTAAAGCGGGAGTCGGGAAGACCAGAGAAAGTGCCTTTAAGTGGAGACGACTCGGGCCTCGCTGAGGAAGTTCCGAACCCCACTCGGTCGCCACACGCTAGTCCCTCCTCCCTCCCCACCCTCGGCCCCAGACAACGTTGCGGGAGCCAGAGCCGGAATCTCCGCCGCGGCTCCTGGGTTGGGGGCGCAGGAGGGCCGAGGCGGCGCGGCACACGCACGCCTCCTCCACACTCGCCGCGCCCGGCCTCCCTGCCGCGAGGCCCAGCCCCTCGCAACCGCGCCGGGCCGGCTCCGCGGGGCAGGCCTAGGCCGCGCCGGCCGTACCCCGGGACCTCGCTCCCCGCGGAGGCGGACCAGGCCCGACACAAACTTTCCCGGCGCGTTAGCACACGCGTCACGGACGGGCCGGCCCCCAGCGCCATTCCCCGCGGCCCGGCGGCGGCGGCTCCCGCCCCTACTCCCCACACTCCGAGTCCCGGTGGAGATCGACCCGAGGCCCACGGCCCTCGCCCCTCCGGCGCCCCCGAGTTTACCTCCAAGTCGCGGCCTTTGTTCTTGAAATTCTTGAGCCGTTGGTTGTCCAGTTTCTCGTTGTCCGCCATGGCCGGGCCGGTGACTCCTTCCCCCGCCCGGGCCCCGCGGGATCCGCCCCAACCACCACGCCGCACCGACACTCCCAGGAAACCGGGCCGCTGCCTGAGCTGCTGTGCCCGCCGCGCCGCCGCTTCCTTCCTCCTCTCACCTGCCTCCGCCGCGGTCTTCTCCGCCTCTCCCTGCCTGTCCCCCCCCCCCCCGCCCTAACCCCAGGGCGACCGCAGCTCCGGCGAAGACAACTGCGGAGCCGGGCGGCGGCAACGGCGGAAGGGGCCGCGGGATGGGCCCGGAGGGGAGGGGGTGTGGCGAGGAAGAGCAGGGAGGGTCCACGTGCCGCCGAAGCAGAGGGGAGGAAGCGAAAGAGAAGTAGGAGGCTTAAAGGAAGGCGGGAAGGGGAAGGGGGAAGGAGACGCCCAGAAACGAGTTGGTTTGTTCTGGTTGTAGGGCCCGCCCCAGACGTCTGGAGTCCCGGGGCCGAAGCTCAGTAAAAGTACGTTCTTTTCTTCTTCGGTGCGTCTTCTCTCCCAGGGCATTCTTTGCGCGCTCCTGGTGCTTTACAGGAGATCTGAGCTTCGATCCATCCCGGATCGGGACAGCCCCCTATTCTCAACCGAGCTCCCTACCCTGGCAAGGGTCTCTGCTCTCTGGGGGCCTGGGCTTGGGGCCTGGACTGGAAAGAGTGACATGCGTTCCGGTGTCGCAGCGGAAAGCGGGAGGGTCAATGTCTGGAAAAGGAAAAGGACGCTTTAGAGGAATCTGATTCATCCCCTCTGACCAAGTCCCGCAACAGGTGGGAACTTGGGAAGCGCTGATTTATCCTGTGGTTATTCTTGTGTTGTTGGTTAGTTGTTAAGACCTATCGGACTCTTTTAGGGGCTTCCCTGGTGGCTCAGTGGTAAAGGTATAGGACTTTTGGCGACACCATGGACTGTAGCCCGCCAGGCTCCTCTGTCCGTAGGATTTCCCAGGCAAGAATACTGTAGCGGGTTGCCTTTTCCGTCTCCAGGTGCTCTTCCCAATCCAGGGGTCGAACCGGTGGCTCCTGCTTCGCAGGCAGATTCTTGACCACTGAGCCACCAGGGACGCCCCCCATTCTCCCAGATACTTCGTCTTGCAAAGTTAAAGGAACTTCTCGGCCACACAGTACTAACTTCTGAAAGGCGGGAACCGTGGCACTTGACATAGGAAATGTAATATTGTGACTCTGTTGAGAAGGCAAAAGAGTTCCAAAGATACACATCTCTAACAGAAATATTATTACCAGAGACAGAAATAACACAATCTACGAAAGAATGTACTAAAAGTGCTTCAGAAAACGAGAGACGGAAATGGTTTAAAAATATATTTTAAAACGTTTAAAATGGGAATAATGCCTTTAAAGTCCTCAATACTTGGTATGCTTTCAGCTACCTAGGCAAACAGAAGCTGTACTTGGAAACAATTCACACTGTACGTTAACTTGAATGTAAATTCAGTGCCGATTTTAAGTTTAAAATGATGTTCATTATAAATTTTATTCCCCATAGAACCATTTAATTGAAGTAACATTGCACACGGTAGCACTGATGTCTTCAAACTGAGTTTAGAATAAGAAAATTCAGTTCATAATACTCTACTCCTAAAAGAAGGGTGTGATCACAGTATCCACTAAGAGAGATGCAATACAAACAGGAAATAACCACAACTTGTAATTTTGGTCTTTCCTATTTGTTTAATGTCTGTCTAAGGCACCTCTCCCTCTCTAGACAATAAGCTCTCTGAAGTCAAGGGCCGTATTTGTTGTCTCTATATTCCCAGCACCTCGTGCTTGGCACCCTTAGTGTGCACTCAGTGACAAGTCAGGACCTATAGCCAGACTGCTGCGAGTGTATGTTTCATTAAGTTAAGAAACAAGCTAACACTTCTTGATTTAAAATGTTGATTGAGTTGTTACAGTTTCTAATCTACACTGGATTCCTTCTAAGAGTTCTTAATTTGGTATCATGCTCATTCTAGGGTTAAAATTAAGGGAGTAGATTCAGACATAGGCTTCAGGGCAAACCCCCTTCATGTTTAGGAGTTGGAACATACTTTTCTAAAATGAACAATTATCCTTAATTATAAGGATAGGTAGTCTGTTGGCCTAAATTATTCATTTGAAATTATCCCTACCCATTGCCTCTCACTTTACATATTTTGTATCTGTACCTCCAGTTGTGTGTGTGTGTTTCCATATGTGTGCGAGTGTTCTAAGACACTTCAGTAGTGTCTGACTCTTTGTGACCCTGTAGACTGTAGCCTGTCAGGCTCCTCTGTCTATGGGATCCTCCAGGCAAGAAGACTGGAGTGGGTTGCCTGTGCCTTCCCAACCCAGGAATCAAACCCTTGTCTCTATGTCTCCTGCAATGGCAAGTGAGTTCTTTACTATTAGCGCCACCTGGGAAGCCCTCTTTCCAGATAGAAGATATATAATTTATAAAAGGGGTACATTGTTTTCCCTGGAGTTAGTAATAGATCTATATGCAGATTGGCAATCTAAGATTATGGTAGCTCTAAGCATAGTTAGGAGGTTTAAGAAATTTAACTTGCCAAACTAAGGAAATAGTAAAATGCAGCCATTAATATCATTTCAACATAGATTAACAAGTGTTTTTGTGTATATGAAATATAATTATAACCAAATACTATAAGACATCTACACAAGGCCTATTTTTTTTTAAATTATGAAAGCATGATAACACATTTACAGGAGACTTGGAAAATACAGAACAAAGTTACACATAGTTCTACTATATGTTACAATTTTTTAATGTAGATAAATTAGGATTTTTAGTTGGAGTTTCAGTATCAAACTCTCAAAAATTAACATAGAAAAGTAGAAAGATATAGTAGACTTGAAAAGCACTATGAACCAATTCCACATAATTAAGACTTATACAGTTTTCACACAACAGCAGGATACAAATTCTATTCAAGTTCCCATAGACTATAAACCAGGAGACACTGGAACATATCCAGGGACATAAAGTGCAAAAATTTCATGGTCTAAAGGTATTGAAATCATACAGAGTCTATTCTCTTATCACTGGAGAATTATGTTGGAAATCAATATCAAAAGATATTTGAAAATAAACCACATTTACCAAGAGAGATCTTTGACTTAGCCATTGAAGGTCCATGAGACCTATTTTTAAATAGGATATTCAATATCAGGTACTTAATATCCTGACATTATTACTTTGGTATAAGAAAAGTCTAAAATATTGTGGAGATATTAACTTTCAATGCATCGTGAAATTCTCTTCTTAGAGCCACTTTCTTTTTTTTTTTTTTTTTTAATATTTATTCGACTGCACCATATCCTAGCTGTGGCATGTAGGGTCTTCAGTCCACACTGCGGCATGTGGGATCTTAAAGTTGTAGCATATGGGATCCAGTTCCCTGACCAGGGATCAAACTCAGGCCCCCTGCATTGGGAGCTCGGAGTCCTACCCACTAGACTACCAGGGAAGTCCCCTAGAGTCACTTTCTGAATCAAGAAATTTATTTCTTTATTTTCTTTACTATTTCTCTGTTCTGCAGCAGAGATTTGTGAGGAGGATTTGTGAAGCTTTATATGGTGTTTTAGTTGATCAAATGTAATTTCAAAAATAATTATAATTGATCATTATTTCATTTAAGCAGTTTGGAGTATTCTCATGATACATACATTAAATTGAAGAATGTAGAATCCCTCTTGAATCTAGAGTATGGATCTTATAGTTTGTGTTACCATTTGGGGAATTATGTGCGATTTCTTGAGCAAAACTCTAGGCAGTATTTGCTGAAAGAAGCAGCAGCTTTATATGTTGCTAAATCTTAATTAAAATAATTTATATTTTTTTATAGTTGGAGTGGTTCTTTTTTTTTTTGAGAGAGAAAAAAGCACTGAACCTTTGTTAACACAATTTTATTTTCTTAGGAAAACAGAACTGATCAAGTATTAGGGGACTTTATTTATTCCTCTTTATTGCCAGGATTTTTCAGACTTGAGTTTTTCAGACTTGACTTCTTATTTTGACTCAGGGCTCTGAGTGGTAAGAGATTAAAAGGCGAGCTGTTGATAATAATCTGATTGAGAGAGATGAGCCATGAACTTTCCTTAAGTTAGATTTTTGTTTGTTTTAAAGCTTAGTTTTGACTAACTATTAATAATTGGAGAAAGGCTCATAATTCATGTGTACAAATTATTGATTATTTGTAAATATCTATTTGTATTACCATGAGGCAAACATCCATAGACTTTCTAAAACTTTTTTCACTTGCTTCTTATTTTGACCTAAATATTGGGAAAATGAAAGGATACATACTCTTCATTTTTAACTTTTAAAAAGTAAATAAAACAGAAGGAGCCACGATAAACCAGACAGTCAAGGATACTGATTATATGACTTAGAGCAGTGATTCTCAGAGTTCCCCAGATCTAGATGTTAGTAAATGTTCCTTAAACAGACACAGACACACACACTTTTGCTGGCCTAACAATTGTAGGAACTTAGGGGGTTGGGGGAAGTAGGAACTTCAAGACATTAGTGTTAAGCAGAACATTATTTGGAAACTTGAAATAAGTGAACCTAGAAGGGTCACTATCCCTCTTCAGTTTAAAAATTTTGTGTTAATAACACCAGTTAGTAAGTATAGTGATTTACAAATGATTGGTATTTCAAAAGTTTGCTTGAAGATTAGTTCTTTGAAATATGTACATAAGAGCATGGTCATGACTAGGGAGTAGGTGTTCAAGTTAGCCCACAAGGGCTTATTTAATCTATAAAGTACTTATATGAATGTCATGGAACCCAGTGACAATATGTGGTAATAGTTGTATGAGGAAAATATTTGGATTTATAACTTCAGTTGGGAGGAGCACATTCCTTGTCTTTACCTCTATGCACCAGAAGCTGTGTTAGGTGAGAAAGTTATAGTGTTGTTTACCTGTACAATTACACATATCAGAGTTTCTGCAAATCCATATCTTACCCAATGTTAGGGGAGCCTCACCTCGCTCTCACTAGTCAGGCTCCTATGACTGCCATTAGCCCCAACTAGTGGAAAGGAATGTTCGTATTCTGCTGCTGCTGCTGCTCCTAAGTCGCCTCAGTCGTGTCCGACTCGGTGCGACCCCATAGACAGCAGCCCACCAGGCTCCCCCGTCCCTGGGATTCTCCAGGCCAGAACACTGGAGTGGGTTGCCATTTCCTTCTCCAATGCGTGAAAGTGAAAAGTGAAAGTGAAGTCGCTCAGTCCTGTCTGACTCTTCACGACCCCATGGACTGCAGCCTACCAGGCTCCTCTGTCCGTGGGATTTTCCAGGCAAGTGTACTGGAGTGGGTTACCATTGCCTACTCAGGTTCGGATTCTAGGGGCTGAGAAATAGAGAACTGGGCCCAACCTTTTGCCCCACCTCCTATCTTTTTTTTTGGAGGGGGGGTGCTTTTTATTTTTTTTAATAATTATAGGTTCACACGAATTGCCAAAAAAAAGTACAAGGAGGCTGTATATATTCTTTACTCAGCTCCATCTCCTCCCCATGGTAACATCTTGAGTAACTATAGTACACTAGCCAAACAAGAAAATTAATGTTGATATAATTCATAGAGCTTATTCAGAGGGGAGGGGAATCATTAGGATGTAAAAACTATAGAAAGGATTGGGAGTACCTATATACTGGAGCCTCTTATAATCCTATGCTTGAAGAGAATTTTATAACGACACAATAATTGCTACCAGGAATTCCCTGGTGATTGGTGGCTAGCACTCTGAGCTTTCACTGCCAAGGGCCTGGGTTGGAAAATGCTAATAAGATCCCACAAGCTTTGCATTGAGACCAAAAATAAAAAATAAAATAATAATTGCTACCAAATATTTAATACCTATCATATTCTAGGTCTAGGTGTTCTATCTATGTGATGTATATTATTATTATCATTGTTATTTGCATTTTTACTATTATAAGCATAACAATTATTGAGCAATTATTGGGCAGGCAGTCTTCTAAGCAATTGATAATATTGACTCATTGAATCCTCACAACAACTCTATGAAGAAAGTATCTCGTTACTCACTTTACAGATGAGAAATCTGAACTACAGGTTTAGTAATTTGCCCAAGATCACACATTAAATAGAAGAGCTAGCATTTGAACTGAGTCAGACACCAGAGCCAACAACGCTCCTGAGTGCCATGTGGATACAGACTTCAGTGTTCATAGTAACCTTTTAAGGTAGATATTATTGTTTCTGTTTTCTATATGTGGAACCTGAGGTTCAGAAAGGCTAAGCAATTTGCTAAAGATCCTATAAAACTAACAATTATTGGAGCCCCAGTTTGATTCCAGGTCTGACTAGTTGCAAACTCTCACTGTTTCTAGTTGGCCATTGGTATCTTGGACTTCCCTGGTGGCTCAGATGGCAGAGTCTGCCTGCGATGCGGGAGACCTGGGATCTATCCCTGGGTTGGGAAGATCCCCTAGAGGAGGGGATGGCAACCCACTCCAGTGTTCTTGCCTAGAGAATCCCCATGGACAGAAGAGCCTGGTGGGCTATAGTCCACAGGGTTGCAAAGAGTTGGACTCAACTGAGTGACTAAGCACAGCACAGCATTCTGATTGTTGTAAGGTGAAAGCTCATTGTAGTTTGGGCTTCCCTGTGGCTCAGACAGTGAAGAGTCTGCTTGAATGTGGGAGACCCGTGTTCGATCCCTGGGTCGGGAAGATCCTCTGGAGAAGGAAATGGCAACCCATTCCAGTATTCTATCCAAATCCCATGGATGGAGGAGCCTGGCAGGTGACAGTCCATGGGGTCGCAGAGACAGACCTGACTAAACACTTTTCACTGTTTCTAGTTGGCCATTGTTATGGACTGAACATTTGTGTTTCATATCTTGAAACCTCATCCCTAGTGTGACAGTGTTTGGAGGTAGTTAAGTGATGAGGGTAGAACCCTCATGAATGGGAGGTTCAAATAACCTAAAAGAGGTTCTCCTCTAAAAGAGGCCCCAGGGAGATCTCTCATTCCTTCCATCAAGTGAGAAAATTACAGTGAGAAGACTGTGGTCTATGAGGAAGCAGGTTCTCACTAGACCTTGAATTGACTATCACCTTGACCTTGGACTTCACGGCTTCCAGAACCATGAGAAATAAATTTCTGTTGTTTATAAATAAGTCACCCAGTCTATGACTTTTTAAAAATTTATTTATTTTTTAATTGAAGGATAATTGCTTTACAGAATTTTGTTGTTTTCTGTATGACATTTTGTTATAGCAGCCTGAATACTCAAAAATCTGTTTTTGCCTCCCTGTTTTGTGTTTGTTTTAGTTTGTTTCGACTGTGGGTTGAACCTGGGCCCCTGGCAGTGAAAGCACAGAGCCCTAACCACTGGACCAGGGAATTCCCACCTCGCTGATTTTAAACACAAATCCCTGCCAGACCTCAATGATATTGTGATTTAAGAAACGTATATTTGGTCTTCCTCCACAGTTCCTGGCACAAAAACCTTTGCAGTTTCCTCATGATAAGCATCTTGGGGATATCTTTCCTTCTCAGCTTCTGAAATAGCTCCAGAATGAAATCCATGTCCTTTCAGCCACCTCTAAGTTCATGTAAATATGACTTTTGGAAAGTCCCTAAGGATAGGGACCTCAGAGAAGGAGAGAGGGGCTGGAGGTTAAATCAATGGCTAACGAAGCCTCCATAAAAAAACCCCAAACCAACTTGTTCAAAGAGCTTCCATGTTGGTGACCCTATGGAGGTGCTGAGAGGGTGGCGAGCCTAGAGAGGGCATGGAAGCTCTGCACCCTTCTTCACACTGAGCCCTGTGCATCTCTTCCACCTGGCTGTTCCTGAGTTATTAATATATCCTTTTATAATAAACTGGTAATCCAGTAAGTAAACTGTTTTCCTGAGCTTGGGGAGCTGCTCCAGCAAATTAATCAAGTCCCAGGAGGGGGTTATTTGAACCCCCAGTTTAATGCTTGTGGATCAGAAGCACAGGTTAATAACTTGAACTTGTGACTCATCAGGGGCGGGGCTCAGTCCCCGAAGATTTTAACCTGTTGGATCTGACAGTATCTCTGGGTAGTGTCAGAACTAAGTTTAAATGCAGGACACTCAGCTGGTGTGGTAGCATTGTTTGGTGGGGCAAAAAAAAAAAAAAACTATCACACACTAAGCGATCAGAAGTGAGAGGAGTGCTGTGAGTCGACAGAAAATAGGAGAGTATTTTTTTTCCTAAGCAAGCTGTAAAGAGGTCTAAGTCTGAAACCCAAGGCAGTGGTTGTCAAACCTTAGAGTGTTTTAGAAACAATTTGCAAGACTTAATTAAAACCCCAGTTGGTGGACTCCATCTGCAGAGTTTGTGATTCAGTAGGTCTGCAAGAGCAAGTGCTCACTTGATGCTGATGGTACTGGGTCTCGGAACGTACTTGGAGAACTACTAGATCTGGCCTGCCATCCCACTTAAGGTGGTTTTAGACTAAGGGAAGGATAGAATTAAAATAAGGATGATCAGACATCACAGTAATAGATGATGATATATCAGCAAATTTTCAAAGTACTGCAAATATAAAATAATGGTTCTGTGACTCGTACTTGGAAAAGGTACCACATAATTAACGTTTCAAGGATAGAATATACACGTCGGTAATATTCAATTCCATTTTACTTTCTGAATAAATTGATGCAGTATTTTCCTGGGTTCCCTTTCTGCCTCTAGTTTTCCTCTTGAGTTTTCTCAAGTTCCATTTTCTTGATGACATTCTTCTAAAACAGGGGTCCCCAACCTCCAGGACCTAATGCCTGATGATCTGAGGTGGAGCTGATGTGATAATAAAAGAAAGTACACAATAAATGTAATGAGCTTGAATCATCCTGAAACCATCCCCCACCCCTTGCTCCCCAGTCCATGGAAAAATTGTCTTCCATGAAACCGCTCTCTGGTACTAAAAAGGTTGGGGATTGCTGCTCTGAAAGATTAGCTCCATTACACCTGTAAAATCTATTCTGAGTTCCTTGTGGTTCCTTGTGATTCCTCCCAGAGAATCTCATATTCTCCGCTACCGCCTTCCCTAGCTCCTTGAAGTCCCAGGCCCGTCCTAGTTCTTGAGTCAATTCACAAAGAAGCGGAACGTGTCTCCATTAACTGTTCTTCCTCAGCTCCTGAATTCTAGCCTGTTTGCCAGGTTTTCCTCTATAGCTGCCTCCTCAGGGCTGTGCCTGCGCAGGTTCAGTCAGGAGTGGGGTCTCCCGGAACTGTCTCTGATACCAACCAACAAAACAGAAATGCAGGGTTAACTTGGTTTTTAGTCACCTTGTTCAGGGGATTGCTTCACAATCAAAATGAAGAGAAACCTGTTCATTCTTAGTCCTTTGTCATTTCTGTTAATGGTGCTATTCTCCTTAGTTTCTTGAACTAAAAGCATTGTGTTACTGATTCCTCATCCTTTTCTCCTGTATTCCATGTCCAATCAAGGGTAAACTGTATTGAGTAAATAGGACATCTTCATGGTGTCTCTTTCCCTCTCCTGGTGACCATTTTCTGCCCTGTTGGTGACTTGAGAGCTGTTTCACAGTTATGATGTCTCAGAGTTTGAAAAGAGCACACATGTTAACTAGTTCAGCCACCTATTTTGTGCTTAAATTCTCATGTCAACTTTGTCATCAAGTGCAACACATTTGTTAATGGGGAATTCATTATCTTGAATCATAGCCTATTCAGTCTTCAGAGGATATCATTAGAAAGTTGTGCATGTCAAACTCATGTGTATGTAGTATCATTTAAAAGAAAAAGTCGTAATATTTAAGGCTGAAGCAGTTAAATATCTAGAGACAAGACAAAGAACAGATGCATTAAATAGAGCTCTTTTTAAAAAAATTTGTGAAAATGATAGATTCCCATCTTTTTAGTAATGTCTAACACCTGGGTTATGGGTCCTATTTTGAAATTTAAGAATAGTTGCGCTAGTCAGACTGGTGAAAATTCTCATGGATATGAGTGATTTTAATAACTTTAATGAAGACAGAACTGATGCCCTAAAACAGATGACTGCCTTAGATAATCATATGTAAGTAGAACTCTGATGTATTTATTAGTTGTTTTTCCCCCTTACTGAGTATAAATTAGATGTGACATATGGTACCATACATACACATATAATTCTAGGAAATGTCTTAAAAAATAGTTCAAGATTGAACACCTTTAAACAGACATAGAAATTAGTGTTGAAATACACAACACCTCAAAGCATTTATCAAATTTCTATTTCTGGTTCTGTCACTGTTATACAAAACCCTGAAGTCTGTTGGACTTCTCAGATATTTCAACACATTTCCCAGATGCCTATAGAGGCAAAGGTCTGTAGCTCCTGTTGTGCCATCTAGACTTAGTTACCTCATGATGGACTTCAAAAAAAAAAATCTTTTAGTGTTTTCCTCACTACTTCCCCACTCAGTTGAACCCTTGAGTTCCTTAAGCTTATCCCAATACTCATAGGTCCTATAAAAACCTGCTGTCTTTATAACTAATAAGAATCAGAGCGTGGTTAGTGTTAGACCATCTTATTTAGAGCTTGTTAGATGTTAGAATGTCTTATCCTCTTGCCTTTTGGCTACATCCCTAGGATCTGCCTAATCAAATCTTGATGTTCTACATGGCAGAACATAAGCTACCATGCTGATCCCAAATTAGACTTCCCAGGTTTTTAGTTCTACTTATAAATAGAAGTATCAGAGGAACATTTAACTTGTAGACAGATGAAGTCAACTAAATAGCAGTACTATTATTTGCTTAATTCAAGGATCTCATAGAACCATTAGAGCAGTGGAAAAATATTTATGGATACCCAGATGGCCTGGAAGAGCTATTTAATTTCTAGAAATAAAAAATTCACGTTTATATTTCATGTTCTTTTTTTAAAATTTTACTTGCCACATGACAAGAGGAAAAAATTACTCATCATTTAATATGGAAGTCATTAAAGTGTCATTAAAATGGAAGCTCTTTAAAAGTAATTCAGATCTGCCACAGACTAATCTTTTGAAAGCTGCACATCTCTCTCTCCTCATTGAATCTCTGGCAGTCCTCTTGGAGGCACTCTTGTGGCATGCACAGTGATCTAAAGGGTACACTGACAAATTGCTAATCTTGGCGCCCTTAATGTGCTAGTTCCTTTTAGGAATAATTTAAATACACTCTGGATTGCCCTTCTCACAAAGTATTGCCCTTATGATAATATCCCAATTAACAAAGAAGTGTGTGGAGTAGACACACAGCGTGTATATTTCCACCCACCCTTCCATATACTACTGCTTAGTGTAGTGTTTACCTTAGCATATACATCGTAGTGTAATATATACCAGAGTATAGTATATACCTAAATGTATAGTATAGTGCTAGGGCCAACTTCATGGACATGTGACCTGCACTCAAAAGGGCCCCACATTGGACTTAATGTGCTGCTGTCCCTATCTTGAAATTCTTAATTTTTTATCGAGGGGCTCCCCGTTTTCATTTTGCACTGGGCTTGCAAATTATGTAATCTGTCATGGGTAGTGCAAGTATATTCTTCTAACTTTCTACAGCCAAAATTCTTTCTAGCATATGTTTCTTCAATCTTTAAAAATAAATGCCTATATAATATCTCTGTTTTAAATATAAATAAGTAATGCAGATATACATAGGGTCATACTATATATACTACTCTGCAGCCTATTTTTTAATTAATACGTTAGAGATATTGCTCCGTGTTAGTTATCTCATACTTTGTGATAGCTGAAGAATGGTTTCTTGTATGGATAAACATTATTTATTTAATCTCCTCCTGATGGATGCATCATGTCTCCAGTTCTTTGCTATGATAGAATATACATCTGTGCTCACCTACCCCACTATTTCCTTAGGGTACAGTTCTAGAAATAAAATTTCTGAGTCAAAGGGTATGAACATTTAAATGTAATACATACCATCTGATTGCTCCTTAAAAATATTATATCAGACTATACCAATCTAAATCTCACCAAAAGATTACAAGCAATATTGCTGCCCCACTTGCTAACTGATCATAATAACTTCATCTCTGCCAATCTGATAGTACTTGCTATTTCTAATGACCTTAGCCTGAGTTATTAGCTCTCTAGGATACACTGAGTCAACTAATATGGAATGGCAGTTTATTGACTCAAGCACCAGTGTGCCTATCAAAGTGAATACTTTCTGGGGGATGATTTTTATGCTGGAATTCCTCATCAAGATATCTGAAGCACTCGAAGCTCCCAGCTTTTCTATTAAAACAAGGCTTTTGCTTTCCATGTCCAATATTCATGGATACTGTAAATGTTTAACATTAATCTTACTACCAACATTAATCTTACCTACCAACATTAATCTTACTATCTTTCCGTTCTTAACCCCAACCTTTAAAAATCTTTTATTTTGAAACAGTTTCAGACTTTGACTAAGTTGCAACAGAACAGTACAAAAAATTCCCATACAGTCTTCACCCAGAGTCCCCAAATGTTGACATTTTATCACATTTGCTTTCACATCCTTTCTTTTATCTGAACTGTTTGAGACTTAGATGCAGGCATGAAGCCCCTTTACCCCAAATGTTTTGTGTTCATTCTCTTATATAATCACAGCATGCTTATCTAAATCAGGAAAATTGATGCAATATTGGTTTCTATAGACATTATTTAAAGTTGATCAATTCCTAACACTTTATAGAAAAGAGGAAAACTTTTTTTTTTCCTGGGCCAGGATTCAAACCAGGACCACACATTACTTTTAGTTCTCGTGAGTTCCTCCACGCACATACTTTTTGGGGTCATATTTTTCTAGATAAATCCTAGGTTAATGTAGAAAAATACTTTATGGCAACTTGAATTCCAAAAACCAGTTGGTTAGCCTTTTTTGTATTTATGCTTTAAAGCAAAGTTGCTTAAAAGGGGAAAACATACAATCAAACAGGTTAAAGAAGTGGCACGCTTTGACTGTAGATAATACAAATTGTCAGCAGTAAATCATATATACAAAATTAAACCTTCAAAAGCCTTTTAAGGATGCTTTGGACTTTCAAGAAATGTTTCTCCAGGGCTGTTCTAAAAAGACTGGCACTTTTGCTGAAGTACTAGGTGTTGAGAAGTCCTATTTGATTGTATACAAATAAAGTTATTTCCAAGTTCCTAGAGAGCCTAGGGAGGAATACAACCAAACAAATGTAATATGAAATGACTCAACACCAAAGTAAGAGCATTTGTATTCTTAGTAGGATGACATTGTGAGGAGCTTTCCTTTCTCTTGAGTCTTTTGTTAATAACCAAATGGTGTGAGGTGTGTTGAGTGGGTAAATTAAACTATGGCTAGCCCATGAATGGGCTTCCCAGGTGGCACTAGTGGTAAAGAACCCTCCCACCAATGCAGGAGACATGAGATGCAGATTGGGTCCCTGGGTTGGGAAGATCACCTGGAGGAGGGTATAGCAATCCACTTCAGTATTCTTGCCTGGAGAATCCCATGGACAGAGGAGCCTGGCAGGCTACAGCCCTTGGGGTCACACAGAGTTGGGGTACAACTGAAGCGACTTAGCACAGTACAGCACACAGCTCATGAACAGACTCCCTGAAGCACTGGGGACTTTGGATAGTTGTGATTGGATAACCTGAGAGCTTCTACAACTTAAAAATGAATTCATAAAGAAGGAACAGATGGATATTTTCCTTATTAAGCAAACATTTGAAAAGTGATCGCTGAGTGTTAATGTGTTAACCACCTTGAATTGAAAACTCATCAGGCAATTACTTTTTCATCTTAAAAATGAAGAAATGGAGGCATAGAAAGGTACAGCAATTTTTGTCCAAGATCATAAAACTAGTAGGTACCTAGGAAATTGAGGATCTGAAGGTAAAGTCAATAGGCTGAAGTGGTGGTGTAAGTCCATGAATTCTCAAGACTGACCCATCAGTTTCACTTCAAGTCTGGGGCTTCACACCGAAGAGAAATGACTGGAAGCATAATTAAAATCCAACAGGACAAGGATGGTCAAGAAAGATGTCTAACTATCAGCTGCTGCTGCTCTTAGGTCGCTTCAGTCGTGTCCGACTCTGTGCGACCCCATAGACGGCAGCCCACCAGGCTCCGCCGTCCCTGGGATTCTCCAGGCAAGAATACTGGAGTGGGTTGCCATTTCCTTCTCCAGGGGCATGACCATAAAACTAGTAGAGAACATAGGCAAAATATTCTCTGATATAAATTGTAGCAATATTTTCTTAGGTCAGTCTCCCAAGGCAAAAGAAATAAAAGCAAAAATAAGCCAAACCTAATCAAACTTAAAAGCTTATGCACAGCAAAGGAAACCATTAACAATGACAACCCACTGAATGGGAGAAAATATTTGCAAATGATGCAACCAGCAAAAGGTTAATATCCAAAATATACAAACATCTCATAAAATCAATATATTAAAAAAAGACAACATAATCAACAAATGAGCAGAAGACCTAAATAGACATTTCTCCAAAGAAGACATACAGATGGCTAACAGGCACATAAAAAGATGTTCCACATTGCTAACTGTTAGAGAAATGCAAATCAAAACCACAATAAGATGTCACCTCACACTGATCAGAACAGTCATCATCAAAAAGGGAACCAACCCTCCTACACTGTTGGTGAGAATGTAAATTGGTGCAGTCACTCTGGAAAACAGTATGGAGGTTCCTTGAAAAACTAAAAATAGAGCTATAATATAACCCTACAAATCCCCTCCTGGGTATACATTCAGAAAAAAAAAGAAAACTCTGATTTGAAAAGATACATGCACTCCAGTGATCATAGCAGCACTATTTACAATAGCCAAGATATGGAAACAACCCAAGTGCCCATTAACAGATTATGGGCTTAAGAAGATGTAGTGTATATGTGACTATAATGGAATATCACTCAGTCATAAAAAGAATGAAATTTTTCTATTTGCAGAAATGTAGATGGACCTAGGGACTATTACACTTAGTGAAGTAAGTCAGAGAAACACAAATATTCTTTGGTATCACTTATATGTGGAATCTAGAAAGAAATACAAGTGAAAATATATGCAAAACAGAAGTAGACTCTCAGGCATAGAAAACAAACTTATGGTTACCAAAGGGGAAAGTGGGAGGAGGGATAAATTAGGAATATGACAGTAACAGATACAAACTACTATATATAAAATAGATAAGCAATAAGGATTTACTGTATACCAGAGGGCATTATATTTACTATCTCATAATAAGCTACAATGGAAAATAATCTGAAAAACATATTTATAACTAAATCACTTTACTGTACACCTAAAACTAACAGAGTATTGTGAATTAACCATACTTCAATTTTTAAAAAAAGGGAAGAAAGAAAACGAAGGCCTAAACTAACGTGGGAAAGGGGAAATATCAGGAAACATCTGAAAGCAAGCTGCTCTATTTTGAACAAAGCTATAAAAGTTTTCTGAACAAAGCTTTCTTCTTAAAATTTAGTAAAACTGAATTCATATAAAAATGAGCAACAAGAACATATCAAGATCTGATGCGATACAAAATTGTTATAAGGAAAAAGAATGCTGCTGCTGCTGCTAAGTCGCTTCAGTCGTCTCCGACTCTGTGCGACCCCATAGACGGCAGCCCACCAGGCTCCTTCCTCTCTGGGATTCTCCAGGCAAGAATATTGGAGTGGGTTGCCATTTCCTTCTCCAGTGCATGAAAGTGAAAAGTGAAAGTGAAGTCGCTCAGTCGTGTCTGACTCTTCGCAACCCCATGGGCTGCAGCCTTCCAGGCTCCTCCGTCCATGGGGTTTCCCAGGCAAGAGTACTGGAGTGGGGTGCCATTGCCTTTATAAGGAGGAAAATAACAAGCATACATTCTTTACCACTAGGGCCACCTGGGAAGCCCTACCAATTAAATGGAGGGCTGACTATATGCAGATTTTCAACTTCGTGGAAGGTTGGCATCCCTTGCCCCAGTGTTATTCAAGGGCCAACTACACTTTTCAAAGTGGCTTTAAAATAAGTTAAAATAATAAATTTAGTGAAGATGATTATTTTAAAATAAAATATGAAAATTTCACTTTATAATTTTGTAATTCAGTAGCAAATTATCATTTAAATCTCAGGCCCTATAGTTTTAATCCAACATCTGCTGTGCCTTACTATATGGGAGTTTTGTGAAACGAGAATAAAATTTTTTGAAAGTCAAAACCATAAAAGGAAATTTAATAAGTGGCAGCAAATGTCACAATATATTATGGAGACATTATATTTATGTAGAAACTCACCCAAAACTTATTAGAATAATCTTTTGTAATGTCACATTGCATTATTATGAATTTGGAATTTTGCCATCATAAAGGTGTGAGAAATGTATTTAAGAAAAGGGTGCTGTTAGCAGAATAATTGAAGGGTAAACTTAGAACAATTATTCTCAGAGTGAGAGAGCATGTGTAATTTTAAAAAATGTATTGAATATGACTACTACTGTTTTCCTAATACAACCTTAGAGAATTAGGTTTGATAAAATCTGTTCAGTTGTGGATAAGTGATTCAACTGTGAGAAGGCACTGTAATGGAATGGGATAAAGCCTGAGACGTATTGACACAGACCCTGATTTTTGTGCTTGCGCATGAAGGTGTTCATTAGATTTGGATAGGCACTGACTTGATATATTCAAATCACTGTATTTTCCAAATTATAGTACACAGGTCAAGTCTGTCCCTTCCTGACTGCAAATCACAAATACGAAATATTAAGGCTAACTGGAGAGATATTTTAACTATGTGCAGAGGCTGTATATTTTAGTGTAGATCATCCTGGAAAACTTTCCTATCCTTAATTTTTTTTTCTTCACAAAAACATTAGGCTAGTGAATGTTGACAAGTCTTAAAGAGAAAAGGATGACTTTCTCAGCAAAATATTTTTCTCCATAACTCTTTCCATATTTTTGAACCAATATAGAACTGAAGGAGAAAAAGAATATTTTTAAACCAAATTTTGATGAACATAGAAGTCCTAGGTTCTGGTTTGGACTTCTCCAGAACAATTTTGGATCTGGCTTTGGAGCCCCAGGTTAATTTACTAGTACAACTGAGCCATAGATGAGCACAGATAAGATTAGTTGATTTATCTGGGGCTCATTTCCAGGGCGAATTTGGACCCTGGACCCCAGGTGACTTTGACTTGCTTTGTTTCCTAGCACCTTAACCTCGTTGCCTTACACAGCCAGCCAGTCCTTTCTTATCCATCCAGTGACTGAATTCTTTCCTGACTTGTCCAGAGTCTCTGCCTTTTTTTTTTTTTTTTTAATGCATTTCCACTGCTTACAGCACATTGATTGGAGCTTGAGGTTAAGAAATAAGACAATTTAACTCAATTCATCTCAGCTCGTTTTATTTCCTGTGAATAGCTTTAACAAAAAGTTGTTGAGGTTGGATCAAAACATTTGATTAAAAAGAGATCTGAATTTTGAAGAGTCCAGTTTATTTTTGGTATCATGAACCTGGGTATACAGAGAATTAACTCATTTCTATTGACTGTGCAGAGGTTCAGCTTTATTTTTACATAATATAATAGAGAGTGTTATAGTAAGAATATCAGTAAATTCTCAGGAACTTTGGGGAAAACACTGACTATCTCCAAGGAAGAGATTTAAAAAACAAACAACAACAACCAAAAAACCACCCCAAAACCCACTTATGTAGGTTTTTTAAAAATGTAGTTAACTTAAAAAAATTGTGGCTTGTGGTTACTGTAAGATAATACATGCATGTGGTAAAAGTACATAAAATCAAACATTAGGAGGTTATCCAATAGAAACCAAATCTTTGTCCCACAGCTACTTCCCAGTCTTCATTTCCCTCTGAAAAATACAACAGTTTCTGAAGGTAAACTTGATAAGTAGGTGCTGAATTAATCCTTCTGAAACTCAGTCTTAAGTCTTTAAGGACCGAAAAAACAATATGTTGGGCTATAGCCTCAGCACCATTGGAAAGAACTACACAGCACTGGTTTCCTGAGAGTCATCGTTGGTGTTATTTACATGTAAAGTGGCTGTGATCCAAGGTTTATAAATGATTGCACAATAAAAATTAGAGTGCCCTGTTGTGGATCACTGAATAGGTACCATGTAGGTTACAATTTAACCATGCTAAAGAAACTAAACTATGGAAACAAATGGTAATAAGTAAAATATTCATCAGAGATTTGAAACAATTTCCTTTTAATTTATATTTTTATGAAATACTCTTCCTCCCTCAATATCAGAGAATTTGAATGACTGTTTAATTTTGATAGAAATTTCCAAAGAGATAGATATATTACAAGATAAATCTGTTTTCTATTTTTATAAACCTAATTGTAAGTGTGTCACTTTGTTCTGTATTCACTAATGTTTGATTTTTTTCACATGAAAAATTGTCTTTTTGTGGTCAGTACCTGTTTGTCTTTGATATCTGAATATTATATATCTAAAATAATGGTGAATATAGTCTCTGTTTACAGTTCATTGCATTAAGCTGCTATCCTAGAAAAACAGAGGATAGATATTTCCCATAAACTAGTTTTTTATGTTCTAGGTTACTTTTGTGGTTGTATTTTGACAACTCAGAACTTAGTACTTCATTACTGCGATCTGAGTTACTTTCTTCCAATGCATTTATCTTAATATTTATATTGAATTCATTTATCATATTTCTGTGTTTTTTATTACAAACAAGAAACATTCATTTATTCACCTAGCAAACATTCACTGAATATCCACTATTTCTCGAAGTTGGGTAAGACACAGTGCTGTTTCTAGTAACCTCACATTGTTTGACTTGAGAGGCCAGCCAATGTGGGAAAGCAAAACACAGCTGAGCAAATCAATTTTATGGTATATTAACACAGAAAATTTGGTGATGGACAGGGAAGCCTAGCGTGCTGCAGTCCATGGGGTCGCAAAGAGTCGGCCACGACTGAGCAACTGAACTGAACTAAACTGAACACAGAAAATACATTCACAATATGGACACCACTTGCAGTGAAACATACGAATATTGGTAGAATAAACTTTCTTCTTGCTTAGAGAAATCATCACCTGCTATCCTCAGGTCACTGGATGAGAGCTCAGAAATATTCTTCTGTCCTACTTAGAAGAGAAATGTCTGGTCATTCATGATTCTAACTTGTGTTTTTGCAAATGCTGAAAGAGTTGTTTGGTCCTAGTTTCAAGTGTTTTACTTTCTGGGAACTACTATATCTGCAAGGGTATGATTGGTCAACTGGGGGTGCTTGGTCTGCTTAGAACTAATTTGCTGGAGTTCATTATGAGATATTACCAACCGAAGATACAGTCATTAGCATTTCCGTTCAGAAACAAGTTGTTCAAAGTTCAAAGTTTGTTCAGTAACATCTTTGCCTGTTTTTGCAACATATAAACACTAGGACTTCTACCTTCTAACTCTTAAGGCATATTTCATTTTGAAAAGAAAAATCTTGTGACTCAATTCTTACCTAATCACTACAATCTTTCATTTTTGTTATTATTATTACCATTGTCAAGAGAAGGGAGCATCTCACATCTTTTAACTGAAAGCTTTTCAATTTCTCTCCTTATCTATGCCTGTCTGGGTGTTCTTCTTAATAGTAAATGGTAACTTTGTCCACCCATTTGCTCATGCCTGAAATCTGACTGCCATGCTTGAAAATTCCATCTCCCTGTGATCACTTATTCACATCCAAGAAGTGATATTTCTACCTTCAAAACATGTATTGGGTTTGTCCACTCTTCTCCATCTGCATTGTCATTGTCTTGGTCCAAGCCACTGTTGTGTCTTCTTGGACAACCGTAAAAAATGTCTCATTGGCCACCCTGTTCACACTTGCCTCTTCTCCAACCCAATCCTCAGCAGCTATGAGAGTGACAATTTTTAAAAATATTTATTTATTTGGCTGTGCCAAGTCTTAGTTGCAGCATGCAAGATCTTTTAGCTATGGAATGTGAACTCTTAGTTGCAGCATGCGGGATCTAGACTCCAAACAGGGATCGAACTTGGGGCTGCTGCATTGGGAGCTCAGATTCTTAGTCACTGGACCACCAGGGACATCCCGAGAGTGACAGATTAAAGGGCATTTGTCTTAGTCCATTGTTGTTGAACATCTCCAAGCCAGGCTTCAACATTACGTGAACATGAAATTCCAGATGTTCAAGCTGGATTTAGAAAAGGCAGAGGAACCAGAGATCAAATTGCCAACATCCTTTAGATCATCAAAAAAGCAAGAGAGTTCCAGAAAAACATCTACTTCTGCTTTATTGACTACGCCAAAGCTTTTGTGCGGATCACAACAAACTGTGGAAAATGCTTCAAGAGATGGGGATACCAGATCACCTGACCTGTCTCCTGAGAAATCTGTATGCAGGTCAAGAAGCAACAGTTAGAACTGGACATGGGACAACAAACTGGTTCCAAATTGGGAAAGGAGTACGTCAAGGCTGTATATTGTCACCCTGCTTATTTAACTTATATGCAGAGTACATCATGAGAAACACTGGGCTGGAGGAAGCACAAGCTGGAATCAAGATTGCTGGGAGAAATATCAATACCTCAGATATGCAGACGACACCACCCTTATGGCAGAAAGCAAAGAAGAACTAAAGGACCTCTTGATGAAAGTGAAAGAGGAGAGTGAAAAAGTTGGCTTAAAGTTCAACATTCAGAAAACTAATATCATGGAATCCGGTTCCATCACTTCATGACAAATAGATATGGAAACAAAGGAAACAGTGACAGACTTTATTTTGGGGGGCTCCAAAGTCACTGCAGATGCTGACTGCAGCCATGAAATTAAAAGATGCTTGCTCCTTGGAAGAAAAGCTATGACCAACCTAGACAGCATATTAAAAAGCAGAGACATTACTTTGCCAACAAAGGTCCATCTAGTCAAAGCTATGGTTTTTCCAGTAGTCATGCATGGATGGATGTGAGAGTTGGACTATAAAGAAAGCTGAGCACCAAAGAATTGATGCTTTTGAACTATGGTGTTGGAGAAGACTCTTGAGAGTCCCTGGGACTGCAAGGAGATTGAACCAGTCAATCCTAAAGGAAATCATTCCAGAATATTCTTTGTAAGGACTGATGCTGAAGCTGAAACTCCAATATTTAGGCCACCTGATGTGAAGAACTGACTCATTTGAAAAGACCCTGATGCTGGGGAAGATTGAATGCAGGAGGAGAAGGGGACAACAGAAGATGAGATGGTTGGATGGCATCACCTACTCGATGGACATGAGTTTGAGTAAACTCTAGGAGTTAGTGATGGACAGAGAAGCCTGGTGTGCTGCAGTCCATGGGGTCGCAAAGGGTTGGACATGACTGAGCGACTGAACTGAACTGATTATTGTTGTTGTTTAGTCTCTAAGTTGTGTCCAGCTCTTTTTAGTGACCCCATGGACTGTAGCCCCCAGAGTCCTCTGTCCATTGGCTTTCCTAAGCAAGGATACTGGAGTGGGTTGCCATTTCTTTCTCCAAGGGATCTTCCCAGTCCAGGCATTGAACCTGAATCTCCTCCTGGCAGGCGGTGGCAGGCGGATTCTGTACCACTAAGCCACCTGGGAAGTCCCATATAGCTGTGGGGTCCTGCCCATACTAATGCTGAATCTTTCACCAGTGTCAGATTTTAATGGAGTGATGAGGGGCTTGTAACACTAGACAGTTCTACTGTTTGATCCATTCATGCAAAGTCCCTGTGAAATGTTAGGCTCCATTTTTGGAAAGTTTTCATCATAGCATATTGCAATTTTTCTTTCTTCTCCAGACATTATGCTATATTATTGCTACTCATTAATATTGCTTAATGAGCCAAGGAGAAAACTTTTGCTCTTAATTTAATAAATTATCCCCTTCAGAAACTTTCCATTTTAAAATTCTTTGAAGGAGGACCAGAGAACCTTTACCTGATGGTATTTAAGGACTCCTACAACTGTCCGTCATAGAGGGATAGAGGATTCCTCAAGAATTATCCAGGCTCATCACTCCGCTTCTTTCTCCTTATTTAGAAGAGTTACATTATGAACGCCTCTTGTATTTTAGTAATAAGAATGTGAGTATTTATTATATTTTAAGTATGTTTTAAATATTTCATAATTTTGAAAACATTGAGGAAAGGTCATACAATTTGTCCTTTAATGTCTGGAAAGACATTAATGGAAATTAATACAGGGCTCTCAACCCTTGGCACTACTGACATTTTGAGCCATTTAATTCTGTCATTGAGGGTTGTCCTGTACAATGTAGGATCCCTGGCCGGTACACACTAGATGCCAATATCTTCTGTTCTGTCATTTCTATTCCCACAGTCATTATTTATTTTGGGCCCTAATCACCTCTCACCTAGATTCACAACAGTCCCTGAACTAGACCATGTATCCAATGTCCTACCTTGTTAATACACCCTCCATATTACCATAAAAAGATTAATACCTATAATTTATTTAGCCTCTAGTGTGTGTCATCCAGGGCTTCCCTGGTGGCTCAGGGGTAAAGAATCCGCCTGCAGTGCAGGAGACCTGGTTTGATCTCTGAGTTAGGAAGATCCCCTGGAGGAGGGCATGGCAACCCACTCTAGTATTCTTGCCTGGAGAATCCCCATGGACAGAGGAGCCTGGTGGGCTACAGTCCATAGGGTTTCAAAGAGTCAGACATGACTGAAGCAACTGAGTACGCGCATATGTCATCCAAGTGTTGAGTGCACTCACTTGCCATCTCTTATCTGATATGGTGAAGTTAAGAAAGAGAGAAATTAAATGACTTAATCTGAAAAACACAGCTAATGAGTATAAAACAAGATTCAAATTGAGGCCTGCTTAACTTCAAAGCCTATATTCTTTATACTATCACACTGCCTAAACATGAAATCTTCCTAAAACATAAATGGAACTTATTCTTCCTTTTGACAGCTTCAGTGGCTTTTCAGGGCATTCCTCAGGTAATATGATCTATCCATTCCTTTCAGCATCCTGCTCCCATAAGTATCCATGCACATTATATTCTTATTTCACTGGATGGTGCCCATTTTTCCAAACTTGCCATGCATGTTCATGTTTTAATGCATTTGCCCATACTATTTTCCTCAGCCTGAAATTCACTTTCCATCTCCTTTTCTTCTCTAAAATTCAAATCACCTTTTGAAAGCTAGCTCAAATGTGTTTTTTTCAGTGAGCCTTTTCCTGACATGCCCACAATAAATTGTTTCTTCTTTTACACTTTCATTGCACAGTGCTTATTACACATTGCTTTTACACTTATTCTGTTTTATTGGGTACTGTTTTGCACATCTGTCTGAAAATACCTGGAAGGGAGAGGTTACTCCTTACTTACACTCTGTCAAATCCCAAAAAGATTGAGGCAACTAGAGGCTTTCTCTTTTTAGTTCTGTATTTCCTAGAACACATCATCACATCTGGGCTTTTAGAAAACACATACACACACTTGTGTGTTTGTGCATGCTAAGTCACTTCAGTCATGTCCAACTCTCAGTGATCCCATGGATTGTAGCCCACCAGGATCCTCTGTCCATGGGATTTTCTAGGCAAGAATACTGGAGTGGGTTGCCATTTTCCCCTCTAAGAGGTCTTCCCAACCCAGGGATTGAACCCGTGTCTCTTACATCTCCTGCACTGTCAGGTGGATTCTTTACCACTGAATCACCTGGGAAGCCCCACATACACACTCACTAGTACTCCAAAAATTAAATACAAGGATGAATGAATGAACTAATACATGACAAAATATTTATAATGTATTTTTTCCTGATTATGTACACTACGGGCTTCCCCGATGACTCACAGATAAGGAATCTGCCTGCCAATGCAGGAGATGAGGGTTCAATCCCTGGGTTGGAAAGATCCCCTGGAGAAGGAAATGGCAATCCAGTATTCTTGCCTGGGAAATTCCACAGACAGAGGAGCCTGATGGGCTACAGTCCTGGAGTCACAAAAGAATCAGACATGACTTAGTGACTAAATAGCAACAACAAAAAAATAGTGTACATTAGAGGAAGTTTGGAGAGTACAGGGAAAAATAAGTAATTCATATTCTCACCTCAGGAATATCTGTATTTCTACTATACAGATATTGGAAAATATCCTTCCAGTTAGCTGATGTCCAGAAATGACTTAGAAAAGCACCAATATGTGTCATTTGGTATAGAGTGGCTCTAAGGAGTCTCAGGCTAAACAAAGCCCCACCCATCAACAGAAAATTGGATTAAAGATTTACTAAGCAGGGTCCCACCCATCAGAACAAGACCTAGATTTCCCCACAGATATTCCCTCCCATCAGAAAACTTCTCAGTTCAGTTCAGTTCAGTAGCTCAGTCGTGTCCGACTCTTTGTGACCCCATGAACCACAGCACTCCAGGCCTCCCTGTCCATCACCAACTCCCGGAGTTTACCCAAACCCTTGTCCATCGAGTCAGTGATGCCATCCAGCCATCTCATCCTCTGTCATCCCCTTATCCTCCTGTCCCCAATCCTTCCTAGCATCAGGGTTTTTTCCAATGAGTCAACTCTTTGCATGAGGTGGCCAAAGTATTGGAGTTTCAGCTTCAACATCAGTCCTTCCAATGAACACCCAGGACTGATCTCCTTTAGGATGGACTGGTTGGATCTCCTTGCAGTCCAAGGGACTCTCAAGAGTCTTCTCCAACACCACAGTTCAAAAGCATCAATTCTTCGGCGCTCAGCTTTCTTCGTCCAACTCTCACATCCATACATGACTACTGGAAAAAGGATAGCCTTGACTAGACGGACTTTAGTTGGCAAAGTAACGTCTCTGCCTTTTAATATGCTATATAGGTTGGTCATAACTTTCCTTCTAAGGAGTAAGCGTCTTTTAATTTCATGGCTGCAATCACCATCTGCAGTGATTTTGGAGCCCAAAAAAATAAAGTCTGACACTGTTTCCACTGTTTCCCCATCTATTTGCCATGAAGTGTTGAGACCAGATGCCACGATCTTAGTTTTCTGAATGTTGAGCTTTAAGCCAATGTTTTCACTCTCCTCTTTCACTTTCATCAAGAGGCTTTTTAGTTCCTCTTCACTTTCTGTCATAAGGATGGTGTCATCTGCATATCTGAGGTTATTGATATTTCTTGTGGCAATCTTAATTCCAGCTTGCGTTTCTTCCAGCCCAGCGTTTCTCACGATGTACTCTGCATATAAGTTAAATAAGCAGGGTGACAATATACAGCCTTGACGTACTCCTTTTCCTATTTGGAACCAGTCTGTTGTTCCATGTCCAGTTCTAACTGTTGCTTCCTGACCTGCATACAGGTTTCTCAAGAGGCAGGTCAGGTGATCTGGTATTCCCATCACTTTCAGAATTTTCCACAGTTTATTGTGATCCACATAGTCAAAGGCTTTGGCATAGTCAATAAAGCAGAAATAGATGTCTTTCTGGAACTCTCTTGCTTTTCGATGATCCAGGAGATGTTGGCAATTTGATCTCTGGTTCCTCAGCCCTTTCTAAAACCAGCTTGAACATCTGGAAGTTCATGGTTCACGTATTGCTAAAGCCTGGCTTGGAGAATTTTGAGCATTACTTTACTAGCGTGTGAGATGAGTGCAATTGTGTGGTAGTTTGGGCATTCTTTGGCATTGCCTTTCTTTGGGATTGGGATGAACACTGACCTTTTCCAGTCCTGTGGCCACTGCTGAGTTTTCCAAATTTGCTGGCACATTGAGTGCAACACTTTCACACCATCATCTTTCAGGATTTGAAATAGCTCAACTGGAATTTCATCACCTCCACTAGCTTTGTTCGTAGTGATGCTTTCTAAGGCCCACATGACTTCACATTCCAGGATGTCTGGCTCTAGGTGAGTGATCACACCATCGCGATTATATGGGTCATGAAGATCTTTTTTGTACAGTTCTGTGTACTCTTGCCACCTCTTTTTAATATCTTCTGCTTCTGTTATGTCCATACCATTTCTGTCCATTATTGTCCCCATCTTAGCATGAAAATTTCCCTTGGTATCTCTGATTTTCTTGAAGAGATCTCTAGTTATTCCCATTCTATTGTTTTCCTCTATTTCATTGCATTGATCACTGAGGAAGGCTTTCTTATTTCTCCTTGTCATTCTTTGGAACTCTGCATTCAAATGGGTATATCTTTCCTTTTCTCCTTTGCCTTTCACTTCTTTTCATAGCTATTTGTAAGGCATCCTCAGACAATGATTTTGCATTTTTGCATTTCTTTTTCTTGGGGATGGTCTTGATCACTGCCTCCTGTACAATGTCACAAACCTCCCATCCATAGTTCTTCAGGCACTCTGTCTATCAGATCTCATCCCTTGAATCTATTTGTCACTTCCACTGTATGATTGTAGGGGATTTGATTTAGGTTATACCTGAATGGTCTAGAAGCTTTCCCAACTTTTTTCAATTTAACTCTGAATTTGGCAATAGGGAGTTCATGATCTGAGCCAGAGTCAGTTCCTGGTCTTGCTGACTGTATAGAGCTTCTCCGTATTTGGCTGCAAAGAATATAATCAATCTGATTTCAGTATTGGCCATCTGGTGTTGTCCATGTGTAGAGTCTTCTCTTGTGTTGTTGGAAGAGGGTGTTTGCTATGACCAGTGCATTCACTTGGCAAAACTCTGTTAGCTTTTGCCCTGCTTCATTCTGTACTTCAAGGCCAAATTTGCCTGTTACTCCAGGTGTTTCTTGACTTCCTACTTTTGCATTCCAGTCCCCTATAATGAAAAGGACATATATTTGGGTGTTAGTTCTAGAAGGTCTTGTAGGTCTTCATAGAACTGTTTAACTTCAGCTTCTTTAGCATTACTGGTAGGGGCATAGACTTGGATTACTGTG
This sequence comes from Okapia johnstoni, assembly GCA_024291935.2. Lineage (NCBI taxonomy): Eukaryota > Metazoa > Chordata > Mammalia > Artiodactyla > Giraffidae > Okapia > Okapia johnstoni. The sequence continues at coordinate 34,028,897 of CM044323.1, read as the reverse complement.
ATATTGAACAGTTTGCCTTGGAAATGAACAGAGATCATTCTGTCATTTTTGAGATTGCACCCAAGTACTGCATTTCGGACTCTTTTGTTGACTATGATGGCTACTCCATTTCTTCTAAGGGATTCTTACCCACAGTAGTAGATATAATGGTCATCTGAGTGAAATTCACCCATTCCAGTCCATTTTAGTTCACTGATTCCTAAAATGTCAATGTTCACTCTTGCCATTTCCTGTTTGACCACTTCCAATTTGCCTTGATTCATGGACCTAACATTCCAGGTTCCTATGCAATATTGCTCTTTACAGGATCAGACTTTACTACCATCACCAGTCACATCCACAGCTGGGTGTTGTTTTTGCTTTGGCTCCATCTCTTCATTCATTCTGGAGATATTTCTCCACTGATCTCCAGTAGCATATTGGGCACCTACCGACCTGGGGAGTTTATCTTTCAGTGTCCTATCTTTTTGCCTTTTCATACTGTTCATGGAGTTCTCAAGACAAAAATACTGAAGTGGTTTGCCATTCCCTTCTCCAGTGGACAACGTTTTGTCAGAACTCTCCACCATGACCCATCCATCTTGGGTGGCCCTACATGGCATGGCTCATAGTTTCACTAAATTAGACAAGGCTGTGGTGCATGTCATCAGATTGGTTAGTTTTCTGTGATTGTGGTTTTCATTCTGTCTGCCCTCTAATGGAGAAGGACAAGAGGCTTATGGAAGCTTCCTGATGGGAGAGACTAACTGAGGGGGAAACTGTTAAGTCGGAAGCGGTCAAACAGGAAATGACAAGAGTGACCGTCATTTGAGGAATCAGTGAATAAAAATGGACTGGAAGGGGCAAATTTAATTCAGATGATCATTATATCTACTACTGTGGGTAATAATCCCTTAAAATAAATGGAGTAGCCCTCATAGTCCACAAGAATCCGAAATGCAGTACTTGGGTACAATCTCAAAAATGACAGAATGACCTTTGTTCATTTCCGAGGCAAACCATTCAATATCACAGTAATACAAGTCTATGCCCCAACCACCAACGCCAAAGAAGCAGAAGATAAACAGTTCTATGAAGACCTACAAGTCCTTCTAGATCTAACACCAAAAAAGAGATGTCCTTTTCATCACAGGGGACTGGAAAGCAAAAGTAGGAAGTCAATAGATATCTGGAGTAACAGGCAAGTTTGGCCTTGGAGTACAGAATGAAGCAGGCAAAGGCTAACAGAGTTTTGCCAAGAGAACACACTGGTCGTGGCAAATACCCTCTTCCAAAAACACAAGAGATGACTCCACACATGGACATCACCAAATGGTCAATACCAAAATCAGATTGATTATATTCTTTGCAGCCAAAGATGGAGAAGTTCTATACAATCAGAAAAAATAAGACCAGGAGCTGACTGTGGCTCAGATCATGAACTCCTTATTGTAAAATTCAGACTTAAATTGAAGAAAGTAGAGAAAACCACTAGACCATTCAAGTAACCTAAATCAAATCCCTTACAATTATACAGTAGAAGTGACAAATAGATTCAAGGGATTAGATCTGATAGACAGAGTGCCTGAAGAACTATGGGCATAGGTTCATAACATTGTACAGGAGGTGGAGATCAAAGTCATCCAGAAGAAAAATGGTTGTCTGAGGAGGCCTTAAAAATAGCTGAGTAAAGAAGAGAAGGGAAAGGCAAAGGAGAAAAGGAAACATATCCATCTGAATGCAGAGTTCCAAAGAGTAACGAGGAGAGATAAGAAAGCCTTCCTAAGTGATCAATGCAAAGAAATACAGGAAACAATAGAGTGGGAAAGACTAGAGATCTCTTCAGGGAAATTAGAGATACTAAGTGAACGTTTCATGCAAAGATGGGCACAATAAAGGACAGAAGCGGTATGCACCTAACAGAAGCAGAAGATATTAAGAAGAGATGGCAAGAATACACAGAAGAACTCTACAAAAGAGATCTTAATGACCCAGATAACCACGATTGTGTGATCACTCAGCTAGAGCCAGACATCCTGGAATGTGAAGTCAAGTGGGCCTTAGGAAGCATCCCTATGAACAAAGCTAATGGAGGTGCTGGAATTCGAGCTGAGCTATTTCCAATCCTAAAAGATGATGCTGTGAAAGTGTTGCACTCAATATGCCAGCAAATTTGGAAAACTCAGCAGTGGCCACAGGACTGGAAAATGTCAGTTTTCATTCCAATCCCAAAGAAAGGCAATGTGAAAGAATGTTCAAACTACCGCACAGTTATATTCATCTTACACTCTAGGAAAGTAATGTTCAAAATTCTCCAAGCTAAGCTTCAACAGTACATGAACTGAGAACTTTTAAGTTGTTCAAGTTGGATTTAGAAAAGGCAGAGGAACCAGAGATCCAATTGCCAACATCCATTGGATCATAGATAAAGCAGGGTAATTCCAGAAAAACATCTACTTCTTCCTCATTGACTATGCTAAAGCCTTTGACTGTGTGGAAAATTCTTAAAGAGATGGGAATACCAGACCACCTTACCTGCCTCCTGAGAAATCTGTATGTAGGTCAAGAAGCAAGAGTCAAAATCAGACATGGAACAATGGACTGGTTCCAAATTGGGAAAGGAGTACATCAAGGCTATATATTGTCACCTTGCTTATTTAACCTATATGCAGAGTTCATCATGTTAAATACCAGGCTGGATGAAGCAGAAGCTGGAATCAAGATTGCTGGCAGAATTATCAATAACCTCAGATATGCAGATGACACCACCCTTATGGCAGAAAGTGAAGAGGAACTAAAAAGCCTCTTGATGAAAGTGAAAGAGGAGAGAGAAAAAGCTGGCTTAAAACTCAACATTCAAAAATGAAAACCAAGGCATCTGGTCACATCGCTTCATGGCATAGATATGGGAACAATGGAAACAGTGACAGACTTTATTTTTGGGGGGTCCAAAATCACTGCAGATGGTGACTGCAGCCATGAAATTAAAAGATGTTTGCTCCTTGGAAGAAAAGCTATGACCAACCTAGACAGCATATTAAAAAGCGGAGACATTACTTTGCCAGCAAAGGTCCATCTAGTCAAAGCTATGGTTTTTCCAGTGGTCATGTATGGATGTGAAAGTTGGACCATAAAGAAAGTGAGCACCAAAGAATTTATGCTTTGAACTGTGGTGTTGAGAAGAGCCTTGAGAGTCCGTTGAACAGCAAGAAGATCAAACCAGTCAATCCTAAAGGAAATCAGTCCTGAATACTCATTGGAAGGATGATGCTGAAGCTGAAGCTCCAATACTTTGACCACCTGATTTGAAGAACTGACTCATTTGAAAAGACCCTGATGTTGGAAAAGTTTGAAGGCAGGAGGAGAAGGGGATGACAGAGGAGGAGACGGCTGGATGGCATCACCGACTCGATGGACATGAGTTTCAGCAAGCTCTGTAAGTTGGTGATTGACAGGGAAGCCTGGTGTGCTGCAATCCATCGGGTTGCTAAGAGTCGAACACAACTGAGTGACTGAACTCAACTGAAGGATCAGAATGCCACAGCTGCACAGATACCATCCTCTCAGAAAACTGTACTTCTATCCAGTGGAGCTGGACACATTGAAGAACTATCGATGTATTTTTATACCTTGATATAAATTCAGAACTCAGAGGTATAGATTCAAAAGCTATAAAGGAATACGCGTCAAACATGAACCTCCCCTGTTGTATTTCAACCACCTAATACTCCTTCCCAGAAGCAACCATCTTTATCAATTGATTTTACAGATTAAAAAATGATTACCCCAAGTAATCCTTTCTTAGAAAAATAATTTTTATAAATTACCCCTTGCCTTAGCAGACAAAAGTTGCTATTAAAAATCCATACTTAGTATCTAAATAATAACCCTGATTTAGTCAGAACCAATAAATTGATATTATGAAATGGGAATTCAATTTAAACACAGGTGAATGGGTAGTCTTGAAGTTGTAGTAAACAGGCTTTACTTATCCACTGGGGTGGTTTTTGCTTCTCAGTGGCTTACAGTAGGGCTTCTGGAGAAAAATGACTTAACTATATAACTTGGCACCTTTGAAATGGTCCCCAAATTATTTGTTTTCCAAATTGGCTGTCTCCCTATTTTAAAACTTCTGAATTCTTCAAATCTCTGATTCTGTCTCTTTCTTCTTCACTTTCATCAGATGACTTTGCTTCTTTACAGGGAAAAAGAAATCATCATCAAGGTTTTCTGTGTAAGACGCTTCTTTCTGTCAAGCTGATGCCAAGCTGTGTGTTTTAGAAGAACTATCTCATGGTCCATTTTGTATGGAAGGATATGTTCTGAGGTATGGATCTATATTGATCCCTGAGCTACATCAGGTCATGGAAAAAGAAGATTGAAAACTGACAAGGAGATATGAGGAAGGAAGTGCATGGATGCACAGCTTTAGATTGTGCCTGGATTATGAGAATACCTGTCCCATGTGGATACTTGTCAAGGACTCCTGCAGAGAAGGTTCCCAATAATTAGGCAGACAAAATGGCCTTGCCCTAGGCATCTAAGTGTTTGTTCAAAAGTCTCACTTTAAAAGGCTCCATAGGGGAGAGAGTGCATGGAAACATGTACACTATACTGTAAGTAAAATAGATGGCTGGTGGGAATTTGCTGTATGACTCAGGGAACTCAAACTGGTCTCTGTCATAACCTAGACAGGTGGGATGGGGTGGGAGATGAAAGGGAGGTTCAAGAGGGAGGGGACATATGTATACCTATGGCTGATTCATGTTGATATATGGCACAAACCAACACAATATTGTAAAGTAATTATCCTTCAACTAAAAATAAATAAATTAAAAAAATAAAAAGGGGCTTCCCAGGTGGTGCCAGTGGTAAAGAAACCGCCTGCCAATGCAGAAGGTGAAGATGCAGGTTCGATCTCTGGGTTAGGAAGATCCCCTGGAGGAGAGCATGGTAACCCACTTCAGTATTGTATTTGTGCCTGGGGAATCCCATGGACAGAGGAGCCTGGCAGGCAACAGTCCATGTGCAAAGAGTCAGACATGACTGAAGAGACTTAGCTTGCATAGGGACTTCCCTGGCAGTCCAGTGGTTAAGTCGCTGTACTTCCACTGCAGGAGGCACAGGTTTGATCCCTGGTTGGGGAATTAAGATCCTGCATGCCAGGCTACATGACCAAAATATTAAAAAAAAAAAATGCTCCATAGTGGCAGGGAAGGAGATTACGTGTAGGTCTAACATCCACTTCCTCCAGCAGGGCTGATTGGGCTACTTCACCTTCTGAGTACCTAACATACCTGCAGCAGTGATCAGTAACTGAGCCCTGATCCAGCCCCAGGCCTGGAATATTAACCAGCCATCTAGCAGCAGATTGGTTATGTAGGCTTCTTCCATCATGGAGGGGGCAGCAATATTTCCTCGCTGTGAATATGTATTTACTATAGATATAGGTTTACTTTCTCTGAATGCCAGATTTTTGTTGGTACCATTATCTCTAGTCCTACTAAGAACCTAGTTCATTGTTATGGTATCCATTTAAGCATTGCTTCTAACCAGGGAATTTGTTTATTGATAAATGAAGTAAAGCACTGAACTAATACTGTTGCAATTCACTGATCTTATCATGTAGCCCATCATCTAGAAGTGGATGGACTTTTAGGAAGATAGACGGCCCTTTGGGAAATCCAGTAAAGGAACAGGCTGGGAAACAATACTTTGTGATGGTAATGCTATCAGTCAGGATGTAGTAAATGCATATCTTCCATGCCCACAATATATGGGTCCAGAAACCATGGATGTAAAGTGGGCTGTGCTGTCAACGACTTGTGCAAAAGCCAAGGTTGGTTCCTTAGCCTTCCGGACATCCTGTAAACTAACCAGTATCCTGTAATAAATCCTTTTCTGCTTCAACTAATACGCGTGTACTCTGTTGTCTAAAATTAATACCCTGGTGAATATGTTTCTAAACTAGTCAATGCAAGAGCAATAGAATCCCCTAATTTCAGAGAGGGGGCGAATGTTTGTGATTCAGACACAATAACCCCCTTAACCCCCATTCAGTCCTCAACCACTGAAATCTCACATTTACCTCCCCTGCTACTGCCTTTGTTAAGATCACCAAGACTTCCCTGATGTCATCTCGGCAACATTTGACCCTGTTGTCCACCTAAAAGTTCTAGAAAAATCTCCCTTCCTTTAACTGCTGTGTGTGCCATTTGGTTTCCTTCCTTTTTCTCTGTTCCTCCTCAGTATTTTCTGAGGGGCTTTCTTTCTCTGCTGCTGATCATTTTAGATGAGTATTCCTCAATGTTCTCTACCAAATCTGCTCTTCTTCTTACTCTACATAGTATTCAGGGGTGATTTTAGATTTTCTCCACTCCCACAGCTTTAATGAATTCCTGTACAATGCTGATTTGTACAATAAATCCAAATTTATTTCTTCAGGACAGTTACCTCTCCTCAGGACCAGCTGCATTCTGAGTATCTCTACCTCAGTGGCTCAAAAGCACCTTAAACATAAGATATATAAAACAGAACTCAGTAGTTCCTCCTCTCACCTCTTCAAAATCCTTCAAACTAGCCAGCTACTTCTTTATTATATTTCCTACCCTGGTCACTAACACCATCGTCAACAGGAGCGCTCAAGCCAGAAACTGGGCTTTGGCCTTCCCTCTTCACTCTCCTGTGTTTACCCAATGATTCCTCAAGTCCTACAACATCTACTTCTCAAACATCTCTCACCTCTACTGCCTTAGTTGCCTTTTTTTTTCTCTTTTGTTTTTGTAAGAGAGCTTGGGAATAGATTATTTTATTCGTGTATTTATTTTTGGGGCCGCTCCCCACAGTGTGTTAGATGTTAGTTCCCCAACCAGGGATCGAACCCATGTCCCCTGCATTGGAAGTATGGAGTCTTAACCACCGGATCACTAGGGAAGTCCCCCTTAGTTTTAGATTCCATCATCTCCAGCCTAGTTTATTGCCTCCTAACCAGTCTTTTCCTCCTTCTAGTCCATTCTTCACATTAAAGATAGACTGATACATTCAGAACACATGCAAAGTCATGTCTTCCCCCCATCCATAGAATAAATAACATCCTAACCCCCTTCTCAGGGCTTGTAAGGTCTTCCACGGGTTGGCTTCTTCAGCACGGTTTACTGCACTGCTTGCTTCCTTTCCAGCACAGTTTGTTTTCAGTCTTATTCAACTTTTCTCAGGTCCTAAAATATGCCACACTCTCTTTGGCCTGAGGAACAGCATTCCTCAGAGTATTACTCTAAAGGCCATGAATTCAACTTAGATATTATTTTCTTTAGCAAGTCTTTCCCTTCTGGGTTGTTGCCCCTGCTTTGTTCTCTAGTAGCAGGGAGGTACCTTCTACTTCTCCATAATACATTTGTGGCAAGCAATTTTAACTCCTGATTTACTTTTCTGTTTTCCCCTGATAGACCTCACTCAGTGGAAGCATGAGCTATGTCTCTTTCGTTCACTGTTGGTGGTCCCATCATCTAGCCGAGTTTTGGGCACTTAAATATTTGTGAAATGAGTGAACAGTTGACACAATAAGGTAGTAAATGACAGGGGAGTAACAAGTAATTAATTGTTCATCCATTACTGGCTAATGAACATAATTGTCAAAGATTTAGCTAAAATGAAACAGAGTTGTAGAAATCTAAATAACCAAGCCTTTCTTCCTACATCAAGGATATCAGCAGTGTGCTTCTCTACAGCAACATTAAAAAAGTGTTTTATTGAAGTACAACTTAAAATGTACAGATCTTAAATCTAAAGTTTGACTGGCTTTTGCATATTCTATACCAGGGTAACCACTACTCAGATTAATATGTAGAACATTTCCAGTAGCACAGAAGGTTCCCTCATTGCCAAAGAGCATCCTCTCAAAGGTAACTGCTTCTGACTTCTTACCACCGCAGATTTGTTTGCCAGATTTTGAATTCCACACAATGAAGTGGCTTCCTTTTCTCAAATCACATTGATAAGTTTTGTTCTTTTACACTGCTGTACTCATCTCACTGTATGAGTACATGGTACTTTATCCATTCTACTGTTGAAAGACATTTGGGTTTATTTCAAGTTTGGACTGTTATTAATAAAGCTATTATGAATATCTTGTATGTGTCTGTTGATCAACATAAGTATTTATTATGTTGGGTGTGTATAGCCAGGAGAAGATTTGCTGTATCACAAGATATGTAGTAAGTTCAGCTTAAGTGAATATATTATCAAATACTTTACTGAAGTCATACCAATTTATTATACTCAATAAATGTATGAGAGTTTCAGTTGTCCCACATCCTTGACATTACTGTATTTGATTTACTTTCATTTTTTGGCTGTGCTGGGTCTTCACTGCTGCACATGGGCTTTCTCTAGTTGCAGCAAGCAGGGGCTGCTCTTTGTTGTGGTGCACGGGCTTCTCATTGCAGTGGCTTCTCTTGTTGAAGGCTCTAGAAGCGAGAGCTTCAGTAGTTGCAGCTCCTGGGCTCTAGAGCGTCAGCTCAGTAGCTGTGGCCCATGGGTTTAGTTGCTCCGAGGCACATGGAATCTTTCTGGACTAGGGATCAAACCTGTGTCCCTTGCATTGCAAGGTAGATTCTTTTTTTTTTTTTTTTCAAATATTTATTTATTTGGCTGTTCTGGATCTTAGTTGCAGCATGTGAACTCCTAGTTGTGGCATGTGGGATCTAGTTCCCTGACCATGGATTGAACCCAGGCCCCCTGAATTGGGAGCACAGTCTTAGCTATTGGACTGCCAGGGAAGTCCCTGCAAGGTGGATTCTTAACCACTGGACCACCAGGGAAACCTGATATTACTTTATATTTATATTATCTTTTACCAACTTATAAACATTTATACAACTAAGATGAAAACTGAACTAACTGTCATAGTATAAAAGCATTCAAAATATGCTTCTTGAGGCTGTTTTTTAAGCATAAGATAATAAGAATGGTTAATATCTACTGAGTGTGCATCGCTTGCCAGGCATATTCTAGGCACCTTATGTAGGCTACCTCATTTGATTGCAGCCATGAAATTAAAAGACGCTTACTCCTTGGAAGGAAGGTTATGGCCAACCTAGATAGCATATTTAAAAGTAGAGACATTACTTTGCCAACAAAAGTCCATCTAGTCAAGGCTATGGTTTTTCCAGTGGTCATGTATGGATGTGAGAGTTGGACAGTGAAGAAAGCTGAGCGCCGAAGAATTGATGCTTTTAAACTGTGGTATTGGAGAAGACTCTTGAGAGTCCCTTGGACTGCAAGGAGATCCAATCAATCCATCCTAAAAGAGATCAATCCTGGGTGTTCATTGGAAGGTCTGATGTTGAAGCTGAAACTCCAATACTTTGGCCACCTCATGCGAAGGGTTGACTCATTGGAAAAGACCCTGATGCTGGGTAGGATTGGGGGCGGGAGGAGAAGGGGACAACAGAGGATGAGATGGTTGGATGGCATCACCGACTCGATGGACATGGGTTTGGGTAGACTGCAGGAGTTGGTGATGGACAGAGAGGCCTGGCGTGCTGCAATTCATGGGGTCGCAAAGAGTCAGACACGACTGAGCGACTGAACTGAACTGAACTGAACAACTCTATGAAGTAGATACTATTATCCCCTTTTTAGGGATGAAGAATTTGTGGCACAGAGAGACATCATTAAATGATAGACTTTTAAAGAACTAGATGGCAGTACCCCAAATGGATTAGTTACTGCAACCCCAAAGTATTGACAAAAAGCCAGCTCATAAAGTAGGCTGCATCTTATGAAAAAGGGTCACCTAGTATGTTAGAGGAAGACTCTATGTTGGAATCCAGATCTCCTAACTTCTCATCTAGCATTGATAACAGAATCAGCAGTGCACAAATCAGGTAAAATTAATGGTAATCAAAACAAACACATTTTAAAAAATTACTTCATTCCCTTCAGAATTTAGTTATTATGTCTTTGATTTGTGGAATAGTTTAACCAAATTCTAAAATAATACTTAAAGTTCAAGCAAGGTCACATAAGGATTCATATTTTACGGGGGCCAAGTCAATTCAGAAGCTCAGTTGTGTCTGACTCTTTGTGACCCCATGGACCACAGCACGCCAGGCCTCCCTGTCCATCACCAACTCTCAGAGCTTGCTCAAACTCATGTGCGTCAAATCGGTGATGCCATCCAACCATCTCATCCTCTGTCATCCCCTTCTCCTCCTGCCTTCAATCTTTTCCAGAATCAGAGTCTTTTCCAATGAGTCAGTTCTTCACATCAGGTGACCAAAGTATTGGAGCTTCAGCTTCAGCATCAGTCCTTCCGATAAGGGGGCCAAAAGTTTATATAATTAAGGTGGGGGTGGGGCTCATTAAGAGAAAGAATATAAAAGTATCTTTTGCAAATGTTACAAGAACCTGTGAACAAACTGCTGGGGGCCTGGTGGTAGCCACCCTCCCTTTATGAAGATTTCCCGCAGTAGTCCCTATCTCATGGTATTCATGCCCTTGTATAATTCTTCTCCAACACTGTACTGAGATTGGGCTGTGAGACCAGCTGAATATAGAAGTGATGTCACTTTGGAGGCTAGGTTATAAAAGACAGTATGACTTCTACCTCTCTCTCTCTTGGATCATTCACTCACTCTGGGTAACCAAGCTGCCATGTGGTGAGAACCCTCAGGTAGCCCTGTGGAGAAGCCCATATGGTGAGAAACTGAGGCCTCAAGCCCACAGCCATGGGAGCCATCTTGGAAGGGGATCCTCCAGCTCTGGTCAAGCCTTTAAATAACTGCAACCTTGGCTACAACCTCATGAGGGACTCTGAGCCAGAAAAGCCCAGAAAAGCTGCTCTCTGATCCCAGACTGAGAAACTGTGTGGAATAATAAGGTTTTTGTTTTAAGCTGATAAGTTTTGAAGTAATTTGTTATACAGAAATTGGTAACTAGGACTTCCCTGGTGGCTCAGTGGTAAAGAATCCACCTGCCAGTGCAGAGGACATGGATTCAATCCCCGATGAGGGAAGAGCCCACATGCTGTGGAGCAACAAAGCCCTGTGTCACAATTACTGAGCCTGTGCTCTAGAGCCCAGGAGCCGCAACTACTGAGCCCACGTGCCACAACTACTGAAGCCCTAGAGCCTGTGCTCTGCAACAAGTGAAGCCACCACAGTGAGAAGCCAGTGCACTGCAACTACAGAGTAGCCCCTGCACTCTGCAACTAGAGAAAGCCTGAGCAGCAATGAAGACCCAGAACAGCCAAAAATAACTAAATAAAATTTTTTTAAAAAGAAACGAAATTGTTAACTAATGCAGGCCCCTCACAGGGCCTTGGAAGAGGCCCACGTAAGTGAGAAGCCTAGAAGTTTGAATTTCATAAGCTTTGTAATAGATTGGTATCTGCCAAAGTAAATGGCTGTCTATTAAAGTGCTGCAGCAAAGACAGCTAGTTTCCCTGCTTAATTTGTTCTTTCTTCCATAGAGGCTGTAACTAGGCCACGCCTGTCCAGCCAGGAGTGTCCAGCCTCCTTTGCAGCTAAGTGTTTCATGTGGCAAGGCTCTTGTTAATGGAATGCAGCACAAGTACTGGGTTCCTTTCTGGACCATGCAATCAAGAAAGTGGGTGTTAACACTCCTTTCCTCCTTCTCCTGGGACAAGGATGGTGACAAGTGAAGGGAACTTGGCAGCCACGTATTGAAGATGGCAGAGCTCTGCCAGCTGAGTCCCTGAAAGAATTCACAGAGCACAGTCTCTAGCCCTCCAGGCTGGAATACACCCCCTGAACAACTTTGTTAGAAATAAACTTCCATTATATTAAGTGACTATCTTTTAAGGTTTGGGTATTAAAAGAAGTGAAACTGCCCTAATTAATTAGTTATGTTTTTCAAAACTCAGACACCTAATTTTCCCTCCAGGGTCTAGTCTTGACGTTATTTATTTCTGTATCTGTTTGGTAATTTATTAGCTTTTACTCTGTAAAATTTCAAACATATGAAAGTAGAGGAAATCATATAATGAAGCCCTATGTTCAAGTCGCTCAGTCGTGTCTGACTCTTTGCAGCCCCATGGACTATAGTCCACCAGGCTCCTCTGTCCATGGAATTTTCCAGCAAGAATACTGCAGAAGGTTGCCATTTCCTACTCCAGGGGATTTCCTGACCCAGGGATTGAACCTGCGTCTCTTGAGTCTCCTGCATTAGCAGGTGGATTCTTTACCACTAGTACCACTTTAGCTCCCTAAAGAGCCCTATACCTGTCACTAAACTGTGTTTATCAGGCCATTCTTATTTCCTGTGTGTGTGTGTGTGTGTGTGTGTGTGTGTGTGTGTGTGTGTGTGTGCCATTTCCTACGTATTTATGTCCATTCCTATGTCACTGGCATCCTCTCTCCCCTTTGCTCGCTCCTCAATTATTTTAAAGCAAATCTCAGAATCTCAATCAACATATCATTTCACTGGAGACACTTTAAATGCTGTGTAAGGAATCTCCTTTGCCTTTCCTGGAAGCCAGTGTTTTCTGTGAAACTGTGGCTATGCAAAAAGCCAGTTCCCCACTGCTTGACAGCATATAATGAGGACATCATGAACTGTGAGGTTAAGCTCACACCACCAGTGTGAGAGGCACAACCTATTCACACAGTGTACCAGAATCTACCTTCACCCCATTCAAGCTAGAAGTTTTGAGCCTATAAAAGGAAATGGCAGGGTTAGGCAGGTTGAGAGTATGGAGTGAGAACTAAAGTCAGGGGACTTGGATCCTAAATGTCTAAACCACGATCAGCTACTCATTAGCTGCATGCTCGTCAACTATTTACTTAATTATTCAGATCCTCACATTTTCTCATTTATAAGATGGAAACAATATCTATTCTACCACTGGACTGATAGAATAAAATCAGCTAAGATTTTTTAAACTATAAACTTTATATGATGATCCATTTATAACATGGAAGTAAAGATAAGCTAAATTTTTAATTCTGACTTAATATTCTCTTGCAGAGTAGAATTTATAGTCACTTGAGCTACAAGTAATCCCAGGAACAGAGGAGCCTGGCGGGCTACAGTCCATGGGGTCACAAAGAGTCAGACACAACTGAGCAAGTAACACATACACACAAGCTACAAGAATCAATTAAAATCAGTGTTATTGGTGGGAGTAAGTACTTTTTCTTAGTAGTTTATTGAATATGCATCAGCACCACCATCCCATGAAAGGGAAAATGATGTTGCAGTTTGTCCATTTCTAAATATCTTTCATCTGAGAAAACTGGACAGCACCATGGCAAGCTGAAGGGAAAACAGTAACTACAATCTGAGCTGAATTTTTCCCTCAGTCACTTGCCTTCTCCTTTCCCTCACCAATATCCAGATTTCAACCCAGACAGTTTTGGATATTCTGGGATATGGGAATTTCCAGATCCTAATGACATCCCCCAGACACCAAAATGTCTCTTTCTGCATTATTAAGCTCAGTTCCAACCAAGTCACTGCGTCGGGCAAGGTTGGTGTTGCTGGGGAAAGAGATGAAGCAGTTGTTTTGCTCAGCGCACCTGTGGGGTCCCTGAAACTGGTGATGCCTGCTCACAGCCTCTGACCTCTCACTCAGGCTTCCTTAGCCTTCACTCCAATCTCTGATCTTGCCTCTTGCTCTCCTGTATGTCTGCTTTCCTCTTCATTTACAATATTCCAGTAACTTCGTCACAGAACTATTTTTAAAAAGAAAGTGTACAATGATTCATGTGAAAAATAAGTAATATCTTTTTTTCTCCTCTCCCGCTGAATCTGTATGCAATGTTTTTCCTTTCTGGTTTCTGATTTTAAATTACAAGTACCTGGTAAGCTAGAACTTCCCTGGTGGCTCAGATGGTAAAGAATCTGCCTGCAATGCAGGAGACCCAGGTTCAATCCCTGGGTTGGGAAAAATCCCCTGGAGAAGGGAATGGCTACCCACTCCAGTATTCTTGCCTGGGGAATTCAATGGACGGGGGAGTCTGGTGGGCTATAGTCCATGGTGTTGCAAAGAGTCGAACATGACTGAGCCACCAACACACACACAACTGGTAAGCTAGAATATTTTTGTTTTTTTAAACTTTAAATTTAGTTTTATCATTTATAACTTTTTATTTTGTATTAGGGTATAGCCATTAACAACGTTGAGATCTTTTCAAGTGTACAGAGAAAGGACTTGGCCATACATAGACATGTATCCATTATCCCCTAAACTCCCCCCCATCCAAGGCTGCCACATAACATTGAGCAGAGTACCACCTGCTGTACAGTAAGTTCTTGTTGGTTATCCATTTTAAATATAGCAGTGTACACATAGAATAGTTTTAGATTTACAAGAAAGTTGCAAAGATAGTACAGAGAGTTCCTGTCTGCCCCTCACCCAGTTTCTCCTATTGTTAGCATCTTACATTAGCAAGCTACCTTGGCACAACTGAAAAACCAACACTGATATACTACTATGAACTAAATTCCAGACTTTATTTGAAGTTTACTAGTTTTTCCTCTAATGGCTTTTTTCTGTTCTAGGATCCCATCCAGGACAACACTTTACATTTAGTCATCATATTTCCTTAGCCTCCTCTGATCTGTGACAATTATTTATGTTTTCCTTATTTTTCATACCTTGACAGTTTTGAGGAGTACTGGCCAGTTGCTTCGTATATCTCTCTCAATTTGATTTTTTTTCTGTTTTTAGACTTGGGTTACAGGTTTTGGAGAGGATGACCACAGAGATGAAGTACCATTCTCATCACATCATATCAGGGATAGATACTATCTATAGACCTTATCACTAGTTGTGGTAACCTTGCTTACTTAGTTTAGGTAGTGTTTGCCAGGTTTCTTCACCAGAAAGTAACTTTCCCCCTTTCTCCATACTCTATAGAAGCAAATGACTAACTCAGCCCACATTCAAGGTAGGAACACAGATTAGGCTCAGCCTCCTTGAAGGGAAGTATCCCCAACAATTACTTGGATTTCTAATAAAAGAAGGACTTGTCTTCTCTCTCTTTATTCCACTTTTCAGCCATTTATTTTTATCAGTATGGACTCCTGGACATTTATTTACACTTTGGTACAGTGTTACATTATTTTTGCTCTCAAATTCTCCCAGCTTTGTTTTGGGAGCTCCTTCTAGTTGGCTCTCATATCTCCTTGAGCACAATAGCATGCTTCATCTTGTATTTTCCCTGTCCCAGCTTTAGAAGCAGCCATTTCCCAAAGGAGCCTTTGTTCTTTTTACTCAGTTCAGTTCAGTTGCTCAGTCGTGTTCAACTCTTTGCGACCCCATGAATCACAGCACGCCAGGCCTCCCTGTCCATCAACAACTCCCAGAGTCTACCCAAACCCATGTCCACCGAGTCAGTGATGCCATCCAGCCATCTCATCCTTTGTCATCCCCTTCTCCTCCTGCCCCCAATCCTTCCCAGCATTAAGGTCTTTTCCATTCCACTTAGCAACCAAACAACAACAAAATACCATCCTTAGTGAGTGAAGTCGCTCAGTTGTGTCCGACTCTTTGCAACCCCAAGGACTGTAGCCCACCAGGCTCCTCCATCCATGGAATTTTCTAGGCAAGAGTACTGGAGTGGGTTGCCATTTCCTTCTCCAGGGGATCTTCCGGACCGAGGGATCGAACCTGGGTCTCCTGCATTGCAGGCAGACGCTTTATCGTCTGAGCCACCAGGGATGCTCTGTTAGATAATATGCTCTCTACCCCCACAATTTTCTCATTTCAAGAATGTTGTATAAATGAAATCACACAGCATATGACCTTTAGAAATTTTCTTTTTTCTTAGATATACTTGGTTTTAAGTCCTGGCTCCACCAGAGAACACTGTGATCAGGACAGTTACCGAACTTCTGGGAGCTTCTTTAAGAAGTGAAATAGACACACAGTTTGTTGTGTTTGGTTTTATCTTATCTCACAAATATTATAATAATGGAGCGGTAATAAAGACTTATTTGCATAATTTACAATTAATAGATTTTATTTTTTAGAGCAGTTTTAAGTTTACAGAAAAATTGAGTGCAAAGTGCAGAAGGATCCTATATGTACTTCCCCTCTTCTGTCCAGTTTCCCTTAAAATTAACATTCTGCATTAGTGGTTAACCTTTGAACTTCTGTTGTATTAGAAATGAAGAGTAGGACAGTACTATTGTGGTAAGGTAACCTTTTGATTCCCAATAAATAGCAGTGTTTTCCTATGAATAGAAACAAAACAGAAGTCTTGGAATATGGAGACAGATAACATGAGACTCCAAATTCTATTATACAAATAGGGGCAGGGTCGTTTAAAATTTTCTTTTCTTTCTGATTTTAAAACTCTTGACTCATCTTCAAAGAGAAAAAGAATAGAGGTCATTACAAATATCATAGCCAGCTCTGTGATCTTATACTTGTGAGGACTAGTTTCAAAGTAAGTTCTCGATTCAATTCTTTGAACTAAATTGAAAATGAAAACTGCATCTGAGAGGAAGGACCAGCATCTGAAGAAAGATGATTGAAGTTCTTGTGGTGACTGTCACGGGAAGATGTCATAGGTCACTAAGTATCCACAGGAAGAAGACATTTCTGTCTCTGCCAGTGAGTCACCTCCATTTCTGGGACACTTCGGTAAACCCCCCTGAGAGGTGTTTTGGCAGTGTCTGTCAAATTTTCATAGGGGTCCAAGGAAATTCCCTTCAGTTTGGACTAAATCTGGAAGTTATTTCTTTCTAAAAGGAGCTGAGCTGGTTACGAATCTCACTGAAAACCTCATGATAGGCAGAGCACAGAGATGCTGGCCAGAGGTAGAGGCAAAGCTGTGAGTGTGGTAAAGGCGCTGTACAAAAAGCTGGCGGCAGGCTCGGCACATTGTATTCAAGGAAAGCTATGCGTCCACAGCCGTGGTCCAGGGAGTTGTCCCAGTAAATCTCAACTTTGAGCAACTGCCCATACAGATTTTGAGAACTCTGTTAAAGGACTTGTCAAGTGGCTGTTGTTCCTGGGCAAACTGGTGTGTGGCAAAAACAGAGTCAATTATTCAGAGGAGGACTGGTAAGGCCTGGAGAATGTAAGAAGTGAAATCCAGTTGAGAATAGAAACATTTCCTGAGAGTTGCCTAAGAATGCCCACCACTTCTTTAGTGAAGGCAGGATACCAGAACACCACTGCGCAGTGTCTGTCCTGTAGTATTAGGTGTGGATATAATTAATGAAAGGCATGCATTTTCTCTGACTGTGATTCACTCAGTTTCAGTTAGTCTTTTTATTGTTTTTATTAAGCCCCAAGTGAAAGAATCCCTCCAGTATTATTCTAGACAACCATCAGGGCTGAGTGGACGCAAACAACAATTGCGGTCAGCTGCCTGAATGAGGTGACCAGGTGGACAGTTGCCCTGGTAGCGTGGCGCCTGAGCATTCTGTTTGGTGCATTGCCTGTTTACAGTGGCACTGGGCAGGAATTCATGTTCATATGGTGACTCTGGCCCCACAAGAAAGGGCCACTTTTGTTTTGTCTGTTCCATTCCAAAAGACAAGTAATTTTCAAGCTTTTTTACTCTAAAACAGTGGTTCTCTAACATTACCATGCATCCTAATTCCCTTGAGGGTGATTAAAACTTTGCTGGGCCCTACCCTCAGAGATTCTGATTCAGTAGGTGGGGTGGAACCCAAGAATTTGCATGGTAAGCTTCCATTCTGTGGAGCAGCTGGATAAATTTCTCATTCCTCATGATGCTGAACTTAAAACTGGAGAGGTTATTGCCAAGTGACAGGAATGGCAAGGTGCTTGTTACAGCTGACCCTGCTTCCTTTCCTGCACCAAAGCCTCTGGGATCACTCTTTTGTGCTTCCTCTATCCTTTACCTATACCCACCTCCAAATCAGGATATCCAAAATGGGGAATTCACTCCCCTCTGTTATTAATTCCTCTCTTCTCTTTCCTCTAGCTCCTGCTGTTAATATATGTATAAGAATAGTGAATAAGGGACTTCCCGGGTAATCCAGTGACTAGGACTCTGAGCTCTCAGTGCAGAGGGTCCAGGGTCAATCCCAGGTCAGGGAACTAGACCCTACATGCTGCAACTAAAGATTCCACGTGCCACAATTGGGACTCGGTGCTGCCAAATAAATAAAATAAATAAAAAATAAAAAGAATGAATAATATACAGCAGCATGTAACTGAGCCATTGTATTTCAGGAGTTCAAAGAAAGACCCACGGTGGAATTGAAACATCAGCTCCACCTGGACAGAAGGATGGCATCTGGCTAGGCAGATGGGAGACAGCATACATTTCACATACAAGCAGCATCTTGGCCAAAGACCAGAGGCAGGACAAGTGGAGAGACAAGCCTGAGAGGGGTGTGTCCTGGAGACAACTAAAAGCAAAGCTTGAATGGGTAGGGTGGGGCTAGAGATCCTGGCAGAGTTCAGGGTAGATTTTGTAAGACCTGGGAAGACAGTGAAGGCTTTAGAGTGATTAAAGTCCAGCTTCGGGCAGATTAGTTGGGCAATGGAGTGTGCAGGATGGCTTGACAGTGGAGGCCATCTAGCAGGCTGTTCTGGAAATTTCAGATCTCTGCAAGCCAGCAGCAGGTTCTTTCTTAGAACCTGAAAGTGAAGTATTAATTGCAGCTATCTCTTTGTGACCACATGGACTGTAGCCTGCCAGGCTTCTCTGTGCATGGAATTCTCCAGGCAATAATACTGGAGTGGGTAGCCATTCCCTCCTTCAGGGGATCTTCTCCACCCAGGGATCAAACCCAGGTCTCCTGGATTGCAGGGAAGCCCAGGTTCTTAGAACCAGACATGCATCCAATTCACGATCGAAGTCATCCCTGGATGTGACCTCAGTGGGTCACATCGTGTTTTGCTTCCTTTCTCATATTTAAACTTCCTAAAAATCACTTTCAGTTATTTTCAGTACTTTGCATGTAAAAATCTACTCTTTCCATTTCATAATACTGGCTATTGTTTCTAAACCAGCCTTTGATTTCTTTGCACCCCCTCGCTTTCTCAATCCTCCAAGGTTTTTCTTTCCTATCTCAGTAACCTTTTCTCCTCCCTTTGATAATCCAAACCTAAATTATCTCTACATTCTTTTTCCTGGCTTAGTTTAGAGGCATCTTTCGCCTCCTAATCAAATTCACTAAAATACACAATGGCAGATGGTTCTCCCCCTAATGTTGCTTCCACTTAATGATTCCAGATATATGATTCATAGATTATCTCAGAAAAAAAAAAAAGGATATTTTCCTCATTTGGATAAGGGAATATGAGCACTGTTCTCTATGTTATATGTGTAATCACATTTCTCTAGGTCGTACTGATGAAACATGAAACAGCCAAGAGTGGTTCAGTCTTCACCAGCAAGATACGGAAATTCCAGGCTTCAGAACTTTCACAGAACAGTAGGGTGTCTGCAGAGGCTGTCTTGCTGCTCCTGGCAGCCTCATTTGCCCTCCAATGTCAGCCCTGTGGTCCCCACTTCCCTGACATCCCCCTCCCTCCCAACACAGGCATATTCTGGGTTGCTCCTCGATTCCATTCTCAATTATTGTCATGCCACCCGGCTCTCCCAGCTTACCCTCTTCCTGGGCCCCCAAGCAGATATGCCTTGTGTTCTGTACTCCTCAGGGGCTCTGTTCTTTAGCACTGCCCCTTCCCAGGAACAAAGCATGAGCCCGGAGCTGCCCTGCAATCTCAGAGACGCCTCACTGTGCTCACATCCTCGTGGCTGCCCTCCCTTTGATCTCCTCCAGTGCCCCAAGATCAAGAGTGTGTGTGCCTCAAGTCTCCTCTCAGAGAACACGTAGAATCATGAATTACGTGGCAAGATTTATACAGCCGATTTCATAAACTTGCACAGTTTTTTAAATCATGGTTTCCACAATTATAAAATTTTGTCTTTGGTAATTTGGAAATGATGGTGAGGAAACCCCACCCCAACTGTTTCTTATCACTCTTCCTGGAGGCTTTATATGTAGCCTCCATGTATTCAGGAATGGAGTTTCTGAGGTCCCCATTCAAAAATCAGCTGAAGCTCTCAGCACCCCAAGTACCATCAAGATATCTAAATTTCCAAAGTTCACAATCTAGGTCCCATTCAAATGTAATTTTTGAGCATCTACCCTGTGCCAGGCATTATTCTTAGTGCTTGGCTGATATAAGTGAACAAGGTAGACAAAATCTCTGCTCTCAGAGAATGGGTGTATAAACAAACAATTTCAGACAGCGATACATGCTATGAAGAAAATAATACATGGTGATATGATAGTGATGGGGATGGTGAGGGAGGCCTCTCTGAAGAGGTGAAATTGATGCGTGACCTCCATGATAAGGAAAAGGCAGCCATGAGAAGCCCCAGGCAAAGAATGCTCTAAGCAGGAGGAGGCTTTGGTGTAAAGTTGGCAGTGGGAGGGCCAATGAGCCCAGAATGGGATGTAACTGAGAGATGGGGAGTGATGGGATATGAGATAAGAGAGGGAGGTAAGGATGATGTCATATAGGGCCTTGTGGGACTAGGTGAGGAGACTGAATTTTATCTGAGTACTATAGGAAGCTATTGCATGGTTCAACTAGTGGGAGATCATGATCTACTTAACTTTTTTGTCTTCTCTCATTAGCATTTTTGAAAACTGAGATATGATGTACATAACATGTGTTACTATTTTAAAAGTGTAAAATTCATCGGTTTTGAGCAGTTAATAATGGATACAACCATTACCACTAATTCCAGAACATTTCCACTACTCCCAAAAGAAGCCCTGTACCTGTTGGCAGTTATTCTCCTTGCCCCTTTCTCCAGTCCTTGGCAAAAAAATTGTCTAGTTTCAGTATATATGGATTTGTGTCTAATATAAACTGAATGATATAGCCAATTGTGTTTAGCTTCTTTTACTTGGCATTATGTTTTCAAGGTCATCTATGTTGTAGTATGTGATAGTATTTGATTCCTCTTTATGGCAAAATGATATTCCATTGTATGTATATACCATGTTTTGTCTATGCAAGCATCTGTTAATGGACATTTGGACTGTTTCACTCTTTATCTTTTATGAATATTATTGCTATGAACATTTGTATACAAGTTTTTATATGACTATATGTTTTTATTTTTCTTGAGTATATACCTGTATGAATATATACTTTATTTCTCTTCCATATAATTGCTAGGTTATATGATAACTCTTTGGGTTTCCCAGGTGGCACTACTGGTAAAGAACCCGCTTGCTAATGCAGGAGATGTAACAGATCGGGGTTGAATCCCTGGATTGGAAGATCTCCTGGAGAAGGGAATGGCGACCTACTCTAGTATTCTTGCCTGGAAAACTCCATGGACAGATGGGCCTGTTGGGCTACAGTCCATGAGGTTTCAAAGAGTTGGACATGACTGAGAAACTAACACACACACACAGTAACTCTTTAAATTTTGAAGAAGTGCCAAATTACTGTATTTTCCAAAGTGACTGTACCACTTTCACAATATCAGCAATGTATAAGAATTCCAATTTCTCTACATCCTTGCCAACACTTGTTATTTTCTATTTTTATCATTATAGCCATTCTAGTGGATGTGAAGCATCTTGAGGTGTTTTTTTTTTCCATTCCCCTAATAACAAAGGATGTTAAGAGTCATTTCATGTGCTCATTGTCTATTTGTATATCTGCTTTGGAGAAATGTCTATCCAAGTCCTTTGCCCATTTTAGAATTGGGTTATTGTAGTCAATTTACAATGTTGTGTTAATTTCTGCTGTACAGCAAAGTGATTCAGTTATACATATATATAGATTATTTTTCATATCTTGTCCATTATGGTTTATCCAAGGATATTGAATATAGTTCCCTGTGCTATATAGCAGGACCTTGTTGTTTACTCATTCTGTATATAATAGTTTGCATTTGCTAATCCCAAACTCCCTATCCACCCCTCCCACCCTCTGCCACTGGCAACCACAAGTCTGTTCTCTATGTCTGTGAGTCTGTTTCTGCTTAGAAAATAAGTTCATTTGTGTCATATTTTAGATTCCACATATAAGTGATTTCATGTATTGTTTGTCCTCTTCCTGACTTACGTCATTCAGTATGACAGTCTCTAGGTCCATCCGTGTTGCTGCAAATGACATTATTTTATTCTTTTTTATGGCTGAGTAGTCTTCCGTTGCATATATGTACCACATCTTCTTTATTCATTCATCTGTCAATGGACAGTTAGGTTGCTTCCATGTCTTGGTTATTGTAAATAGTGCTGTTATGAACACTGAGGTTCATGTGTCTTTTTGAATTATAGTTTTCTCTGGAATATGCCCAGAAGTAGGAGTGCAGGATCATACGGCAACTCTGTTTTTTGAGGAATATCTATATTGTTTTCCATTGCGGCTGCACCAATTTACATTCCCACCAAGAATGTAAGACTGTTTCCTTTCCTCTGTACTCTCTCCAACATTTATTATTTGTATACTTTTAATGATGACCATTCTGTCCAGTGTGAGGTGGTATCTCATTGTAGTTTTGATTTACATTTCTCTAATAATTAGCAATGTTGAGCATTTTTTCATGTGCCTGTTGGCCATCTGTATGTCTTCTTTGGAGAAATGTCTATTTAGGTCTTCTGCCCATTTTTTGACTGTTTTTTTTCATTATTGAGTTGTATGATCTGTTTGCATATTTTAGAAATTAAGCCCTTATTGACTGCATCATTTGCAAATATTTTCGCCCAGTCCTTGGGTTGTCTTTTCACTTTGCTTATAGTTTCCTTTGCTGTACAAAAGCTTGTAAGTTTGATCAGGTCCCATTTGTTTATTTTTTCTTTTATTAGAAAGTTAGTCTTTCTTAATGATGTGCCTGACAAAAGACCAGGCATTCTCCCTCAATAACCCATTCCAGTATCATTTTATTCTAGTAGTCTGGAAGTTCTTTATGTCCAGTAGAAATCTCTCCTATTTTAAACCCATTTTTTCTCATTCGATCTTCTGTACTATAGACTTATTGGAAAAGACCCTGATGCTGGGAAAGATTGAAGGAGGGAGGAGAAGGGGACTATAGAAGATGAGATGGTTGGATAGCATCACCGATTCAATAGACATGGACTTGGGCAAATTCTGGAAGACAGTGAAGGAGAGGTAGGCCTGGCATGCTGCAGTCCATGGGGTTGCAAAGAGTTGGACACAACTTAGCAACTGAACAACCACAACACTATTGACAAAACAAGACAAAGCCAACTCTTTCAAAACCCCTTTAGTCTTTAAGAAATGGTAAAGGATCATTTATCAAGGCATTTGAACACTGGTAACATCCAAACAACAGAACAGTGATGATGATTTCCTCTGCCAGTGTTGGCCCAGTGGCCCAGGTCACTCAGTGCAGACAGGACAGTGCTGATTATAACAGGCAGATAGAAAATAACCTTGTCAGCGGCTATTTCAGGTGAAAGAAGAGTACACATTTTATGAAATAAAGGTCAGTTACTACTGAGCAAAAAAAAAAACCCAACAGACTACTGTTATAGAGGCTGAAACAGACATTTGGAAATGAAAAGGACTGCAAAAGCAAGCAGATATTGATGAATCTTTCCCAATGAGTGTTGCGTTCATGTCTCTTTTAGTTTTGCCCAAAGCAATTTCAATAAATCCTGCTAGCAATTTTCTCACACTTCTCTCTATAGATAATCAGAATTTCACAATAAGTAAATGTGATTTGCTTTTTTATTATTTCATACTGCTTTGGGAAGGATTATTTTAATAAAATTAACATGCATCACAAATTCTATTTTTTGATAATGCGAGAATTGAAATGCATAACCTATTTGTTGTTTTTAAGATCATTAAATATTTAGACGTTTTCACAATGTGCTACAGTTCTGTTGTTATTACTTTCAGGTAAACTCAGATAGCTTTACTTGATAAAAAAGGACAACGAATCCTTAATCCATGCTTTGCTTGATTTACTTGTATTAGATTAAAATGTTTTATAATCATAGAAGGCTTTCAAACTTATATATTTATTTTGATCATTAAATGCATCCCATTTTTGATACCACTGTGTATTAATCAGGTTTTGGTTAGGCTAGGTTATCTATGTCATGATAGCAAATTAACTCTCAAATCTCAGTGGCCTCACCTAACAATTTTATTTCTTGCTTATGTTAACTGTGCTCTCTGGGTCAGTGGTGGGCTCTCTTCCACACAATCTCTTAAGTACCTGGACTGATGGGGAATCTAATATCTTGTCGTTGTATCATTAGAACATGAGATCCTATGGCTGCTGCAGCAGAAGAGAGAGCTGCAGGTTCTCACACCAGTTCTTAGATGCTCTGCCCAGAAATGCCACTCATGACTTTTATCGGCTGAAAAGGTCTTTTATTTGATCTCAATGTTTGTTTTTTTTTTTTGGTCGTTCTTTGTAGCATGTGGGATCTTAGTTCCCTGACCAGGGATCAAACCTGTGCCCCCCGCACAGGGAATAGGAGTCTTAACCAGTGGACCACCAGGGAAGTCTGATCATAATGATCTTTTGAAGTTCAGAATAATCATGTCTTTAATTATGTCACCCCTCCTTATTCTTTTCTTAGGTGAACTCTATTTTTGTTAGCCTCCTCTAACTGTTAGCATTCTTAAGTGTAGACAAAGAATTGAGTCTAGGTTATCTAAACGAGAAGGGATTTACGAAGGATGATTAGAAAGCCCAGATCATCATCGGAAAGGCTGGAGAAACAGGTTTGAGGCCAAGTATCAGCAGTCCCAGAACCCAGCAGTCTTTTTTGCAGTGGGGAAGATACTGTTCCCACTGCTGACCCCAGAACCATGACACTGAAGCCGATTGTGCCAGCAGAATGGATGTCTGGGCCCTGTCTGCTCTACAGGTATTTTCTGACCCGCACAACTGAGAGGCAGAAACTAAGGTATAGGACCTCCCCTTAGAGTCAGAGGCTAGGGAGATTACAAAAGGTTTAATTTCAGAATTTACACTGGGATAATAGAATTCTGGGATAAAACAATGTGGGGAAGTGTTAATATAAGATGTAGGGTGGTTTTTCAGCAGATTTGAGGCTGCCATGTATAACAGATATTTACTATACTTTCTTTTATAGAACTCGTTTTCTTTGCCCTTGTAAATTTGTTTTCTGTTACAGAAATAATACAACCAGACATAAGAAAGAAGCACAGAGACTGCCTGACACCACCTTAACATAGACACTGTTGTTATTTTGGTATATTTCTTTTTTGCTCCTTTTCTATGCAGAATTCTCTTCTATAAAATTATCTGACAATGAATACTGATTTCCTAGTGAAATATTAGAACACAAACATTTCCTCCCATGTTGTCACATTATCTTCAAGATCATGGATTCTAGTGGCTGTGCAATACTGCAACAGTTGGAGTGGCTTTTCTATGTAAATTTACCATGTAAATATAATATTGTGATGCAAGTCAATAGGTATAATTTTTTTTTTTTTTTTTTTTTTTTGGTATAATTTCTATAACTGATTACAACTGTATGCTTATTTGTTCATTTGTTCTGTGATTGTATCAACATCTTGATGGTTTCCTTATTTTCCAGTTTTCATCAAGATGCATGACCTCAGAGAGACACAGACCAAGACTCAATGCAGATTAGGAAAGAAATGTGAAATTTTTAGGCAACTGTCTAAGTACAAAAACATAATCTTCACTCTTTATTTATTTATTTCTGGCAGTACCGCAAGGCATGCAGGATCTTAGACCCCTGATGAGGGGAACCCGTGCTCCATGCATTGGAAGTATGGACTCTTAACCACTGGACCACCAGGGAATTCCCAATCTTCATTCTTTAGAAAAAAAGGGACTTTTAGTATCATCCATGCTAGTAGTGATACTGAAAGCTTGACCTCTGTATAGAAGAGCCAAATCAAATCTTGGAGATAGAGTTTTGGGTGAAGTACAAAAGAATAGCTTTATTGCTTTGCCAGGCAAAGGGGGAAACGTAGAGGGTTCCTGTGTCCCTCAAAGCTCTGTGTCCCAACCCAGGAGGATTTGATGAGGAGTTTTATAGTAAAAGTTCAATGGTGGGGGTGCTGATAAGATTAAGACATGTGTGCAGGGCCAGCACTCTAATCTCATCTCAGTTGGTCTCCTAATTTTGATGAAATTTTCTGAACCTCTGATGAAGTTCCTTTAATCTTGTCTCAGGTGGTTTCTTGGCTGCTCCTCCCTTGATTAACAACTGTTCAAATGTGACCTTTGGAATTCAAGGATGATCATGAAAGCCAGAGTCCATTCCCTACAAACAAGGAATGGGGGACAGAAAGGCTTCCATGCCCAGGAGCCCCACAGGGTCTTGCTTGGTTTCAGTAGCCAGGTAATTTTGAAAAATTCCAGACAACTGTTCCATTATTCATTTGCTTATGTCATCATAAATTTGATGTCATTTCTGACCATTATATACAGCAAAATCCAATTTTGTTGAACAATCCCTCCCCTTCAAAAGAAAAAGTCACACACACTAATAACCTTAAGAAAGATTCATTAATTTTTGTATTGAGCACTCACTATTCCAAATAACTCTGCTAGGCCCAGTGTGAACACAAAGATGTATCTATCACATATACTGCCTGCCAAGGAGACATTAAAAATCTCTGATCGGGAACTTAAGTTTAAAAAGCAACAGTGTGTTATATTGTCTTTTAAGTTTTATTTAAAGGCACTAAGAAAATTTTTTTTCTATTTCTTCAATTTTGTATCTATATGACATGATGGATTTTCACTAAACTTATTTGATAATTTTATGATGTGTGCAAGCCAAATCATTATGCTGTATACCTCAATATAACTAGAAAAAAACCCCAAGTGTTTATTATGCCAATAGTTCTAGGTTTGGGAATATAAAGAATAATAAAATACTCCCTGAAAAGAAGATTATAGAAAGTAGAGTAGTTTAGGAAGTAAAGAGACAAAGAAAAAAAATTACTAAATGTTATTTTATAATTAAGCACAGTGTGCCTCTTGGTATATAAAATCAACACTAACTAAAACTGAGTTCTGTTTTAGACAAAGAAAGATAGGGGAAAATAAGTTTCCGGGCTATGGGAGCATAGAAAAGACATAAATGAGAGATTCTGTGTCACTCTTTAGGAAACTATACATATTTAGTACTAATACAGCAAAATATTTATCTATCTACGCTGTATGTGTGAAGGCAATGGCAACCCACTTCAGTACTCTTGCCTGGAAATCCCATGGACAGAGAAGCCTGGTGGGCTGCCGTCTATGGGGTCGCCCAGAGTTGGACACGACTGAAGCGACTTAGCAGCAGCAGCAGCAGCTGTATGTGTATATATGTGTATATATATAATAGATGATATAATCAAATTTCTGTTGACTTAAAAAAGATGCACAACGTGAGAGTTGCGAGTCAAGTTTTACTTGGGGCAAAATGAGGACTGCAGCCTAGGAGACAGCACCTCAGAGAGCTCTGAGAAACTGCTCCAAAAAGGTACTGGGGGAAGGTCTATATATGTGATTTTGGTGAAGGGGGAGTTCACATTCAACCAAGCACTAATATTACAAAAGGTTTTCTGCTAGTCATGAGGAGCTGATGTCACCACGAAGGGATTTCCTGGTTTTCTAGATATGAGGAGATGCAAGGGTTGGGATCATGAAATCAGTTTCTACAAATATCTAACTATCTAAAGACCTGTTCCCTCAGTTTTCCTGGAGCACAAAGTGCCTCATTCCCCAACCTAACTCCCTTCAGGGCATGTTGAAGGTCAATAGCTGCAGCAGCCCAGGATTCAACCTCCTCAGAGGCAGATGGCAAATGCCCTTGGCAAGTTCCAATTTATAGCTGACATTTCTAATTAAAATATATAATACAATATCATTTATCTTAAGAAGATGTAAAGTATTTGTTTGAGACTTTCCAATAGTTTTTGAGAGCTGACTGTGGGGAGTGGAATAGGAAGTGAAATAATGTACACTTATATTTTATTTTACATACACTATAACTTTAAAATTGTAAAAAAAAAAGGAATTAATAATTGTAAACATGCATTCTTTAATTGCAAAATACTAAAGGATATGGCAAATAGTTTAAGAATGCTAAGTGGTATGTTTATGATTATATCTATTATGGTAGACGTGTAGACTGCATTTGTCAGAAGTCATCAATTTATATACTTAAAATTGGTGAATGATATGTAAATCACATCTCAATAAGCATAAAAAATAACTAAAAAATAAAGGCACTAAAAGAATTGGATTGATAGTCAAGGGACATGAGTTTTATTCATAATTCTAGCACTGTGTTATTTTTGACAAGTTTTTCAAACTCTCTGGACCTCAGTTTCCTCATTGGTAAAGAGAAGTTCTTAGACTGGGTGTGAGTTCAAATGTCTCATCCCTAACATCCTGAAAATACAGGACATATCCTACAGGCTGTCAGTGGTTTTCTATAAAAAAAGAATAATAAATATATATATATGTATATTTATTATATGTGTGTATATTTACGTGTTGTTCTTGTTCAGTTGCTAAGTTATCTCCGAATCTTTGCAACTCCATGGACTGCAGCACACTAGGCCTCCTTGTCTATCACCATCTTCCGGAGTTCACCCAAGTTCATGTCCATTGAATTGGTGATGCTATCCAACAAAAGACTTTTGAGAATCCCATGGACAGCAAGGAGATCAGACCAGTCAATCTTAAGGGAAAGCAACCCTGAAAACTCACTGGAAGGACTAATGCTGAAGCTGAAACTCCAGTATTTTTGCTCAGCTGATATGAACAGCTGACTCTTTGGAAAAGTTCTTGATGCTGGGAAAGATTGAAGGCAGAGGAGAAGAGGGCAACAGAGGACAAGATGGCTGGATGGCATCACTGAAACAACAGACATGAACTTGGGCAATATTTAAGAGATGGTGAGGGACAGGA
Organism: Okapia johnstoni; assembly: GCA_024291935.2. Lineage (NCBI taxonomy): Eukaryota > Metazoa > Chordata > Mammalia > Artiodactyla > Giraffidae > Okapia > Okapia johnstoni. Next base: position 34,000,029 of record CM044323.1, on the reverse strand, counting down.
AGGAGAGCCGTGCTGAAGTCCATGGGGTCACAGAGAGTCAGACATGACAGGGCGACTGAACAACAACAATTCTGCATATAAGTTAAATAAAGAAGGTGACAATATACAGTTTTGACATACTCCTTTCCCAATTTTGAACCAGTCAGCTGTTCTATGTAAGGTTCTAATTGTTGCTTCTTGACCTGCATACAGGTTTCTCAGGAGACAGATAAGATGGTTTGCTATTCCCATCTCTTTAAGAATTTTCCAGAGTTTGTTGTGATCCACAGAGTCAAAGCCTTTTGTATAGTCAATGAAACAGAAGTAGATATTTTTTTTGGAATTCACATACAAATAACATTTGCTTTGAAAAACTTATAAAATGGGTATCCTGTATAAAATTCATTAAGTACTAGTAGAACCTTAAAACTGATCATGAAAAGAAGATTTATCCCTTAAGAGTTTTCTATAGCACTTAGAGTTATGAAAATCTTAACCTGCTTCCATACTGTAAAAGTGATAATGAACCTCTGGACAAGACGATCACAGACAGGATCATTTAGGTGCACGCTTAAGTACAACACCCTCTTCCAACAACACAAGAGAAGACTCTATACATGGACATCACCAGATGGTCAACACTGAAATCAGATTGATTATATTCTTTGCAGCCAAAGATGGAGAAGCTCTCCACGGTCAGCAAAAACAAGACCGGGAGCTGACTGTGGCTCAGATCATGAACTCCTTATTGCCAAATTCAGACTTAAATTGAAGAAAGTAGGGAAAACCACTAGACAATTCAGGTATGACCTAAATCAAATTCCTTATGATTATACAGTGGAAGTGAGAAATAGATTTAAGGGACTAGATCTGATAGACAGAGTGCCTGATGAACTATGGACGGAGGTTCGTGACATTGTACAGGAGACAGGGATCAAGACCATCCCCATGGAAAAGAAATGCAAAAAGCAAAATGGCTGTCTGAGGAGGTCTTACAAATAGCTGTGAAAAGAAGAGAAGCAAAAAGCAAAGGAGAAAAGGAAAGATATTCCCATTTGAATGCAGAGTTCCAAAGAATAGCAAGGAGAGATAAGAAAGGCTTCCTCAGCGATCAGTGCAAAGAAATAGAGGAAAACAACAGAATGGGAAAGACTAGAGATCTCCTCAAGAAAATTAGAGATACCAAGGGAACATTTCATGCAAAGATGGCCTCAATGAAGGACAGAAATGGTATGGACCTAACAGAAGCACAAGATATTAAGAAGAGGTGCTGAGAATACACAGAAGGACCGTACAAAAAAGATCTTCATGACCCAGATAATCACGATAGTGTGTTCACTCACCTAGAGCCAGCCATCCTGGAATGTGAAGTCAAGTGGGCCTTAGAAAGCATCACTACAAACAAAGCTAGTGGAGGTGATGGAATTCCAGTTGAGCTATATCAAATCCTGAAAGATGATGCTGTGAATGTGCTGCACTCAATATGCCAGCAAATTTGGAAAACTCAGCAGTGGCCACAGGACTGGAAAAGGTCAGTGTTCATCCCAATCCCAAAGAAAGGCAATGCCAAAGAATGCTCAAACTACCACACAATTGCACTCATCTCACATGCTAGTAAAGTAATGCTCAAAATTCTCCAAGCCAGGCTTTAGCAATACGGTCCCAATCCCAAAGAAAGGCAATGCCAAAGAATGCTCAAACTACCACACAATTGCACTCATCTCACACGCTAGTAAAGTAATGCTCAAAATTCTCCAAGCCAGGCTTTAGCAATACGTGAACTGTGAACTTCCAGATGTTCAAGCTGGTTTTAGAAAAGGCTGAGGAACCAGAGATCAAATTGCTAACATCCATTGGATCATTGAAAAAGCAAGAGAGTTCCAGAAAAACATCCATCTCTGCTTTATTGACTATGCCAAAGCCTTTGACTCTGTGGATCACAATAAACTATGGAAAATTCTGAAAGAGATGGGAATACCGGACCACCTGACCTGCCTCTTGAGAAACCTGTATGCAGATCAGGAAGCAACAGTTAGAACTGGACATGGAACAACAGACTGGTTCCAAATAGGGAAAGGAATACGTCAAGGCTGTATATTGTCACCCTGCTTATTTAATTTATATTCAGAGTACATCATGAGAAAAGCTGGGCTGGAAGAAGCACAAGCTGGAATCAAGATTGCTGCAAGAAATATCAATAACTTCAGATATGCAGATGACACCACCCTTATGGCAGAAAGTGAAGAGGAACTAAAAAGCCTCTTGATGAAAGTCAGAGAGGAGAGTGAAAAAGTTGGCTTAAAGTTCAACATTCAGAAAACTAAGATCATGGCATCTGGTCTCATCACTTCATGGCAAATAGATGGGGAAACAGTGGAAACAGTGTCAGACTTTATTTTTGGGGGCTCCAAAATCACTTCAGATGGTGACTGCAGCCATGAAATTAAAAGACGCTTACTCGTTGGAAGGAAAGTTATGACCAACGTAGATAGCATATTAAAAAGCAGAGACATTGCTTTGCCAACAAAGGTCCATCTAGTCAAGGCTATGATTTTTCCAGTGGTCATGTATGGATGTGAGAGTTGGACTATAAAGAAAGCTGAGCACCGAAGAATTGATGCTTTTGAACTGTGGTGTTGGAGAAGACTCTTGAGAGTCCGTTGGACTGAAAGGAGATCCAACCAGTCCATCCTAAAGGAGATCAGTCCTGGGTGTTCATTGGAAGGACTGATGTTGAAGCTGAAACTCCAGTACTTTGGCCACCTCATGGGAAAAGTTGACTCATTGGAAAAGACCCTCATGCTGGGGAGGATTGGGGGCAGGAGGAAAAGGGGATGACAGAGGATGAGATGGCTGGATGGCATCACCAACTCGATGGACATGAGTTTGGGTAAACTCCGGGAGTTGGTGTTGGACAGGGAGGTCTGGCGTGCTGCGATTCATGGGGTCACAAAGAGTCGGAAACGACTGAGCGACTGAACTGAACTTAAGTACAGGATTCAAAAGGAAAATCGTTATTGTTTACAAGTGCATAATGGACAGGCAGGCTCTGAATATGTATAGTACTTTTCAAATGTAATCTCATCTAACCCTCACAGCAGCCCTAAGAAGGAGGTATTATTACAGTATTTGTTTTACAGACAAGGAAACTGAGACCCAGGAGGTTAAGTAGTTTGTCCAAAGCTAGCAAGCAGCAGAGCCAGTTTTCCAATCCAGGTCTGCCTGACTCCAAAGTCCATGCTCCTTCCATCCCAACCTATCTTCTAGACCTTTCTCACTGATTTAATTAATATTGATATTCCTATTAGGATAATGATCCTAACTTAACTGAACTAATTTCTCATATCCCAACATAGCCAAAACCAGCAAAATCACTTAGAGAATGAAGGTGATTTTCCAGAAAAGTTTAAAATATAGTCTTACTTAAAATACAGTCTTTTAAAAAATATATTTTTATATAATTATATATCAATATGCACTGGCATCAGAAAGCATCACTATTGGGATATAAATAACTTCCTTTCCATTTTGTCTTTTCTAAGTATTCTCTAAAAATGGCTGAAGAAGAGCTTCCTCCGCTGAGTCCCTGGCTGTTCAAGAACATCTGAGTTTAAGTTTCTTTCTGAGTCTCCATCATTCTTGTGTGTGAGCATGTGTGCTAAGTCACTTCAGTCGTGTCCAACTTTTTGCAACCCCACAGACTGTAGCCCTCCAGGCTCCTCTGTCCATGGGATTTTCCAGGCAAGAATACTAGAGTGGATTGCCGTGCCCTCCTGCAGAGGATTTTCCTGACCTAGGAATCAAACTGTCATTTTAGAGGAACCCCGAAGTAGTTTTGTTTGTCCCTTAAATTTTTTTTGAAGGATATTTCATTCGTAATCATTTTTACTTAGCATGCAACCTGTATATCAGGATGGCAAAGCCTTTTACAATTACTACCTAATACATCCTTCCAGCAGCTTCTGGGGAGACCAGCATTTTACAGAAGAGCAAAATGAGAGGTAGATATCTACATTTACTTGGCCAGAGTGATGCAGTTACTTTCCGTACTTACAGCCAAGGGAAACTCTGCTCCTTGAATGATAACATTTTACAGTTACATTGAAACTGTAATCACAGAAAGCCCTCTTTTTAAATGATTCAGTGATAGAGATGCCTTAAAAAAAATCTAAAGTTCCCAATTTACTTCTCAGAACTGATTCTCCTTTTGATCTTTCAAGTATCCTCCCTTGAGTTAATTGATAAACGTTTTTAGCTCTTCGTTTTTGCACTGATTTCAAAATGAGAAACACAATGCTATTTTATGTCCAACAGACTTCCTTGCCACCATTTGGCTTGCTCTTTTACATTTTTGTGTTAGCATAAAGCTTGATGCTAAATAAGAGAGAGAAGTTGCAGCTCTCCCCATAAACAGAAGCCCTCCTATATTTGATTTCTAGCCATATCCACCTGAACATTGGTCCCTGTTATTAAATCAATATTTTTTTGATTCATTATACTGTTCATTCTTGGCAAGAGGAACTTCCATCTTTTAACCTTTCTCATGACTAAGCTGAACGTGTCTTTGGTTTGAATGAAAAATATACCATTAAGAGAAGGTAGTAAACCTTTGTTATACGGCTAATAAATAAGACCATGGTATTTTATATTTGATTTCGTAAGACTGATTTTGTAGTTAATAAGCAGACTCTCCAGCATCATATTATAAATGAAATGCCAACTTTATTTAAAATTTTATGTTAGGTCATATGATAACTTGACAATTATTTTGATAGCTACAAAGGAAATGAAACACCAGCAGAATATATTTAAGAAGCTGTGTCATCATGTACACTTAGAATCAGAAAAATAAAACTCCAATAACGGAAGCACTACTATGTTTTGTTAAATAAAATCTGAACAGTAATCTTTAGATGGATTTATTAATAATTTTATAGATATCTATTTATTTTTCTGAAGTCTAATTTAGAAATTATAGTAGAGAGAAGTCAATTGAAGACTGAACAAATGAACACAATTTCTTTACTTGACAAAGACTGGCAGACCCTTGGGCAGTTGATTTTTCTCTGAACCATCCTTTAAGGATGTTTCCTTAAAATTAACTATGGTTATATTTTAACTAGTTTCATCTAATGTTTTGAATTAAATTATCTCTTTAAAATATTTATGTAAGGTGAGATTTCTTGAGAAATTCAGAATAAGTGGAAATAAATTTATGCAGCTGAGAAACTTAACATATATATCTAAAATATATATAAACTCAAACCTTTCTATCGGATGACTACAGTGCGATGTACTTTAGTCTTTACAGAATTAATTGAGAAAATTCAAATTAGTAAAGATGCTTATGCCATCAGATTAATTAATTGACTCATCTCTTGGCAGCAGAAGTGAGGCTGTTCACATGAAGTAGTCACTGGCCTGGAGATCCAGATGACTGGGTGCAAATCCTGGCTCTCTTGATGATGAGTCACTGATGTCTCTGTATCAGATCCTTACTCATAAAATGTTATTAATGATATTTTTAGACTTAGGTGGATGGTGAAAGGTATTTTATCAAGTGCTTATAAATGCTTTGAAGGTTAGAAGTCCTGAATGTTATTAGATCACAATATACAGAGTAGAAAGATATTAAAAATGGCTCACTCACTACTGTCATGTTTGAATGGATTTCTCAGGATTAAGAAACTTACTTAGCTAAATATAGAACCCAGTTGCTGGTGTTTAGAGGGAAATGCTATGTTAGACTCACTTAGCAATGACAGTCTGTCAGTCTCTAATGAGTGTGGATATAGAATTACATACTCTAGTAGTTGACTTTACTTATTTTAGTGTTGTTCAAACTGGTCCTCTAGGGATTTCATAATTTTACCTTCAAATTATTTATTTTAATATTGCTTTTGGTCCCATCCAATCCTTAAGGGCATATCTGCTTGAACTCAATCATTCTACCACATATTGGTCTAGTTATGACTCTCTTGTTTAGTTGCTAAGTCATATCTGACTCTTTTATGACCTGTGGACTGTAGCCTGCCAGCTCCTCTGTTCAGGGGATTTCCTGAACAGGCAAAAATATTGGAGTGGGTTGCCATTTCCTTCTACAGGGGATATTCCCAACCCAGGGATCAAACCCCAGTCTCTTGCACCTCCTGCATTAGCAGGTGGATTCTTGACCACTGAGCCACAGGGAAGCCCTTAATTCTCTTGTTACCAGTGCTCTGATTATTGTGTCACTGATTGCTGGGAGCTCCAGATTTTGAGCTGACCCAGATTTTACTATCTTCTCAACAGGTGACAGTCCTGGGAATGACTTTTCCTCTCTAAGCTACTTGTTACAGAAATACCTTAATTAATAGCCCTTTAGAGAATTTCCAAAGTAAAATGAACCAATAAACAAATATAAAGTCTCAAAATCCTGAATATTAGCAGGCACATAAAATTACATGATTGTTAAAGTCTCTTCTAGGTCCAAAATGTTGTAATTCTAAAACTTAAGGAAAAAAAAGTGGGGTGATATATACCCACCCAGTGGGTGATATACAGGACTGACCTCCTGCTGCTTTGCAATTGCTTCACTGTTGCACGAGATGTGTGTGTGGAAGGGAGATCTGGGGCACTGAGAAGTGAACAGCAAGGCTGCCCACAAAGGCAGACCACAGGAGGGGCTGGGCAGGAAGCAGTTTTACTTCCTGGTAGGAGAAAGCCACAGGGCCTAGGCTCGGCCAGGCAGGGAGGTACCTTGGGTGACAAGTTTAAGGAGGCCTCCGCTCTTGCGGGCAGTGTAAGAGTAAGGGTGTATTTGGTACTCCAGGAGTCCAGCACTGGGAAAAAGGCTTAACAAGGTCTGTGCCAGGGAACAAAGAAAGGGCCATAAACCTGGGAATCTGGAAGCCAGAGTTGGAGAAGCCAATCAAATCCATTGAAGAGCTAAACTGTGAAGTCCTTTGTTTTCTGTTGTCTACCCTCTCTGGCTCAGGGCACTAAATTCCAACAGTTTCACAGCCCTAACTTCCTGCTCTCCCAGGAGCATCAACTTAAAGGAAGGGACAGTTAATTCTGGGGAATCAATACAGGGACAACAGGGAATAAATAAGGTGTGGAAAAAGAAAAAGAAGATGGCCAGAATAAAATACCTCCACAAAGTGACCCTTGGCTTCTCCTGAGCCTACACTCCCTCTGCTGGGCTGGGCTTGGGGCCTTGACAGAGGCCTCCCTGCTAGATGTCTTTAAAGTCCTGGTTGCGCTTTGAGGGACTCTTTCACCTTTTTGGTAATTACTGCTCCACTTTGCACAGAGTCTGGAGTAGCCAGAGCTATGTTTTCATTTCACAAACATGAACGTAAAAAGTAATCACTGAACGTGCTATTTCAAGTTTCTATTCTGCCTGATAGTGGAAATATAGCTCAGAAGATTGTAGATAAATTGACTTCTGAGTTTTTTTTCATCATGTCTCGTAAATTCCATGAATTCAGAACTCCAACCCCCATCTCCCCAGAGTGGCATCTAAGTTCTAGGTGCCACACAAGGTGAAGCACCAGGTTCACCAAGGCCCCTTTAGGCTGACATTCACTGCTCATGTCCATGCCCCTGTAATCCCCAGTCATCAGTCCTGCTATAGCAGCTCCTTATCTTTTTTAAAAATTTCAATTTATCTATGCTCTCCTGTATGTTTATTTTTAATTTATTTTCATTTACCTATTTGGCTGCACTAGGTCTTAGTTGTGACATGAGGGATCTTTAGTTGCGGCATATGAACACTTAGTTGAGGCATGTGGGATCTAGTTCCCTCACCAGGGATTGAACCTGGGCCTCCTGCGTTGGGACTGAAGAGTCTTAGCCCCTGGACAACTGGGGAAGTCCCAGCAGCGCCTTATCTTGATTGAGGTGATTCTTCCTGACATGTCTTCACATCTCTTAGAGACTGGGAAACTTGGATGTCCTCCGGTGCCATTCTGGAGACTTGCGGGGACTTAGACATATCTGGTTGCTACTTCTACCCATTCCTGTTTACCTTGGTCCCACCTGAGAGGTGAACACAGGTCCTTCTGTTCTCAAAAACTCTCTGAGTATTCTAACAGTCATCCTGACTCCTCCCCACCCGACTGCCTCAGGGGCCTCAGTCTTATCTTGAGTTACTCTCCCTTGTTCTCTTATATTTGATTCTCTCTCTCTTCTCCTTGTAGGAAGTCAAGAAACACCTGGAATAACAGGCAAATTTGACCATGGAGTACAGAATGAAGCAGGGCAAAGGCTAATAGAATTTTGCCAAGAGTTTTGCACTGGTCATAGCAAACACCCTCTTCCAACAACACAAGAGAAGACCCTACATGTGGACATCATCAGATGGTCAACACCGAAATCAGATTGATTATATTCTTTGCAGCCAAAGATGGAGAAGCTCTCCACAGTCAGCAAAAACAAGACCGGGAGCTGACTGTGGCTCAGATCATGAACTCCTTATTGCCAAATTCAGACTTAAATTGAAGAAAGTAGGGAAAACCACTAGACCATTCAGGTATGACCTAAATCAAATTCCTTATGATTGTACAGTGGAAGTGAGAAATAGATTTAAGGGACTAGATCTGATAGACAGAGTGCCTGATGAACTGTGGACGGAGGTTCGTGACATTGTACAGGAGACAGGGATCAAGACCATCCCCATGGAAAAGAAATGCAAAAAGCAAAATGGCTGTCTGAGGAGGTCTTACAAATAGCTGTGAAAAGAAGAGAAGCAAAAAGCAAAGGAGAAAAGGAAAGATATTCCCATTTGAATGCAGAGTTCCAAAGAATAGCAAGGAGAGATAAGAAAGGCTTCCTCAGGGATCAGTGCAAAGAAATAGAGGAAAACAACAGAATGGGAAAGACTAGAGATCTCCTCAAGAAAATTAGAGATACCAAGGGAACATTTCATGCAAAGATGGCCTCAATGAAGGACAGAAATGGTATGGACCTAACAGAAGCAGAAGATATTAAGAAGAGGTGGTGAGAATACACAGAAGAACCGTACAAAAAAGATCTTCATGACCCAGATAATCACGATAGTGTGTTCACTCACCTAGAGCCAGCCATCCTGGAATGTGAAGTCAAGTGGACCTTAGAAAGCATCACTACAAACAAAGCTAGTGGAGGTGATGGAATTCCAGCTGAGCTATTTCAAATCCTGAAAGATGATGCTGTGAATGTGCTGCACTCAATATGCCAGCATATTTGGAAAACTCAGCAGTGGCCACAGGACTGGAAAAGGTCAGTGTTCATCCCAATCCCAAAGAAAGGCAATGCCAAAGAATGCTCAAACTACCACACAATTGCACTCATCTTACACGCTAGTAAAGTAATGCTCAAAATTCTCCAAGCCAGGCTTTAGCAATACGTGAACCATGAACTTCCAGATGTTCAAGCTGGCTTTAGAAAAGGCAGAGGAACCAGAGATCAAATTGCTAACATCTGCTGGATCATTGAAAAAGCAAGAGAGTTCCAGAAAAACATCTATTTCTGCTTTATTCACTATGCCAAAACCTTTGACTGTGTGGATCACAATAAACTGTGGAAAATTCTGAAAGAGATGGGAATACCAGACCACCTGACATGCCTCTTGAGAAACCTGTATGCAGGTCAGGAAGCAACAGTTAGAACTGGACATGGAACAACAGACTGGTTCCAAAGCAGGAAAGGAGTACATCAACACTGTATATTGTCACCCTGCTTATTTAACTTATATGCAGAGTACATCATGAGAAATGCTGGGCTGGAGGAAGCACAAGCTGGAATCAAGATTGCTGGGAGAAATATCAATAACCTCAGATATGCAGATGATACCACCCTTATGGCAGAAAGTGAAGAGGAACTAAAAAGCCTCTTGATGAAAGTCAGAGAGGAGAGTGAAAATGTTGGCTTAAAGCTCAACATTCAGAAAAGTAAGATCATGGCATCTGGTCTCATCACTTCATGGCAAATAGATGGGGAAACAGTGGAAACAGTGTCAGACTTTATTTTTGGGGGCTCAAAAATCACTGCAGATGGTGATTGCAGCCATGAAATTGAAAGACACTTACTCCTTGGAAGGAAAGTTATGACCAACGTAGATAGCATATTAAAAAGCAGAGACATTGCTTTGCCAACAAAGGTCCGTCTAGTCAAGGCTATGATTTTTCCAATAGTCATGTATAGATGTGAAATTTGGACGGTGAAGAAAGCTGATCGCCGCAGAATTGATGCTTTTGAACTGTGGTGTTGGAGAAGACTCTTGAGAGTCCCTTGGACTGAAAGGAGATCCAACCAGTCCCTCCTAAAGGAGATCAGTCCTGGGTGTTCATTGGAAGGACTAATGTTGAAGCTGAAACTCCAATCCTTTGGCCACCTCATGCAAAGAGTTGACTCATTGGAAAAGACCTTTATGCTGGGAAGGATTAGGGCAGGAGGAGAAGGGGACGACAGAGGATGAGATGGCTGGATGGCATCACTGACTCGATGAACATGAGTTTGGGTAAACTCTGGGAGTTGGTGATGGATAGGGAGGCCTGGTGTGCTGTGATTCATGGGGTCACAAAGAGTCGGACACGACTGAGCGACTGAACTGAACTGTACTGAACTCTTCTCCTTGGAGATTATCTAACACTACAGTATCCACTAGTCGTGTGTGGCTACTGAGCTCTTACAACGTGGCTGGTCCAAAATGAGATGGATGCAAAGCAAAAATGCACACTACTTTTAAAGACTTATTTGAAGAAAATATTCTAAAATATCTCATTAATATTTTTAAGGTAGCTTACATACATGTTGAAATGATAATATTTTGGATATGTTGAATTAAATGTAAAATAGTGTTACAATTCATTTCATTTTTTTCTTTTTACTTTAAAAAATGTAGCTACTAGAAAATTTAAATCACATTGTATTTCTTTTGGATAGAGCTCATCTAACAAATTTAAGGAAGTGTTATGGGCTGAATTGTGACTCTCCCCACTGCGCAAACTCATATTTGTAGCCCTAACCTCCAATGTAACTGTATTTGAAGATAAGACCTTTAAGGGGGTAATTAGTATTTAATGAGGTCATCAGAGTGAGGCCTATTGTATTAGAGCCATATAAAAAAGGAAAAGACACCGGGAAGGCACAGACAGAAGAAAGACCCTGTGAAGACACAGTGAGAAGACATCAGTTTACAGGCCAGGAAGAAAGGCCTCATCAGAAACTAATACTGCTGACAACTGGATCTTGGACTTTCAGCTTCCAGAACTGTGGGAATATCAGTTTCTGTCTTTAATATTCTGTTATCTGGTACCTAGTCCATGGTATTCTGTTATGGCAGTCCTTGCAGACTAACAGAGGAAGGATAACTCATTCTGACATCATGTCTTCTTTTAAAACCAAATGTCAGTGGCATTGGTTTTAACTTTTTATCTTTAAAAACCCTTCCTCTTAATCAAATATCTGTGCCACAAATTTTAAAAATCTGGTTTGAAACTCAAGAGTCGAGTGAAAATGGACTCTTTGGTTCTCTGTTGTGACCTTCCTTCCCCAAGGCCTTAGAAGGAGTTACCCTCCACTGCCTGAAGTTGAGGGAGAAATCACAGAACAAATGTGAAGTATGGGGGAAAAAATGGTTGATATCATAATATTAATCTGCTACAGCAGTAACTTTCTCTTTCCCCATTTTATCAAATTTCAGGAGGATCTGAGTTTATTTGGTCATCCATTAATTTGTTCCTTATTTGTTGCCTATAGATTGATATGTATATTTTAGTGTGGATAGCTTTCAGAGAGCATTTTCACTAAAAATTTCAGGTCTTTAATAATGATAGATACTATAAGCTGTTAAAGAAATTGAAAATATCACAGTAAGTGCACGGTAATGGGAGAGAGAGATGGGTAAAGGTACTAAAATCCTGTTGTTCATGTCATTAGAGCTCAGAAAGTTTTGTTAGCTATGGAGGAGATCATGTTGTCCACCCTTAGCACAGATCTTACTTTGCTAGAAGTCCCACGATTCCTAATGTAACGCACAGGGCACACACAGGGTCAGTCTTGGCTTCCAACCATGGCAGTGGTCACTTGGAGACAGTGGAAGGCCAAAAAGGCAACTCTTGTGCTTGGATGGGCATGGGGAGCTTCTCTCATCTTTTGTACTTTTCTGATTCACTAAGCATAGCTAGGTCTTTCTGCTCACCTCACTGCACTATCCATCTGTATTTACTTCTCTGTGAACCCTGAATATTCCTTTACTCAATACCTAGTACATAGTTGATGTACAATGGAAGTTTTGGGAATGAAACTAAATGAATGAATGAATCCAACAAGTTCTGCCCTCAAATCCTCACTTCAGACTTTCTCTTACCTCTTTGTCAGCCTGGACACAGATCAGGCATCTCCCTCCATCTCCTTTAATCTCAACCAACCTCTCCTGTATAAAAACAAATTATTTTCAAAAGTTGTTTAACTACCCAAGTACTCTGTGAAGACATTATCAATATAACATGATAAAATAATACAAAGAGATAGAGAACTCCCTGGCAGTTCACTGCAGTGAGCCTGGGTTTGTGGAACTAAGATCCTGCAAGCCATAAGGCACAGCCCAAACAAACAAAAACACAACGAACAGAAAAGAGACGGCAGAAGCCCGTGACAACTCCGTGTCATCTCCTTCATTTCACAGCAGTGTGGGAATAGCTTCTACCCCCTTTATATGTGCATTACGTATCTACCAAAATAGACATAAATGTGTGTACTAATACATTATTACCACCATATTATATATGTTAATATACATATTATACATATTAAACCTAAATAATTTTATGCTGTTGTGTACTGTTTAACAACTTGCTTTTTTCTCCCCACTAAATTACTTAATATCCTTTTATGTCACTGCCCATTCATCTCCCTTGTTCTTGTTTTAGTTGCTGTAAGTATTCTGTAGCACAGAGGAAAGAAAATACATTTAAAATATATTTAAGTTATTCTTTACTGATGACCCTAGGGTAGCTCAGATGGTAAAATACCTGCCTGCAATGCAAGAGACCCGGGTTCAATCCCTGGGTTGGGAAGATCCCCTGGAGAAGGAAACGGCAACCCACTCCAGTACTCTTGCCTGGAAAATCCCATGGACGGAGGAGCCTTGTAGGCTATAGTCCTTGGGGTCGCAAACAGTCGGTCACGACTGAGCAACCTCACTTATTGATGACACTCTAGGCTGTTTGTAATTTTTCACTTTTATAAACAATGAACATCCTTTTACATGTTTCTTTAGACACACGTGCAAGTGCTTTTTTAAATGACAGATTCTTAGAGGTTGACTTGCTAAATTAAAGGGTACATGTAAATTCTGGGGAATATCCTGAGAAGGAGGCTTTCTCGGCCATTTGCCATGCAATGTTTCCTTGCTGTTCTGCCTCGTTTGAGGGCAGAATGACATAGCAAGATTAGACTATTCCACTCCAAGGAGATAATTTATGTAAGTTGTATGACCACAGATAGAAATCACATGACGTGCTTTAACATCCCTTTGACATCCCATCCTGTGGTTGTCTTTCTCCACAGCAGAGCAGTATGGAAAATATCCTTCCAATATCCTTCCGAGCCCTTTCCCAATCATTTGCATTATATCTTGAAGATTTTGCATCCTGCTACTTTGTGATGCCTCTATAAATAAAGGGGAAGTGGTTTTCCGTACTCCAAATGAGAAAGGAGATGTTGTTATGAGTCATTACTCTCTGTCATCTTGTTCAAGAAGGGGAAGGTGGGTCATATCAAGAGAATCAGAGTTACCAGGTCATTGGCAAGGTGATAGACCTCAAGACTTGTATCTGCTCCATGGGCATGTTTCAATAGTTAATGTGGTAAACATCACTATCTAAGTGGTGAGAAAACAAAGTGTGTACTATCTGAGCACTTAATATTATTTGGCAAAGGAAATAAAATGACTTTTCTGAAAAACTTTTCTGATATGTGTCTCTTGGAGTTCAGAAATTTTTCACTCACTGGTTTATATAAAGAAATTATTAATTACTGAGGATTTGTCAGGAATGGGTATATCCTCTAACCACTGGCTCAAAATCCCCCAAAATAATATATTTTAAATTTTAGTAGATATATTGCCAAACTACCATCCAAAAGGCAGGTATCAATTTGTACTCCCTCTAATAGTGATTGAGGCTAACATATCATCAATTGTTGTCTGATGGGTGAAAAATAGTATCTTGCTATTTTAACATGCATTTCTCTAGTGACCAGTGATATCCAGCATATTTTCACATAATATCTGACCACGTGTATATCCTCTTGTGAATTGTCTGTTCATATCCTCTGCTCATTTTCTAATTTGTTTGTGTGTCTTTTTTATCTTTGTTATTTATTCCTTTTTTGGCTGTGTTGTGTGTCTTTGTGGGATGTTAGTTCCCTGACCAGGGATAGAACCCAGGCCCTCGGCCATGAGAGCATGGAGTCCTAACTACTGGACCACCAGGAAATTTGCTTTTTCTTTTAAGAATAGCTTTATTGTTTTGCCAGGCAGAGGGATCCACAGCAGGCTAATGCCGCAAAATGTTAATATTTCCTATAGCTCTTTTGGTCTTTTGACTTTGTTTAAGGTGTTTTAATACAGAAATGCTGATTTAATTAAGTATAGCAATAAATATTAACTCTTTATAGGCTTTATAATTTGGGGAATTTTAGTTTAAGAAGGCTGTGTATCACCAATGTAATTAACATATTCTTCAACATTTTCCTCTAATATTTTAAATGTCTTTAAAATTCTAAAATATGAGTACATTCTCACAAAAACTGTAAACAGTCTCTAGTAATATGATGAACTAGGCCTTAAGTAAAATCCTTGCCAGTATAGTACATGTAAACATTTCACATAAAATGTCAAAACAAACAAAAATATTCTATGTATATTTGTCTGAGGCTGAACTGGTGAGAAATTAAAGGAATTTTTTGTAGGCTGGGTGAAAAGAAAGCAAAATCCATAGGGATAGCAAAGCCCTGAGTGTTTATGTGATGCTTAGTAGCCAACAGTCCAAGTTTTAATGTGCCCAGTGCTTCAAGGACAAAGAGAATACCAGGGTCCAAAGTAACATGGGAGCTAGGATAGGGTATCTTCAAGGATGACTCTTCTGGTGACTGAACCAGAAAGATCCCATATAGCAGAGGGTTAGTGGTAATATTTGCCAATCTCACTCGGGCTCTGGGCAGCAGAGCTGAACCAAGAAGAGAAAGGCCTGAGAATTCTTACTTATCAACCTACTTCCGCATGTGTTTAGAACTGTATATTGAAAAAAAATGTCCCAAGCCAAAAATGTAGTTGGGGGCTTCCCTGGTGGCTCAGTGGTAAAGAATCCTCCTGCCAGTGCAGGAGACAGAGGTTCAATCCCTGGTCCAGGAAGATTTCACATGCTGTGGAGCAGCTAAGCCTGTGTGCCACAACTACTGAGCCCAGGTACCGCAACTACTGAAGCCCCTGCACCCTCGAGTCTGTGCTCCGTCACAAAAGAAGCCACTGCAGTGAGCAGCCTGTGCACTGCAACTAGAGAGTAGCACACACAGCAACAAAGACCCAGCCCCGTCCAAAATAAATAAAGAAAGAAAAATTTTAAGAAATGTACTTGGGAGTATCCCTAATACCAAAAGGAAGCAAATCCAAACCCTTCTCAAAAGAACACTTGTTAAATTCAAATCTACATACACATTTTCAAGGAATATGATTTTAGATATGTGAGGAAATAGCAGAACTAGCACAATGCCAAGTCAGGCACAAAGTCTTCAAATAACGGAATGATCTGGTATAGAATAAAATGTAAGTATCAATATGTTTAATGTATATAAAAGATTATTGAAAGACTACCAAACTATAAATATCAGAATTGGCCACACAGATTTGAAAAAGAACCAAAAAGAACTACTACATATTAAAGATGTAATAACTGAAATTAGAAACTCAGCGGAAGTCTTGAAGAGTCAATTAAGCTCAGTTGAAGAGAGAATACATAATAGATTGGAGAAAATTACAACAAATTCAGAAGACAAAGAGAATGAAACTGTAAAAGAAATATTAAGAGGACACACAGAGAGAAGTTCTGAAATGTTTAATTGCAGTTTCAGGAGGAGATAACAAAGAAGGGAGAAATTATACTATTCCAAGAAATAACAGCTGAAAATCCCAAAATTTGAGGAGAGAATTTCTTCTTTTCATCTATTGATGAGAAATACCAATACACAGATCAGAAAACAGAAAGAACTACAGACAGTATAAGTAAAAAGAAATCCACAACTAGTCATATTAGAGCGACATTTTAGAATACCATAAGGAAGAAGACTATATTAGAAGCATGAAGAGAAAAAGACAGTGTTATCTATAAAAGAACTGTATTTAAACTGAAGGATTTTCCCACAGCAACAAAGGAAGCCAAAAGACAGCAGAATGGTACATTAAATGTGCTGCGAGAAGATAAATGTCAAAATATTCTATCATATGCAGCAAAATTATCTTTCAAACATGAAGGTTAAAATAAAGTAATTTCTGACTGAAAAAATTGAGAGTTTTTATTACAGCAAAACTTTCTTTGAAGATCTAAAGAACGTACTTTAGGATGAGGTTTAAGCACAGAAAGAGAAAAGTGAACAAGAAAAAATAGTGAGCAAAGAATATGGTAAACATGTAGATAAATCTAAGCAAACATTTATTGACTAAACCAATGATGTTTACTTTGAGGGTTAAATAAGGTAACCTAGACACACCAAGACAACAACAGAATGTATAATGAAAGAGTGGTGAAAGGAATTAAAACATTCTAAGGTTCTTTAATTTCCTAAGCGTGGATAACCACATTGATTATTCTTCAGGCATTAACTTAAACACAAATTTTAAATTTCCAAAGTAACTATATTCATTCATATGAATTCAGTTCAGTTCAGTCGCTCAGTCGTGTCCGACTCTTTGTGACCCCATGAACCGCAAAACGCCAGGCCTCCCTGTCCATCACCAATTCCCGGAGTCCACCCAAATCCATGTTCATCGAGTCGGTGATGCTATCCAGCCATCTCATCCTCTGTTCTCCCCTTCTCCTCCTGCCCTCAATATTTCCCAGCATCAGGGTCTTTTCAAATGAGTCAGCTTTTCCCATCAGGTGGCCAAAGTATTGGAGTTTCAGCTTCAACATCAGTCCTATCAGTGAACACCCAGGACTGATCTCCTTTAGGATGGACTGGTTGGATCTCCTTTCAGTCCAAGGGACTCTCAATAGTCTTCTCCAACACCACAGTTCAAAAGCATCAATTCTTCGGCGCTCAGCTTTCTTTATAGTCCAACTCTCACATCCATACATGACTACTGGAAAAAGATAGCCTTGACTAGATGGACCCTTGCTGACAAAGTAATGTCTCTGCATTGCTACCTAGCAAATTCCTACAAATTTAGCAGCTAATAATAATATATATTTCTGCTTCTCAGTTTCTGTGGGTCAAGATCTCAGGCATGGCATAGCTGAATCCTTTGTTCAGGGTCTCTCTTACAAGGTTGCCGTCAAGGTGTTGGCCAGGCTGGGATTCTCACTGGGAACTCAGGGTCCTTTTCCAGTTCATTCAGGTTATTGGCAGTATTGAGTTTCTTGTGGTTGTAGGCCAGAGGCCTCAGCTACCAGAGGCTGCCCTCTAGGCAAGTCACAATATGACTTTTTGTGCCCCTCCAGGCCAGTAAGATAAGTCTGCTGCTTCAAATTTCCCTTTTCTGGAAGGGCCTACCCCTTCCTACAGGTTCTCCTGATTAGGTCAGGCTCACCTAGGATAATCTCCCTTTTAATCAACTCAAAGTCAACAAAAGTGGAACCTTAATTATATTTTCAAAATTCTTTCACCTTTGCCATATGATTTAATCCAGATGGTAGTATCCATTATATTTACAGTCCCCACCTACACTCATGGAAAGGGAATTATACATGACAGGATGGGAATCAGGGGGAGCTATCTCAGAACTCTGCCTATTTCAGTAACCATTAAAAAGTACAATTAGATTCTATGCTTTCCAAACCAATAAAGGTGAAAAAAGAATAAAAAAAGAAAAAGTATAGTCAACTAAAACAAAGAGTGAAAACATTGAAAAGTGGGGTACATGGAAAATATAAAAATAAAATGGTAAATAAATCACAACCAGTCTCAAGAAACTACATTCTTCTGATGCAGCCAAAGATTGGCAGTTGAATTTTTTAAAAGTTCAACTCTTTGCTGTCAAGAAGATACACAACTCACCATAACAACACAGAAAGTTTGAAAGGAATGCAGGTAAACACTAACCAAAAGGAAACTGAGATGGCTATAGCAGAAACAGACAAACTCAATTTCAAGAAAAAAGTATTGCTAGAGATCAACTAGGTTACTACATATTGAAAAAAAATTCAATCCATGAGCAAGATATAAAAATTCTAAATTTGTCAGCACTTAAAATATTTTCAACACATGGGATGCAAAATTGTCAAAAGTTGAAGAAGAAATGATCATATCATTGTTAGCAATATTTTAACATTCTTCCTTCTTTAATCAATAGATCATGCAGACAAGGTCTGAGTAACAATTACAAAACTTGGCCTAACAGATATAGAATATTGTACCCAAATATTAGAGAATACACATCCCTTTCAAATGTATGTGGAACTTTTACAAAAAACTACCACATACTAGGACATAAAGTATTTCAATAAATGTCCAAGAACCAGTATTCTTGACCAGCATAAAATTAAACTAGAAAAAAATAATTAATAAAACTTCCATATATTTGCAAATTTAGAAAAATACTTCTAAATAACTGGAGAGTCAAAGGAAAAAATTACAATGGTAATTAGAAAATGAGTAAAAATGTGTGGCATGCAGTTAAAATGTTACTTTGGGGGAATTTACAGATAAATGCTTATATGGAAACGAAAAAAATGACAATAAATGAGAACTCACCTTCAGATATTATAAACAAACAAACACCAAAAACAAGAGACAAAGCAGAGAAAGCAGAATGTGGGAAATAATGAAGATAAAAACAGAAATTAATAAAGTAGAAAATAAACTAAATGATGTATTACTTAGAAACATATACATTACTTTTTATATATTAGTAATATATAACTTAGGTCTTATTACTTAGTAAACAATATACAATTATTAAGTAATAATTGTTACTTAATAGTTATAGTAAGTAATAAGTATTATTTTTTATATGTTACTTATATAACGCTGAATATTTTTTCTATAGAAAAAAACCTAAAACCAAAAGCAAGGAGTGAGTAACACTAGCTACAGGTTAATAGTTATTTTTCTGGGTGAGGAGGGGAAGCAACCATTTAGGGTCCCCCAGAGGTCTTCACCAGAGAAGGCAATGGCACCCCACTCCGGTACTCTTGCCTGGAAAATCCCATGGACGGAGGAGCCTGGTTGGCTGCACTCCATGGGGTTGCTAAGAGTCAGACATGACTGAGCGATTTCATTTTCACTTTTCACTTTCATGCATTGGAGAAGGAAATGGCAACCCACTCCAGTGTTCTTGCCTGGAGAATCCCAGGGAGCCTGGTGGGCTGCCGTCTATGGGGTGGCACAGAGTCGGACACGACTGAAGCGACTTAGCAGCAGCAGCAGCAGAGGTCTTCACGGTATAGGTGATGTTCTATTTCCTTAACTGAGTGGGAGAGACCCTGGTAACCATTTACCCTTTTTACTTCTTTCCCCCTCTTTCCCTCCTTCCTTTTCTTCCTTTCTTACTGTTTTCTTTTTGGCCATGCTGTGCAGCTTTTGAGATCTTAGTTCCCTGAGCAGGAATTGAAGCCGAGTCCTTGGCAGCGACAGCGTTGAAGTCCTAACAACTGAACTGCCAGGGAATTCCCTTCTTCTTCTTTTCTTTTAATGTATATATACAGTATATAATTTCTTTCATATTGTGATATTTTGCATTTTTTAGTTAATTTTTTTTACTGTATTTTTTAAATGCAGATACAGCAAAAATCTCTTTATAACCAAGCCTCCCTCAGAGGAAGATAAACTCTTAACAGTTTCATGTGTCTTTTTCTAGATTTTTTTTCCTTACATTAACATACATATATCTGAGAAACATATATTTGCTATTTTGTGGGAGTGGGGGTTAACATAAAGTGATATTTTACCAGCTGTACTATTGTAGAATTTGTTTCTTTCCCTTAATAATATCTCTTAGCAAACTTTCTTTGTAAGTACACGGATACCTGTCTCACTTCTGCACATGTGTGTTTTCACAGTATATCAACCAGAATAAGCTAGGCTGTGCAATAGTAATGAACAAACTTAGATTCTTGGTAGCCTATAACAAGAATTGCATATTTTCATGCTTATGATACCTGTCTACTGCGAATTGACTTTACATTGTGTGTGCATGTGTGTGTGTGTGTCAGTGTATTATATACATGTCTCTGCACCTCCCACTATGTAATGTTTTTTAAACTGCTTATTATTAATGATTATTTGTGGGGTTTTTTTTTTGCCTATTTTTTCTTCTATGCCAAATTTCAATCAGCTTGTCAAATTTTATTAAATGACATACATTTTAACTATGGCTTTTCTCCATAAAGCCCAGTTCTCCCTCTTCTCAGTAAATGGCATCATTATCCTCCTAGTTTAGTCAAAAAACTTAGGAGTTATTAATATCTTGAGTGCTCTCTCTCTCACTTATATCTCATTCATTAGAAAGTCCTGTGGCTACTGCCTCCAAATTGTATCTTGAATCTGATCAATACAAAAATAAATTTACTAGTAATGGCAATATGTCCTTATTCTTAAAAAAAAAAAATCCCTGCACGCCTTAGTCTCATTTTATGCAGAAGTGGCCAGGAAAATGCTGGGCATCTGACGACATTAGAGGCACCATCTCTAGACTGCTTCCCTCTAGATTCTTCACATGTGAGCAAAATAGAACCTCTAAGCTGTTGACCCACTGGGTTTTTTTTCTGGTGTCTGTTATTTGAAACCAAACACAATTATTAAAAAATAGGGGTCTTTTAAATCTGCAATATTGAAAAGACTTACTATACATTTGGAAACCAGATATACTGTTCATAAAGAAATTTCAGACATTAAGAATCTAAACTTAAAAAGCAGAATGATAAAAAAAAAATCAGACCATCATTAGATGACATAGTTATTCACACTATTTGCCAAACTGATCTGGTTTGCTCCCTTGCTGGGTGCACAGTGGGACAGCACTTCCTGCCTCCTTGTGGTCACATGAGGCCACGGAACTCATTCTGGCTCATGAATTGTGAGAAGTGGAAGGGGCGCCTGTGCCCCAGAACATTTAATTGGCTATGTAAGATCCCTCAGAGCTCTCTTTCCCCTGCACCACAGTAACCGACAGTGTTCATGGCAGTGGCTCCTCCATAAGCCTGGGTCCCAGAATAAGGAAAGAAATCTTGGATCTTGTTTATTTGTTGATGTATTTATCTCCCCCCTCCCACCTGGCATTGGGCTTCCCTTGTAGCTCAGCTGGTAAAGAATCTGCCTGCAGTGCAGGAGACCTGGGTTCGATCTCTGGGTCAGCATACCTGGGTTCAATCCCTGGGTTGGGAAAATCCCCTGGAGAAGGGAAAGACTACCCACTACAGTATTCTGGCCTGGAGAATTCCACAGACTGTGTATAGTCCATGGAGTCGCAAAGAGTTGGAAATGACTGAGTGACTTTCACTTTCACCCACCTTGCATTAGAATGTAAACATGAGAGCAGAGATGCTGGGTCACTCATCACTGTACCTCTAATGCTTAAAATAGTAACTGACTCATAATTAAATGTTCTACAAATATTTGTTACTGGTTGATTTCGACTGAGGCTGAATTTAACTTACAGATTGCTTTAGGAGTGAACTGGCATTTTTACAATGTTATATCTCTTCCTTTATTTGGCTAATTTTTTAAAGACCAGCAGTAAAGATTTCATATTTTCTTCATATAGGCCTTGTGCACATATTACCAAGTTTACTGCTCAATATTTTACAGTTTTTATTGCTATTGAGAATGGGGTTTTTCTCAGTTATTGCTAGCTATGAGGAATGCTACTTATCTTTGTATGTTGATCTTGTGTCTTGGCCAGAATGTCTTAGTCTGTCATTCAGTTCTCTGAGTTTTGTAGGTACGCAGTCACATTGTCTACAAATTTCCTTGCCTTTCCCTGTGACTTGGGATTCTTGGGTGACTGGCTTATAATTTGGGGGCTCCCTGAACATTATTTAAATTAGTATTTCATGATATTTCTATGCTACAAATGTACTTATTTGATATTCTGGATCACAGCTGAGAGGTTACGTCCCTCATCTTTCCTTATGAAACTGATGTTTGTTATTCATAGGCTGTTTCAGATACTGGATTATTTTGAGCCTGTAACAAGGATTCTGGAGACCATGTATATGTGGATGGGAGCGAACATCATCAGTAAACATTTGAGGAAAAGCCAGAAGCTAATAACCCCAGCTGGGGACAAGCTTGGTCAGGTCATCGAACTGGTTGATGTTGGCCAGCTAGCTCTAACACATGATCTGAGGAATGGAGGCACTTCTCCAACCTGAAATAGAAACTCTGGAGGGTAGCTGACATAGACAAGGTATCAAGATTCTGTTCAGGGCTCTTTTTGCCCAAACCCCTAAGGGAGGCAGCACTCCATAGGAGGAATATTTTGATGGAAAAGAAAGCTGTGGCTTTCAAGAAAGGAAGCCCCTCACAAAATGAACTCTCCAAGAAAGGTCCAAGTCTTGGAGAATATTGGGTTACCCTTTGCCTCTAACATGCATGACGCACTGGGCCTCAGACTCAGCATGATGCAGCAGCCCTGGGAAGGCTCCCTTGACCTGAGACAGAGTCACAGATTCTTTCACTAGGCTTCTTAGTAGCCTCTGTGCCCGTTTCCCAGGTAAAGAATCTGCCTACCAATGCAGGAAACATAAGAGATGAAGGTTCAATCTCTGGTTGGGAAGATCCCCTGGAGGAGGGCATGGCAACCTACTCCAGTATTCTTGCCTGGAGGATCCCATGGACAGAGAAGTCTGCTGTCCATGGGGTCGCAAAGAGTTGGACATGACTGAGCATTCATGCACGTGCTTACTACCTTCCCACTACCGGGCACAGTGCTTTTTGCACATGGAAGTTAAGAAATATTTGTCTAATTCCTAGCATAAAGATACATATCTTTTGAATGAATAGGTTTGACTTTTGTCAACTTGAGGAATAAAAAAATAAAAATTTGTCCATATTACTCAAGAGAAAGCCAAATATCCTATAATCTTTTGGCGAATCTTAAGACTTCCTTACTTCTGGATATATACATTTCATGCTGAGATTTCTGCAAATATTTTTGTGCAAACTTATGTGTTATATTTTTGACTTGACAAGTATTCAGTAAAGGTTGTTGGTGCAAGATGTCCCAACACATAGTTAGACAGAAAATTGATGTAGAATATAGAGGTTTCCCAATGGGTAGAGAGCTTTATGCTGAAAGTTAGATTTCAAGGGTTAAGGATGCTAATTTTGGAAAGAGGGTAGCAAATGTGAGTCAGGATACCTATTTTAGGAAGAGACTGGAGTGCAGGAAACCTAGTTACCAGACCTGAGTTTAACAGTCAGGACTGGGACTTATTTAAAAAGGGAAAAAAATAAAACAAGATAAAATTGAAAATGCATTTGTCTAGTTGTTAAAATTAAGATCCTATGTTATGACTAGGTTAGTGGTTAGGATGACTCTGTGCTGGGTCTTAAGTTCAGTTCAGTTCAGTCACTCAGTTGTGTCTGACTCTTTGTGACCCCATGGACCACAGCACTTCAGGCCTCCCTGTCCATCACCAACTCCCGGAGTCTACTCAAACTCATCTCTATTAAGTCAGTGATGCCATCCAACCATCTCATCCTCTGTCGTCCCCTTCTCCTGCCTTCAATCTTTCTCAGCATCAGGGTCTTTTCAAATGAGTCAGCTCTTCGCATCAGGTCGCCAAAGTATTGGAGTTTCAGCTTCAACATCAGTCCTGAAGATTGGAGCTATTCAAGTAGTTGATGTCTGAGATCAGGATTGAGACTACAATTAGCTTCTAAAAGAGGATCAAGTGGCCTCAACTCAGGGAGGAGGCAGTAAGGGCTTGGGAACCATATTTGTCTGATAACAGCAATTAAGAATGGCAAATAGGGAAATATGATCCTGCTATACTCATAACAGACTGTATTAGGGTTTTCCAGAGAAATAAAAGTTATAGGTAAAAAAAAAAACCCCTCTTTTTTCTACAGAAAGAGGTTTATTATGAGGGATTGACTCCTGCAATCATGGAAGCTGTGAAGTCCCATGATCTGCTGTCTGGAGGCAGTTCCACTCCAAACCCAAAGGCCTCAGAACTAAGGGAAAAAGTGGTGTCAGTCCCAAGGGCAGAAGATGATCATCCCTGCTGAAGCAGAGGGCATATTAACCCCTCTTCTTCCTTTTTGTGGGCTTCTCAGGTAGTGCTAGTGGTAAAGAACTCACCTGCCAATGCAGAAGACACAAAATACCTGGGTTCAATCCCTAGGTCGGGAAGATCCCCTGGAGAAGGGAATGGCAACCCACTCCAGTATTCTTGCCTGGAGAATCCCATGGGCAGAGGAGGCTGGTAGGCTACAGCCTATAGGGTCACAAAGAGTTGGACATGACATAAGCGACTCAGCAGCAGCAGCAGCAGCAGCTGCTGCTGCCTTTTTGTTCCACCAAGCGCTTGATGGATTGGATGATACCCTCTTGCATTGGAGAGGACAAACTTCTTTACTCAGTTTACTGACTCAAATGTTAATCTCTTCCAGGAATACTCTCACTAACACACCCTGAAGTAATGTTTTGCCATCCTGACTGGGCATCCCCCTTTAAATTGACACATAAAATTAACCGTCAAAGAGACACTGGAAATGGAGCATAGTACTCTTTTGCAAGTAGCCAAGATACAACTTTACATTACCTCTCAAAAAAGTTGCTAACAATAAATCTCATTGTTTTTGTTGTTCAGTTGCTAAGTCGTGTACAACTCTTTGAGACCCCATGGACTGTGGGACACCAAGATTCCCAGTCCTTCACTATTTCCCAGAGTTTGCTCAAACTCATGTCCATTGAGTCGGTGATGCCATCCAACCATCTCACCCTCTGTTGTCCTCTTCTCCTCCTGCCCTCAATCTTTCCCAGAGTCTTTTCCAATGAGTTATCAGTCTTTTCCAATGAGTCTGCATCAGGTGGCCAAAGTATTGGAGTTTCAGCTTCAGCATCAGTCCTTCCAATGAATATTCATTTGACCAAGCAAATATAAACCTATCTGCTATCCCCATGACCAATAATAAAACATTCTTCAGTTCCAGGGTCCATTTGTTTCCACTTCTTTGCGGCCAGTTCTCAGAATTGTGGCAGCTCATATCCTGGGTATAGTCTGGTCATCACGTAGTTAACTTTTCCACCCTGGGGTTTCGGTGTCTATAAGACATCTCACAGGATATGCCCAGAATATTATCTATAGTCCTTGAGAAAGAACTAAAGGCCCTTGACTAGGTTTAATGACTACATTATCATTATTGTCTCCTTTGACTGTTTTCCTTTGCTTCCGCATTTCTCACTTCTCTGATTAAACTTATTCTTTCACTAAAATTTTCCACAGACAAAAAGCAGACAGAGGACACAGGGGTGGGGGAAGGCAAGGACCATAGGGTCCTGCTCCATTTCACTTGGAAGCAGCATGAAGTCATAACAACTACATCATGTAGATGTTATTATTCCACCCTGTCCTCTTACAACTTTGATTTCTTTTTAACTGCAATGAGAGATAATGTGCATTGCCAAAGTGTTCATGAAATAACTTTGAACAATCACCTCAAATAGCTTATGAGTACGGCATTAATAGAATTTGATAAACAAAACGTTTTTGGAATTAGATATTTTGATTCAGGAGAGAGAAGCTTATTATTTATTTCAAAACACTAGAAAAAGAAACTTTGACAAAACTGGATGTGGCAGGGGTAAGCAGAAGAAAGCAGTGGTTTATAGTAGGTGTCATAAAGATTCCCCAAGGTGGGTATCTGTGAGTATTTATTGTTTATCAATAAGGGCCATGGGCTCTACAAGGTTGAGACCCATTTCTCTATATTTGCTTCCTGAGAAATCTCATCCATTAATCTGGACTCAAATACACGTGGTTCAAATCTAACTACTTCCTTGGCTTCAGTGTCTTTGAATGAGTCCCCTGCTTATGCATTATATGGCAGAACAAAACCCAAATTGTTAATTTAGTATTCAAGCATCCTCCAACAAGGTGCTCTTCACACATGACCAGATTCGATCCCCATCCCATACCCACATGTCCTCTTTACTCAGCTCTATCAAACCTCAGCTATTCTCAGAACACACTGCATACTTCCTCTCCCTGATTTCAATTTCATTGTCCATCCGGGAAGGCCTTTCCCTTTCCTCCTCTTTCATTATGCAAATGAAATATCATTCTAAGGCCACTCATCCTGAAAAGGACTTCTGGTCAGAATGAACAGTCCTTCTGCATTCCTATGGTACTTCCGAGTGGACATCTTTTTTTGTGACACCTCACATTTCAGTTATCACTGCTATCTTTTACCCATCTCAAAAGAAGCAGTCAAAATGTCTGAGTACCAAAGTAGGCAATCAAAAGCATATCCAGAAAGACATTAACCAAGAGGCATCTTTGTTTTCATAAGTATTTTAAACTAAAATTTTACTTCATTCATATAAAGGATTTCTAATTATGTTATCTCCATATGCCTTATTCTATCTTCTGCTCTGTAATGCTGTGACTAGGGGCCTGAAATCCAACATTTCCTAAGTGTTTTTTTGCCAGTTGGCTTCCAGTTAGATTCTGCTAGTAAGACACACCATTGGAAACCTATACAGCAGGGACAGGGGAGAAGTCAGTGTTTGTTTTCTCTATACCTCTCTCCTTCCATTGTAGAGAAGCAGCCCTGGGGTCTGTGTCCATCCCAAGTAAGGTTGCTAGATTCAGCAAATAAAAATAAACAACAAACAATCAAATTTGAATTTAAGATAAGCAATGAATGCTCCTTTATTTTAGGTATATCCCATTTAATATTTGGAACATACCTACACTTAAAAGTTCTTCATTGTTCATTTGAAATTCACATTTATCTGGTGCCCTGTATTTTACCTGTCATCTGTACTGATGAGGCCTCAGCATTTTGTTTTAATTATCTTCCCTTACCTCAGTTTCTGGCTTGATTCTGTCTATTTCTGAGTCTTTAAGGACTGATTCTGCTGCATGAAGTAGGTTTCCCAATTTGGTTTCCCTCATTGACAGCTTAGGATTCAGCTTCTTCCAGTGTACAACTCTGATTTCTTAGTTTATCCTCTAGAAAGACCGGAAAGGAGAATGTCAGTGAATGACAGTAGAAGTATGTGAGAAGTAGCTATGCAGACCTGGCCCTCTGATTTTTTATCCTGAAGCTGACTCCAGTGTCCTCTTGTGAAGCCAGGCAAGACCATTTAGTTCAGTTATTCAAGGGCTGTCTTTGTTTATACCTGTTTTCTGGAATCTTCATTATTGGCAACCCTTCCACTTTCAAAACTGTCCAAGTGTGGATGATAAATGACGTGGGTGCCCCAAGCATGAGCCACGCTTGCTGGACACTGACCTGCAGACCCTCTCCTCTCACCCTACTGCCCTCACACTTCTCAGCTCCAGGTAAGAACTGCTTCCAGTTCCCTGGATACAATGTGCTATTTCACCCTTCTTTGTGATGGCTCCTGTGCTTCCTTAAGGTTCTATTACCTTATTTATAACAATATTCACATCACATATTTATCTCCTTCATTAGACTACTTGAAAATGGAGACTATTTTGATTGAACTGCATGTATTACCAACATCTTGCATTAAATCTAAATATATTATGTTCTCAATATAAGTTTGATGAATAAAGTGTATCAAAATTAAATTATATATGTATATAAACAAAGATAGAAAGAAAATAGACAAAAGTAAATTCATAATCAGATTTGTAAATGTTTCATATGATTTTTTAAATTTTTAATATTGTTTTTATAATAAAACATTTTATAAATAGCAAGGTTGATCACAGAGTATTTTTTTAAAATATTTTTAAAAATAGTTCAATCCTCAGTTGCTTCTTAAAGGGTGAACTCTCAGTTATTCTGTTTGTAGCAGATATACAGTGCTTGCCATTTTGTGTGTACCCAATAAATATTGAATGAATAATCACAGATTCATTGTGAGTTTGAAGAGAAATGAGTGGCTATAAAGGATGGAGATCTTAAAATAATTTTTAAAAGAATCTGCTGACCTATGCAAACCTATGATTTGGATGATTGACATGAAAAGGGAGTCAATTCGGTTCATGGTGGTCAGGTTGCATGGCCCAGCTCTTCGGGTTCCCCTTGCTGCTGGCTGGGCAGACATTCAGAGGATACTGAGAGCTTTGCATGTAGCTGAGGCCAAAGATATCTGAGTCATCTGTCCTTGTATAAATGCCCATCTTTATCAAGGTGAAGAGTGACTGCCCCTCCCTAGTTCCAGACACAGCCCTCAGACTGCCTCTTTGCTCATTTTTTTTTTCTTCCCCCTCCCAAACCCTCCTCCCACCTCCCTCCCCCTCCCATCCCTCATTGTCATCCCAACGCTCCATCCCTGAGCATCCGTCCCATGCATAGAACATGGAATGGTGTTCTGCTTCACATATGACAATATAATGTTTCAATGTTATTGTCCCAGAACTTCCAACCCTCACCTTCTCCCTCAGAGTCCACAGGACTGTTCTATGCATCTGTGTCTCTTATTCTGTCTCGCATATAGGGGTTACCATTACCATCTTTCAAATTCCATATACATGCATGTATACTGTATTGGTATAGATCAATGGAAACAAAATAGAAAGCCCAGAGGATAAACCCACGCACCTATGGGCACCTTATCTTCGACAAAGGAGGCAAGAGTATACAATGGAGAAAAGACAATCTCTTTAACAAGTGGTGCTGGGAAAACTGGTCAACCACTTGTATGAAACTAGAACATCTAACACCATTAAACTCAAAATGGATTAAAGATCTAAATGTAAGACCCAAAACCATAAAAACTCCTGAAAACATAGGCAAAACACTCTCCGACTAGATCCTCCATGACCCACCCCCCCAGAATATTGGAAATAAAAGCAAAAATAAACAAATGGGCCTAATCTCTGCTCATTTTAATGGCACTGTATTGTTCATTTTCATCTTATTTGGGAAGGAGGATAACAATGTTGGGGTGCTGGGAAAGGGGTTTAGCACACAATGCTTTATTCTGCCAAGGGAATACAGTAATCTGATAGGACTCTGAACTTGTTCCTTGTCTGGAAAAGGTTAAAAGTTGCAGATTTTTTTTCCCCCTCCAGTTTTACTGAGATACAACTGACCTACAGCACTGTATAAGTTTAAGGTGTACAGCATAATGATTTGACTTAACATACATCATGAAATGACTATCATGATAAGCAAGGATTGCATGTCTTTTAAAATGTTAGCTGATAAACAAAACTTGCCAGAGGATAGGAAGAAAATTGCATCAACCATGTGCCATGTTCTGTGATATGTTTTCACATTTATAAAATGTAATATAATAAACTATCACAACACCCCTGCTTTTGTCATCATTCAGCACTTAGTAAGTGCCAGGGGCTGGATATGAGCTCAGATCCAGCGGTCTGCCCATGTGAGAGAAAAGCTCTCCTCCTTTGGTGATGTGAATGAAAGTGCAGGTTCTTTCCTGGAGAAAATGGCACTTGGAAGAGTTTCATGGTTGGAATATCTTTTTTTTGCAGCATCAAAGAATCTCAACTGGGATAATAAATACCTGTTGTTCTCATGACATCTTTTTGAGAACAGAGCATATTTCTGACAGCTCAGTGCAGAAATGCTTGGGGTCTGGACTTTTTACTTGCAATGAAAATGGAAAATTAAAATTTAAGCCTGGTCTCACTGGTAGATATATGGATGTTTTCGATTTGTGACTCATTGAGCTGTAGGTTTATGATTTTTGCATGTTTCTATCTGTATGCTATAATTCAGTTTTCCAAAAGTTTGTTTTTAAGAAGACCAAACAAAAAGTTATCATGGGAAAACTAGGGATGTTCCAAGTCTGCATAAACTAAGCAAGTCACACAACCAAATCCCAATTCTTCTTTATCTGTAAAAAATAAAGTTAATAGAATAAGCTGCCACTGTCTCCTAAGAGATGAGCTTCTATTATCTTTACTTGGTCAGTACATGGATGAGTTTCTAAAGTCAGACCTCCCATCTCCACAGTAAGAAATTTTTTAAAAAGTTTCCTTCATTCCTGAATTTTAAAACAAATTTCTTGGTGATACAACAGAGCTTGCCAGTAACACTCTTGCAACCCTATCTTTATTTGCATAATCTCAGAATGATTTACAGAAAACAAATACCTTGCCCTTCCTCAGGTTTGGCCAGGGCAAATGAATCCTTAAGTGTTGTAGGACAGCAGGAAAGAATGTTGAAACATTTGTAGAATTTTTCATGAAAATTAACATTGAGAAAGAAATTACTCCCTTTTACAGAAGTCATATTTTCATTTGGATATAATATTCATCCAGAATTTAACCCCTCATCTGGTTGACTACCCTGAAAACAAGGTACAATTGGTTGAATGGGAAACAGGGTAAAGGCATTTATGTATGATTATCCTCATTATAGGCAAAAATAAAAGTTTTACCCCAGTACTAACATCAGATCTCATAAAGAACATATCAAGTTTAATATGAAATACGTGTTACACTTTTTCTTTTAAAATTTAATTTATTGAAAGTACAGAGAGGGAGAAGAGCTGGCACTGCAGAATCCTTAAATTCATCTTGGGAAATACGGCCTGACCACATGTGTAAGCCGAATTATTCTTTACATTACTGCAGACTGCAGCCTTATTTGATTAGCTTATTTCAATTATATTCTTTTTCTTCTACATGTTATTTTGATTTTCAAAACTAAAGGAGAGTTTTAAAATAGTACAATGAACCCCCAAAACTCCTCACCTAAACTACCAGTTACTGATTTTTGCCATATTTCTTTTCTCTATGTGTGTATGTGCTTGTGTGTGCTGAACCAATTGAAATTAACTTGCTGGTATCACCTCTAAGTACGTTGGCATGTATCTCTTTAGAACAAGGACATCCTCTTACATAACCACAGTATCATCATTTCTCTCAAGAAATTTAACGCTGATAAATAACACCATCTAATACACAATTTATAGATATAATAATATATGAAGGGTAGTCATCATCAAATGCCCCCAATTATAATAATAATAGTTTTTTGGACAAAGGATCAAATCAAAGATGACACAATGCACTTAGGGGTCATGTATCTTAAGTGTATCTTAATTTAGATCATTCTTCTGCTCCTTTTTTTTTTTCTTCTGTCTTTCACGACACGGAGATATTTTGAACTTCAGGTGTGTTTTTTTGTAGCATGTCCTACAATCTAGATTTGTCTGATGGTTTTCTCATGATAGTTAAACATGTTTTAGGAACAAAAACACTATACATGCATGCTTGCACCCTGTTGTTTTTCCATATACATCCTATGTTTTCCCATTTCTGAGACTTTGCTCATACAGACAATCTCTTTAATATACTTCTCCTACACCATCTCTAGGAGGCCTGGTTTGAGGTTGAACCTTTTCTAGAGTGATTTCCCTAATGCCTTTCATCCTGAAGTGATCTTTAAATTTCCAGAATATATTAGCTTTTCTCTTCTTATAGCATTTACATTTTTAAAACTTTTGTATTATTATTTTTATTCACATCTTTTAACTTTTCCCCAAAGAAAGCCACCTAAGGGCAGGTCTACTTTACCTTTGTGTCCTCCCTGAAATCTAGCACATCGTGGTTCACACAGTAGGCAATCAATATATACATTTGTTGAAAAAAATGGATGGATGGATGAATAAATGAATGAAAATACTATCTCTGGTTTCAGAGATACAGTGAGTTAGTTAAGAATTTAATAGTTTTTTAAAAGTTTAATTTCATCACAAGTGCATTTTCTACACCTAGAATAGTCTACTTAATTAAAAGATAAAATTTTAGTTTTACTGAAAACAAAACATGTATATTATATGCCTTAGTATGTGCGAGCGTGCTCACTCACTTCCATCGTGTCAGACTCTTTGCAACCCTATGCACCTGCCAGGATACTCTGTCCATGGGATTCTCCAGGCAAGAATACTGGAGTGGGTTGCCATTTCTTCCCCCAGTGGATCTTCCTGACCTAGGGATCGAGCCCGCATCTCCTGCATCTTCTGCATCGCAGGCAGATTCTTTACCACTGAGCCACTGGGGAAACCCCATGCCTTAGTACAGCTCTTTTAAAAGACATTGAGGGAAGCCTCTCAACCTGGAAAGTTTATTCTTTAGCTTTGAAAAATAGTCTTATATTATTTCTTTGATAATTTCCTCTTTGCATGTTTTCTGTTCCTTTTGGAATAAATTCCTAAAAGTCAGACTTGAAACCTCTGAATTGATTTTCTACATCTCATCTTTTCATTCATACTTTCTACCTTCTACTTTTTAAAAGGTTTTCTTCTAACCTATTACTGATCTTTTTAAATTTTGGAAACCATGTTCTTAATTTCCAAGAGTTCTGTTTTTGTTTTTTGAGTAGCCTTTTAAATAACATCCATTTCTTGTTTTATGGATACAATACTTTTGCAAATCTCTATGGAAATACTGGCTCAGATGGTAAAGAATTCTCCTGCAATGCAAGAGACCTGGGTTCAATCCCTGGATCGAGAAGATCCCCTGGAGGAGGGAATGGAAACCCACTCTAATATTCTTGCCTGGAGAATCCCATGAACAGGGAGCTTAGTGAGCTACAGTCCATGGGATCACAAAAAGTTGGATACAACTGAGTGGTTAACACTTTCCCTTTTTTTTCATGGAAATATTAGAACTTATTCAAAATTTTCTTCTGTTGCCTGGAGAATCCCATGAACAGGGAGCTTAGTGAGCTACAGTCCATGGGATCACAAAAAGTTGGATACAACTGAGTGGTTAACACTTTCCCTTTTTTTTCATGGAAATATTAGAACTTATTCAAAATTTTCTTCTGTTCCCTGCATTACCTCTGTTAAAGCTTTCTTAAAACCTTCTTATTTTTATCTTGGTCTTTCCCTCATTAGATTGAAGACATGTTATATATTAAGTATGAAAACCTCTGTGCACTGAAGGCTGACTGGTAACTCCATGTACATGAGGCAGGTTTGCCAACTGCCAGATTGGCCAGAGGTTAATTAAATTTTGAGTTAGGTATTATAATGTGGAAACTCCCAACTGTCAAAACATAAAGGTCTCTTCTCTGACATCATACAATTTCTGTAGAAAAGCCTTTCTTATTTTTTTCTTGGCCTAGGGAGTAACATCTCATTCTGAATGGTCACCCAGCAGAGGGGTGTGTGTTTGTGTGTTTTCTGTTCCTTATTCAGACTTTTAGTTAACCCTCTGTTTTCAGTCATGCATTTCGCCCCTTCCCTCTGTATCCTCTGCATCAGTCTGCTAAGTCTCAGCTTTACCCTGCTGCATCAGTTACTATTCATCTTCTATCTACATTTCACCTTCCAGAGAGATGTGGAAATCTCTCATCCTCCTATGGACTCTCCTGCTCTTGGTATGAGTTTACATTTTCTTTTTACTCTTTTACCATCATTTTGGTGGAGTCTTGAGAAGGAGAGGATTTAAATACATGTATTCAATTTGCCACATTTAATTGGACCGCTTAATTTTAAAAGTGTTTGTGTTACAAACTTCCCTCTCCTACAAATCTGGTCTCGTGAATAATGTAAATTTCCTACCAAGAAGATTAAAGAAGTGATTCTCTATATGATTATGGGAGTAAGGTTCAGGTAACTTTGGGTGGTTTAAAGTTTCTTATTGAGTAATCTGGAAAGTACTAAAGACACTGCTCAGAGCAGTGTGAGATAAGCTCTCCCTTCATGACTTCAAAAGTCTGGTTACTTATTTACAACTGGGATAAGATAAACAGTCAAACAACTAGAGAACTGCTACAAACCACTTATACAGTTAAGTGTTTATCCTGCTACCAAAACCATGCTCTGTCCAAATCTTTGATTACCCTAGCTTTTCAACATTGGGAGGAGAACAAGCTGCAGTGTCGCACAGGCAGGCCCCTCCTAAGTCCTACTCACTCACAAAGAATTTCCCCTTTGAGCTTCTATGACACTGGCTGGTTACTCACACCGTAGATTCCTCAGGATTGGCTGGGACTGCAAATAAAACATTGTTTGCCCATAATCAAGTCGATAAGCTACAACATAAATGCACGTAAGTTCCTATTCTAAGACTATATCATGAAGCATTCGCTCTCTTCTTTCTTAACATTTTCATACAGGACCTGGAAAGGAAGCACTGGCTCCGGCCATAAGAAAAGATCTTTAAAGAAAAATTTTAAAAGCCTAAAATGGGTCTGTTGAATTCTAAAACACCCAAAGCCAAGCAAGCCCGAATTCTTCTTCTGGGACTTGACTCTGCTGGGAAGTCTACTCTGCTTTACAAATTGAAGCTTGATAAGGATATTGTGACTATGCCAACAGTAGGTTTCAACGTGGAGATGATTGAGTTGGCAAAGGGTGTCTCGCTCACGGTCTGGGACGTTGGAGGACAAGAGAAAATGAGAACCATGTGGGGCCTCTACTGTGAGAACACTGATGGGCTAGTGTATGTTGTGGACAGTACGGACACACAGCGACTGGAAGACTCCAGGCAAGAGTTTGAGCACATCTTGAAGAATGAGTACATTAAAAATGTGCCTGTGGTCCTGTTAGCCAACAAACAAGATGTGCCTGGAGCTCTAAGTGCCGAGGACATCACCAGGATGTTTAAAGTGAAGAAACTCTGCAGTGACCGGAACTGGTACGTGCAGCCCTGCTGTGCCATCACTGGAGATGGGCTAATGGAGGGGTTCCGGAAGTTAACTGGATTTGTGAAAAGCCACATGAAATCAAGAGGAGACACTTTAGCATTCTTCAAGCAGCACTGAGGTCCAAGTGGAGGAAGAGATGCTGATGAAGTTGAAAGGGCAATTTTTTTTTCCAAGCCAAGTAAGAAAAGCAAATTGCCAAGTTGACAAACTTTTCCCGAAATGTTATTTCACTTAAATTCCATTAAACAACTCGGAATAATACCTAGAAAATTGTTATTTTGGGCCAAGCACTTTAGCAAACTATGTGGTATTGATAATTGCAAATGAAAATGTTACAATTTTGTGGATGTTTGATGATTCCAAATAATCATATTTGGGAACAAATAAATTCTTGCCTTATTATTTTTATGTGACTACTAGAACAAAGTTTAAGCTGCTAATAGAGTCAGACTTCTTTCAGACTGTTTCCAGCTGTTACAGGTATTCAATTTCCACCATGCTCCTGTGTAATAGCTGGGTGGTATAAAAAAATGTACTTTAAATTATGAAGAGGAAAATGTTTGCTGTTAATATTTTATAAATCCCTATTCCCTAAATAAATGGATTTTGTTTTGTTTTGTTTTACTGTATTCCTGCTAGGTTTTTGAAATCTATTGCTAGCAACTTCTTACAGTGAGTCAACCACGAGCCCCAGGCTGTCAATTGCCCAGTGGCTGTGTTCTCCTATAAGGAGCAGAAGTTTGTGTCTTAGAACTCTGGGGATCAAGAGAGCATCTTAGAGTTTAGGGCAAGGTCTGGACTTATCGTCCAGCTGGAGGCTGCAATTCCAAGACTGGCTTCAGTAGAATTCAATATAACAGTTATTACTTAGGAACGTATGTACAGCTCACTGTACTGATCAAACAGGAACCAGAGCCATACTTTGCTCTCAGAGGCCCAGCAATTCACAGGGGAGACAAACAAAATAAAGCCAGCAGATATAATAAGGCAATAAGTACTAAGTGCTGTAACAGGAGAGCCTCATTCTGACCTAGGGAAACAAGAAGTGCTTCATGCAGGAGGTGGTGTTAAGTCCCCAACTCCGGGGAACCCCCTTGAAGGTACAGGTTAGTCATTGGAAGGTCTCATCACTTGGAGATTCTCCAGAAACATTGCTGGGGAGGGGAAGAGGGGAGAAAGAACTGGAGATTGAACTGGAATTTCCCTGAGAGGCTCAGAAGTCCCAGAGAGGCCCTGGAACTAACAGAAGACACTCTTTCCCACTACCCTACCACCAACAAGGCTCATCTGGGTTAGAAGCAGGCCTCAAACCCCCACTGCAGCCCCTGGGACTCCAAATCGTAAAGTCACAAAGGAAAATAAAGGTACAGTAAAGCTTCAAGCTAAATATTACTCATCCATAAAAAATAATGAAATAATGCCATTTACTGCAACATGGATGGACTTACAAGTTATACTAAGTGAAGTAAGCCAGACACAGAAAGACAAATATCATATAATATTGCTTATATGTGGAATCTATAAGAAAAAAAGGATACAAATAAACTTATATACAAAATAGAAATAGACCCACAGACATGGAAAATAAACTTATGGTCATCAAAGGGGAGAGGGGTGGAGGGAGTGATAAATTATCGAGTTTGGGATTAACATACATGTACTACTGTATATAAAATAGATAACCAACCTGGCCTTACTGTATAGCACAGGAAACTATACTCAATATTTTGTAATAACCTATAAGGAAAAGAATCTTTAAAAAGATATATATTATATGTAAGTATTATTGAATCACTTTGCTGTACATCTGAAACTAAAACAACATTGTAAAACAGATATACTTTAAGAAAAATTAAGTAAATAAATATAAAAAATAAATCCAAGCTAGACTAAAAATAGAAGAACACTCTGGTCCTGCAATCCAACTTCTAGGTATATACCCAAAAGAAATGAAATCATTACTTTGAAGCGATATCTGCACTCCCACATTCATTACATTATTTATAGTAAATCAAGACATGGAAATGCCAAAGAACATTCAAATTATTGCACAATTGCACTCATCGCACATGCTCAAAATTCTCCAAGCTAAGCTTCAACAGTACATGAACCGTGAACTTCCAGATGTTCAAGTTGAATTTGAAAAAGGCAGAGGAACCAGAGATCAAATTGCCAACATCTGCTGGATCATCAAAAAATCAAGAGAGTTCCAGAAAAACATCTATTTCTGCTTTATTGATTATGCCAAAGCCTTTGACTGTGTGGATCACAATAAACTGTGGAAAATTCTGAAAGAGATGGGAATACCAGATCACCCAACCTGCCTCCTAAGAAACCTGTATGCAGGTCAAGAAGCAATAGTTAGAACTGGACATGGAACAACAGACTGGTTCCAAATTGGGGAAAGAGTACGTCAAGGCTGTATATTGTCACCCTGCTTATTGAACTTATATGCAGAGTACATCATGAAAAACGCTGGGCTGGATGAAGCACAAGCTGGAATCAAGATTGCCAGGAGAAATATCAATAACCTCAGATATGCAGATAACACCACCCTTAGGGCAGAAAGCGAAGAATTAAAGAGCTTCTTGATGAAAGTGAAAGAGGAGAGTGAAAAAGTTGGCTTAAAACTCAACATTCAGAAAACTAAGATCATGGCATCTGGTCCCATCACTTCATGGCAAATAGATGGGGAAACAGTGGAAACAGTGGCTGACTTTATTTTGGGGGGCTCCAAAATCACTGCAGATGGTGACTGCAGCCACGAAATTAAAAGACGCTTGCTCCTTGGAAGAAAAGCTATGACCAACCTAGACAGCATACTAAAAAGCAGAGACATTACTTTGCCCACAAAGGTCTGTCTAGTCAAGGCTATGGTTTTTCCAGTGGTCATGTATGGATGTGAGAGTTGGACTATAAAGCTGAGCACCAAAGAAATGATGTTTTTGAACTGTGGTGTTGGAGAAGATTCTTGAAAGTCCCTGGGACTGCAAGGAGACCAAACCAGTCAATCCTAAAGGAAATCAGTCCTGAATATTCATGGGAAGGACTGATGCTGAACTTGAAACTCCAATACTTTGGCCACCTGATGTGAAGGACTGACTCATTGGAAAAGCCCCTGATGATGGGAAAGATTGAAGGTGGGAGGAGAAGGGGATGGCAAAGGATGAGATGGTTGGATGGCATCACCGACTCAATGGACATGAGTTTGAGTGAGTTCCAGACGTTGGTGGACAGGGAAGCCTGGTGTGCTGCAGTCTATGAGGGTGGCAAAGAATCGGACACGACTGAGCGACTGAACTAACTAAGACATGGAAACAATGTAAATGTCCATCAATGAATGAATGGATAAAGAAAATATGGTGTATATGTACAGTGGAATATTATTCAGCCATGAAAAGAAAAATCTTGACATCTGTGATAACATGGATGAACCTTGAGTTTGGAATTATGCTAAGTGAAACAAGTTAGACCGAGAAACACAAGTACTGTATGATTTTACTTACACGTGGAATCTAAAAAAGCCAAACTCATAGAAATGGAAAGTAGATTGGTGGTTGCCAAGGGGTAGTGATGGTGGTGGTGGGCTGATGGGGGAGGTTAGTAAAAGGGTTCAAACTTAAAATTATAAAATGAGCAAATTCTGAGGATCTAATGTACAGCATGGTGACTGTGATTAACAAAATTTTATTATATACTTGAAATTTGCTGAGAATAACTCTTAAATATTCCCACAATCACCACAAAAAAAGTAACTGTGAGGTGAAGGAGGACGTGTTAATTAACTCAACTGTGGAAATCCTTTCACAATGTATATGATATCAAATTATCATGTTGTGTACCTTATTATTATACATATAATATAAAATATATTACAATTTTATCTGTCAATTATACTTCAATAAAGTTGGGGGGGGGGATCCAAGCCAATATATATTGCTTTTATATTAAGAAGTTTCTTTGCAAAAACAAGTTAGGAAGAATGAATGAAGTACAGTAACAGAGATGTAAGAAACATGCTGAAAGACTGTGGCAACGGAGTTTCTGATTTCAGGAAGATCTTAGGGGGATGGAAATATTAAATACTTGATAGTAGAGTTCTTCCTAAGTTTCACAAAATTATTAAAATGGGAAATATGCATATTTTTAAAAAATGCATTGCCCCTTCCATTGTCATTCTTTGATTGAAAAAAAAAATAACCTTCCTAGGACCTTAAGGCATTATGTTAAGTGAAATAAGTCAGACAGAGAAAGATAAACACTAATGATCTCCCTTACATGTGAGAGCTAAAAACAAAACTCATTAAAAAAAAAAAGATAGATAAGACTTATGGTTACCAGAGGCAGAGAATGGGGGGTTCAGTTCAGTTGCTCAG
This sequence comes from Okapia johnstoni, assembly GCA_024291935.2. Lineage (NCBI taxonomy): Eukaryota > Metazoa > Chordata > Mammalia > Artiodactyla > Giraffidae > Okapia > Okapia johnstoni. The sequence goes on along the minus strand of CM044323.1, from coordinate 33,960,709 downwards.
TCGTGTCCAACTCTTTGCAGACCCCATGAACCACAGTATGTTAGGCCTCCCTGTCCATCACCAACTGCCAGAGTCTACCCAAACCCATGTCCATTGAGTCAGTGACGCCATCCAACCATCTCATCGTCTGTCGTCCCCTTCTCCTCCTGCCCTCAATCTTTCCCAGCATCAGGGTCTTTTCAAATCAGTCAGCTCTTTGCATCAGGTAGCCAAAGTATTGGAGTTTCAGCTTCAACATCAGTCCTTCCAATGAACACTCACAACTGATCTGCTTTAGGATGGACTGGCTGGATCTCCTTGCAGTCCAAGGGACTGTCAAGAGTCTTCTCCAACACCACAGTTCAAAAGCATCAATTCTTCGGCACTCAGCTTTCTTTATAGTCCAACTCTCACATCCATACATGACTACTGGAAAAACCATAGCCTTGACTAGACAGACCTTTGTTGACAAAGTAATGTCTCTGCTATTTAATATGCTATCTAGGTTGGTCATGACTTTCTTTACAAGGAGTAAGTGTGTTTTAATTTCATGGCTGCAGTCACCATCTGCAGTGATTTTGGAGCCAAAAAAAATAAAGTCAGCCACTTTCCACTGTTTCCCCATCTATTTGCCATGAAGTGATGGGACCAGATGCCATGATCTTAGTTTTCTGAATGTTGAGCTTTAAGCCAACTTTTTCACTCTCCTCTTTCACTTTCATCAAGAGGCTTTTTAGTTCTTCTTCACTTTCTGCCATAAGGGTGGTGTCATCTGCATTATCTGAGGTTATTGATATTTCTCCTGGCAATCTTGATTCCAGCTTGTGTTTCCTCCAGCCCAGCATTTCTCATGATGTACTCTGCATGTAAGTTCAATAAGCAGGGTGACAATATACAGCCTTGACGTACTCCTTTTCCTATTTGGAACCAGTCTGTTGTTCCATGTCCAGTTCTAACTGTTGCTTCCTGACCTGCATACAGGTTTCTCAAGAGGCAGGTCAGGTGGTCAGGTATTTCCATCTCCTTCAGAATTTTCCACAGTTTCTTGTGATCCACACAGTCAAAGGGTTTGGCATAGTCAATAAAGCAGAAATAGACATTTTTTTGGAACTCTCTTGCTTTTTCAATGATCCAGCAGATGTTAGCAATTTGATCTCTGGTTCCTCTGCCTTTTCTAAAACCAGCTTGAACATCTGGAAGTTCACGGTTCACGTATTACTAAAGCCTGGCTTGGAGAATTTTGAGCATTACTTTACTAGCGTGTGAGATGAGTGCAATTGTGTGGTAGTTTGAGTATTCTTTGACATTGCCTTTCTTTGGGATTGGGATGAACATTGACCCTTTCCAGTCCTGTGGCCACTGCTGAGTTTTCCAAATTTGCTGGCATATTGAGTGCAGCACATTCACAGCATCATCTTTCAGGATTTGAAATAGCTCAACTGGAATTTCATCACCTCCACTAGCTTTGTTTGTAGTGATGCTTTCTAAGGCCCACTTGACTTCACATTCCAGGATGTCTGGCTCTAAGTGAGTGATCACACCATTGTGATTATCTGGGTCATGAAGATCTTTTTTGTAGAGTTCTTCTGTGTATTCTTGCCACCTCTTCTTAATATCTTCTGCTTCTGTTAGGTTCATACAATTTCTGTCCTTTATTGAGCCCATCTTTGCATGAAATGTTCCCTTGGTATCTCTAATTTTCTTGAAGAGATCTCTAATCTTTCCCATTCTGTTGTTTTCCTCTATTTCTTTGCATTGATCACTGAGGAAGGCTTTTTCATCTCTCCTTGCTATTCTTTGGAACTCTATATTCAAACGGGTATATCTTTCCTTTTCTCATTTGCTTTTTGCTTCTCTTCTTTTCACAGCTATTTTTAAGGGCTCCTTAGGCAGCCATTTTGCTTTTTTTGTATATCTGTTTCTTGGAGATGGTCTTGATTCCTGTCTCCTGTACAATGTCACGAACCTCCGCCCATAGTTCATCAGGCACTCTGTCTATCAGATCTAGTGCCTTAAATCTATTTCTCACTTTCACTGTATAGTCTTAAGGGATTTGATTTAGGTCATACCTGAATGGTCGAGTGGTTTTCCCCACTTTCTTCAATTTAAGTCTGAATTTGGCAATATGGAGTTCATGATCTGAGCCAGTCAGCTCCCAGTCTTGTTTTTGCTGACTGTACAGAATGGGAGGTGGGGAGGGGTAATTGGAGAAAGGTAGTCAAAAAGGTACAAACGTCCAGTTAAAAGATAAATAAGTACTAGGGACATAATGTAAAACACAATAACTATAGCTAGCATTGCTGTATATTATATACAGGAAAGCTGTTAAGCGGGTCCTAAGAATTTGCATCACAAGGAGAATTTTTTTCTTTTTTCTTCTTCCTTTTCTGTTTGTTATATCTATATGAGATGATGGATGTTAGCTGGACCACTGTGGTAATCATTTCATAATATTACATAAATCAATCATCATGCTGTATGCCTTAAACTTATGCAGTGATATATGTTAATTATTTCTCAATAAAACTGGGCGGGGGGCTAAAAAAAAACCCTTCCTAATAATCTATAAAAAATTGTCAGAATAGAAAATGTCTCCTGGTGTTCCTGAGTATTTTGGTAGTTTGAATTAAGTTTAGCCCTTTGAGGCCTAGTTGTAGCATAATGTAAAATTCAGAGAAAACAGACTGAAAAATAATGAAAAGCAATTAAAATCTTTACTTCAGAAAACCAGGTTAACTATGGAGGATGTGGTGAAAAGATACATCCTTAGCATAGAGCAAAACTCATAAAGTGGCTTTTTCCTATCTTTCATTTCAACATCCCTCTCTCATAAGCAGCTATTCCTCAAAATCTCTATTAATATTCTCTAAGAAACTTCAACACTCTCATGCTTTATTCTTGCTTCCTTGGGATTCAATCTATCTTCCATCAGTCACTTGCTTGCCTTTCATTATAAATTTTACCAATCTTTCCTTCCTTCAGCACTTCCCTTCTGTTCTCCCTGGCAAGCTCTTCTATACCTCCAAAATACAAACACACACACACACACACACACACACACACACACACACAGTACACTCCTCATTCTGATCTACCTAGTAAAGCCCAGACTTGAAGGAAGGGAAAATGTTAGATGGACAACACCAAAACATTCCTTAGCAAGTGAGAGGAAACAGGCTGTGAATATTCATGCCTTGATATTTATTATTGTCATACATTTTATTCTCTATGTGCAACAAGGCAAAACTTTCATCAAAAATAGCATGCTGCCATGGATCTGTAGCAACCAAAATCACACTTCTGAAATGTTCTTTGGTTCAAGGTTTAGAGACTGAAAGGTAAATATCAGTTAAATATTTTTGTCTGATTTTCTAAGAACTGCCAGGTGGAAAAAACAAAAAGACTACAGGGCCTAAGAACAAAGAATGGCAACTAAACAAACTTGCAGCAGTAACTGACACACGATAAAATTCATTTGTCATTTTAAAAAGCTAAACATTATTATGTTCTGATGATGAACAAACTGGGTTCTGCCAAACCAAGAAAGACAGGGAATTTCAGATGGAGTGTCCTGAGGTGCTTGTCCCTCGTAATGTCGCACCAAGGGACAATCTGCAGAGGCATCAGTGTGTTGAGAATGTAGGAAAAAAAAGTTAAAGTGTTAGTCTCTCAGTTGTGTCCGACTCTTTGCAAGCCCATGGATTGTAGCCTGCCAGGCTCCTCTGTCCTTGGGATTCTCTAGGCAAGAATACTGGAGTGGGTAGCCATTCCCTTCTGGGGATCTTGCCGACCCAGGAATCCAACCTGGGTCTCCTGCATTGCAGGTGGGATTCTTTACCACTGAGCTACCAGGGAAGCTCCAAAACAGCATCTGTCAGGCTTCTGTAAGCCCTAAGGTTGAAGCCTTGCTTCTCTCCTCTCCATGTCCCTCTCCAGCCACAATTGCCTTAATGTTCCTCTATTGCTGCTAATTTCTTACAGTCTTAGGACCCCTATACTGGCTATTTCCCGAGCTGAGAATACACTTTCCTCAGGTCCAATCAATGTGCAGAGGCATTCCCTGAATCCTTATCTAAACGATGCTCTTCATCCCTCCACTCTCTACCTCTCACCGTGCTTTACTATTTCTCATAGCCTTTGCTCAAGTTGTATCATTTACTCCTTTACTCAATTATTGTTCCTTTCCCTCCCTAGAAGGTAAGTTCATGGAAGCAGGGACTTTGTTCACTGTTGTATCCTAGAATAGTGCTTAGGACATAAAAGGTATTTCAAAAGATACTTGTGAAAGGAATGAATGAATGAATGGTCTGAATCCTCAAGGGAGGTCTTGTCAGGGCCTGAGGCCACCTCTAAGGGATGGAATATGGATCCAGTGTGCGTGTGCTGGAGAGTAAAAAGAATGGCAGATGTGGACCGAGGCCAGTTTCACTAACCTCAGGGGCAGTGCGCTGCACTGAAACCAACATCTAAGCTTTGGAGCAACATCTGGGTGGGAATTCCAGTTTGTCTCTTGCTGGCTCTTAAGCAGGTTGCTTCACCTTTGCGAGCCTCAGTTTTCTCAGCTAGAACAGTGACTCAAACAAGAAACAAACCTTCACTGTGTTGGAGATTTGGAGGTTGTTACAGCCCAGCTGTTCATTACCTAATACAGGAGGATCATACTTCTTGAACTTTTCATGTGCTCCAAACCACTCCTTTTCTCGGTCTTCTTTTCCACACAAATCCCCTCTTCCCTGTCCCCCTACCCATTTTAGGAGCCCTGTTTGAACCACCCCAAAACAGGAAGGGAAAGGGATTTAATTTTTCTTCAATGTTTTATTTTTAAAAACTTCAAACCTTCAGAAAACTTGAAAGTAAAATTAACACAGGTATATGTTTTCACTTTAATAATTATAACAATTTTGCCAGATTTGTGCTCTTTCTTTCTACACACCCATACATACATACAATTGCAATCATCTTGACACCTCACGCCTAAATACTTTATCATCTGACTCCTTAAAATGGATATTCTTTTATGTAACCATAGTACACTATACATAGAATTTTAAGCACTAATTAAATATCATCTAATAGTCCATAGTCAAATTTCCTCAAACAGACCTTATTTATAGAAGTTTAAAAATCTATGATCTAAAGCACTTGGTTGTCACTTTCAATTTAGAATATTTTCCCTATGTTTTCCTATTTCTTCATGACAGAAATTTTTGAAGAGCCCAATCCAGATAATTTAAAGAATGTCCCACAGTCTGGATTTGTTTGATTGTTTCTTCATGACTAAATTCAAGTAAACATTTTTGACAAGAATAAATATCAACAACCTCAGATATGCAGCTGATACCACTCTAATGGCAGAAAGTAAACAGGAACTAAAGAGCCTCTTGATGAGGGAGAAAGAGGAGAGTGAAAAAGCTATCTTAAAACTCAACAATAAAAAAACTAAGATCATGGCATCCAGACCCATTACTTCATGGCAAATAGAAGGGGAAAAAGTGGAAGCAGGGATAGATTTTATTTCTTGGGCTCCAAGATCACTGTGGACAGTGATTGCAGCCGTGAAATTAGAAGACACTTACTCCTGGAAATCTATGACGAACCTAGACAGCGCATTGAAAAGCAGAGACATCACTTGGTGACAAAGGTCTGTATAGTCAAAGGTATGGTTTTTCCAGTAGTCATGTATGGATATGAATGTTGGACCCTAGAGAAAGTTGAGTGACAAAGAATGATGCTTTCAAATTGTGGTGCTGGAGAAGACTCTTAAAATTCCCTTGGACTGCAAGGAGATCAAACCAGTCAATCCTAAAGGAAATCAACCCTGAATACTCATTGGAAGAACTGATGCTGAAGCTGAAGTGCTAATACTTTGGCCACCTGACACAAAGAGCTGACTCAATTGGAAAGACCCTGAAGATGGGAAAGATTGAAGGCAAAGGAGAGGGAGGCAGCAGAGGATGATATGGTTAGATAGCATCACCGACTCAATAGACATGAATTTTAGCAAACTCCAGAACATAGTGGAGGACAGAAGAGCCTGGCCTGCTATACAGTCCATGGGGTCCAAAGAGTTGGACATAACTTAGCAACTGAACAACATTTCATAGATGCTGTTGTAGTTCCCACTAAATCCAGTAGTAGGCACACAGTGTCACACTGTTACTGATGATGCTATATTTGGTCATTTCCTTTATGATGGTGCCCACTAGATTTCCCCATGGTAAAAAATATAACTTTCCCCTCTGTTCTTAATAAGTAGTTTGATATGATAAGTATGATATTTTGAGACTGTATGAACATTCTGTTCCCCTAAAGCCTTTCTCTTAATGGTTTTATCATCCATTGACAAGCCTTTCCTGAGTCAGTTATTACACTAGGAACTGCAAAATGGTGATTTGCTAAACCTGTTTTTCCTTTTACATTTATCAGCTGGCATTCTTCCGTAATAAAGAGCTTTTTTAAAAAAATCCCCTTCTCTATAAGAAAGCAATCTCCCCTCTCCCTACTCTATTTTTATAGACTCTTAGATACTTTTCAAATTCAGACTTTTATAATCCAGTGCTGCTCAAACTGAGGTCCATAATCTACAGCAGCACCTGCAAACTGCTTAGAAAAGTATTAATAAGTTTTCTAGACTTCCCTGGCGATCCACAGGTAAAGACTCTGCACTTCCAAAGCAGGGGGTGAGGATTTGATCCCTGGTCAGGGAACTAAGATCCTATATGCAGCATGGTAGGCTCCCTGCCCCCCACCAAATGCAAATTCTCAAATTTTACCGCAGACCTATTAGTCAGAATATTTGGGGTAAGTGGGGGTGGAGGTGAATGTGAAGGAAGTTCCTGGAATTTGTGTTGTTACTGAGACTACTATAATCCATTTCTGTCACAATTCTTTTTAATGTTCAAACTGTCCTGAATTCGCCCAGGAGAAGCTCTTTGAAGCAGCCTCTGTGTTCTGTTGACATATCCCTGTTTGTCTTTGAGTAATTCCTTGTTTGGGAGGACACTGAGTCATCTTATACTTTCCCCACTCAGCTGCCTCAGACCTGGAATTAACCATTTCTCCCAGGAAATGGTTAATTTCCTGGTTCCTTCCATCGCAGAATGGTACTTAGAAACTGAATGGTGTTGCTAGCTGTGTTCACTGTTCCTGGATGTCTCTGCTTATGGGCCCATTCAATAGAAAAAGCAAGGAATATATATACATAATGTACAGATATACATATAATATTGACACCTCCAGATTGAATGCACATCATAGGATTTTTCCTAACCTTCCTCATTTCTATTTGCATCCCTCTTCTACAAAGAAGTCTGGTTCTAAAAAGCGTTAGCACAGTTACTCATTTGCCCTATGCTACAATACAACAAAATACTTTCAGAATCACTATTCCAAACTGCCATCTCTAATAAACCCACTCAGGAAAGTTTAAGACTTCCCAGGTGGTGCTAGTGGTAAAGAATCCCCCTGCCAATGCAGGAGACACAAGAGACATGGGTTCAATCCCTGGGTCAGGAAAATCCCCTAGAGAAGGAAATGGCAACCTGCTGCAGTATTCTTGCCTGGAGAATCCCATAGACAGAGAAGCCTGGTGGGCTACCGTCCACTGGGTTGCACAGAATTGGACACGACTGAAGCAGTTTAGCATGCATATGCACAACACAAGAAAATACTTTCAGAATCACTATACCATAATGCCATCTCTAATAAACCCACTCAGGAAAGTTCAAGACTTTTTAGTCTTTCTGCTTTTATTCAGAGTGCTGTGTTCAAAAGTTACTTTAATTTTTTTCTGTGCCTATGTTATAAACATGATACTGGTTTTAGGTTGATTTTTGCTATTTGTATTCAATTTTAAATTTTGACACTTCTTTATCTTTTGGGTTAATATTAATCTCAATTTTCAAATTCATAGAATATTTACATGCCTCAAAAATGACAATTATATGAAAACGTATATTCAGAGAAGTCTGGCTCACATTTTAACCTTTTTCACTTAGCCGTAACCTGTAACTATTTTCATTGTTGCTGTTCAGTTGCTACATTGTGTCTGACTCTTTGCAACCTCATGAACGGCAGCTGGCCACCTTCCCTGTCTTTCACTAGTTTCATTAGTTTCTTTTTTAGCCTTCCTTTGCTTTTTCATTATCAGGATAATCAAATAGATATAATTACATTCTTATTTCCTCCTATTTCTTACACAAAATGCCACATTTTATACACAGAGAAGAAATCATTTTAAAATAGAGATTTGCTGCCAACGCATTATTACATTAAAGAAGAGGGACTTCCCTGGGGGTGCAGCAGTTAAACTTCCCCCACCTCCACCCTGCTTCTAATGCAGGGGAAGTGGGTTCAATCCATGGTCAGGGAACTAAGATTCCACATGCTGCCTGGCACAAGCAAAAAATAAAAAAATAATTAAAAATAAATTTATAAAAAAGAAGAGGGAAGCCTCCTTAGCATAACAAACTGATTCTCATACATTCCTCCTCAAATTATTTATGTGTTAGTCAGTCGTATGTGACTCTTTGCGACCCCATGGACTTGTAGCCTGCCAGGATCCCCTGTTCATGGAATTCTCCAGGTAAGAATACTGGAGTTGGTTGCCATTCCCTTCAAAATCGCATTTTATTTTCTTTCACTGCAAAGCATTTTTAAGGCATCTTTCCACTCTAGTTCAATGTACCTATGGTAGCTGCCCATTAATGGGAAACGTGAGAGACTGGTGACAATGAGATGCAATCCTCTGTTTACCATGGGAGAACCACCATTATCTACATAGTTACCTGTCTGTTCTTGTTTTAAAGTAAAAGACCTTCACTTCCTGGAGGAAAACAAGATTGACATCAGCTAGGCAACAGGAGAAGGCAATGGCAACCAACTCCAGTACTCTTGCCTGGACAATCCCATCGACGGAGGAGCCTGGTAGGCTGCAATCCATGGGGTCGCTAAGAGTCTGACATGACTGAGCGACTTCACTTTCACTTTTCACTTTCATGCACTGGAGAAGGAAATGGCAACCCACTCCAGTGTTCTTGCCTGGAGAATCCCAGGGTCGGCGGAGCCTGGTGGGCCGCCGTCTACGGGGTCGCACAGAGTCGGACATGATTGAAGCGACTTAGCAGCAGCAGCAGGCAACAGGAGAACACACATCAAAGGAACAGTGCAGGCAGTGATTTCTCTAGAACTGTACCTTTTTTGTCTTTTTTTTTTAGACCCCCCATCTCCTCCAGTTTTCTTCCTGATGTGCAAATAATGCTTACAGCTGTGATCACAACCTTAGCACATCCTACAATTACAATGTTGCTATGCTGCTTTACAAAAACAAACAAAAAGAGGGGAGGGGGGAAAAACCGACAAAAAAAATCATACTAAAACAAATACAGAGTAGTATTTTTTTTTTAATTTTGGGAAGAAGTAGGTCTTGCAAAGAAAGTTTTGTTACTTGCAACAAACTACATACATAACACCTTTGTACAACCTACAGTAACTGTTTCCAGACTGTCAGCTATTTCAAGCTGTAATGTATTGAACCACTGTGGAGAAGACAATTGTTTCCCCTGTTTGGGAGGTGAGATGGGGGAACTGTATACTTACTTCTGCTGTGACTGTATGTGTATAAATGGACAAGATCTATCATTTGTTTAGGGACCTGTTCTGCATTCTCCCAACTCTATACTCATTTTTCTTTTGTCTTATGAGTGTAATTTTTTTTTTAAACCAAAGTTAAAAAATTCCAAATTTTTTTTCAGCCTTGGAACGTGAAGAAGAGTGCCCTCAAGTGGACAGATTTTAGTCCTTAGTCACTGTGTGTGTTGCTGCTTGGCTTCACAGGTGGCACAGTGGTAAAGAATTCTCCTGCCAATGCAGGAGGCACAAGAGATGCAGGTTTGATCTCTGGGTCAGGAAGATCCCCTGGAAGAGGAAATGGCAACCCACTCCAGTATTCTTGCCTGAAAAATTCCGTGCACAGAGGAGCCTTGTGGGCTACAGTTCACGGGGTCACAAAGAGTTGGACACAACTGAGCACACACACACACCATTGGAACCCCAAGAATGCCAAGGTCTTCCCTACACCTTCCAGATGCATTTTTCTTCCTAAAACCAGGAAGGGTGAACACCTGAGCAGGGGATCTCAGGTGACAAAATTTAGTTCACCAGTTTCTACTCTGTTGAAGAGCTGGGTTCCTGTTCTTGAAGAAACAAGCTCATGGAAGGGTGTGTTTTCTTATTATGTACTAATAACTTCTTACACTAATTTGTACCAAAATTTCCTTGACTGACATGCCAAGAAATTATGAAGTTTTTTTTTTTTTTCTGAGTATTGCATGCAGACTACCAAGTTGGAATAGGCAAGTCCTGGATGTTCAAGCTTTAATTCAGCTACCTCATTCATGTGTTATTTTTGCAGCTATAGTGTCTATTTTCCTATTTGATGACTGCTGAAGTGTTCCCAGGCCCTGTCGTAAACCTAGGAGTTGATGTATCGGTGGGAGCAGCTGGAAGTTCAAGATGTTGTTGTGATTCTTTTTTTCTTTAATCTCCCTTTTATATATGTAATATTCCTGGAGAAGAAAATGGCAACCCACTTCAGTATTCTTGCCTGGAAAATTCATGGACAGAGGAGCCTGGTGAACTATAGTCCATGGGGTCACAAAGAGTCAGCCACAACTGAGTAACTGAGCACATGTGTGATATTAAGCAGACGATGAAGCGCAACTTTTGAGGATTTAACAAGGAAGGAGAAAGACCCACACTTCTGGGTGGAGAAGTCATTGGCCCCTGTATGAAGAAGAGTGGATGGTGAATATTCTCAAGTCTGTCTCTCTGTAATTGCACCCCAAAAACGTTTTCTGTTTTGCTGAGTTGTGCCTTTCCTTCTGGAATGGTAAGTGAATACAGTAAGAGTACTGTTTATAGTGTGAAGTGGATATTGTCACAGAAATTATAAGAGAGGCATTCTCACTTGTTAAGCTAATAATGTCTTGTGAATGTATGATCTACAGAGAAACCCCTGTAGTTTTTAATCTGCTGATGCTGTCTGTCTGTTGGGGAATAAATTTTGGATGGTTCTTTTTTTCACCAAGAAAAGGTAAAAGATACATTTTACATTTATTTTAAAATTTAATCCTATGTAAAAAAGGAAGCATATGTATACACACACACACACACACACATATATGCATATTTACATAGAACATATAAAACACATCAAAATGTTTGAGCAGTTACATTATAGATGGCTATAATTCGTTACAGTTCTAGTATTTTCCAAATTTTATATTTTATAACATAAATATAATAGTGAGCATGTATCACTTTCATAGTCAGGAGATAAAATATTATTTTCAAAAAAGCTGTTTAATCTTCAGAGTCTATATAAAACATGAGTAGACAATGCATGGACCTAGAACTGTCATTTCAAATGCACTGATCTCAAGTAATATGAAATCTTTTTAATGACCAGAAATATTGCAAAGCACAGACACATGGGGGCATTGTAACCAAATTTTTATAATCTCAGGGAAAAAAAACCCAGAAACCAAAATCTAAAACAGCAAACGTAGTGTGCACTCACTGTCAGCCAGGTTCTGTTATAAGCATATATGTATTATCTAATTTCATCCTTACCTTAACTCTGTGGGATAGTACCATTATTATCCTCACTTAAGAGATCTGAGACTCCTAGCCACACAGCCACCTAAAATTGTGAAAGCATTTACCATGATCCTTTGTATATAATCAAGCTCCTATTGACAGTTGTTTGGTGATAATTCTATAGTGCGCCTCTGTGTAATTCTCTACTAAAGCCTACTTTACATTCTCAAATGATTTCCCCACTGCTGCACTCTAGGTCTAAGAACAGTTAGAGAGTAGAGAATGAATATTTAAACTTTTTAGTTTTTTTTTTCATCAGAAATAGGAAGTTTGGAAAATAGGAAAATCCCACTCTCTGTTAGCATTTTGCTACATTTTCCTCCAGTCTTTTTCTTCAATATGTATATATATTCAAAACATCTTTTTTGATAATTGGGTAATTTGCTTTTTTCATCTATTATCACATCCATGTATTATGTATCTTTACCATATTACTATATATCTTTCAGAACCATCATTTCAGTGTTACATCATTTTCAATGAAGTAGGTATACCATAGATTATTCAATCATTTCTCTACTATTGTATTTTTTAGATTATAGCAAATTCTTTATGTAAGTAATTCAGCAACAAACATGTTCGTATGTATATTTCCCCTCCCTCATGTTTATTGCCCTATTCTGCAACTACTGCCTGAACACCTAATGAATACCAGGCACTATATTAGGTTCTGGGTTTAGGACACTTTCCTCTAGGATAGTATTTCAAGGCTGCAAAGTCTTATGCCTCAATACATACTTTCAAACTGCTTTCTAAAAGGTTATTCTAGATGGATTCTTTAAAGATAAGGGAAAAAACAGATGTAAAAACTTTTAGCTATTAGGTGATTGATGACTACAGCCTTATGTGTTGAAGAATCAACATGAGTAGTTTCAGCAGTTAGATTTGTAGATTTCAAATCACTTATGACAGGAAAAACATTAATGCCAAAATTTATAATAGTTTTCACTAATTGAGACTCAAAATCCAGATATAATAAAAGAGAAGACTGATAAATTCAACTACATAAAAATAGAAGTTATGGTGAACATCATGTGCTATGCTGTGTTTAGTCACTTAGTCATGTCCAACTCTTAGTGACCCCATGGATTGCAGCCAACAAGGCTCCTCTGTCCATGTGGATTCTTCAGGCAAGAATACTGGAGTGGGTTGCCATGCCCTCCTCCAGGGGACCTGCCCAACCCAGGGATCAAACTCAGGTCTCCCGCATTTCAGGTGGATTCTTTACCATCTGAGCCACCAGGGAAGCCCAAGATAACTGGAGTGGATAGTCTATCCCTTCTCCAGGGGATCTTCCCAATCCAAGAATATAACTGGGGTCTCCTGAATTGCAGGCGGATTCTTTACCAGCTGAGCTACCAGGGAAGCCTGCCAAACATCATAAATAAAGTCAAAATACAACTACCAAACTGGCTGTTAATATTTGCAATATATATCATAGATAAACATGTTCATAAGGGAACACTTAACAATCAAGAAAAAAGAAACCAAAACTCTATAGAAAAATGTACAAAAGACACATATACCGTTGACAATAATATTTCAATCATCTTTAAACAAATGAAAAATATCTCCAGCTTCACTATTAGAGAAATACAAATTAACACTATATTTAAATACCATTTCTTACCCATCATGTTTGCAAAAATCTAAAAGTTTGATAACATTCTGTAATTCTGTTGGTTGAAACTAGGAAAATGAATAATCTCTTTCAGTGCTAGTGGAAATAGAAAGTAATATGACTTCCGTAGAGAATCTGGCATTATCCAACAATGCTACATTTACACTTACCTTTTTAAAGTAATCAAATGATTTACTGAAGTTCTCCTTACATCAAATTTTTCATATTAGACATTTCCTTTTAAATATGGCAGACCATTGATCAAAACAGTTAATCTCATCCAATTGGGTGCACTTACCTTTTAATCTAGCAGTCTCACTTGTAGGAATCTTCCTTGAATATACACAACCATAAATCTGAAACAACATATGTGGAAGGTTATTGATTGTGGCATTATTTGTAATAGCAAAATAAAAATATACTTCATGCTCTTCCATGAGAGACTGGTTAAAAAAGAAAAAGGTATATTCCCAGAGTGAAATACTACTCAGCCAAACAAAAGAATGAAAAAGGGGACATGCCAAAGGGAAGTTAAAAGGGCTAAGTAGCAACTAGTGCACCTGAGGTCCAGATCTTGGTTTGTAAACATAATACCTCACAGAAGGGAACCAGAGCTCTTTGGAAAAATGGCTGTTCAGACCTGGGGCAGGTAAAGTAAAGGTGGGCCTGAAATATCTCGTGCCAGGGAGTAAAAAAAGAACTCAAAAGCTGATGGAGATAGGTCAAAAGGTTATAGTAGTGGCTTAAAGGGACTCACCAGCCAACTCGGAGACAATCTGGGCAGCCAAAAAGAACACAGATGACAAAGGATTATAACACACTGAATAAACAAAAATAAAATTCTAAGTCCATAGTGATATTAAAAATATAAGAAGATGAAAAGGAAAGTAAAGGTGTGAAATGGGGAAGCTCTCTTACAGAGAAAAATGTCAAGGGCATGGTAGAATTGGAAAGCCACTATTTTACAAGTGCAAAGTAATAACTATTAATAGTCTCGAGTATAACACTCAACTTATTTGTATAGTAAGATTGTAAGATGATTTCCTGAAATATATTCTGGCTTTGTCTGTGATCTAGGGTTAAAAAGTTTTGAAATGGAAAACCTTGATCAGATAAGTGAAAGCTATGGAATCCCTACTTTAGCATGCTTTTTCCTTCTCCCCAAAGCTGAAAACTGCTTACAAGTACAGTCCTCAGTGTCCTGACCTTGAATTCTTTTCATCTTTTCTTACGTGGCTACAAGGTGTATTGGAACTACCCACTAAAAGAGGCTTCATCAGTAATGAAATTGAAAGACAAATGTCAAATTGTAAGTTTGATATATACTTGCCCATATAATTGATGTATATATATCAGCAATAAACATCATAAAGTCTCATGTCCCTGATATAAATATTATGTTGTTTATATATTGTTATTTATGTGTTGTTAAAGCTGTAGAGGGAAAAGATTCTGTTTAGCCTGCTGAGCCAAATAAAGCATCCCATTTCCAGTCTAAAGCATGGATCTTCTGAAGAAAGTAAAACCTCCCAACATCTACCTGATTTCTAAGAGACCAGGCTGGAAGGAGAAGTCTATAATAGTGTTGCTTTAATTCAGGGTAGGGTCTCCACAGGCCACACATCCATTTCATTCTATCGTGTCTGGTCAAATCAGTGTACACCTGTTGACCTCGTGTAAATGTTTATGGTACTCCCTTTCACTCTTAAAAGTGTCTAAGTTTGGACCATATTTGGTTACCCTACTTCAAGGAGGCTCCTGATGCTCCTTAGGGAAAACTTCAGTTGGCTGATGTTGAAAAGTAAATGTCAAGTGAGAGACAGAGATGCAAGTAAAGACTCTGCAATGTGGTAGGCAGAATAATGGTCCCCCACAGATACCCTGGTGATAGTCCCTGGAACTGTGAATATGTTACTTTACAGGATAAAAAGGAAAATATGATTAAGTATGCTGAGATGGGGAGATTATCCTGGATTATCCAGGTGAGCCTAATCTAATTACAAGGATTCTTACAATTGGAGGAATTCCCAGCTGAATTCATAGTTTGAGGATGTGACTATAGAAGAATGCTCAGAGGTGCAACATTTGGTGGCTTTGAAGATGAAATAAGGGGACCACAAGGCAAGGAATGTGGGCAGCCTTTAGTGGCTAGAAAAAGCAAGGAAACAGATTCTCCCCTAGAACTGGAAAGAAATACAGACCTGCCTAAAGAACTATAAAATAATAAATTTATATTGTTCTCAGCCATTAATTGTGTGGTAATTTGTTACCATAGCAATAGGAAACTAATACACGAAACTGACAGCATTTCTAGCAAGGACTGAAGGATCCAACAAGCCATTCATTCATTTAACAAATGTTTAAATCCTTATATATGCCTGACCCAATGTTGAATAAGATGGACTTCTTAAAGAGTTTACAGCTCTGGAGGAAGACAATCACTGAAACATGTAATTAAGATTGTTATTAGCTAGTGGTAAAGAATCCACCTGCCAATGCAGGAGATACAACAGACATGGATTTGATCTCTGGGTCAGGAAGATCCCCTGGAGGAGGGCACGGCAATACACTCCAGTATTCTTCAACCCACTCCAGTATTCTTGCGTAGAGAATCCCATGGACAGAGGAGCCTGGGGGGCTACAGTCCATAGGGTCACCGAGAGTCAGACACAACAGAAGCAACTTAACACATACACACGTGTGTTCGAAAAGGGTTAGTATGGGGTGGCATGAAACTTAGTGAGCACAAGGGAGTAAACCAGGATATACAAACATGGGTGGAAGGGAGCCCAGTTTGAAGATACAGCATCTTTGGCCTGGGTGAAAGTTCAGGCAGGGGTTTCAAAGCATATGGATTAACGCAGTAAATAGCCAGCAGTATAGTTTGGCTGGACCATAAATAGATGGGAAAGGGTAGTAGAAGTGCAACTTGGGTCAACTGTTAAAGGGCCATTCAGACTAAGAGTTCAAGCAATGGGAAGATATTTTAAAATAAAGTTTTAAAGCAGGGAAGGGGACATAGTCAAATTTGTATTTTATAGAGATACATCTGGTATAATTTCCACTAGTATAGAGAACAAATTTGTTTTTGTTCACTCCCACAGGCACTTGTATCAATCAGAACACGATAAGTTATGCTGTGGTGACAAATACCTGCAAAGTCTCAGTGCCTTAAAACAAAAGAAGTTTATTTCTTTCCTATGCTACATAGATCAGCATTGGTCTCTGCTTATCTTAGCCATTCAGGGGTGCAGGTCAGTGCAGTTACCACGATTTCAAATGTTGCCTGCTGCTAAGCAAGAGGGAAGAAGAGTTCTGGAGCACCTCAAAGCAGCAATTAGAGGCTGTGTCTGAGAGTGACAGGGGTCACCTCTATTCACACCTCATCGATTAGGACCAGGAAGTATAATCTCACTATCAACCAGGAAGGTTAAAACTGGGAGCATTTGCTGATGATTTTATTAATGATTGAAGCTATGGTTTTTCCAGTAGTTATGTGCAGATGTGAGAAATGGACCATAAAGAAGGCTGAGCAATGAAGAATTGATGCTTTCAAATTATGGTGCTGTTGAAGACTCTTGAGAATCCCTTGGGCTGCAAGGAGATCAAACTAGCAAATCCAAAAAGAATCAACCCTGAAAATTCATTGGAAGGACTTACGCTGAAGCTGAAGCTGCAATACTTTGGCAACCTGATGGGAAGAGCCAACTCATTGGAAAAGACCCTGATGCTCAGAAAGATTGAAGGCAGGAGGAGAAGGGGAGGACAGAGGATGAGATGGTTAGGTAGCATCACTGATTCAATGGATATGAATTTGACCAAATTCCAGGAGACAGTGGTGGACAGAGGAGCCTGGTGTGCTACAGTCCATGGGGTCATAGAATTGGACACAACTTAGCCACTGAACAACAACAAAACATTTATTAATTGAACAAACAAATCAATTCAAAAGAGTAAGAGGTCATCTGATGAAGTCTCATCTAGTATAAAGAGAAGGAACAGGAGAGGAGAGTCAGTGAGTAATCAGATGTGCAGGGGAGCAGTCTGACTACCAGATTTTCACTCTGGGTCAGAGGAGGAAAGGTGTTGTTAATTAAAAAGAAAAAGTGAGATGAGAAGGTGCACATTTGGATTCGTGCCTATATGTGTGATTCGTAGAGCACAGCTGAGACGCCTACATTTTGACCTCACCTTTTGCAGTCTTGGCTTCAGGCCTTTAGCTCAGGATACTAGACTCTTGGTATCGAGGCGGTGGAGCCCTAGCTAGAAAGCAAAATTGGTCCCTGCCCTGGAGAGGATGGTTAGTTCCCACCATAGGTAAAGAGCATGTAAGGAACTTTACACGGATTCCCTCAAAACATTCCATGAGTAAGCTATGATTAGGTTCCTTTTACAGTGAGGAGAATTATTAGAAGACTACCTAGAGTCCAACTCTGATGCGATATCCTGTGCAAATTCACTTCTCCAAGCCTTGGGTCCTTCAGCTTTAAAATACTACTCACACCGAGAGTGGTAAGGATTGGAGGCTGGTAGGAGGACCAAAGAGTTGGAAGAAGGCCGGAGCAACCAAAGAGTGCGGGAATTACAAACACAGTGCCCAGCCTCCCCCGTCACACCTGACGAGGCGACGAACCAGAGGTGGGGGCGGGGTCTAAGCCCAGCTCGAGGTCTTGCAGTGAGATGACATTGAGATGACATCATGCCGCAGACACCGGGATCCGCCCAGGCGCCGAGGAAAAACTAGGCCCCGCCCCTGGGCCGCGCGATGCACTGACGTCACACAATTCCCCGCCTCCGCTGGCTCTGACGTTACTTCGCTGGGGTTCTCTCCTCCAAAGATCTCCGAAAACAGTTTGCAAGAGGAACAAGCGGGATATTTGTGTGGAGTCAGTGTGACATCAGTTTGTAGTAATCCATGGCTTTGACCTCCTTATCGGGACATATCTGGACCGAGGAGCATCTTGTCTGGTGGTTGCATTGAGACAGCACGCTGTAATGATTGGGTAGTTCCCCAGAGCAATTGTAGGTTCTGCCGCTCTGGAGGGGTAATGGAAGAACAAGACCTTTAATCCAAACTTCTTTGAGTTGTAGACAGGTGTTATCTCTTCTCCTCATCTCCCATTCACTCTTCAACTCATTTCATCTGTTAAAGATTGTGTTTGAAAGGTGAAGTGAGTGAAAGTCGCTCAGTCGTGTCCGACTCTGCGACCCAATGGACTGTACAGTCCATGGCATTCTCCAGGCAGAATACTAGAGTGGGTAGCCGTTGCCTTCTCCAGGAGATCTTCCCAACCCAGGAATTGAACCCAGGTCTCCCACATTGCAGGCAGATTCTTTACCAGCTGAGCTACTGGGGAAGCCAAAATGAAACCCTCAAGGTGTGGCCTTGGTGGAAGGTGAAAGCCCACAAATATATTTGTATGCAAATATATAAATATAAAATGAAAATGTGTCAAGAGTTTAATTCCTTAGTGAGGAAGACACCAGACGTTGCAAAGCATCCTAAAGAACATAAATAGTTTATATTCTGAAGTGAATTTACAGCTCTCCCTCCCCTTCTTCCCCTTCATCCAGTGGATCAGCAAGTTCTTTTGACTCCATTTACAAAACTGTATTCAACTCTCCATTTTCACAAACACCATTTTAGTCTGACCTGAAATTATCTGTGGATCATCTTCCAATGGGCCTCACTCCCTCTCTAATCTGTTCTCTACAGGCTTCTAAAGGGATCGTTTAAAAAGCAAACAAAAATGACTAAAAGTATAATCTAGATTATCTTGCTCCCTTTCTTACAATCTACTTCAGAGAAGGCAATGGCACCCCACTCCAGTACTCTTTTCTGGAAAATCCCATGGATGGAGGAGCCTGGTAGGCTACAGTCCATGGGGTCGCTAAGAGTCGGACACGACTGAGCGACTTCACTTTCACTTTTCCCTTTCATGCACTGGAGAAGGAAATGGCAACCCAGTCCAGTATTCTTGCCTGGAGAATCCTAGGGACGGCGGAGCCTGGTGGGCTGCCGTCTATGGGGTTGCACAGAGTCGGACACGACTGAAGCGACTTAGTAGTAGTAGTAGTAATGGCTTCTCCTTTGCTTGGAGATTTAAATTCACCTATGCTTGCTTACAAAGAACTGCATGATCTATGGGTACCTGTTCACCTACCTCATCTACCACTTTCTGTCTCCCTTGCTGTGCTGTGAAGCCCTCTGGCTGAAATGCCCTTTCTTCTAAATTTCACTTTATTGCCTCTTAAAAAAAATCTTCAGATCTCAGTTTGAGAATAGCCTACACAGAGAAGCCTTCCTAGGCCCTCCATTCTAAAGTGGCCACTCAATCATATATCTAAGATTTTAAATCTCTATAGAGACTTAATCAGTTTGATACATGACACTCATTTTTTATTGTTCATCTCCGCTTTCCCCAGTTAAGATCCAAGCATGTAAATTCAGTCCACAAAGCACGTATCTATACTGGGTACTGATGTATTCTCAGCTTGCAGAACACAATGAGTTCAGCATGTTATTCATACCTTAGTTGGAGTTTAATCATTTAAGTGGTTAATTGTCATAACAGAAATTTCAGAAGTTATTTAAAAACAAGTGTTTCATGAGATGTTTACAAAATGTATCTGGTTATGTTAGGTGAAAAATACTTTGGATTAAAGAAAAATGGTGTCAAAAATATTTTCTGGGCTTGATGTCCGAAGAATTATTATCAAAGACTTTCTTTTCAAGAATACTAGCAGTTTTTTGTTTTTTAAATGCCTAGACGAATTGAAATCTAGTGAAAGAAATTTGGTTTAATAATTCAACCTAAGATACTTGGAATGAAACTCTAAAAAAACAGACTTTTTTTTGCACATATCTTTGAGCAAACTCTCTGTAGGATACTTGTTCTTCAGTTGCTAAGTCATGTCCAACTCTTTGTGACCCCATGGACTGCAGCCCACCAGGTTCCTCTGTCCATGGGATTTTCCAGGCAAAAATACTGGAGTGGATTACTGGAGAATTCCGAATAAAACCTGAATAGGTGACATTTGAGTCTGGACTTTCAATATGGGTAGACTGAGAATATGAGTAGGTGACAAGGAGAGAAACTGGCACTTTAGGCAAAGGTGTAAACTTGTAACTGAGCAGGACCTATGGGACCTTCCAAGGACAGACCCCTTCTCCATACTGTCTGCTTTAGTTCCTCTCTGCTTTAGTGCCTAGATAATAGTATCTGGTGCACATTTCCTGTGTTATTTTACTGACGTGAAAACCCCCACCAAGTGGAAGAAACTACTTGATTATCATAAGAACATGGCCCCCAGGCCTACCAGAGCCTAAGGATCACTCCTGTGACACCACCCTGCTACCTCACCATCAACCAATCAGAGAACTGTGCATGAGCTGAACACACGAGATGGTCCTCCATCACCTGGCTGTTGAAAATGTTTTGCTGAAACTTATGGGGAATTGTGACCTTTTGAGCACTAGCCGTCCAGTATTGCTTGTACAGCACCCTACAATAAGTGCTGCAGTTCCCTTCACCACAAGCTGGTGTCAGTAGACTGGCCCATGGACTCAAATTTGGTTTGATAACAAGTTCTGTTTGGAAGCAGAATATAAATGAAATTAGCTGAAAGGATACCCAGGAGTCATACTATCAAGGAACTTAAAGTGTGGGTCTTATTCTATGGGGGAGCCAACAGAGATTTTAAATGGAGTTGTGACATGGTCCCCTCTTGCTCAGTCAGTTGAGTTCAATCACTCAGTCGAGTCCGACTCTTTGCAACCCCATGGACTGCAGCACACTAGGCTTCCCTGTCCACCACCAACTCCCGGAGCTTGCTCACACTCATGTACATTGAGTCAGTGATGCCATCCAACCATCTCATCGTCTGTTGTCCCCTTCTCCTCCTGCCTTCAATCTTTCCCAGCATTAGGGTCTTTTCAATGAGTCAGTTCTTTGCATCAGGAGGCCAAAGTATAGGAGTTTCAGCTTCAGTATCAGTCCTTCCAATGAATATTCAGGACTGATTTCCTTTAGGATGGACTGGTTGGATCTCCTTGCAGTCCAAGGGACTCTCAAGCGTCTTCTCCAACACCACAGTTCAAAAGCCTTGATTCTTTGGTGCTCAGCTTTCTTTATGGTCCAACTCTCATATCCATACATGACTACTGGAAAAACCATAGCTTTAACTACTTGCACGTTTGTTGGCAAGATAATGTCTCTGCTTTTTAATATGTTGTCTAGGTTAGTCATAGCTTTTCTTCCAAGGAGCAAGCGTGTTTTAATTTCATGGCTGCAGTTACCATCTGCAGTGATTTTGGAGCCCTCCAAAATAAAGTCTGTCACTGTTTCCATTGTTTCTCCATCTATTTGCCATGAAGTGATGGGACTGGATGCCATGATGTTAGTTTTCTGAATGTTGAGTTTTAAGCCAGCTTTTAAACTCTCCTCTGTCACTTTCATCAAGAAGCTCTTTAGTTCTTCTCTGCTTCTGCCATAAAGATGGTGTCATCTGCGTATATGAGGTTATTGATATTTCTCCCAGCAATCTTGATTCCAGCTTGTGCTTCCTTCAGCCCAGCATTTCTCATGATGTATTCTGCATATAAGTTAAAGGTGACAATATACAACATTGATGTACTCCTTTCCCAATTTGTAACCAGTCTGTTGTTCCATGTCCAGTTCTAACTGTTGCTTCTTGACCTGCATACAGATTACTCAGGAGGCAGGACAGGTGGTCTAGTATTCCCATCTCTTGAAGAATTTTCCACAGTTTGTTGTGATCCACCCAATGAAAGGTTTGGCATAGTTAATAAAGCAGAAGTAGATGTTTTTCTGGAACTCCTTCGCTTTTTCGATGATCCAACAGATGTTGGCAATTTGATTTCTGGTTCCTCTGCCTTTTCTAAATCCAGCTTGAACATCTGGAAGTTCACAGTTCACATACTGTTGAAGCCTGGCTTGGAGAATTTTGAGCATTACTTTGCTAGTGTGTGAGATGAGTGCAATTGTGCAGTAGTTTGAGCATTATTTGGCATTGCCTTTCTTTGGGATTGGAATGAAAACTGATCTTTTCCAGTCCTGTGGCCACTGCTGAGTTTTCCAAATTTGCTGGCATATTTAGTATAGCACTTTCACAACATTATCTTTTAGGATTTGCAATAGCTCAACTGGAATTCCATCACCTCCACTAGCTTTGTTCATAGTGATGCTTCCTAAGGCCCACTTGACTTCGAATTTCAGGATGTCTGGCTCTAGGTGAGTGATCACACCATCGTGATTATCTGGGTCGTGAAGATCTTTTTTGTACAGTTCTTCTGTGTATTCTTGCCATCTCTTCTTAATATCTTCTGCTTCTATTAGGTCCATACCGTTTCTGTCCTTTATTTTACTCATCTTTTCATGAAATATTCCCTTGGTATCTCTAATTTTCTTGAAAAGATCTCTAGTCTTTCCCACTCTATTGTTTTTCTCTATTTCTTTGCACTGATCACTGAGGAAGGTTTTCTTATCTCTCCTTGCTATTCTTTGGAACTCTGCATTCAAATGGATATCTCTTTCCTTTTCTGCCTTGCCTTTAGCTTCTCTTCTTTTCTCAGCTATTTGTAAAGTCTCCACAGACAACCGTTTTGGCTTTTTGCATTTCTTTTTCTTGGGGATGGTCTTGATCCCCGCCTCCTGTACAATGTCATGAACCTCGGTCCATAGTTCTTCAGGCACTCTTTCTATCAGATCTAATCCCTTGAATCTATTTGTCACTTCCACTGAATAATCATAAGGGATTTAATTTAGTTTGTACCTGAATGATCTAGTGGTTTTCCCTACTTTCTTCAATTTAAATCTGAATTTGGCAATAAGGAGTTCATGATCTGAGCCACATCCAGCTCATGGTCTTGTTTTGCTGACTGTATAGAGCTTCTCCATCTTTGGCTGCAAAGAATATAATCAATCTAATTTCAGTATTGACCATCTGGTGATATCCATGTGTAGGGTCTTCTCTGTTGTTAGCATTATTGTAATAGGTAACATCATGATTCATTGGACAACATTAGCTATGTAAATGGACCAAAATAAACCTTACATACTTAAAATCTATATGTTCCAGGTAATAGTAGATATTATGAACTAAAAGAGCTTCTAGTAAACCTCAGTATTGCACATTAGAGCCAAATGAGATATTAAAGAAGATATATTCAGTTTTTAGCAATAATTTATAGGGTACCACTCATGATCAGATAGGGGCTTCCCTGGTAGCTCAGCTGGTAAAGAACCCACTGCCAATGCAGGAAATGCAAGAGACGCATGTTCGACCCCTGGGTTTGGAAGATCCACTGGAGAAGGAAATGGCAACCTGTTCCAGTATTCTTGCCTGGAACATGACCAAGCAGGCACACATGCATGATCAGGCATGTGGTAGGGAAGGGGGAGAAGGGAATCTTGAAGCTATTTTCATTATGTCAAAAGACCTAACAGGAAACTGCATTTCCCCTCAATGAGGCTGAATAGGTTGATTAAAATTCCATGTTTATTTTCTTTGGATTGGAATTTAAAAGAACTCATAATGAGAATACTGATCATCTCAGGCTGATCAAAAGCTCTGATGAGATGATAGAGGTATCTGGTTTTTTTTCTTAAAGAGAAAATGAGCTGAAATTTAATGTAATTTGCTAAGTAAAATTATCCAAAATGTGGAAATACCATTGAATGGAAGGAAAATGTGCAAAACAGTAAAGTATGAAATTCAAATCTCACCTTTATAGTCTCTTTTACGTAAAAGCCAAACCTGTTTCTCCTTGATTTTCCATTTTAGTGATGGCCTCACCATGTATTCAGGCTTCCCTTGTGGCTCAGCTGTTAGAGAATACACCTGCAATGCAGGAGACCTGGGTTGAATCCCTGGGTTGGGAACATCCTGTGGAGAAGGGAAAAGCTACCCACTCCAGTATTCTGTCCTGGCGAATTCCATGGACTGTATAGTCCACGGGGTTGCAAAGAGTTGGACACAGCTGAACGACTCTCACCATGTATTCAGCCTCAAAACCCAGAAGCCTGGGCAGCATTCTCCACTCCTGCCTCAATTTATTTCTCCTATTTAATCACACAGCTAATTATTAATTCTACCTCTAAAACTTTTCTAGAATTTTATCCTCTTCTTTATTCAAACTATCGTAACCTTGCTTGATGTTAACTTTCTGTTTTGTTTTGCTGAGTAGGTAGAATTAACACACTTGAGGAGACTGAGGTCTGTGTGACCTTGTTCTAAAAGATAAATTATGATAATACAATAGGGGAGAAAACATGTCATATTTGTCAAATTTCTGTGAGGTGTTCTGCATCCAAGAGTTATGCTTGCTTAGCTACTTAGTTTTTATTAGAAAAGAGGGAGGAATGTGTCCTTCGGTGTCTTGAATGAGCTAGAAAGTTGTGATTACTCCTCATAATGGAAACTCTCTCGAGTGATATAAGCAGGGTGTGATGGGCTGTCACCACAGCCTCACCATTCCGACCTCAGAAAAAGTTATCATGGGGTCAGATCACTCCCCTCCTGGTAAGTTGGATTGGGTGGTATTCATGCAGAAACGCAAGTCATAATTATTGCTTAGTGGAGTGTTAGATGAGGTTCAGGATGTGCAGGATGACACCTTGGCATATTGAATATTGTAAGCTGAGAAGTTAGGGAAAAGTGCAAAAGCAGGAAGGTCACTTTGGACCTCCTCCCCCAACTTCTTCCCTGAAACAGATCATCTGATCCGTCTGTGAGGGGCTCTCTCCCTTGGCTGGGAAAAGAGCATTCTTCTCTCTGTAGACAAAGGGCTAGAGGAGAATCCAAAGGAACAGTTTGCCCCAGTTTACTACACTTACCTCAGACTCTTGTCCTATTATATTTTTCCAAGACTGTCTACTCTTCATCAATTTAGCATAAAAATACACCAGATGAACCATTTCTTTGGGTCATCATTTCCTTATGAAGACTCCTGTGTCATGTAAAAATTATATTAAATAAATGTTTATGTTTTCCTCCTGTTAATCTGTCTTTGTCAGTTTAATTTCCAGACCAGCCAGGGACCCTAAGAAGGTTGAGGAAAACTTTGTTTTCCCCTATAATAGGTAATAAAAGTTAAGTTTAAAAATAAATTGCAGGGACTTCTCTGGTGGTCCAATGTTTAAGATTTCTTGCTTTGACTACAAGGTGTGCAGGTTCAATCCCTGGTTGGGGAACTAAAATCCTGCATGCCATGCGGCCTCACCAATAACAATATAATAAAATTTAAAAATTGCAGCTTATTTTATGTCCTGATACTACTATCATTTTTACAACTAGAAAAATCAAAGTAAAACCTAGCTTAGTGAGATGGAAATACTAGGTTGTCCACTCAACAGCCATTTTTCCTTTTTCTTTTGATATTTGACATATACTTACACTAAAACAATATTAATTCTGTATTTTTCTTGGCCACCCTACCATTGTTATATCAACAGTCATATTCCTTAGTAGCATACATAAACACAGTCAGATTAGCAAAAAAATAAGTTTTTACAGTGATAATTATCTTTTTTCAGAAAAATAATTTTATAGGTAGTGAATTGCACCCATCAATACAAAACTAGGACTCCTGTCCTCATAATTTTGAATAAGTAATAAAAAGCCATACCAGATTTTTTTTTTAACAAATATAAACTGTATACTATGGGCAGAGAATTAAGTATACTGACAACATTCAGTAAAATTTGTGCAAGACTTTGAAATGGCAACAAAAGGTAACTGAGTATTCTGTCTCATGCGTCCCCCCTGGATTATCTCCTCTGAGTTTCTTTGAACTACTTACAACTCTGTAAATGGTAAACACTGAGGACAATGCAAATGACTCTTGTCCAAAAATGTGCAAATGAATTCTGTCCAGTGGAGGGACAATTGATTTCTTTCCCCACCCTCGTGGAGAAAGTGAGTTTGTATCGTCAATTCATGTCAGCATTCCTTATCTATCACTCTGAATTCTCCTTTGAACCAGTTATAATATCTTACTGGTTTCTTCATTAATTATTGAATAACACACTGAAAGAAGAACTTTGATGCATATTCATGTTATTTTTGTTTGAGAATCATGATTTTTACATTTAAAAAATATATATCCTTTAGCAATACATTTTAAAAGATAAATGAGTTCACTGATACTTGGTCATTTAGGACTAGGATACATTCTCCATCATTTCAGGATGATTTTTGTTTTAGCAAAAATCAAAGTTCCAAAGCAAGTGACCAATACACCATTTTTGTTTTGTTTTACTTCTTTCTGTCATTTCCTCTTCAAAAATATCCACCTCCTCAAGAGTATACAATGGGGCAAAGACAGCCTCTTCAATAAGTGGTGCTCGGAAAACTGGACAGCTATGTGCAAAAGAATGAAATTAGAACACTTCCTAATGTTATACACAAAGATAAACTCAAGATGGATTAGAGACCTAAATGTAAGACCAGAAACTAAAATTCCTAGAGGAAAACATAGGCAGAACACTCAATGACATAAATCAAAGCAAGATCCTCTATGACCCGCCTCCCAGTGTAACAGAAAGAAAAACAAAAATAAGCAAGTGAGACAAAATTAAACTTAAAAGTTTTTGCACAGCCAAGGAAACTACAAACAAGGTGAAAAGACAACCCTCAGAATGGGAGAAAATGATAGCAAAGGAAAAAACTGACAAAGAACTAATTTTCAAAATATATAAGCATCTCATACAACTCAATACCAGAAAAACAAGCAATCCAATCAAAAAGTGGGAAAAAGACCTAAACAGACATTTCTCCAAAGAAGACATACTGATGGCTAACAAACACATGAAAAGATGCTAATATCACTCATTAGAGAAATGCAAATCAAAACTACAATAAGATAGTAGTTCACACCAGTCAGAATGGCCATCATCAAAAAGTCTACAAATAATAAATGCTGGAGAGCGTGTGGAAAAAAGGGAACCCTCTTGCATTGCTGGTTGGAATGTAAATTGATATAGCCACTATGGAAGCCAGTACGGAGATTCCTTAAAAGGCTAGGAATAAAACCGCCATATGACCCAGCAATTCCATTCCTAGGCATATACCCTGAGGAAAACAAAATTGAAAAAAACACATGTACCCCACTGTTCATTTCAGCACTATTTACAATAGCTAGAACATGGAAGCAAACTAGATGTCCATTGACAGATGAATGGATAAAGAAGCTGTGGCTGATTCTTGTTGATATATGACAGAAAAACCACAAAATTCTGTAAAGCAATTATTTTTCAATTAGAAAAATAAATTTAAAATTCTGGGGGAAAAAAGTTGAAGAAAAGAAAAGTCACCTTTATTGTCTAGTTATTTCTATACCACTTACTACCACTAGCCCAAACTCCTTTGTCTTGGCAGTTGTTCACAAATTTATTGTTTCTTTGTCCAAAATTTATGAGTTTCCTGCTCTGGTCACTTATTCTGACCCTTCATTTTCTTGTGACGTCTCCTGTGTACATGTAAAGATTCAATAAAATTTACATGTTTTTCTCCTCTTTGTCTTTGTCAGGTTAATTTCCAGATCCAGTCAGGGATCCTAAGAAGGTGAAAAAAGCTTACTATGTCAAAGGGACAGGATTCATAGGAGATGGATTTTTTTTTTGCCACTTTATTAGTTGAAGGATAATTGCTTTACAGAATTTTGTGCTTTTCTGTCAAACATCAACAAGAATCAGCCATAGATACACCAATGTCCCCTCCCTCCAGAACCTCCCTCCATCTCCCCCCCCAAACCACCCTTCTAGATTGTCACAGAGCCCATGTTTGAGTTACCTGAGTCATACAGCAAATTCCCATTGGCTATCTATTTTACATACGGTAATGTAAATTTCCATATTACTCTCTCCATACATCTCACCCTTTCCCTTCTTCCCCTCCCCCATGTCTATAGGTCCATTCTCTATGCCTGTTTCTCCATTGCTGCCTTGCAAATAAATTCATCAGTACCATCTTCCTAGATTCCATATATATGCATCAGTGTATGATATTTATATTTCTCTTTCTGACTTACTTCACTCTGTATAATAGGCTCTAGGTTTGTCCACCTCATTAGCACTGACTCAAATGTATTCCTTTTTATGGCTGAGTAGTATATAGTATATATGTACCACAGCTTCTTTACCCATTCATCTGTCAATGGACATCTAGTTTGCTTCCATGTTCTAGCTATTGTAAATAGTGCTGCAATGAACATCGGGGTACATGTGTTTTTTTCAATTTTGTTTTCCTCAGGGTATATGCCTAGGAATGGGATTGCTGGGTCATATGGTGGTTTTATTCCTAGCTTTTTAAGGAATCTCCATACTGGCTTCCATAGTGGTTGTATCCAATTTGCATAAAGGGTGACTTTAATAAGGTTAGGTTGTACAAATTTCTTGGCTCCAAATTCCCATTGTAATAATAAGAATGTCTTTGCTCCTCCTAGGATACCTTTCACATGGGAGTTTTATGACCTATTTCAGGGAAGTAGGGGAAATGGGTAGGTCAGAGCAAACTTCCTGAGCTATGATCTGACAACAATAGTAGCAGGATTCTAGCATTAAGCTTGTGAATTTGGTGAGGGCAGGGCCATTCCCCAATTTCTGGGCTATTCTCATAGCCCCCAGAGCCCTGAAAGGCCCCGCTACTATACCCACAACTGTAGGCAAATAGAGTAAGGGGTCTGGAAGGAAAAGAACTAGACATAATTTTCTTGATATAAGAGAAACCATGTTAGGCCTAAGTCATTTTGGGATCTAAGCCTGGCCACAGTGCTTGCTTTTGCAGGAGAATGGATCTCAGTAGTTAATAAGGAAAGAAAGTTAAGGAAACAAAAGAATTATAAGAGTAAACAATTACTATTAGGCCAGGGAAATAATTTAACTGTGTGTGTGTGTGCTCAGTCATGTCCAACTCTTTGTGACCCCTTGGACTGTAGCCGCCAGGCTCCTCTCTACATAGGATTTTCCAGGCAAAAATACTGGAGTGGGTTGCCATTTCCTTCTCCAGGAATTTAACCATATTGAAGACAATATATCAGTTGCAAAGATTCCTAGTTCTGTTTTGAAGGTAGAGATTAGCCTGAAACACATTCTTGAGCTGTTTTGAAGGATCCAAACCTCCTTGAACGTGCAATCACCAGACTAACTAGAACGTAAGGAATGATGATGCTGACTTTGCTGACCCTAGTGACTTTAACTAGAGCCTGGATTCTATCAACC
This sequence comes from Okapia johnstoni, assembly GCA_024291935.2. Taxonomy (NCBI): domain Eukaryota; kingdom Metazoa; phylum Chordata; class Mammalia; order Artiodactyla; family Giraffidae; genus Okapia; species Okapia johnstoni. Next base: position 33,931,210 of record CM044323.1, on the reverse strand, counting down.
TTTGCCTTAATGCTATGCTGAATTCTCCTCTGTTTAAGCCACTTCATCAGTATGAATAAACCAACCAAACCCCTTCATGAATATACATGTATCCTTAGTTTAAAGTTTCCCCAGTTTTGCTGCTTGGGGAGACACTGCTTTGGAAAGATCCCGGTGTACTCCCTACTTACTGGGAGTAATAAGTCCTCCTTTTTCCCACTTTGGCTTGACACACACAAAAGAGGCCAAAGTGGGTTCTAAAAATGCTTCTCACTTTAAACGATTTTTTTAAATTTTGTGTTAATTGTTGGGCACAGCATTGCCCTTCCACCACTCATGGTTGCTATTTCTATTCCAGATCAAAATAACTGTAGTAACTTTTTCTTATTATATATTTTATTAAATACTGAAGCATATCTATTTTTATAATCTCTAGTTTTCCAAATAACTCTGCAGAACAGCTATTATTAAAAGCTGGGACTTGAATAGTATAAGCAGCTAAAGAGGGGTTTAGCCAAACTGTGAATATGGTTGGATCCTACAGAGCATAAGGAGCCACAGTAATGTGTGCTGCAAAGTCTGGGGTTTCCAGTGTCCCCTGTTCCCTGTGTACCCTCAGAATATGTCCTCTTCCAGCTAGCAGAGGCTGCTACAGGAAGAGATACTGCCTTCACCTTCACATCTAAACATCTTTCCTGAGTCTTGGTTCAGGAGAAGGCAAAGTCTCAGACTCCTGCCAGGGAAAAATTAAGCCACAGCCCTGATGAATGTAGCCATAGTTGATCTGGTTTTAGGCCAAGTCAGTCACTCTTACACAGCCCACTAAAGGAGCTCCTGAATATCAGACTGTCCTGGAAATCAGGCTCAGATCTGATTAGAAGGGTGGCAGAGCTCCAAGAAGGCAGCCTAGATGCACAGCTTCGCCAGATCTCCTATGTCAAAGTCAGGGCCCTGATAGGAAAGAAACGGACCCTGAGACCTGGGATTGGGTGGATGAGTCTGAGACCCTTAAATCTCAGATTTCCCTGAGCCTTACTATCAGAAACAGATGTGTCCTTATTCAGGCCCTGCAAATAGGTTTATCTGTATCATTTTTCTAGATTCCATGTATATGCATTAGTATATAGTATTTGTTTTTCTCTTTCTGACTTACTTTATTCTGTATGACAGACTAGGTCCATCCACATCTCTACAAATGACCCAATTTCATTCCTTTTTATGACTAATATTCCATTGTATATATGTGCCACATCTTCTTTATCCATTCATCTATTGATGGACATTTAGGTTGCTTCCATGCAGATGTAGACAACGGACAGGTAGACATGGGGCGGGGGTCAGGAAGGGGAGGGTGGAATGAATTGGGAGAGTTGCATTGACATAGATACACTACCACGTGTAAAATAGATAGCTAGTGGGAACCTGCTGTATCGCACAAGAAGCTCAGTGTGGTGTTCTGTGGTGACTCAGGGGGCGGGATGGGAGACAAAGGAGGCAGGTACAATAGGGAGGGGATATATGTATACACAGAGCTTACTTTGTTGTACAACAGAAACTAACACAACACTGTAAAGCAATTATACTTCAATAATAATAATAATAAAATGAAACAGCTCTGTCTTTCTCTTGCCTGGAGGCGGGCAGAAGAAGGCAATGGCAACCCACTCCAGTACTCTTGCCTGGAGAATCCCATGGACGGAGGAGCCTGGTAGGCTGCAGTCCATGGGGTCGCTGCGAGTCGGACACGACTGAGTGGCTTCACTTTCACTTTTCACCTTCATGCACTGGAGAAGGAAATGGCAACCCACTCCAGTGTTCTTGCCTGGAGAATCCCAGGGATGGCGGAGCCTGGTGGGCTGCCGTCTATGGGGTCGCACAGAGTCGGACACGACTGAAGCGACTTAGCAGCAGCAGCAGCAGCAACAGAGGCGGGCAATGACCCTATGTGATGCCCGTATTTCACAAGATGATGCTGATTCTCCTCAAGGCCTTCCACTATAACCCCTTATTATCTCCAGGCTTATAACCAGAGTCAGTTCTAGGCCCCGCCTTAGAAGTGAAACATGAGCCTTATTCTAGGAACAAATAAATAATCCACCAAAGGAACTGCAGAACTTTGCTAACGCAATTAGAAAAGAATGAGGGGAAAGATATGTGAGTGGATCTTGCTATTACCATCGAACTCCGGAGAAAGGGGATTTGTTGACATGGAGGTACTTACTGATGACTCAAGATTTAACCTCTGGCAGAGACACTGGAATCGGTTTGAAGTGTTGTGAGGGTGCTTTGAAACCTGAACATAATGAAAGCTTACAGCAATTGGTGTTTCCAGAACTTCCTTGCCATGGAATTGAGTTGGATCTTGGCATAGGAAATATTAGAATAGATTTACTATGGAAAGTCTAAGAACTCTTAACCGGTGTTCCCCAGGAGGGCCAGACACACTCGCTTTACTTAGATAACAAGAAATGCACTGGTGAGAAGTCACTGACTTTTACCTGAAAAATTTGGCCATCGCTGTTTTCTGCAAGTTGTACAGTTGATGTCTTGAAATGGAACTCCTAGATATCAATGAGGATGTTGGGATTCTAGAATGGCAGAGGTAGATAGCACTTGAGTATCAGAGACAAAACTGTAGTTACTGCAGCAAGGCCAGAGTGCTGTGGGGGCCTTAGTCCACAGTATCTACAACGATGTCTGAAAGATGATGATGTTCCTACATGTGAGATGGGTGAGTGTCCAAGTGAGGTGGTGCTTAATTTTGGTGTTGCTTAATATTAGCTTTATCAATGATACATAGTAAGCATCACTACAAACAAAGCTAGTGGAGGTGATGGAATTCCAGTTGAGCTATTTCAAATCCTCAAAGGTGATGCTGTGAAAGTGCTGCACTCAATATGCCAGCAAATTTGGAAAACTCAGCAGTGGCCACAGGACTGGAAAAGGTCAGTTTTCATCCCAATCCCAAAGAAAGGCAATGCCAAAGAATGCTCAAACTACTGCACAATTGCACTCATCTCACACGCTGGAAAAGTAATGTTCAAAATTCTCCAAGCCAGGCTTCAGCAGTACATGAACCGTGAGCTTCCAGACGTTCAAGCTGGTTTTAGAAAAGGCAGAGGAACCAGAGATCAAATTGCCAATATCCGCTGGATCATCGAAAAAGCAAGAGAGTTCCAGAAAAACATCTATTTCTGCTTTATCGACTATGCCAAAGCCTTTGACTATGTGGACCACAAGAAACTGTGGAAAATTCTGAAAGAGACAGGAATGCCAGACCATCTGACCTGTCTCTTGAGAAACCTGTATGCAGGTCAGGAAGCAACAGTTAGAACTGGATATGGAACAACAGACTGGTTCCAAATAGGAAAAGGAGTACGTCAAGGCTGTATATTGTCACCCTGCTTATTGAACTTCTATGCAGAGTACATCATGAGAAACGCTGGGCTGGAAGAAACAGAAGCTGGACTCAAGATTGCCAGGAGAAACATCAATAACCTCAGATATGCAGATGACACTACCCTTATGGCAGAAAGTGAAGAAGAACTAAAGAGCCTCTTGATGAATGTGAAAGAGGAGAGCAAAAAAGTTGGCTTAAATCTCAACGTTCAGAAAACTAAGATCATGGCAACTGGTCCCATCACTTCATGGGAAATAGATGGGGAAACAGTGGAAACAGTGTCAGACTTTATTTTTGGGGCCTCCAAAATCACTGCTGATGGTGATTGCAGCCATGAAATTAAAAGATGCTTACTCCTTGGAAGGAAGGTTATGGCCAATCTAGATAGCATATTTAAAAGCAGAGACATTACTTTGCCAACAAAAGTCCGTCTAGTCAAGGCTATGGTTTTTCCAGTGGTCATGTATGGATGTGAGAGTTGGATGGTGAAGAAAGCTGAGCGCTGAAGAATTGATGCTTTTGAACTGTGGTGTTGGAGAAGACTCTTGAGAGTCCCTTGGACTGCAAGGAGATCCAATCAATCCATCCTAAAGGAGATCAATCCTGGGTGTTCATTGGAAGGACTGATGTTGAAGCTGTAACTCCAATACTTCGGCCACCTCATGTGAAGAGTTAACTCATTGGAAAAGACCCTAACACTGGGTAGGATTGGGGGCAGGAGGAAAAGGGGACGACAGAGGATGAGATGGTTGGATGGCATCACTGACTCGATGGACATGGGTTTGGTTAGACTCCGGGAGTTGGTGATGGACGGAGAGGCCTGGAGTGCTGCGATTCATGGGGTCGCAAAGAGTCAAAAACAACTGAGTGACTGAACTGAACTGAATTGCAAAAATTACCATTTTGGGGACCATTCATCCAGATTTCTCTCTCTGCTTTTGTTTATAAATTTTCATGTGTAGGATATGGCTATATGAGTTTTTCTGTAACTATATTTTTAGGCCAATATTCTGTAGCATCTTTCCTTATCAATAAAGATAAACATGCAAGAGAGTTTTGAAGATATAAAGGCAGCATGACATAGCTTTAAGCACCTAGACGTTGAACCAGACTGTTTGAATTCAAATGCTTGACAAGTGTTGTTATTATTAGTTATGAGTTATTGCTTTATAGTCTCCCAATAATGGGCATTTACATTATAGGTCTCTTTTAACTTGTGTGATAAATACTTCAGTGAACTTTTTGCCCTTATATCTTCTTATATCTGTGTGATTATCTTAAGAACATTCCTAGAAAAATTGGATTTCTAGAGCAACAGTCATGGCCCTTTTCCTGAATGATAGTTTTTATATTTTCTAGACTTTAGCACAAGTTTTCTAGCATGAGAATTGTGTACTCCCTAGTCTATATTTGTAAGTATGGATGTGTCCTTTAATCTCTTTTTAATTATTAAATAGGAATTTGAACTCAAGCAAGAGGAAATTAGAAAACAAGGGCTCAAATGATCATTTGGTGCTTTGTGACTGAAATTGCTTTGAATTCTATCCTCTGCGTGTTTTAGCCTGAATACAGCAGCACTGGATCTCAACCAAGGGTCTCATTTTCAGAACAAGTCAGTTAAATCAGTGACCTTGTACTGTGACCTTACATGGCCCATGTACACATGTAAGGGCCATATGCACCCAGATGTAGCGTTTAGATGCTTCCATTTCTCTCACATCTGTACCATATCTGATCCTCATGGCAATGGCTGCTGGCCAGACACTATAACTCCCACGTGGCTGCTGCTGCGGGGGGCGGGGAGCAGAGAAGGCAGACGTGGTCCTGGGCAAGGACAAGCGCGGGGAGAAGCGGCTGCTGTCGTTGCCCTTGTTCCACATCTGAGTCTTCATAAAGAGCTCCCCGTGAGGTGTCCAGGAAGCCCTGGTGCTCACGGCCAAGGCCACGCAACACTGTTCACTATCTCACCACCTATTCCTGTAGCAATCGGAGTGGAAAAGAAAAGAAAGCACTCACAGTGATTTATCAAATACTGCGGAGGAATCGAAAACTTTTTAGCCTCTCGCAGATACATTATCAAAGAAGATTTTAGCTAGTTGCTGCTGCTGCTGCTGCTGCTGCTAAGTCGCTTCAGTCGTGTCCGACTCTGTGCGACCCCATAGACGGCAGCCCACCAGGCTCCCCCGTCCCTGGGATTCTCCAGGCAAGAATACTGGAGTGGGTTGCCATTTCCTTCTCCAATGCATGAAAGTGAAAAGCGAAAGTGAAGTCGCTCAGTCATGTCCAACTCTTAGCGACCCCATGGACTGCAGCCCACCAGGCTCCTCCGTCCATGGGATTTTCCAGGCAAGAGTACTGGAGTGGGGTGCCGTTGCCTTCTCCGATATTAGCTAGTAAATATATGAAAATGTTGAAGAGGGAAGAGGAGGAGAATGACAACAGCGATGAGAGTGATGACGACCATGTGGAATCCTAAACCAAAAGGTGGTTTGAAGCTCAGCCTGGTGAGGGCCTGTGCGGATTAGCGCCTGTGCTCTCAAGCAGGCACTTAGTCTATTCACTCATCAGAAACTTGGCGGACATTGTATTCTTTCCTGGCTGAGATCGAGCATAATGTACCTCTGCCATCAACAGCCCAAAGGAAAGAAACCCAGACAGCAGCTTCCTCCCCAGACCCGCACTGCAGCTCGAGTGGGAGGTAGGGACGGATACAGGGCTGAGAACCCTGGGGCACAGCCAGCCTGCAGCGGTAAACTCTGGCGGCAAAGACGACTTTTCCTCACTTCCTAGTTTACAGATGAGCTTCCCTGGTGGTTCAGTGGTAAAGAATCCACGTGCCAGTGCAGGAGACACGGGTTCAATCCCTAGGTTGCAAAGACACCCTGGAGAAGGAAATGGCAAGCCATTCCAGTATTCCTGCCTGGAAAATCCCATGGACAGAGGAAGCTGGCGGATTATAGTCCATGGGGTCTCAAAAGAGGGGTCTCAAGAGTCAAACACGACTTACCCACTAAACAACAACTAGATTACACATAGATTTTGAAGAACTTCTAAATATGTGTAAATTCCCGTATGTATATTTTGAGATTAGTTCTTGTAACAACTAGATTCTGTTTTAGTATGTTTAATATGTTTAAACATGTTTGAGATTAGTTCTTGTAAACAACTAGATTCTGCTTTAGTATGTTTAATAGGTTTAAACTACATGTTTTAAATATGTAGTCTATGGGTAGTATGTTACCTTTAAAGTTTTGTACTTCAAGAAAATTTGTTTGAAGCTCATTCCTTAGGAGTGCTTAAAATGGACAATATTGACATCACCTAGGTCAATTTGTGGAGATTTTATCTGAAGGCAGAGGAATGAGCTACCTAGAATTTTCATGCATTTTATTCCTTTGGTGATTCACTAATATGGCTCAGTCATCCTTGAAACAGTATTCCAATGCTAGACTTTGATCCCAAGCCACATGTGATCACCTTTAAATCGTTGTTTATAGCCATTCTACATTTTGTTCCCTAAAAGTTTCATTCTGTAATGAGTTAATTATGCAATGTCATTCAACTTCAAAGTTGTTCTAGTTGGTTGTATGAAAAATGTAGATGCTTTTTAAAAAAAAAAGAAGAAGAAAATAGTTAACTGGCTTGCTTCACATCCCATGGCTTCTTGTTTTTGAGTCTCTGAACTGTTCATTTTCTTCTAGGACAAAGGAGCTTAATCCTTCCACTCTGTGTTTTCGGCCCCTCTAAGGATATCTTTACCTTTACTCTCTGCCCTTTTAAAAGTTAACTTATTCTTTTCTTGAAATTTTTTTTCCTAACCTGAGCTCTGAGTGCCTCTCTCTAAACTCTGTTTCTGTGTAATAGCCCTGTTTCAGGGAGTTCATCGTTCCTTCTCTTTGCAGTTCTAGCAGATGGAAGCATGGGAGGTGGTGAAGTCAAGCATTCAGACAGATTCAAACTGGTCTCAATTCATGTTTTTATGAGCTCATTCTTCATTTACACTTCCATTCATGTTTTCATGTAGGTATCATTCATTTGCTTAGTCATTATTCACTTATTCCTGCATGAAATATTAATACAGTCTACACGTCTGCATTCAATTCTCACACATTCATCTCAGCGCTCATTCATTCATTCATGCCTTTATTCATTCAGTTATTGAATTCATTTACATAACATTTACTTATTTTAAAGATTTTTAAAATGTGGACCATTTTTAGTCCTTATTGAATTTGTTACAATATCGCTTCTGTTTTATGTTTTGGTTTTTTGGCCATGAGGCATGTGGAATCTTAGCTCCCCAATCAGGGATTGAAACAGCACCCCCTGAAAGGGAAGGCAAAGTCTAAACTACTGGACCACCAGGGAAGTACTCGTTTGCATAGAATTTATATACTCAACAATTTTTTTATTAAATTTTTTATGTCAGCTGGGGACGCAGGAAACCAATGGCACATTTAAATCAGGATAATCGAAGGGATTATTTACAAAGGCGTTGGCAGAGTGTAGGAGAACCACAAGGATTAGTGCAAGACTAATACTTTGGCCACCTGATGTAAAGAAATAACCAATGGGAAAAGACCCGATGCTGGGAAAGATTGAAGGCAGGAGGAGAAGGGGATGACAGAGGATGAGATAGTTGGATGGCATCACGGACTCGATGGACATGAGCTTGAGTAAACTCTGGGAGTTGGTGATGGACAGGGAAGCCTGGCGTGCTGCAGTCCACAGGGTCGCAAAGAGTTGGACACGACGAGCGACTGAACTGAACTGAAGTGTAACACTCTGGAGCTAACAACAGCCAGTCCCAGTTACCACCTCTGGCTCTGAAAGGAAAAGGGGGAGAAAAACTGAGAACTTTCAGTGTGGTATCCCTGCCTGGATTGGAGAGAATCTGGGCATAAATACCAGATTGATTTCTCCTTCCTTTGGCAGATCTTTTGCCAATGCCTCCACTCTACAAGTATTCTCTGAATGGGAACTACATCAGTGTGCGAGACAGAGAACAGAGGCAGTCGGCACTGGTCAGCCTTCTGGGGGCAGGGCAGGATGAAGGCTGGTGGAGAATGTATCTGGAGAGGCAAAGAAATGGAGAGAGCACTCCCCATGCTCTCTGAGGTTCTGAAGCTAGTCAGCAATGCATCTTCCCTCTTCTTCTTTTATAATTAAAAAATACTATATTTATTTTTAAAAATTAAAAATTATTTTCCCTTTGAGGTTATTACAGAATACTGAGCAGAATTCTGTGTGCTGTACAGTAAGTCCTTGTTGGTGATCTATTTTAAATACAACGGGATGTACATGTCAATCCCAAACTCCCAATCTCTCTTCTCCTTTCTTATTATCGAGAAAGAACCAGTAAGAATGGGCAAAAAAATTCCTGGTTAGGAAATTACTTTCATCACAGAAAGCCACATAGACTAGAGTCAGCCTGGTTACACATGCTGGCTATCTTGGATTTTGCTTTTTTGGGAAAGTCTTTTGGATTCTTCCATCACTCACACCCCAAAAAAGTGCTAGTTCCTACGACAATGTTTTAATAATAAATTGTGTCTGGATGACTGCATTCTGCATTCTACACACCTTGATTATCTTAGCCAGGGCCTGGCGAAGAGTAAATGTCAAAAGCAAGGATGAAAGAATACCTGGGTGCTGAAGCGTCAAGATACTGTGAATTTCTTCCACTCTACCACAAGGTGGCAACAGTTACCATGGTCCAATTTTCTTATCTGTGGGACTCAGGCACACACCTTCATCCACTATCCTGTGAATAGAATAAATCTATTCTTAAAACTCAACATTAAAAAAACTAAGATAATGGCATCTGGTCCCATCACTTTATGGCAAATAGAAGAGTAAAAAGTGGAAACAGTGACATTTTATTTTCTTGGGCTCCAAAATCACTGTGAACAGTGACTGCAGCCATGAAATTAAAAGTCCCTTACTCCTTGGAAGGAAAGTTATGACAAGCCTGGCCAGCATACTAAAAAGCAGAGACATCACTTTGCCGACAAAGGTCTGCGTAGTCAAAGCTATGGGTTTTCCAGTAGTCATGCATGGATGTCAGATTTGGACCATAGAGAAGGCTGAGTGCCAAAAAATCGATGCTTTTGAATTGTGGTGCTGGAGAACATTCTTAAGAGTCTCTTGGACTGCAAGGGGATCAAACCAGTCAATCCTAAAGGAAATTAATGTGGAATATTCATTGGAAGGACTGATGCTGAAGCTGAAGTTCCAATGCTTTGGCCACCTGATGCCAAGACCCTTTGGAAAAGATCCTGATGCTGGGGAAGATTGAAGGCAGAAGGCGAAAGGGAAGACCGAGGGTGAGATGGGTGAATGGCATCACCAACTCAATGGACATGAATTTGAACAAACTCCGGGAGAGAGTGGAGGACAGGGAAGCCTGATGTGCTGCAGTCCGTGGAGTCTCAAAAAGCTGGACTCAACCTACAGACTGAACAACAACAGAATTTTAAAATAAATATATCAAGGAGAGAATAATACACTGATGATGAGGAAGAGAAAAAAACAATTACACACCTACTTTCACTAATATTATTAGATATGGCACTGTAAATTTTACCTTAAACAGCATTTGAAAATCATTACTAAATTTCTGAAACAAAATTTGCCCTCTGTGCAGATGTTAGATAAACAAATGGGTTATCCCTGCCCTATACGGTTCCTAGCTATGTAATTTGTTCACCCAAAGTCTCTTCTCTGGGCTCTTCCCATACACCTGGCCCTACTCTTGCCCTCAACGTTAGCAAGTCCCATAGGTTCAGGTTCTCAGTGACTTGCTTCTGTCCCCTCTTCTCTGCAGCCACCTCTATCTGTGCAGAAACTATACACTGTGCTTCTTATATTGGCCTGTGGATGCTGGAATTCATCCCCGTTTCTAGTCTTTTTAACTCTTGAAGAAGGGCACCATTTTTTAGAAATTGTTGCTGAATGTTCTTTACAAGCTCAGGGATGACGTTGTCCTAGTGAGGTGAAGGGTAACTTACCTAGTTTTTTTTTTTTTTGAAAATACTTACATTTCTTGAGTGTCTTAGAAACCAAGAGCAACAAGAGCATTGTCCCTGCATATTTTTTAATCTGCAGAAAACTTGCTTCTATTTTACTACTTTTGCACTTTGGCAAAGATTACCAAGACTTGTCTAAAACTTACCAACAATTCTGGTTTTAGCAATAAAATTTTGCCCTATAGTTGAAAATAAACTAGATCCAAAGGATTAAGAAAAAGAATGTTAAATAAGATAAGACTTTTTTTTTTTATAATCAAGGGGTCCCTCAGTCAGTCAGTCAGTTCAGTCACTCAGTTGTGTCCGACCCTTTGAGATCCCATGGACTGCAGCATGCCAGGCTTCCCTGTCCATCACCAACTCCAGGAGCTTGCTCAGACTCACACCCATCAAGTTGGTGATGCCATCCAGCCATCTCTTCTTCTGTTGTCCCCTTCTCCTGCCTTCAATCTTTCCCAGTATCAGGGTCTTTTCTAAGGAGTCAGTTCTTTGCATCAGGTGGCCAAAGTATGGGACTTCAGCTTCAGCATTAGTCCTTCCAGTGAATATTCAGGACTGATTTCCTTTAGGATTGACTGGTTTGATCTCCTTGCAGTCCAAGGGACTCTCAAGAGTCTTCTCCAACCCCATAGTTCAAAAGCATCAATACTTTGGTGCTCAGCTTTCTTTATAGTCCAACTCTCACATCCATACATGACCACTGGAAAAACCATAGTTTTGACTAGATGGACCTTTGTTGGCAAAGTAATGTCTCTGCTTTTTAATATGTTGTCTAAGGGGTCCCTACAGAAGATGGGTAAGAAACCATGGGGGTGGATGGCTGGACCATGAGTAATTCCTGAGGCTGGGAAGAGGAGCTTAAGAGCTCAGAGTAGAAGGAAGGGGTAAGATTGGTAAAGTTTTCAGCTTCTCAACACAGAAGACTTAAGAACTTAAAAAAATTTCACTTAAGGTGTCTGCCTTAGTAAGAGACAAGAATAAAATGAGCAGGTAGAAAGAGAACAAAAAATAGAACGAGGCACATCCACAGTTGTATTGGTGTACACTGGAGCCTGGCAGTGGAGAGAGTCCCTAATATGTTGCCTCTCCTGAATCTTCCAGACTTTTCTCGTTGCTGAGGAAGAGCTCACACTCATTGAACACCTACCGTGTCCCAGGAACCATATTAATCTTTTTCATATTATATCATTTGAGTTTTATAATAGTTCCACATCAAAGTACAATTCTCAAAAAGTTAAAAACACGATTTTCACAGAAAGATATAATGAATGTGTGTCAAAAATATATTCAACTCATTATGAATGAAGGAACTAGTAAGATGGCAAAGCTGATTTCCAAGACCATTTGAGGAAGGGAGGTGTATGTAGCATACCAGGAAAGGACTCTTTAAAAGATTGTTAATGTTTACAGGCAATAAAATGGTTACCTTTGTTATTATTTTTGTACTGGACAGAAATCTGCAAGTTAAAGTGTAACTTCATGTTTTGGGGCCTCTAATCAAAAAGCAAATTGGAAAGTCAAACAAAGGGATATTCTATGGAATGAGTTCTTGGGCAGGCCTGATTAATTACTGACCAAGCATGACACTGAAAGGACATGAAGTTACTCTCTTTACTTATAGTTTTTGTTTAGCCTCCAGTCTTTCCCTCTCCAGACTGAAAACTCCATTGAATCAGGAGCTGGTGTGTCTGGTCTTTTTCACCATTGTGACAATCGTGCAAGTGCATAATACACACTGACAGGCCCTAAGTATGGGGTGAATAAATGTTTGGCTGAATTGAGTTATAGAAAGGTTAGCAACTTGCATAAAACCAAATAGTAGGTGAGTGGCAGATTCCCTGAGATTTCTTATACCCACTCCATAGGAATGTGTATTAGTTGCCTAGGACAGTTAACAAGTGATCCCAAGTTGGGTACCTTGAAACAACAGAAATTTATTCTTTCCCAGCCCTGGAGGCTAGAAGGATGTTGCCAGGGACCCTATAAAGGGATTGCCAGGGTTGTGACTCCTCTGAAGGCTCTAGGAAAGAATCCTTCGTTGCCTCTTCCTAGTTTCTGATGCCTGCCAGCATCTCTGGTGTTTCTTGGCTTTGAACTGTATCACTGCAATTTCTGCCTGTCTTGGCTTTTCTGTCTTCCCTCTTTGTGTGTCTGTTTTCTCTGTGTCTCTTCTTTTAAGGATGCCAGTGATTAGATCAGGGCCCACCATAATACAGGAGGATCTCATTTTGATTTATACCTCCATAAATCTACAAAGACTCTAGTTCCGAATAAGATCACATTCACAGTTCCATGGGTAAGGGCTCGAACATGTCTATAGTGTTAGTCTAGCTCAGTCGTGTCCAACTCTTTGCGACCCCAGGGACTGTAGCCCACCAGGCTCCTCTGTCCGTGGAATTCTCCAGGCAAGAATACTGAAGTGGGAATCCCTTCTCCAGGGGATCTTCCTGACCCAGTGATTGAACCTGGGTCTCAGATTCTTTACCATTTCAGCCACCAATTCAACCTATACAGGAGGCCTTGGAATCAGAGGATCTTGGATTCCTTTATTTTACTTACTTTTTTTGCCACTCAGAGTGGCATGTGGGATTTTAGCTGCCTTAAAGTGGAGCACAGAGTTTTAACCACTGGACCACCAGGGAAATCCTGGGTTTGAATTCCTTTAGCTCATTTAGTCAGGTCGGGATCTCTCAGCATTGTCTGTAGGCTTTCTGCTTTCCCAGGTCCTAGGGAAAATCCTGTTCTAAATCAGGTGGAATTTCAGAAGCCCCAGGCACTTATCATGGCTATTTTGCATCGTCAATTTATTATTATTTAATAATAAATCCCTTTCAGGTTCTCTGAAATAGTCCTTGTCTTTAATTCATATTCTCAGAAATGGATCCTTATCTCAACCCTGCCTTGTCTGAGGTTTTGGTACCTGCCCAAGAGACGGTTCTTAATGACCCAAGTCCACGTCATGCTCTTGCCTGGTATTGAACAAGCTGAGTTACTGCAGAGCAGGGAGGCAGCAGATGCTCCACTCTGACGGAAAGAGAAAAGAGAAAAGGGGCCAGAAGTGGCATTTTTTTTTTTTTTGCAATTGATCTGGCATTCTAGAAGGGGTGGTCAACAAATCTGAATGGATGTTATTGGCCTCCCATCGAGGTGCCTGTGTAAGAGAGGCCTTGTGGGGTTTAGGAACAGAAGCAGCTCTCAGCACTTTGTAGCTGTAGAGAGCAGCAGTCTTTAAGTTTTTAACTTAAAACTTTCAAATTAATTTTGAAAAATTATAAACTCCCACACACATCTTTAAGTTAACATCTAAAATCTTTCATCACCAGTTTAAATAATTGCAAAAGATGTAGCATTGGACATTTTGCAGTATGTTAGTATTTTAAAATAATATTGTTCAGTCACTTTTTTTAAAGTGCCCAGAGGAATCTAAGTATTATAATGATTTGATATCCACTGCTTGTCTTTTCTGGTAAAGAATCCGCCTGCAATGCAGGAGACCCCGGTTCGATTTCTGGGCTGGGAAGTTCCCCTGAAGAAGGGATAGGCTACCCACTCCAGTATTCTGGGGCTTCCCCTGTGGCTTAGAGGACAAAGAATCTGCCTGCAATGTGGGAGACTCGGTTCAATCCCTGGATTGAGAAGATCCCCTGGAGGAGGGCATGGCAACCCACTCCAGTATTCTTGCCTGGAGAGTCCCAGTGGACAGAGAAGCCTGGTGAGCTACAGTCTGTGGGGTCTCAAAGAGTGAGACGTGACTAAGCAACTAAGCACAGCATAGCACCATATCTTTTAGGCTTCCCAGGTAGTGCTAGTGGTAAAGAACTCACCTGCCAATGCAGGAGACATAAGAGATGAGGGTTCCATCCCTAGGTTGGGAAGATTCTCTGGAGGAAGAAATGGCAACCCACTCTAGTATTCTTGCCTCGAGAATCCCATGGACAGAGGAACCTGGCAGGCTACAGTCTATAGAGTCTCAAAGAGAAGGATACTACTGAAGCGACTTACCACATACGACTTAGCACACATCACGTCTTTACAGATTCATGAATGGGTCCTTTAAAAATAGTTGGAAATTTGCACACTTCTCTTTTCCTCCTTGAACTCACATTTCCATTTTAATTCTCCCAAAGAATTTAACCTTCAAGTAATACATTTTTAAGCATGAAAGTCTTATTGTTTGTACTACTTTTCTGCAAATATATATATATAAATAAACATATGTATATAACTTAAAATTGTCTTCTTAACAGGTATATCAAGGTTAAAATTTTTTCTTTTGGTTTAAGTTATAGCCATGACCAGTACATAATACAATATAAAAATAATAATTTTTGATAAATAATCAGTAAATATAAAATTAAAGTTTTGTTGAAAATCCAATTTTTAATGAAATACCTGGGTTTTTTCCTCCAATTAGTCCATGAATCTATGAATGATTCTTACTTATTGCTGGAATGAGACAGAATTTGTATTAATTCTATTACTCTTTTCCATTTTTACATAAAAATGTGCTAGGAGATATTGTTCTTATAAGTAGCAAAAATGGAACAAATTATATAATAACAAGGCTGTTCAATCCTTTGAGCTCCTTCTGAACTATGTGTCAAATAATAATAATAAGTAATTACTTTATCTCATCTATTAACTGATGATTTAATTAGATCATCTTTCAAATTGGCAAACGAAATGAATTGGAAACTATACAACTTGCAAAGTAATTGTTGCTCAGCCATCACAGGCATTCGGTTTTTCAAATTTCTCGCAAATATATCAAAAAGGATTTACAAAACTTAGCAAATGATTACTAATTAAACTTATTACTTTTTCAGTTTTAGATACTACAATTAACTTGATATACCCAAAGAGAACTGAAAAAATGGAAATATTGCTTATTTTCTACGCTTTTTCCAAAGCAGTATGTTTTATAAAATACTTTTATCACACCACTTATGCATGAAAAAAAGTGAAAGTGAAGTCGCTCAGTTGTGTTCGACTCTTTGTGACCCCATGGACTGTAGCCTACCATGCTCCTCCGTCCATGGGATTTCCCAGGCAAGAATACTGGAGTGGGTTGCCATTTCCTTCTTCAGAGGATCTTCCTGACCCAGGGATCAAATCCAGGTCTCCTGCATTGTTAGCAAGACGCTTTACCATCTGAGCCACCAGGGAAGTCCCACTTATGCATACTTTCAACTAAATGTTGGAACTGAAAACTTTATTTGGCAAACTAGTTATCTTTTTTAACCCATTAGTTCCAATCAGATTACTGTCAGTCAGAAAAAGTCTGATCTCATTTTTCAGTTTAATTTATATGTGTTATACATTTGCAAAGATAGTATAAAAACCACTAGGAAAGGTTATAGAATACATTTTGTGAAATAGATTACCAAGAGCAGTCAAGATTTAAATCTTATAGATCTAACATAGTTAATTCCTCAATGTTAGAACAAGTTATAAAGAGGTAATAAATACTAAATCAAAATGCTATTTTTCATTACTTAATTTTTAATGATGTAGTGTAATTTGTAGCTTAAAATATTACTTATTTATGAGGTAGAGAGTGTGATTAAGAAGTATGCTCAGAGGCTGTTGTTCAGCTTCTGGGATTAGCTAAATAAGAATCATGTATAAAATTAGAACTAACTCCACTAGTATTGTTAGACATCATGATCAAGCTTTCCTATGTACTTAAAGAAGTGTAAATAGCACTATTAAAAACAATCAATTCAGCAGCTAACTTTTATTTTTTCAAAAAGAAAATACTAAATGTTTTAAGATAAAATGCAACTGAAGTAAATATTTTGTTGATTTGATAAAAATAGATTATAACTCCATGTTGAATAACATGTATCAATTTTTAAAAATTTTTGTAAAGTTTCATGTGTCATTTTTATCCACTGAGTCATTAAAATCTTACTAGTTCAAGAAAACATTTTAGTCACATGAAGAATCAATGATTCTTAACTGACTCCCCCATGATCCTTGTCACATGAATTCATGTGTAATCCCTTCCCTTGGTTCTAACCAACAGCACATGGCAAAGGTGATGGGAAGTAGTTCCTTGATTATGTAAAGCCATATAAGATATCTGTGTTGCTAGGAAACACTCTGAGCCTCTCCTTGATGATTTGATGAAGGAATTGGCCATACTGGGGCTTCCTAGGTGGCAATAGTGGTAAAGAAGCCCCCGCTGCCAATGCAAGAGACATAAAAGACATGGGTTCAATCCCTGGGTCAGGAAGATCCCCTGGAGAAGGGAATGGCAACCCATTCCAATATTCTTGCCTGGAAAATTCCATGGACAGAGTAGCCTAGTGGGCTACAGTCCGTGGGGTTGCACAGAGTCAGACACGACTGAAGCGACTTAGCATGCACACAGGCACGTACGGATTGGCCATATTGAGGAAGCTCATGTGGCAAAGAACTGTGGGTGGTTTCTAGGAGCTGACTATGGTCTCAGGAAGCTGAGGACTGCTGCCAGCAGACAGCCAGCAAGAGGCTAGGGCCCTCAGTCCTACAACTGCAGGGAATGAATTCTGCCGAGAATCTGAGTGAAACTGGAAGTGAATCCTTCTCCAGATGAGAATGCAGCCTGACTAACACCTTGATTGCAACCTTGTGAGACCCCAAGCAGAACACTCAGCTGAACTCTGACCAGAGCCCTGACCCAAAGAAACTGTGAAATAATAAATAAGTGTTGGTTTAAGCTGCTAAGTTTGTAGTAATTTGTTCTATCAGTTCAGTTCAGTCGCTTAGTTTTGTCCGACTCTTTGCAACCCCATGGACAACAGCACGCCAGTCTTCCCTGTCCATCACCAATTTCCGGAGTTTACTCAAATTCATGTCCATTGAGTGGGTGATGCCATACAACCATCTCAACCTCTGTCGCGCCCTTCTCCTCCTGCCTTCAATCTTCCCCAGCATCAGGGTCTTTTCAAATGAGTCAGCTCTTCTAATCCGGTGGCCAAAGTATTGGAGTTTCAGCTTTAGCATCAGTCCTGCCAATGAATATTCAAGACTGATTTCCTTTAAGATGGACTGGTTGGATCTCCTTGCAGTCCAAGGGACTCTCAAGAGTCTTCTCCAACAACAGAGCTCAAAAACATCCATTCTTTGGCACTCAGCTTTCTTTATAGTCCAACTCTTACATCCATACATGACTACTGGAAAAACCATAGCCTTGACTAGATGGACCTTTGTCAGCAAAGTAATGTCTCTGCTTTTTAATATGCTGTCTAGGTTGGTCATAGCTTTTCTTCCAAGAAGTAAGCATATTTTAATTTCATGGCTGGAGTCACCATCTGCAGTGATTTTGGAGCCCAAAAAATTATAGTCAGACACTATTTCCCCATCTATTTGCCGTGAAGTGATGGGACCAGATGCCATGATCTTAGTTTTCTGAATGTTGAGCTTTAAGCCAACTTTTTCACTCTCCTCTCGCACTTTCATCAAGAGCCTCTTTAGTTCTTCTTCACTTTCTGCCATAAGGGTGGTGTCATATGCATATCTGAGGTTATTGATATTTCTCCCAAAAATCTTGATCCCAGCTTGTGCTTCAACCAGCCCAGTGTTTCTCATGATGTAGTCTGTATATAAGTAAAAGAAGCAGGGTAACAATATATAGCCTTGATGGACTCCTTTCCCGATTTGGAACCAGTCTGTTGTTCCATGTCCAGTTCTAACTGTTGCTTCCTGACCTGCATAAAGAGGCAGGTCAGGTGGTCTAGTATCCCCATCTCTTTCAGAATTTCCCACAGTTTATTGTGATCCACACAGTCAAAGGCTTTGGCACAGTCAATAAAACAGAAATAGATGTTTTTCTGGAACTCTCTTGCTTTTTTGATGATCTAACAGATGTTGGCAATTTGATCTCTGGTTCCTCTGCCTTTTCTAAAACCAGCTTGAACATCTGGAAGTTCACGGTTCAAGTACTGTTGAAGCCTGGCTTGGAGAATTTTGAGCATTATGTTACTAGCGTGTGAGATGAATGCAATTGTGCAGTAGTTTGAGCATTCTTTGGCATTGCCTTTCTTTGGGACTGGAATGAAAACTGACCTTTTAGTCTTGTGGCCACTGCTGAGTTTTCCAAATTTGCTGGCATATGGAGTGCAGCATTTTCACAGCATCATCTTTTAGGATTTGAAATAGCTCAACTGGAATTCCAGTTTTTGTTGGATAGAAACAAATTCCAGAATTTGTTGCTTGGTAATAGACAACTAATCCAGCAATCTATTCAGCTTTGGCATGTTTTAAGGTGCTTTTCTTTATAAATAATTATGAATCCTAGGAGACAATGTTAGAATATCTGAAAAGAATGCTTTGTGTTAACAATTAATCTCAAAAATATACAATCAGCTCCTGCAGCTCAATTCCAGAAAAATAAATGACCCAATCAAAAAATAGGCCAAAGAACTAAACAGACATTTCTCCAAAGAAGACATGCAGATGGCTAACAAACACATGAAAAGATGCTCAACATCACTCATTATCAGAGAAATGCAAATCAAAACCACAATGAGGTACCATCTCATGCCGGTCAGAATGGCTGCTATCAAAAAGTCTACAAACAATAAATGCTGGAGAGGGTTTGGAGAAAAGGGAACCCTCTCACACTGTTGGTGGGAATGCAAACTAGTACAGCCACTATGGAGAACAGTGTGGAGATTCTTTAAAAAACTGGAAATAGAACTGCCATATGACCCAACAATCCCACTGCTGGGCATATGCACCAAGGACACCGGAATTGAAAGAGACACGTGTACCCCAATGTTCATCACAGCACTGTTTACAATAGCCAAGACATGGAAGCAACCTAGATGTCCATCAGCAGATGAATGGATAAGAAAGCTGTGGTACATATACACAATGGAATATTACTCAGCCATTAAAAAGAATGCAGTTGAATCAGTTCTAATGAGGTGGATGAAACTGGAGCCTATTATACAGAGTGAAGTAAGTCAGAAAGAAAAACACCAATACAGTATACTAACGCATATATATGGAATTTAGAAAGATGGTAACAATGACGCTATATGAGAGACAGCAAAAGAGACACAGATGTATAGAACAGTCTTTTGGACTCTGTGGGAGAAGGTGAGGGTGGGATGATTTGAGAGAACAGCATTAGAAACATGTATATTATCACATGTGAAACAGATCGCCAGTCCAGGTTCGATGAATGAGACAGGGTGCTCAGGGCTGGTGAACTGGGATGACCCTGAGGGGTGGGATGGGGAGGGAGTTGAGAGGGGGGTTCAGGATGGGGAACACATGTACACCCATGGCTGATTCATGTCAATGTATGGCAAAACCCATTATAATATTGTAAAGTAATTAGCCTCCAATTAAAATCAATTAATTAATTTTAAAAAATCCAAAAAAGAAAAAAAAAGAATACTTTGTGTTTAAACATGAGGAGGAGGACCCTTTTTTTAAGCATTCAATACATCTTGTTTCTTTCCTTGCTTTGTTTTCATGGATTGTTCCATAATAATGTTTATTTGTGTATTTATTTATTTGGGGGTAGGCAAGAGAATTCAGAGAAGGCAATGAAACTCACTCCAGTACTCTTGCCTGGAAAATCCCATGGACGGAGGAGCCTGGTGGGCTGCCATCTATGGGGTCGCACAGAGTCGGACACGACTGAAGTGACTTAGCAGCAGCAGCATCAGGCAGAGAATGGAAGAGGCAGTCCTTAACATGAGAATTTTTAGTATTCCCACTATCATACTACTGCATAGCAGAATCTAAGGCCAAAATGCTGTTTGTCACACAAAGTTTTACTCTTAACAAAAATATATATATAAAGCTAGGGAACACAAGAAATTCTGAGTGTTTTTTATATCCTGACTAACCATTAAAGGAGTCTGCTCCTTTGTTTAGCCCGCTTGTGGGTTTTTACACTCCAAGAAATGCTTCACTGCAATACTTGGTATCCATCACTTCATGGCTAATAGATGGGGAAACAATGGAAACAGTGACAGACTTTATTTTCTTGGGCTCCAAAATCACTGCAGATGGTGATTGCAGCCATGAAATTAAAAGACACTTGTTCCTTGGAAGAAAAGCTATGACCAATGTAGACAACGTATTAAAAAGTAGAGACATTACTTTGCTGACAAAGGTATGTCTAGTCAAAGCTATGGTTTTTCCAGTAGTCATGTATGGATGTGAGAGTTGGACTATAAAGAAAGCTAATCGCCGAAGAACTGATGCTTCTGAACTGTGGTGTTGGAGAAGACTCTTGAGAGTCCCTTGGACTGCAAGGAGATCCAACCAGTCCATCCTAAAGGAAATTAGTTCTGAATATTCATTGGAAGGACTAATGCTGAAGCTGAAGTTCCAATACTATGGCCACCTGATGTGAAGAACTGACTCATTGGGAAAGACTCTGATTCTGGGAAAGATTGAAGGCAGGAGGAGAAGGGGATGACAGAAGATGAGATTGTTGGATGGCATCACTGACTCAATGTACATGAGTCTGAGCAACTCCGGGAATTGGTGATGGACAGGGAGACCTGGTGTGCTTCAGTCCATGGGGTCGCAAAGTGTTGGACATGACTGAGCGACTGAACTGAACTGAAGACTTGGTATGGGTAAGAGGTGTGCCTGTATGCAAAAAGTGGGTGAAGGGCTGATGTGAACACAGGCACATTCTCTGATACATCAGTTTTGGGAAAGACTATTTCTGGAAGTTAAGGATCTGGAAATCATTATTCTTTACATTTTCCCTGCTTGCATGTCCCTTGGAAAGTTTTAAGACCAGGTAATTAATCAAAGGCATCCCTAACAATTCAAAAACACAATCTTCTGAAGCTGAAGCTTAATCTTAGAACCAGGTTTCAGTTCTCATGGGAAGAATAAAGCTAAAGGGGAAAAAAACCAATCTCTTGAGCCATTTTGCCAGTGGAGCAAGACGTACATTAAAAAACAAAATAAGTTATATTGTATGTTAGGAGGTTAAGTGTCACAGAAGAAAATAAAATAAAAGAGTGGGATAGGGATGATGTGAAGATTGCAATTTAAAGAGTTGGCCAGAGGGACTTTCCTGGTGGGACAGTGGTTAAGAATCTACCTTCCAATGCAGGGTATGCGGGTTCAATCCCTGGTCAGGGAATGAAGATGCTACATGCTACAAGGAAGTAAGAATGTTAAGGGAAAATAAGAATGCTTCAATATTAAAAAATTAATTATTATAGTCAACAAATTAAAGAAAAAATAATAAATAATTTTCCCCATAGATGAAAAAATATATTTGATAAAATTAAATATTAATTTCTGACTCCTAAAATCAACTCTGGGGATTTCCAGGCATTCCAGTTAAGACTCTGTGCTTTTACTGAGGTGGCCTGGGTTCAGTCCTTGGTTGGGGAACCAATATCCTGCAAGTCTCACAGTATACCCAAAAAAACAAAGGAATTTAAAATCAACTCTTTTAACTAGAGGAAGACAACTACATTAATGACATCAAAATTATGTTTCAGGAATCAAAAACACACATTGTACCTGAGTGAAATATTAGACTACACTTATTTCTATAAAGTTTAAAAACTGAGGGTATCTATCATTTTTTCTATTTTTAACATTCTCCTGAATGTTCTAGTCAATGTTACTGGTAAAATAGACAAAAAACATGCATCAGAAAGGAAAAGCAAAATAATTTTTTGCAAATGATATAATCTGGATATATACTTAGGAATATTTGGCAGTCAACTTAAAAACATATTAGACAAGAACTACTAAAAGAACTTACAGTAAAAAAAAATAGATCAATAAATAGATCAGCTATCTAGACGTGAGAGAAATATTTTTTAAAAACTGACTATATAGCACGACCACATGAACTAAACAGGCATTATAGGTTGGCAAAGAGTGATAAACATATCTAGCACAAACGGCTGCCATAACATTAACACAAAAATTTATAAAGTTCAGAGTAAGACCACACACATACGTATGCACAAACCAATATTAGTTATGCAATAGCTTTTGTTAGCTATAATTCCTAAGAAATCATAGTGGGGAAAAAACAAAAAAACCCTAATAACAATCTATAAAATATCTAGGAATAAACTTAAACCAAGGAATATCTAAGACATAAATATATTGAATTTAGAAGAAGACAAGGGAATTACTTGCTGATCCAGTGATTAGGACTCCGCATTTTCACTGCCATGGGCCATGCAGTGTTGCCAAAAATAAACAAATAAATTAATAAGTAGAAGAAGACAAATAATTTGAGAACTATGTCATACTCCCATATAAGGAAGTTCAATGTTGCTAACTATAACAATTCTCCCCCCAAAATTCAATGACGTCTTTGCCCAAACCTCAAAAAGAGTGTGGGGGGATGTGGAAAAGAGGGAAGAAATATGCATTCTAAAATTCCTTTGGAAGAATAAATTAACTTATTAAAACAAATATTTTGAAAACAAAGATTAATGATGGGGGACTTGCCCTATATCAAAACATATTGCTATATTTTAAATTATAGATATTAATCAGTTTGGTACTAACCCAAGAATCAGTACAAAGTGAACTCAGAAATTATATTCTAAATATTAGTCATATATACAAAAAGAATATGATAAAGATACTATATTTCCGTATTTATAGTCAATTGAAGAATACACAGATTGCTCAATATATAGTGCTATCTAAATTTGATAGCCATTTGAAATACATATTAAAATATCCAAGGAAATACATATATTACCACTTTATATCATATATTAAGTAGTTATGAAGAACTCGAAAGATTTATATATAAAAGTAAAAACATTGAATAGGAGAAAATCTTAGAAAATATAATCTTTGGAGCAAAGTTTTTGTTAGCATGTACCACAAACTGATAAGGGCAGAGTAAAGGGACAAGTAAGTGATTAAACAGCTAATCCCACTAGGGCATTGCAAGTAGAAAAATTATGGGAGACCCCTGTAAGTTAAAGACTACTCAAGAGAGCATATTTGCTTAACCACAAAACCAAGTAAGCTTGCTTAGCAGCAAAACCATGCAAAAGAAGCACGAGACATGCCCGCAAACAATAAAACAATCTAGGAAATTGATATATTTATTAACTAATTGCCTCACTCACCTCCAGGATACTTTTTTCCATACATATTTTGGCTAAAAACTCTTCACAAGAGAAGAGTTTCTTCTCTTCTTTTCACAAGACAGCAGTTGTGCAATGAAAACTGTGCCAGGCAGCATGCAGGATCTCAATTCCCCAACCAGGGATCAAACCCAGGCCCTGGAAGGCAAATTGCCAAGTCCTTAAACACTGGATGGCCAGGGATTTCTCCTCAGAATAACATTTGTAAGAACACAAAATTAAAACATATAATTTTAAAGAAAACTAATTAGAATGGAATATCTGTGGGCCCATGGTAGGAATTCCTCTATGGAGTAGCTCTTATTTGAGTCTTTCCTCCCTGCCTGAATGACCACATTTGGTCCCTTGTATGTCACATGAATGTGCACATTGCTGGGGAACAATACAAGGCCCCCGGGGACTTTGTCCAGAGTGTGGATCTTCAGGACTTCCCCGGTGGTCCAGTGGCTAAGACAATGCAAGGTCCCAATGCAAGGGGCCTGGGTTCAATCCCTGGTCAGGGAACTAGATCCCATATGCCTCAACTAAGAGTTTGCATGCCACAAATAAGACCTGGTGCAACCTAATAAATAAATGCTGTGCTGTGCTGTGCTTAGTCACTCAGTTGTGTCCAAATCTTTGCAACCCCACAGAATGTAGCTCACCAGGCTCCTCTCTCCTTGGGGATTCTCCAGGCAAGAATACTGGAGTGGGTTGCTATGCCCTCCTCCAGGGGATCTTCCCGACCCAGGGACTGAACCCACGTCTTCCACGTTGCAGGTGGATTCTTTATCATTTAAGCCACCAGGAAGCCTGAAGGAATAAATAAATAAACACATTTTTTAAAAACTGTGGATCTTCAAGGGCAGCACACCACTACTGTCACAGCCATCCTGGGGAATAACTACTTAAGAAAATCAGCTAAAAAAAGGAGGTCATCTATTCACTGGTGATAGTGTCCTGTTTGGAAGCAGCAGGTCTGATATTTCTAAGTGAGCCCAGGGTTCTTGGACAAAGGAGAAGAAGGAAAGGAAGCTTCAGTAAGATGTGGGCTTCCTGCTTATAGGTGCTTAGGGGTCACCTATGAGTGATTATGGGAAAATAAAAGAGATGTTACTGTAGCTGTACCTCAAACTGGTGAAGTGGGTCATACCTATTTCATTCACTTCTGTATTGTTTGATTTAAATTTTTTTTTTTACAATAACCAAGTGCAAGTTCTGTGACAGAAAGAAAATAACCTACGTAGAACTTTCATTTCATTAATGATATTATCTCATTCATGCTTCCTGAATTCAGACATCATAAGCCTTTTGACAGATGTTGTGGAATCTGAGAATGGATTAGCAGACCCCGGATCACTGAGACCCAGAGGACTTCTCTGCCAAAAGAAAGGGGCAGGACAACTCCATAAATTCTTACCCTCTAGACATATTTCCATGATTCTGATAAGCAGTAAATCAGTAATGCTCACTGTACAGTGCTCAGGAGACTATTGCTATTGAGCCCTGAATTGAGGGATTAGTAAGAATAATATATGCCTGGAGACATGTGTCTTCATGGTGTGTGATCTCAGAAAAGCAGGGAGTTTGTGGAGCCCCCTAGGGAGTTGTAGGCAATAGAGGGATGAGTTTGGAGCCAGAATGGAGCATAGCTGCTTAATTTAGTTTTTATATGTTGAACTTGCTTACCCTTTGAACAATTACTGCTAAAATAAATATGAAAACAACAGCACTGAAACCTATTATTTATGAGAGAACTAGATTCAAATTGGGAGAAGTAAAGTTCTGGGGGATGGAAGAGATGTTACTGACTCTCTAATAAGCATACACAGGTCAAATCTGTGGCTACTCAAAGTCCAATCATGCCACTTCCATGGTGGTCCAGTGGTTAAGAATCAGTCCTCCAATAAAAGGGAGATGGGTCCAGCCCCTATTTGGGGAGCTAAGACCCCACACACTGTGGGAAAGCTAAGCTTGTGCGCAAAAACGGCTGAAGTCCACTAGAGCCTGTTCTCCGTGGATTGCGAGAGAAACCTGTGCACCACTACTGAGATCGAGCGCAGCCAAAAAAAAGGCAACAAGCAGAGCGCCAGCAAAGAGCTTCCCAGGTACCAGAAAACTCTCCAGATGACTGGATTGTACAACATAACACAATGATTTACGAAAACTTCTCTGGGAGAGGCTTATAGGTAGTTGGAAAGCATTCACTCCTTTATTCACTAAAATTCACTGCATGCTTCCTGTGTGCCTATCATGGTCCTAGATGCTGAGGATAAGTAGTGAACAAAGAACCAGAGCCCCAGCTCTCGTGGAGACTACATTCTAGTGGGGGTCACAGACAATACAGAGTAGATCCAGAAAATGCAGGAGTGACAAGAACTATGAACAAGAGTAAACCAGGCTAACACCCAAAAAAGATGTCCTTTTCATTACAGGGGACTAGAATGCAAAAGTAGGAAGTCAAGAAGTATCTGGAGTAACAGGCAAATTTGGCCTTGGAGTACAGAGTGAAGCAGGGCAAAGGCTAATAGAGTTCTGCCAAGAGAACACACTGGTCATAGCAAACACACTCTTCCAACAACACAAGAGAAGACTTTACACATGGACATCATCAGATGGTCAATACCGAAAAGATTGATTATGTTCTTTGCAGCCAAAGATGGAGAAGCTCTATACAGTCAGCAAAAACAAGATCAGGAACTGACTATGGCTCAGGTCATGAACTCCTTATTGCCAAATTCAGACTTATATTGAAGAAAGTAGGGAAAGCCACTAGACCATTCAGGTATGACCTAAATCAAATCCCTTACGATTATACAGTGGAAGGGAGAAATAGATTTCAGGGACTAGATTTGATAGACAGAGTGCCTGATGAACTATGGATGGAGGTTCATGACATTGTACAGGAGACAGGGAGCAAGACCATCCCCAAGAAAAAGAAATGCAAAAAAGCAAAATGGGTGTCTGAGGAGGCCTTACAAATAGCTGTGAAAAGAAGAGAAGTGAAAAGCAAAGGAGAAAAGGAAAGATATACCCATTTGAATGCAGAGTTCCAAAGAACAGCAAGCAGAGATGAGAAAGCCTTCCTCAGCGATCAGTGCAAAGAAATAGAGGAAAATAATAGAATGCGAAAGACTAGAGATCTCTTCAAGAAAATTGGAGATACCAAGGGAACATTTTATGCAAAGATGGGCTCAATAAAGGACAGAAATGGTAAGGACCTAACAAGAGCAGAAGATATTAAGAAGAGGTGGCAAGAATACACAGAGAACTCTACAAAAAAGATCTTCATGACCCAGATAATCACCATGGTGTGATCACTCACCTAGAGCCAGATATCCTGGAATGTGAAGCCAAGTGGGTCTTAGGAAACATCACTATGAACAAAGCTAGTGGAGGTGATGGAATTCCAGTTGAGCTATTTAAAATCCTAAAAGATGATGCTGTGAAAGTGCTGCACTCAAGATGCCAGCAAATCTGGAAAACTCAGCAGTGGCCACAGGATTGGAAAAGGTCAGTTTTCATCCCAATCTCAAAGAAAGGCAATGCCAGAGGATGCTCAAACTACCGCACAATTGCACTCATCTCACATGCTAGTAAAGTAATGCTCAAAATTTTCCAAGCCAGGCTTTAGCAATGTGTGAACAGTGACCTTCCAGATGTTCAAGCTGGTTTTAGAAAAGGCAGAGGAACCAGCGATCAAATTACTAACATCCGCTGGATCATCGAAAAAGCAAGAGAGTTCCAGAAAAACATCTATTTCTGCTTTATTGACTATGCCAAAGCCTTTGACTGTGTGGATCACAATAAACTGTGGAAAATTCTGAAAGAGATGGGGCTTACTCCTTGGAAGAAAAGTTAGGACCAACCTAGACAGCATACTACAAAGCAGAGACATTACTTTGCCAACAAAAGTCCGTCTAGTCAAGGCTATGGTTTTTCCAGTGGTCATGCATGGATGTGAGAGTTGGACTATAAAGAAAGCTGAGTGCCAAAGAATTGATGCTTTTGAACTGCGGTGTTGGAGAAGACTCTTAAGAGTCCCTTGGATTGCAAGGAGTTCCAACCAGTCCATCCTAAAGGAGATGAGTCCTGGGTGTTCATTGGAAGGATTGATGTTGAAGCTGAAACTCCAAAATTTGGCCACCTGATGAGAAGAGCTGACTCATTGGAAAAGACCCTGATGCTGGGAAAGATTGAGGGCAGGAGGAGAAGGGGACGACAGAGGATTAGATAGTTGGATGGCATCACCGACTCAATGGACATGAGTTTGAGTAAACTCCGGGAGTTGGTGATGGACAGGGAGCCCTGGTGTGCTGCAGTCCATGGGGTCACAAAGAGTTAGAGGCGACTGAGGGACTGAACTGAACTGACAAAGCAGACTAATGGGATGGAGTGTTGGGGGAGAGCATTTTACACAGGGTGGAGAGAAGAATTTTTTACCAGGATAACTTTGAGCAGAGACCTAAAAAGAGTGAAAAAAAGGGAACTCCTTGGTTGTCCAGTGGTTAAAACTCCACATTACCAATGCAGAGGGGCCAGGTTCCATCTCTGGTCATGGAAATAGATCACTGACTTTGCAAACAACAAAACAACAAAAAGGCAGGAGATGTGTATTGAAATAAGTAGGGTTTAAAAGCAAGCTATTAGAAAAGTAGAAGTATTAAATATTAAGCCAAAGCCAAATTCTCGGTTAGTAGATACCATTCTGGGCCAGCAGAAAAACCACCATATTAATCAAAATAATAGAACTGATACATCAGAATATTCACAGAAACCAAGAGCATGTCTTTGATTATTGCTAGAGTGATTTAATACAGATTAAAAATGAGGCGTGTCAAATGTAATTTCTATAAAGAAAGATTGTTGGTATTAAAAAACTGAAAATTAATAAGTGTTATATGAATAGTATCATCTTTGAAAGCACAGATATCACTTATATTTGGCTGGTTTTATATAGCAGGCATATACACATTTTGAAAAACATTTTTATTGCTTCTCTATTTCCCTTTTGCTTTAGCTCAGTTTCCTTTTCTTTACAAAAACAAACCCTAAACAATTAAGAAAATGTCAATTGGAAAATATACATTAACTTTCTTTTCCTTCCCTAATTTTTTCTATTTCTCTCATTTGTCACTTCTTAAGTTATTGTTTGTTAGAATTTGCTTCAAGTCTTATGCAAAGACTTAAGTCTTAAGTCAATGCAGTCTTTTAAAAACCTTAATTTTTTTCTCAGATTATCAGATGGCAATGTACATAGGAAAGGTGGGATTCCTCCTGAGCCCCCAGATTAACCTATGATTTGCCCATTCTGGTTTATCTCTGCTTTTATGTGGGTAGATGACCCAGTTCTGGACAATGACATATAGGCAAAGTCTGCAGCGCACTTCTGAGAGAAAATCTTCCTCTTTGTCAGCCATCTTGGGACTACAAGGGACGAGCCAACCCACTCAGGCCACCAAATGGAAAGATGAAGGAGTCTAGGTCTTTTGCCATCTTGCTGAGTTGTTAAATTAATTGACCTTGCATCATGCCCACCTCTGAAGTTTTTATTATGTGATAACTTGTCAGAGCTACTATATTGCATAACTTCAGGGGGAACCATTCACATCCGAACAACACTGTGGT
Source organism: Okapia johnstoni (assembly GCA_024291935.2). Taxonomy (NCBI): domain Eukaryota; kingdom Metazoa; phylum Chordata; class Mammalia; order Artiodactyla; family Giraffidae; genus Okapia; species Okapia johnstoni. The sequence continues at coordinate 33,902,087 of CM044323.1, read as the reverse complement.
CCTGGATCTTACTGTTTAAGCCACTTGTATAAAGATTTTCTAAGCTTGTAGCTGGAAGCCTCCTACTTCATAAAATGGGGAAGATAGGGCTCCAATATTAAGAAATTGCCTCTTAAATGTACCATTTGATGCCTTGCAAGAGACTATTTCTGAAAGTATTTTAAATGACATGTCACAAAAGCCACAACTCACATCTAAAGAAAAGGAATTCACTGGCTCATAAAAATGAGAAGTGTTGAGGTAGGGCAGGCTTTAGGGGCTATGATTTAGAAGTTCTAGGTGCCAGGACTTCAGTAGCTGTGGTATGTTGGCCCAGTAGTTGCTGCTCACCGGCTGCAGAGCACAGGCTTGGTAGCTGTGGAATGGGCTTAGTTGCAGGCCCCACATGTTATCTTGATGTTATCAGTAACCTGGCTTCTTTTGCTGCCTGAGTTTGTCAACCCTGTCCTTCAATTATTGGCTTCTTTTTCAGGTTGACTTTCTTCAAAGCAGCCAAACATTTGCAAGAGTTTCAAAGCTCACACTCCCACATTCCCACAAACTCTGGCTGAGGCATCTGATTGGACAAAGGACTGAAATGTTCTGATTGGCTTAGTCTAAGTCACATGCTCAATCTCAGGAGCAGAGTTTAGGCACAGGTTTCCCAGAAGCTCATGAATCCAAACTGGAGATTGGAAAGGAGGAATGAAATTCTAAGACCCAGTGATGAAGTATGTGTTCCATGGACTGAGAATTATACTGCAAAGGAACTTTAAAAAATGTTTGGGATTTATATCCTATCTACTCCCAAAAGAATGTGAGATGGAGATAACCAATGATGTTAGGTCAATGGATTATCAATAAAGCGCAAGAGTTAGTGAGTTCTTTGGGAATTAAGAATAAACCTGATTGCCTGAGAATCTCTGCTCATTCCTGGTTTGAACATTGGTGAGATAGGACTTCTGTTTATTTCCAATACTAGATTTCAAGGCAATCAATTGTGATTTAAAACAGCTGCTTCAGGAGAAATGTCAGGCCCTTTGCTCTTTAAAAATGTTGATGAAAAAAATTTAGAATCTGTGAACTGTTTTCAACACCTTCACTTTTCTGAAATCCAAAATTACTAGGTATAAAAAAGAATGCAATGCAATTCAGTCAAAACCACAGACACTTACTAGCACGGCTGTCATTTACACCAGAAAATGGAGCAAAATCGGCAGGATACACAACTAGATACTTGCAGACATACTTGAAATACACAGCCTAAGTTTGCACAGGTTCCTGACATGTGATGCTCAGTGGTGAATCATGGTTGTCTGAGAGCTTAGTTTAGCTGTTCATCACCCTGTAAGTGTTCATTTATTTCACACCTGCTTTTGAAATCTGGAAGTACTGTCAACTTGTTTTCCCAGATGAATTTGGCAAAAACTCCAATGTATTGTACAAAATTATAGATCAGAGTAAATCCACTTCTCAAATTCACTGGACATCTGGAACTAGTTTAAAAAATATCTGTCTCAGAAAGGAACCCAATGGGCAGGACCTGATGAGAAGTCCTTATCGTTTTGGAAAGAGCTACACAAACTAGAAATGGAGAAGTTTTGGTCGTGGGGTTGGTTCATCCAGGATTTTCCCTCAGAAACATTCCTAGACAAGTGAGGTTATCCATGCCCAAAGCTATAACGATTTTGCTACTTTCTCTTAGAAAACAATTCTACAAGCTAATTACTTTTATTATGGAAATGTATTCCTGGATGAACTGCAAGGATATTTTGAAAATCCAACGTGGTACAATGTGTATATAAATAAGCTTGTTATGATCGGGAGAAAAGAGTAGCCAATGATAATTCTTTACTAATGCTTTGAGATTTCTGTGGCTTGAGCAATTAACCTTTGATTTTTTTTTCCTTGAATTTTTAGAGAAGACAATTTGGGCACTTTAAATAACCAGAGCTGTGCTATATTCACACTGTAGGTAGAAAGTGCAAGTAACATAAAACATTGAGATTTCCCCCAACCATAAACTCCAGCTTTCCTCTTTAATATACTAAAAAGAGTGTACAAGGTAGTGGTTAAGAGCTTGGATCCAGATCAAACTGCTGAATCCTAGCTCTGTCTTTTGTTAACTGGATGATCTTCCATACATCATACACTTTCTGTGCCTAGGCTTCTTTATTTGTAAATTGGGATAATAACTACCTATGTCATGGCTGTTAGAAGATTTAAGGAACTAACATATGTAGAGCATTTGAAGCAGCAAGCACTATTTTAGCATTAGCTATAATTATTTATGAACTTTCAGATATATTTACTGAAATAAGTTTTATCAGAATCCCAAGATAACTAAGTCAATATAACTTCCATACTATATAAGCTTGCAGACAAGAGTATCTGCTTTGAAAAGTCATTCAAGTCTCTTATCAAAAGATGAATGGCATATTTGTCATTAAAAGTAATTTAGAATGTTATATTAGAAGTAGTCTGTGTTTGTGCAAACATTCCAAAATGTTTATTGTTTACCATTTAGCAAATATTTATTGAGCACCAACCACGTGTAATAAATATTTTCTAAATGGTAAATAATATACATTTTGGAATGTTTGCATAGAACAAACACTCTTTCTAATATTTATTGAGTACCAACCATGTGTAAGGGCTTCCCTGGTGGCTCAGATGGTAAAGAATCTGCCTGCAATGTTGGAGACCTGGGTAAGATCCGTGGGTTGGGAAGATTTCCTGGAGGAGGGCGTGGCCATACACTCCAGTATTCTTGCCTGGAGAATCCCCATGGACAAAAGAGCCTGGTGGGCTACAGTCCATGGGGTTCCAAAGAGTTGGACACTACTGAGTGACTAAACACAGATAGCCACATGTAAGGTGTTGTACTAGCATTGGATTGATATGTGTGTGTGTGTGTGTGTGTGTGTGTGTGTGTGCGCGCGCGCACGCGCATGCACATGTGGGTAAAATCCTTGCTTATATGGAGTTTATATCCTTTAAGGAGGACACAGACTGTAGATAGATGATATGTCAGGTGGTGGTAAGTTCTATGAAGAAATATGAAGCAGAGTCAGAGTAGAGAGTGATGGAAAGTAGGCTCCTCTGTATAAGATCACACTTCAGAAATGAGTTTAGAGAAGTAAGAGAATGAGCCATGGGAATATTTGAGAGCAGAGGTATCCAGAAAGAGGGTATAACAAGTGATAAAGCCCTGATGGGAGAGAGTGCTCAGTATATTTAAGGAAGGATGGTGTGCAGTTTAAAACTAGGCAGCCTGTCTCCAGAGCCTGTATCCCACATTATCTTCTGCTCTCTCCTCCATAAACTCTCTGCTTCAGACAGGAAGATTTTGTGAAAAATGATTATTACAGTTATATTTAAGTTATATAGATTTACATTTGGTGTGACGTTGACTAATGCAGAGTCCAATAGAATCAGTGTGGTCAAATAGGCCATCTGAAATGCCCTTTAGCCTACAAAGACCATTTGCTTAGAGTTTTTGTGTAAAATTTTGCCTGTGTAAGTTTTTCTGGGGCCAGTAATGGGTCCCTGAAGGGTCTCTAAACCCAAGAAAATTTGAGAAACACCACATCAGCAGTGTTTTAGAACCTAGGGGGTATTTTTTGTTTTGTTTTTGTTGACTACAAATTGGCACTTGCCAAGAGCATTCAGTTCAGTTCAGTCGCTCAGTCGTGTCTGACTCTTTGCGACCCCGTGAATTGCAGCACGCCAGGCCACTCTGTCCATCACCAACTCCCGGCGTCTACCCAAACCCATGTCCATCGAGTCGGTGATGCCATCCAACCATCTCATCCTCTGTTGTCCCCTTCTCCTCTCGCCCCCAATCCTACCCAACCAGTAACGCTGAAGAAGCTGAAGTTGAACGGTTCTATGAAGACCTACAAGACCTTCTAGAACTAACACCCAAAAAAGATGTCCTTTTCATTATAGGGGACTGGAATGCAAAAGTAGGAAGTCAAGAAACACCTGGTGTAACAGGCAAGTTTGGTTTTGGAGTACAGAATGAAGCAGGGCAAAGGCTAATAGAGTTTTGCCACGAGAACGCACTGGTAATAGCAAACACCCTATTCCAACAACACAAGAGAAGACTCTACACGTGGACATCACCAGATGGTCAACACCGAAATTAGATTGATTATATTCTTTGCAGCCAAAGATGGAGAAGCTCTATACGGTCAGCAAAAACAAGACTGGGAGCAGACTGTGGCTCAGGTCATGAACTGCTTCTTGCCAAATTCAGACTTAAATTGAAGAAAGTAGGGAAAACCACTAGTCCATTCAGGTATGACCTAGATCAAATCCCTTATGAGTATACAGTGGAAGTGACAAATAGATTTAAGGGACTAGACCTGATAGACAGAGTGTCAAGAGCATTGCCAGCGACTAAACAATGGGCATTTGTGGCTCAGAGAGTAAAGAATATGCCTGCAGTGCAGGAGACCTGGGTTTAATCCCTGGGTCAGAAAGATCCCTTGGAGAAGGAAAAGGCAACCCACTCCAGTATTCTTGCTTGGAAAATTGCATGGACAGAGAAGCCAGGCAATCTATAGTCCTTGGGGTGGCAAAGAGTTGGACACGGCTGAGTGACTTGCATTCATTCATTCATTCTGCGGAGATTGAACCCTGTGCTGCTGCAGCTGTTGACCTTCAACACCCCCTGAGGGAGCTCAGGGTGGAGTGATGCACTCTGTGCTCCAGGGAATCTGGTGGAACAGGTCTTTAGATAGTTGGATATTTTCAGAAACTGATTTCATGATCCCAATGTCTTCATCTAGAAAATCACTAAACCCCTTCATGATGACATCAGCTCCTGGTGACTAGCAGAAAACCTATTGCAAAGTAATTAATTGCCCACTGAACTCCCTCTTTACCAAAACCTTATATAGTGACCTTCCCTACCTGACTCTTTAGAGCAATCTCTCAGAGCTCTCTGAGGTGTTGTCTCCCGGGCTGCAGTCTTCATTTTGCCCTAGATAAAACTTAACTTGCAACCCTCACATTGTGCATCTTTTTTGTCGACATTTATAAAATCTCAGTGAGCAAAAATATAACAGAGAAAGAAACATATTTTTGATTGTCTTGCTTTAAAGAGGGAAGTGTAGAGGAAACCAACTGCTTCTTTTTTCCTTTCAGGTTCTGTGACTATGGCACCATTTAGAGAATAATTATTAACCAGTTGAATTAAAATTGAGGAGCTAAGCCTTGAAGAGCTTATTTCGAGGACAAGCGGTAAAGAGTAGCAGATAACTTCATAGAAGAGCAGCCACCTGGCTAGAGGAATATTCTGAAGAACATGCACAGTGGAGTATTATAAGCTTTCTATTTCTGAGGCAATGCCAGAAATTCTGGATAAAGAGAATCTAAATCAGTAGTGATAAACTACGAAAGTGTGTTATTCTAGGTCCTCGAGAATCAGCCAAAACAGGATTTGACATGAAAAGATTTTATTAAGGGAAACATTTGTGTGAGAGAAAATGGGGAGGAAAGCAGATAAGCTGGAAGAACATCATCCTGTGGTGTGAGTCTCAAGGATGGAGACAGAAGGGTAGGTGGAAGTGTCCCAGGTCACCTGTAGTTCAAGGAAGGTTCAGCAAGGCTGTCGGTGAGTCCTGGAGCCAAAGTCACCAGCCAGGGAAGTCCCGTCTCTCAGGATTGGGTCTGTCTTGGTCTTTAATGTTCTTGTAGCCCTAAATATTTAATATTTCGTCATGGAGAACAGCTCAAGGGAAACCTGGCCTCTGCACAATCTCAGCCGTGGACTTCAGCTCAGGGCCCCTGGTCAGTTCTGTGGTAGTTGGCAGAGAGGTGCAGTCTCATGGCCACAGACTGGGTATTGGAATCACTGTAGAGCTGCCTTGCTGCCTCTTCCACCACCTCCAGCCCCCGCCCCTCCACCCCAACTCCAGATGTCATTAGCAGCTGTGGGGACTTGTTGCCTGGAGGAGAAGCACTGCCCCGCAGCCAGAAACTGGCAGGGTGCGTTGTGGCCCTCACTTTTTCTGAGATGGGGAAGGGGTTGAGAACCTGGGAAACAGAAAAAATATTTTTTGCTTTGATGTTTCTTGTATGAGTAAATTGTTGGGAGTGATCTTTTATAAATGGTTTATTAAGGATTTACAAAGTTACTCAGTAGCTGATAAATTGCTTTATCTGCCTCTGTGATTTGTCCTAAAAATTCAGAAGACAAAGTTGTTTCATATATAGTTCCCATGGTCATTTGGACAGAGCCCAGTTTCTGTGGGCCCCAGAACGTTTTCAGCAGAAGACAAGATGAAACTCTTGCCGGTGAAGGGTAGCTCAGTGCACAGTGGCAAGCTACAACACAGGGGGTTTCAGGAATACAGTCTACCCAGCCACACCCGAATCACGGCCCTTCTGCTTTCATCCTTATCAGACATGCTCCTCTCAGGCTGTTTCAGTGAAGAACTTCCCACCGACAACAGTGCACAAGGATCTCTCTTTCTCCATTATGGGATCTGACCTAACAGTATAAGACTTAATTATACAAACAGGGCTCTCCCTCTGAATGTGGGTACTCGAATCCTTAAAATCAGATGATATATGCAGCAGACACTAACTAGGTCCTATTGCCATTATTTTCAATGGGAAAAACTGTAATGGCTATTGGTCAATGCTTAGGCATTTCCTAAAATGAAACACAAACTCACACCACCCGCTTTCCTCCTGCTTCTTGGCCTCTATAACCGTGTGAGCCAATTTTTGTTTCCTACATATCCTCATTGATTGGTTTTGTTAGTTCTATTTCTCTGGAGAACCTTGACTAAAACAGTAGAATACAGTCTGTGACTGCCTACACCTTCTGGCCCTCCCTGCAACTAGCTGATTTCCAGCAGCCAGCACCTGAGATTCTTTGCCTGCGGACTTGCACAGTCTGCTCTAGCTGCTAGGACTTTGTCTTCTAGTTAATGCCCTCAGGGAGCAGTTCTCATCCAATGACTCTCTGGAGTGGGCGCATAAAGATGAATGTTCCCTTCATCTCCCCCACCCACTCCACTCCCTACCCCTGCAAATGAAGTATTTGCACTTCAGGCCTTGTCTTAGGTTTTTGCTTTTAAGGAGCCTAAGCCAAGGCTCTTTTTTTTTTTTTTTAACATAAACTTTATGTACTGTGGGTGACTATGTTTTGTTCCAGCAATATCCCAGATGGACCTCCCCTTTACTGATACTCCATATGCTTTTCAAAGCATTTACATGTGATTCTGACATTTTACCAATTTTATTTGGAATATACATCATTACTTTCCTCCTACATAATTTGTTTAAAAAGTATTAAGTTTTGAGGATGGAAATTTTTCTTATATAAACATCATTGAAAAACATTATTTCAAGAGATATGCCATTGTAAAAACTTAAGCATTAGAAATCAAGAAATATCAAAAGGTGTAAACAACCAAATGTCCATCAGCATTGATGAATGAGGTTATATACAGACAATGGAATATTATTCAGCCACAAATAGGAATGAAGCACTGATGCGTGTTGCAATGTGGGTGGACCTTGAAGCTATGCTAAGTAAAAGAGGCCATTCATAAAAGTCCACGTATTGTATGACTCCATTTTTATGGAATGTCCAGAACAGGCAAATATAGACAGACAATAAATTAGCGGTTGACTGGGGCTGGAGGAAGGGCAAATGACAGTGACAGCTAATGCCTGCAAGTTTTCTTGCGTGGTGATAAAAAATGTTCTGGAATTAAATAGTGGTGGTGGCTGTACAACGTTGTGAGTATAAAGACCACTGAAATCAAGAGGTACTTGACCAGGAAAATGCTGACTGGGAAACTGCTTTGTAGAATACACCTATGCTGCCTTGCATTGTTCTCTGTTTTCTAGTTGAGTGTGGACTAGACTGAGTTGATTAGACTTCCTAGATGGCTTCCTGCTCATGCAATGCATGACCCTCCAGGAAGATTGCCTAGTACGAAGCACATTATCATAGGCTGCACAAAGATTTCACTCAGTGAACTCAAGTCGTGATGTGTCCTTTGGGGTTTCTGCAATAGCTAATCCAGTCCCCTCAGCTCACAGCACCACTCATGAGCACCACACCAGTTAATCTTAGGGATGAATCCCAAGTAAGAATGTATTCCCCTTTTAAGATCCCAAACCTTTGGATATTTCTATTTTCAGGTTACAGGCATTTCAAAATTAGATCCAAACATATAATCATAGCAATCAGATCTTCCCTTCAACTTCTAAAACCAAGTCTCAGCTAGCAAGCATGGATTCTTGTCAAAAGACATTTTCACTGAGCAGTAAGTGTTTACAATCACAACGGAGTGATATTTTACACTTTTATGTCTGCTGGCACCTTTCTCCTCCCAAAAGGGTAATAATGATTTCAACATCAATCCTAAATGCAGTCACTTCATGTTTGGATGCCACAACCTTTGAGGTCACTCGTATCTTTTACTCTGGTGCTGAAGTCTCATTGGTTTCAACTTGACTTCCATAGAATTGGTGCCAGGCATCATGTTAGGTGTTGGTGTTGCAGTGGAGAACAAAGCAGACACATCTCCTACCCTTGTGGAGCATATAAACTGTATTGACCGTTGGGGAAAAGAGACATTAATTTTTTTTAAATTTATTTTATTCAAGTATAGTTGATTTACAATATTGTGTTAATTTCTGCTGTACAGAAAGATGATTCAGTTATACATAATATGCATTCTTCTTATTTTCTTTTCTATTATATTTTATCACAGGATACTGAATATAGTTCCCTGTACTACTGGGCTATACAATAGGACCTTGTTGCTTTTTCATTCTATAGTTTGTATCCACTAATCCCAAAGTCCCAACTCATTCCTCCCCGACCCCACCTCCCCTTCGCAACCAAAACTCTGTTCTTTATGTCAAAAACTGACATTAATTTTTAAAAATCACAAACATATATTTACAACTTTGATGAACACTCTGATGGTGCCATGAGAGAGAGGAGGAGGGACCTCACTTAGACCACATGGTCAAGAAAGGCTCCTGAGAGAGTGAAGTATGAGCTAGATCTGAGGCGTAATAGTTAACTAGGAGGAGTGTGGGTGGGAGAGTGGGTTAGGAAAAGGCCAGCATTCCAGCTAAATGAAACTGCATGAATAAAGGACCCTAGTCAACAGGAAGCTGGGTGCTCTACAGGAATTGTAAGAAGTCAGATGTGGCTATAGTAGACCGGCTGAGGGAGCTGGTGGCATGGGATAAGGCTGAGAAGGAGAAGAAAGCCATAGTTAAGACTTTTGTCTTTATTCTAACAGTAGTGAGAAGTCATTTGATGGTTTTAAGCAGGACGCTTACTCCTTGGAAGGAAAGTTATGACCGGCCTAGATAGCATATTAAAAAGCAGAGACATTACTTTGTCAACAAAGTCCGTCTAGTCAAGGCTATGGTTTTTCCAGTGGTCATGTATGGATGTGAGAGTTGGACTATAAAGAAAGCTGAGTGCTGAAGAATTGATGCTTTTGAACTGTGGGGTTGGAGAAGACTCTTGAGAGTCTCTTGGACTGCAAGGAGGTTCAAACAGTCCATCCCTAAAGGAGATGAGTCCTGGGTGTTCATTGGAAGGACTGATATTGAAGCTGAAACTCCAAAACTTTGGCCACCTGATGAGAAGAGCTGACTCATTGGAAAAGACCCTGATGCCGGGAAAGATTGAGGGCAGGAGGAGAAGGGGACGACAGAGGATGAGAAGGTTGGATGGCATCACCGACTCAATGGACATGGGTTTGGGTGGACTCTGGGAGTTGGTGATGGACAGGGAGGCCTGGTGTGCTCCGGTTCGTGGGGTTGCAAACAGTCAGACAAGACTGAGCGACTGAACTGATTAAACTATTGGAATCAGCTATAGTGTTGATATGTGCTAATTAGAATTTAAAAAATTAGGTAATGCTTTAGATTAATATTATAATTTAGGAAGCTTCTTGAAAATTATCATAGAGAAGCCTAGGGCAATTAGATGAAGGATTCTTAGGATAAGTGTGGTTTTTGTAAGCAGACTTGGTGCAGTGGTACAAAACAAGTTTTCAGAAAACAAGTATCCCTAATATATGTCTGTAATTAATATAAAAAATTGGGTTGTAGAAAAGGACCTTGTGCTTTTGGATTCTAGTGAAATAAGATGATATTACACATGGTTGGTGTCTTTTGACACTGTGGTTCATTTGACAGAACACCTGACATTAAAATTATAAGTCCGATTGACATATTATTATACTTATTTAAATGATGGATTTATTTTCTTAATTGTACTTCTAAAACAGATTCATTTTGTAAGGGCACCTTTTCCATGGGATCTTCCTGGGCCACAGATTGAACCGAGGTCTTCTGTATTGCAGGCAGATTCTTTACCATCTGAGCCACCAGCATGCACCCGCCAGGCTCCTCTGTCCATGGGATTCTCCAGGCAAGAATACTGGAGTGGGTTGCTGTGCCCTTCTCCAGGGGATTTTCGCAGGCGTCGAACCCATGTATCTTACGTCTCCTGCATTGGCAGGCAGGTTTTTTACTACTAGCGCCACTTCGGAAGCCCCTAAAACTGAATATGTATTGTTAAATTTTGCATCTATAAAGGTTGTTTGAGAAGCACTTGAACATTTAAAATGGTTTAATAGTCATGATCATTGTTAACCATTTTCTGAAGGGACCAATATTGAAAATCACTTTTAAGATAGAATTTATACTAATGGTCCTTTATATTAAGGAGCTTTGAGCACACAGCTGGTGGGAATGTGAACAGGAACAATACATTTTCAAATACAGTTTGCCTCTAAATTGTAAAGTTGAACATTTTCATTCCCAACTATTCAGCAGTTTAATTCTTAGTTATACAGCCTAGAGAAACTTTTGCACATATGCATAAGAGCTAACACAAAAATAACTCATGAAATCATTGATCATGATGGCAAAAAATTAGAACTCAAATGTCCAGAGAAAATGAACACATAAATTATAGATCGGTCACATGGTAGAATATTATATAGCAGTGACATGATTGAACTATATGTAATAATGTGGAATGATCTAGAAATATAACACTGAGTGAAAAAACAATTACCAGAGGACTGTATACAAGTAAGATACCCTTTATAAAGCTCAAAACCAAGCAAAACTAAAAAATATATTATTTGGGGTGCAGACAAGGGGATGATAAAACACAAAATTCGGGCTAGTGGCTAGCTACCTGTGGAGGACAGGCAGGGAGGTAGGATAGGGAAAGAGCTTGTTATGTTGGTGAAAGATTGGTCAGTTTTTAGGTCAGGTTTATGTGTATAGTACTCACGGTTGTGCTTCATAACTATACTTTCACCCACTTGTCGACTTAAAAAAATGCACAATGTGAGAGTTGCAAATTAAGTTTTATTTGGGGCAAAATGAGGATGGTAGCCTGGGAGACAGCAGCTCAGATAGCTCTGAGAAACTGTCTAAAGAGATAGGGAGGAAAGTCAGCATATATGTGGTTTTGGTGAAGGGGGAATACGTGCATTCAAGCACGTATTTTTTTCCAGAAGGTTTCTGCTAGTCTCATGATGCTTTCTTCTAGTCACAAGGAACAGTCATCACCATGAAGGATTTTAGTGCTTTTCTAGATATGAGGAGATACAAGAATTGGGCTCATGAAATCAGCTCCTTAAAATATCTATCTGAATTCCTGTCCTGGCAGTCACCCTCACCCCAGCTCCTTTCAAGGGGTGCTGAGGGTCAGCAGCTGAGCAGCACATGAGCTAATCCTTGTAGAAGTAGATGGTAAGTGCCGATTTAGAGCTGACACACTCTTTTGTATGTCTAGTTTAAAAGGTTATACATATACAGACGCATATTGATGGAATAATAGTAAGAGGGTCCTTAATACTCTGTAATATTTATATGCATATGGCAGGAACAATTTAAGAATACAAATCAAACTGATAATTGGGAAATTTTGAAATGTGTGGAGAATTTCTCTGTCTATAAAAGTTTCATTTAAATTTGATTTCAGAAAATTTCTATTACATTCATTGTTCAGAGGCTTAGCTGATATATTTGACTTTTATAATTTTGTAATAGGTGGCAAAAACAAAAAGAAATGAGGACATCATGAATCAACATCACATTAGGAAACAGATTTATCAAGCTCTGTTTTAAAGAATTCTTAAACATAAGAGCTACAAGTCTTTTTTTTTCCCCCCCCCCGAGAATACACCATATTTTATGTTCTTTATAAACTTGCAAGGTTGACATGAGTTAATTGCATAGTTGAAAATGGTATTTACCTGGTAACTATTTACCTCTATTATTGTATCTCATGAAAGTCTAGATTGCAATTAGCTCTCTGTTCATTACCATGTCACTTTAATTGTGAGGTATTTGTATAATGTACGTTCTATGGTACTCTTCTCTGTGAAATTCAGATAGCATTTTACTTTAGTAACAAATCTTGAGACTTCTACATTAAGACAAAGGACAGTTTACTTGCACTTGTCTTCTGCCCCACAAATATTCTTGATGGGTGAAGTAAGTATTCCTAGTGCAGTGTTTATCCTGAACATTTAAGTCAGAATTGTGGAAAAAGAACCTGTGTATTCTTTTTGAGATTTCTATAACAGAGATCTACTGAAATGTTACTAGAGAAGTATAAAAATTAGACTAATCATCTAAGTGTCATTGAGCAATCAGTGGATGTTAGGGTACTGAATTGGTGGTCAGAAGAACTGAGTTTGAGTTTCCAGTTTCATATTTGCTGAATTGTGATATTTGTTTAATATCTTTGTGCCTCACCTTCCTTGTGTTTATAAACAGAGATAGTAGCTCTTCTGTCTTCTTCATAGAATTGTTATAAGAATGGCAATGGGTTGATATACATTAAAAACCTTTATAATCTCAAGTAATAAGCTAAAGGTTGTCACTAGAGAAAGGTCTTATTTATTTTTCATATATATTAAAATTCACAGGGGGAGGGATAAATTGAGGGATTGGGGTAGATATATACAGACTGTGTGTTCTTAGTCGCTCAGTTGTTTCCAACTCTTTGTGACCCTATGGACTGTAGCCCCCCAGGCTCCTCTGTCCATGGGGATTCTCCAGGCTAGAATACTGGAGGGGATGCCATGCCTTCCTCCAGGGGATCTTCCCAACCACTATATATAAAATAGATAACTAAAAAAGACCCACTGTATAGCACAGGGAACTCTACCCAATACTCTGTAACAACCTATATGAGAGAAGAATCTTAAAAAGAATGGATAGATGTATATGTATAACTGACTCAATTTGTTGTACACCTGAAACTAACACAACCTTGTAAATCAGCTATATACCAATAAAAATTTAAAAAATACATAAATTTCAAATAATAATTTCCTAAAGGTTCTCAGATATGTCATACAATAAACAATGGCTTTATAAAGATTAAAAAAATTCACAGTAAATTAACAAAAAGCTTACTTAGGGCATTTAAAAAAATCACCCTCTAAACTAGATTAATATCTTAATAGAAATAAGAAAATGCCTTTAGGGTCCACTTGAAAAATCGTTTTATTGATTTACACACAAATGAACGCATACATGAACTACTTAGATGTAAATGTCATAGAAAACCTCCACAGAACCTGCAGGATATCTACATTTGTAATCAAGTCAAACCCTCCTTTTGTTATTTAACCTCCAGAGAGATCAGTACAGTCCTTTCTCTTCTTTGTATAGGTATGCCTCTCATGAGTATCTGCTGCTGTCATCAACGTAGTAATGTATGGACAGGTTGGATGGACCCCTAGGTTTGGAATTTTTCTCCCTGGTACCTGGTTTGACTTGTAGTTTTGGTCTTGATCAACTTACCTGAAAGTTGCCTTTGCCACAGAGAAATAGATTCATGTACAGAGAGACTGATAATGCACCCTAAATCCATTTGCTAATTTACAGCAAGAAATATTATAAACTTATCTTAATTATAATACTAATGTATTACCTTTGCTTTATAGTTCCTGAAGGCTTTTGAATTCATTATCTCATTTTGGAATTTCATGACTTATTACTTTTGAACAGAATGATCTCATTCACTTCTAAACTGCTTATTTTCTCTATTTATCATGTGGAAAATACCATAAAGTGCAAATTAGAACAGGAGACCAAATCTGAGCTGTCAAAAAATAGCACAATGTTAACAATTCTTCCCATTTCCTTCCTTTTCTATACATATGTATATAATTGAGGTCATGTTGTATATGTCATTGAAATGTCAAAGTTTCCTTTTTTATCTGGTTAAGATGGCAATCTATGACATTTGTAAAATCGTTGGAAAAGTTGTAGAAGCAGAAACAAGTTCAAATCAGAAAACGAAAACCACATACAATTTACTACTGTAGTTAACCATCGTTAACATTTTGGTGTATTTTCCTCCTTTTATTTTTTTAAAACGTAGTCGGGATCACTCTAAGTCTGGAATGCTTGCGGAGACAGCCTCTGGCTGGGTTGGGAATCAGACAGCTTCTATTCTCGAGCGGACTGGAAGCTGCAAATCAGCACTCGTCTTCCTGGACAGGGGTAGCAACACAATATTTTCCTTTAAGGCTCCCTTGTTTCCGTATTCTAGCTAACTCTGTGTCTCTTTGTGGTAGGGTTGCGACCCCGGAAAGGCCTTCGTGGCTAAGTACCCACTCCGGGGTTGCTGCTCGCAGAGGGGCCAGCCCATCCTCAACTCTCCCGAGGTTATTATCAGAACGCACTTCCACGTGGCCCCGAGTCCTCATATCTTGCTGTTTTCGATCATTTCTCGTCGAGAGAAGCCTTTTAGGTCCGACGATCTCTCTCAGACTCTCGGGAGATCCTGGTAGGCCTCTGTCACAGAAAACCAAGGGTCCGAGTCTCTGCCTCGCTTTGCGAGCAAGAAGTGCGTCCCTTCTCGCTTGCCTTATGCCTGGCAAGGCGGGGACCGCACTACCATGCCGCCAGCCGGAGGGGGGGGACGCTCACGTGCGACCCTCTGCTTTCCAGCCGGTAGCCGTGGCTTCCAGAAAACCACCGATCAGACCACCAGGGTCAGTTTTATATTGTCCTGAGAGCTCGCACAGGAGGAGACAAGACCACCCACTCGAGCTCCGCTGCAGACGCACCCCCTTCCTCCCCTTCGGTTCGTCTGGACCTTCGGCAGCTGCAAGCGCGCCAGTCGCGGCTGAGCGGCCTCGGCCTTTGACAGCTCGGCGCGAGCACCTCCAGGCCTCTAGTCCCGGCTCGGGGGGCGGAGCGAGGCGGGGCGGGGGGCGAGCGCGCGCGGGGCGGGGCGAGTGCGAGCGGCGGCGCGAGGAGGTGGCGCGCGAGCGGAGACGAGCCGAGCCGAGCGGAGCTGGGAGGTGCTGGGCAGAAGCAGGCAGAGCCCGGCCGGCCGCCTGCGGCTCCGCGCCGTTCTTGCTACGTCCCCGGCTCCAGGCACCCCCGCCTCTGCCAGGCTCCCGCAAAAGTTTTATTCTCTGAGGCCCCCCTCGGCGTGTCTGAAGGACTCGGAGCGATTGGCCGGCTGTGCGCTCCCCTGCGGCGGCGACCAAGGGGACGTGCATCCCTCTCCCGCGGGGCTCTCGTGCCTCGCGCTTCCTCACCTGCAGATCTCTCCAGCGAGCGGCTGGGGCCCCAGCCGAGGGGCCGCGCGGGCGCCGGCTCCCAGAAACTCTCCAGCCCACCGCGGCAGACCCGCCCGGTTCAACTTAAACTTGATTCCTCTCGTCCGGCCCCGGCACCCGCGACTGCTCTGCCACCGCCAGCGTCTCGGCCGCCGCAGCCGCAGCTGCCGCCTCACAAAGGGGCATAGGGAGGGGTAGCAGGCGGCGGGCACCGGCGCCGGTACGCAGGGCGCTAGCCTCCGGGCCGCCGAGGCCGGGAGACAAAAGGGAAACTGCTTCTGTTCGCCGGACCGGCTCGGAGCTGCCCGATCGTTCGCCTCCCGCCCAGCTCCGTGAGCCTCCTCCCCACAGCCTACCCTCGGCTGCTGCTCCGCCTCCCTCCCCGCGGGCTGTCCCCGCAGTGCTCCGGGACCCAGCCAGCCTTCGGGGCGCGCGTCGCTGCTGGTGGTTGGGGCTCTAGCGATAATAAATGATAGAGGATACAATGACTTTGCTGTCTCTCCTGGGTCGCATCATGCGCTACTTCTTGCTGAGACCCGAGACGCTCTTCCTGCTGTGCATCAGCCTGGCGCTGTGGAGTTACTTCTTCCACACGGACGAGGTGAAGACCATCGTCAAGTCCAGCCGGGACGCCGTGAAGATGGTGAAGGGCAAGGTGGCCGAGATCATGCAGAACGATCGACTGGGGGGGCTCGACGTGTTGGAGGCTGAGTTCTCCAAGACCTGGGAGTTCAAGAGTCACAATGTGGCGGTGTATTCCATCCAGGGTCGGAGAGACCACATGGAGGACCGTTTTGAAGTTCTTACGGACCTAGCCAACAAGACGCACCCCTCTATCTTCGGGATCTTTGACGGGCACGGGGGCGAGGTAGGAATTCTCTGAGGCTTTGTTTGAGTGAGTAAGTGTGTGTGTGAGTGTGTGAACTACAGGACGTTGTGTGCGCGGAGGCTTTGAGTGAATGAGTGAGTGAGTGAGTGTGTGTGTGTGTGTGTGTGTGTGTGTGTGTGTGTGTGT
Source organism: Okapia johnstoni (assembly GCA_024291935.2). Lineage (NCBI taxonomy): Eukaryota > Metazoa > Chordata > Mammalia > Artiodactyla > Giraffidae > Okapia > Okapia johnstoni. The sequence goes on along the minus strand of CM044323.1, from coordinate 33,885,476 downwards.
GTGTGTGTGTGAACTACAGGACGTTGTGTGCGCAGCCGGTAGGACTGGGTGCGAGGGGCGTGGTGATGACTTACCTGGTGGTGGGTTGAACAGAGCCACTAGTTCCAAATGTGACCAAGTTGTCAAAAACACTTTCGGATTCAGACCTCTTGTACAGAAGGTCCTATGTAGGGGAGGGAGGGTCACCTATAACCTATTCCGTGCCTTATAGTTTATGAAGTTTTTCAAGGCCAGAACGCAGCAAATGACTGTGCTAATTTTCCTGGAAGAGTTAATGGTTTCTACTGTCAACTTTGGTCCAGGGCCTCAGCGCCCCTGTTATGGGTTGGAACCCGAACTAGGCGCAAAGAAGGAATAAAGTATCTTTGATTCTCGTTAGGAAAAAGATAACATCTGCGGAGCCTAGTCATTGAGGGCTTAGTGAGGATGGAGGAAGCTGTGATTCTTTTCCCTCTCCTTCTCCCAGAGGAGGAACCCGAGGGGGCAGCGCTGGGCTCCTTCCCAATTCCATTAACTTTGCAAGTGCAGTCCGGCCACTTGACAGCAGCTCTTAGCTGGCCGGCCGCTTTTAGTTGGATCGAGGTGCGGGACCGAGGTCCCTCTGGCCTTAGAAGAGGTGGCAAAGCCCGCAGAGGTAGCGGTGCCCAGATTTCATCCCTGCGAAATCCTCCTAGCCGGCGTGGGACGGAGACGTCTCCTTGCTTCTAAATTCTTTTATTCGGGGATTCATGCAGGAGCAAAAGATGAGGTTAGAGGAAGATTCAGGTCCCTTTCCAGCATTTCTGCGGCATCCTGATTGCGTGCTGGGGCTCAGATTTCCTGGAGGTCGGAGCGAGAATTGGCATTGGTCCTTGGGCATCGGCCCTTGGGCATCGGCCCAGGCGACGTGAGTGTTAAACGTGGTTCCAGCGCAGTGCTCTAAAGAGCACCAGGCCAGCCACCCCATCTCTAAATCTGGCAGTTTGGAATGGAGTTTCGTAGCTGCATACTTTCTTTTTTAAGCGTACTTTCTTACTCATATCCCCGCCCCTCCCCCCACCTTTGCCGCCCCTTCTTCATCACTCCCCTCCACCCCCTACTCCCATCCAACCCTCCCCTCATTCTCTTCTTGGAGCTTATGGTCTCTGGGTGGGCTGTAGAGGGAATTCTCTTTCAAGCTTGTTCTTTGTTTTTGGTGAACACTGAGAGAGCTCTCAATTGATTGTCTTAACTGTCTTCTCTCTTTTGGTACCAAGTCTCTTCAGCCACCACTCTGCTAATCTTTACACATACTGCATCTATCTGCCTGGTAGAACCAACTTTGCCAGGAATGACAACTTACTAATAGTTGCAAAGTTTATTTGGTAGAGCTGAAATAAATTTTTGCGGTTTTTCATCCACCCTAGCCCTTTCTGTGTTCTGTGTTTCAAAATGAAGTTTTCTCACGGACTGTAATTTTGTAGCCTCTTATATAGTTTGGGGTTCTTTTCCTTTGAGTAGGTGAAAGGTGTGAAGTTAACTGGGGGAAGGGCCAAGATGTGAAGTTAATTGAGGGAAGGGCCACTGTGTACTTGGGTAAAAACATATCTGAAGGAGGAGGTTGCCAATATAATGACTGATTTGTTTCCTGGTTTGAGTCAGAATGTCTATATTTTCATTTTATGTCTTCTTTTTTAAAAAATTTATTTTACATTTATGTGTTTTAATTGAAGGATAATTGCTTTACAGAATTGTGTTGGTTTCTGCCAAACATCAACATGAATCAGCCATAGGTATACATATGTCCCCTCCCTCTTGAGCCTTCCTCCCACCTACCTCCCCATCCCACCCTTCTAGGTAGTTACAGAGCCCTGGTTGGAGTTCCCTGAATCATACAGCAAATTCCCATTGGCTATCTATTTTAAATATGGTAATGTAGGTTTCCACTGTGCCTCGATTCTTTTTTTTTTATTTTTTTTGTTTTTTTCTGTTTGTTGTCGATTCTTATAAATCATTTAATAAAGATTATGTTTGTTACATACTTTTACATTAAAATTGTTGGCAGGTCTGATTCTTGTCTTAGAAAGTACAGTTTTATTAATTTAAAGGTCTGGATGTAGTGTTAATGTTCTGAAACTCTGGGCTTGTCTAGGTGTGCTGTATTGTTATGTTTTGAACATATAAGTGAATGGGATGTTTTAAACTTTTCTTCCAAGTTGATATTCTAAAACTTAAATGTTGAAGACTCCAACAGATTTCAGGTTGAAAAATTCAGTATTATCTTCTGGTAGATGTACCATTCAGAAAAGGGCCATAATAAATGCTTCTATTTAACTGGAAATATTTTACCTGTGTAAGGCTTTTCATTAAATTTTTAAATAATAAAGGAGATCATCGTTAGCCAGACTATGAAATGAGTTTCATTGTGCCTTTCATTAAAAAGTTTGCTGTTTGCAAAATTATAAGTATTATCAGTACAATGAAAAATAGAATAATTGTTCTCTGTATGACATTGTACAGACTGTAGCCAGTTCATTCATTTTGGCTTTGTTTTAGGACAAAATATAGTTATAAAAAGGAGCTATTTAATTGCTATTGGGAATGTGGTGACAAATAATATTAGGTAGCTTCTCTCTTGCTTTTTCTTTCATTCAAAGAAAATCCCACTATCTCAATCTTGTCTTTTGTGTGGCTTAACTCCTTTAATATTCACCAGAGGAGGGTGCCACTGTTTGATTTTGGTATAGATGATAGTTATCACCTTTCAAAAAAGAGGAAGCTTTTTCTGAACTCTCTGTATATAACTGTGTGTTGTCTGTAGTGTAGTATGGAACATAAATGAGGAATTTAATTTATTTATAATAATTCAGACTAATAAGATAGGCTATTAAAAATCAGGACCCATCTTCAATGGTAGTGGTTTTAGATACAGAAAGAACCTCAGCCACCTTGTATATCTATTTCATTCTGTTTTTTAGATGGTATGTTTACTGATGGCAGGAGAAGTTGTGACTTGCCTAAGACTGCGTGGCTTATTCAAGGCCTTCAGTTTGATAATCTTTATATTAAACCAGTGGAAAAATTTATTTGCATATTTAACTAGCTAAATAGATATCACCCTAGGGATACACTGATGAATGAGATACAATTCCCTTCCTCAAAGAGTTTCAATTTGGTGAGAGAGATAGACCTGTATACCAGGAATTACAGTTATGGTGTGCTTGCAGTTATAGTTAGAGTCTTATTGGAACATTGTCCTTTTAATCAAATTGGGAGGTCAGAGGCCCTGGGAAAGACACCTTGAAGCTTCATTTACTGCAAGGTTAAATGTATAGGTTTTCAATCCATGAGCTGCTTTAAATGATCTGTGACCTCGGGCAAGTTTGCTTAAGCAACTTTATCTGGGAGTTTTTAATCTGAAAAATATGGATAATAATGCATGTGAGGTTTACCTTCATCAGTTGTCTAATAGCCTATCTAGAAAAATACTTGATGGATAGAAGGATGTGGAAGAAGAAAGCTTAGAGACCAAGAAGTCCACAGTGTTGGGGCAGCAGTATTCAACAGAAGAAAAGATACTCTACCCATGAAAGCCACAACTTTGATCACTAGAAACTTGTATGTTGGATATAGATAATTCATTAAAGTGAAAGTGAAGTCGCTCATTCGTGTCCGACTCTTTGTGACCCCGTGGACTGTAGCCTACCAGGCTCCTCCGTCCATGGGATTTTCCAGGCAAGAGTACTGGAGTGGGGTGCCATTGCCTTCTCCAGGGGATCTTCCCGACCCAGGGATTGGACCTGGGTTTCCCTCGTTGTAGGTGGACGCTTTACTGTCTGAGCCACCAGGGAAGTCCAGGGAAGATAATTCATTAGGTATCCACCAAACTGTCTAGCACTGCTTGTTTTAACTTTTGGTGAACCAATTAATAATTTAGAATTTCAGGTATCCTAGCATTGGGGAAGTAGCATCCTGGCTTCAGGTGAAAATTTTCTGATGAGTGAAAAGTGCTATTCTTTATGATTAATTGGTAAATTGGTATTCTGATTTGTACTTTAGGCTCTTATGAGTTAAGTTAACATGAGTTAGTTCCCTTGAGTCTATTCACTGTTTATTTTTGACAAAGCTATGTCTCTGGACTTGTTATTCTGAGGACCAGACTCAGGATGGCTGTGGCTTCTAGATGGATGCTATCTTAATGAGCCATGTTTTTTTTTTTTTAGAGTTTCTATGGGCCGGCTTCCTCACTTGATGCACTTGGGCCCTTGAGACATTCTGACCACCATACTATGGGTAGATGGTTGACTCTATGTGTGTGTGTCTAAAGTCAAGGCAACAACTGTTTTGCTGTATAATGCAAATTAAGCAACAAAAAGGGAAAAAAAAGTGTAGATTGTATCAACTAATGTGGAAAGGTTATTTTAAAATTATAAAATACTGTTTATCTAGGGAAATTGTTTTTGGCACTTGTCTGTAATTTTTATTCACAGGCAAAAGGTGTTTTTTGTCTTTAAACTTTTTATATTAACTAGAAGAAATACCGCTGATCCTTTGAGGCACTTTTTGTGAATGTTCATGGCTGAAACTATGTAGAAGAATAATTGTTATGGACTCTGTATGCTTACGGGCATTACTGTATTCAAAGTCACGTATCATTGCATCATACAATTAACACACGATTTGGCCAGTGGTTTAAGCTTAGAGTTCCACACATGACTTCAGAGAGAAGCTATACTTCAGATGCTTGTCAGAAGCTATAGTCTTGAGGTTTAGCACTTCTTAGAAGCTCAGAAGAAAAACTCCTTATGGAGGGTTGCCTGAAGGATATATACAATCTGGTTCTTTAGATCAGTGGTTCTTAACTTTTCTTAAGTCATGCTTCTCTTTGAAGATGTTATGAAACCATAGACATATCCCTCAGAAAAATGGACATGAGCATCAAGTTTTGTTTATAATTTCAAAGAGAATTGGATGCCTGAAGCCTCTGGATTTTAGGTTAGTCTAGATAGAATAAAATCTGTTTCTCATAGATCTAGACCTGCAGGGAGCTGTGTACCTAGGTTGCCCTGATCACCTTCCTCTCTGTCATTTTGTATTTACTGACGCGTGTGCTGGCATTTGCCTGTGAGGATTAGTATGAAGGATGGTCTTCCAAAACGCTCTGACAGATCAACTGCAAGATGTCATTGAGGACTTGGTTACATTAGATAGTATTCTCTTGATAAGCTCCAAGGGAGGGAGAGTTCACTGAGAGCCTTTTGTTTTTATCATAAGTATGCTGAATCATGTAACTGATTGGCTTATCCTGTATTTGTTGGCTGCCAGAAGTGTTGGTAAAGCGTCTGCCTACAATGCGGGAGACCGGGGTTCGATCCCTGGGTCGGGAAGATCCCCTGAAGAAGGAAATGGCAACCTACCCCAGTACTCTTGCCTGGAAAATCCCATGGACGGAGGAGCCTGGTGGGCTACAGTCCATGGGGTCACAAAGAGTTGGACACGACTGAGCGACTTCACTTTATACTTTATAGAAGTGTTAGAGCCAAACCTCTGACCTACCTCTAGCAAGAGTGGAGAATTTTATTAATTTGGTACATCAACTGAGGCTCACTCCCAGGAAAGTATATTTCCTATGTTTACTTTTCTTTTGTCCCATTTTTCTCTTTCTCCTTTTAGATATGCCAGTTTATCTTGTGGTATATGTGTTTATGTGTTTCATTAGATCTTTCTGAAATAAGACATACTAGTTCCAAATAAATAAATTATGAGTGGCACAATGAATGATCTGCTTTTCAGACATCACTGCTGCTGTTAGTAAATGTTGCGCTCCCACATTATTGACGTACTAGAAGCCTGTAGATTGAGTGTGGACACATGCCTTATGGTTTAAGAGAAAATTCAGATTGTTTTGGCTTTCAATGGCACATTAACATTTCTGCCCCCAAAGAGGGAGGCACTTTCCCTTTAATAATCCTCCCCTGTCCTGTGCTCAGTAGCTGTTTGTAGGTGAATGTAGGATCCTGACTGCTGACTTTGTTGCATCTTCTGAACAGATTGTTTAGAAATTCAGTTTAATTAAACATGCATTTTCTGTATAGTCTGTGGCTTGTGGCAAACAAGAGTTATGTTCTGTGTGATGCCCATAGATGAATCAGTACATTCTCTGCCCTCAGGGAGCATTCCATCTACTTGAAGAGATGAGTCTTTTAAAGAAATAGCAGAACTACAAGATGCAGTTGGACCACCTGCAAGAGAGTGTTGGCCTGACTAAGGGAGCTTGGGGAGTCCTGGAAAATTTTGAAAAGGAACTGATATTTGACTGTATCCTCCCATTTTAGTAGACAGAAATTGGGTGGAGGGAGAATGAAAAGATAACATTACAGGTGAAAGAAAAAGTGTGAAAGTGGTATAGGTATAAAATGCAGGCACAGTAGAAGAAAGGCAGGTGGCTTTATTTGTTTAGAGCAGGCTTTCCCCATCTGCTGTGATCTAGAAGCCCACACATTTTCTTCTTTATTTAAATACCTTCTATTTTATGATATACTTTATATTGCTTTTTAGATCATCTGTTTTTTAAAGTTAAGTATATTTGTTTAAAAAAGAAACTTCATATCAGCACTGTGAGTGGAAAATCCAGAAAATGAAATTCTTGGCCTCCAACCTGCTAATAAGCTGTCTCCATCTTGATGGAGTAGAGTGATTCTAAAAAAAGTTCTTCTCTTAGTCTCTGGTTGCCTCTAGAGTACTTCTGTTCCCCTCCCCTTGCTCTTTATGAGCAGAAAGATGGCTTTTCTGTTTAGTTGTTGGCCATAATTTGAAGTGAGGCAGCCTGCTTGCTCCCTTTTCAGGTGGAAGGTGCCTCTGGTGAGGCCTCTCTGTGAGGAGCCTTGGTTTGGAACAGCTTTCTGACTCATGGAACAGATAAGATTTCATGTGTAACATCCATGGGGAACCCAGAATTATAGGCAGTTTACAGCATTCTAGCGGAAATTCCATCCCAGTTTCTATTGCAGTTAAATGAGGAGATATTATAGGAATAAGCCTGAATCCTTTCTAGCTTGGTTTAAAAAGTAAATAATTCATCAGTTTTGGTATTTGAGCCATTATTGGTCACAAATTGTGATTACTTACAAAGACAAGATACACAATGACAGCTGTGCTGGGGCTCACGGTTGAGGAGTCTTAGCCTGGACTTTGCGGTTTACACAGGGGAGCAGCTGGAGATGCTGCTGGAACTGTTGTCAGCCCTGACACTGAGAGCCACGCTGAGGAGCCTCGATCATGTGCTGTAGATAATGGAGAACCATCAGATATTTTTGAGCAAAGGAATGGCTTTTAAATCCGTGGTTTCCTAATCCCTCTAATCTATGTAGAGGATTGATATGAATAAATAAAATGGAAAGGGTGTGTGTGTGTGGCAGGGGGTGTCAGTTGAGGAAGGCTGGGCCAGAGCAGAGAAGAGGAAACCCTGGGGTGTGGGTCATTGCTGAAGAGGGGGGAAGATGAACTGGAGACCCTCTGAAGTAGCGAGGCTGCTGCCAGGGTTCCCAGTGTGGCACCATCGACATGAGAGACGGCAGTTGATAGAAGAGCAAATTTGGGCAATAGTGAGAATAGTGTGAGTTTGCCTATAAATTTTTTTCTGTTATCTTTAGACATTTTCTGAGATTCATAAAATGTTTGTTGACTGTTTAGCACCCCAATTTGTAAAACATTATTTCTGTCATACTTTATCTAGATGGACACATTTTAAAACAGTGAAAATAGGCATCATATATAATATCTGATTTATTCAAATAGAAAGGCACTTATTACTGTTTTACTTTGTTACTAGGAATAATCTAAGTTTTGTTATAGGTATAGCTTTTCCAAGACTAAAAAACAACAGGATATCTTTATATATCTTAAATGATTTCATTTCACTGACACTTATTTTAAATTTAAAAATATGTATATCATTCAGTCTCAGATGAAAATGTTTCTCAGGCTCTGTCCAGTTTAAATGTAAGCACATCATTCAATAGGGACTCGATTTTTAAAAAGTAATATTTTAATTTGGATGTTAATATTTGAAGCATTTGTTTTATTCTTAATTTCTATTTTGATTTTGAACTACTTCAGTAATATATTTTTGTGGTTTAATTTTTATTACCATTTTAATAATTCTATTTAATAAACATTAAAGTAAATCTGCAGCAAATTAAACATATTTAAAAATAATTTTAAAATTATAAAAGTAGTATGACTACATGATCGTATAGAAAAAAAATCACTCCAAATTTCATTATTCTGTCACATCCACTATTATGATTTTGGTGTATTACTTGCTCATCTTTTTTTATATGTTTTTAAAATATTATTTTACATTGTTATAATGATATACATGTAGTTTTAAATCTTGGCTTTTTTCCCACTTTGTGTAGACTCAGTTATTTTGCTCCCTAATTCTTTGTTATATTTCTTTTTTATTTCTAATGTATTTTTTAGTGATGGAGTAATATTTTACTGACTATTTGATGAATTATTTAATTGCTTCCTTATTGGTATACACTTAGATTCTCCTGACTTTTCACCATTGTAAACAGTAAATATAGTTGTAATAAGTATTATTGTGCTTTTACTGTAGTTTGGGTTATTTCTCCAGGATGGATTTCCAGAAGTGGCATTTCTGGATCAGAGAAGAAGTGAAGAAACCAGTATTCATGGTAATAATAATAATAATGATGGTTGACAGTTATTGAATATATATAATATGCCAGGGAGTATTTAAAGTACTTTATGAAAGTGAAAGTGTTAGTTGCTCAGTCCTGTCTGACTCTCTGCAACCTCATCGGCTGTAGTCCTCCAGGTTCCTCTGTCCGTGGAATTTTCAAGGCAAAAATACCTTGAAGCTATATATAAAAATACCTTGGAGCTATTTACCTCCAAAGCCTGTGCTGTCAGTTTCCAATTGAAGCTCTACAAATCTTAAATTTGGGCAATAAAGTACAGATAGCATTGTTAGGTGGACACTGCCTGGTTTTCTCATGTTGGTAGGAGATGGAGTTTCTTCTTTGATGATTATGTCCCTGTGTCCCATGACATATTGCTTTTGAAAACCCTATGCTGGTATCTTGGTTAGGTAGATTTTATAATTACCTGGGAAAGTCCTGAAGTTAAAGAAATTAGGGGTCAGAAATCAGAGCAGGTGGTGACTCATGCTTAGCCTTTCTCAGCTACTCCCCTTCTTTGCCGGCAGAATCTCTATCCCACTACAGAGAATCCCTAACGTTTTTGCCTCTTAGCTCATGAAAGGCTTATGTAGCCATTCTCAATAAACAATAATGATTTATATTTTATTTTATTCTAAAGTACCAAAGGTTTGACTTCAGAATAAGTATGTAGGTTTATGTGTGTGTATATATTTGCATAATTTCTCTTTTATACTCTTTTATACTGAAGCACAGAGAAGGCAATGGCACCCCACTCCAGTACTCTTGCCTGGAAAATCCCATGGACGGAGGAGCTTGGCGGGCTGCAGTCCATGGGGTTGCGAAGAGTCGGACACAACTGAGCGACTTCACTTTCACTTTTCACTTTCATGCATTGGAGAAGGAAATGGCAACCCACTCCAGTGTTCTTGCCTGGAGAATCCCAGGGACGGGGGAGCCTGGTGGGCTGCCGTCTATGGGGTCGCACAGAGTTGGACACGACTGAAGTGACTTAGCAGCACCTGCAGCAGCATACTGAAGCACAGTTTTTTTTTTTTTTTTGAGGACCAATAACTTCCTAATATGTAAATGATTATTAATTTTAAAGAACAAGGTAGCATTTTTTCATTTGTTTTTAATACTAAGTTGGTATGTTTAGTTTGAGTTAGGTGCTAAGTCTTGCGTTTCCATCCCAGAAGGCTCCCTTAAAACTTTGTTCTCTTAGTTGGCCTTATGTCAAGCCCAGTCTTTGTGATAGTTATAATCTGTTTTTAATATAAACCTTCAAAGGCAAAGTTTAAGTAAACAAAGGAAGACATTATTTTAAAGATAAGAGTGGCTCTGTAGTCCCCTTATAGCTTTCTTTTATAGTTATAGGCCCTCCCTTGAAAAGTACAAAGCATTTAAAGTAAATGTTCATATATAGAGAAACCATGCATTCTGATATGTTGATACTTTCAATAAAGTTGAAGTCTGTACTATGAAATACTATGCTTAAAAAGTGAAAATATGATACTTTACATCTGAAAATAAATCTATAAAAATCTCACTTGCTTGGTCTCGTTGGGGAATTTTTTTCCCCCTTTCTCTGTTTAGTGAGAATGGGACCTAATTTAATGGAACTTCAGCAGCTTCCAACTTTTTAAGAATGAGGGAGGGCTTTGGTAGTTGAGTCTGTTAAGGAAAGAATGAGACTTACTTTCCTCCATTCCTAGAAGACAAGGAAGTTCCTGTCAGCTACTGCAGATGGAACTCCCAAAGGTAAGTTCGGTGCCATTGTGTATAATTGTGTAAGATGTAAACTGTATAATGATGCCAGGTAGAGAGACACCCTTTTCTGTGTGTACAGAAGAACTGTTTCCCAAGCTAGGCATCTGTGGGCCTGTAATCACCTGGAAAGGGTGCCTTTTTCTAATTTCTATAAAAGTCACCGTAACAATAGGCTAGACTGAGACTCACATTCTTTTCCATACCAGCCATCCTTGTGTTGCTCCTGTGTGAGCTGCTGCTGCTGCTGCTGCTAAGTCGCTTCAGTCATGTCCGACTCTGTGTGACCCCATAGACGGCAACGCACCAGGCTCCGCCGTCCCTGGGATTCTCCAGGCAAGAACACTGGAGTGGGTTGCCATTTCCTTCTCCAATGCATGAAAGTAAAAAGGGAAAGTAAAGTCGCTCAGTCGTGTCCGACTCTTGGCGACCCCATGGACTGCAGCCTGCCAGGCTCCTCTGTCCATGGGATTTTCCAGGCAAGAGTACTGGAGTAGGGTGCCATTGCCTCCTCCGCCTGTGTGAGCAGGTGACAGATAATCTGTATGTCTGAGTTTGCTAAGCCAAAGACCAGTTATTCACTGCACATTATGCCAGCAAACTTTATGACTTCCCTGGAGAAGTAAACACTTATTTGCATTTGCTTTTCAAAGTTATTGGTCATTATAAATGTGAATGGGGATTCAATGCCCTGTAGCTATAAATCTTAAATATTTCAAATGGTGTTTTTAATAGGACAGTCTGTATTTAGCATTAGTGGTAAAGTTTACATCTAAAAATGTTAAGAAATTTTTATCCTTTTCATTATAGACTTGCCAGAGAATAGAAACTGTTTTATTCTGATACATATATACTGTTTCTTTTTAATCTACTGAGTGGTTTTGTTTCTCTTTTTAATTAAATAGATTAACTCTTAGTTAAATTAGTCACTGACATTTTCTAGCCAGTAAGGCTCTTAACTGACACTGTCAGGATTTTATAGAAATTGAGACATAGTAGGATTTTGATCATGCTGTTTGCCTTTTTGATCCTTAATATGATGAGTTGAATTTGCTGTAAGAACTGATTTGCATATGTGTATGATAAATATAACTGTCCTAGAATTTGGGATTAGGAAGTTTTTAGTTCTCTTTTATTTTAACTCTCAGATGTTTTTCTAAATTTCTGTTTAGAAAGAAGATAAATTTTCTCTTTAGATAGGCTTGGCAGAGATAGTGAATTGTCATATAATCCAAATATAGTGCCTAAAGCTTCAGAGCTACATGGATAATCTATTTTTAAAGACTTTCATCAAGGAGATTTCACAGTGTCCCTGGAGAATTTTTGTCTCTATAATCCTCTCTCAGGAAAATCATCTTTATATGTGAACTACATCTGTTGGTTTAAGTGTATTTCTTTTAGTCTGGCCTCAACGGAGATAATGTAGGATTAGGTTGTTATGGTTCATAAATCAGTAAGATTATGGTAATCAGAAATCTCCCCCCACCCCCCATATTAAACAGGTACATCAAATTTATGGAAGAAGTATTCATCTTGGAAAAAGGAGATACAAGATAATTTCAACCAAAGACCGAATGATGTTTCCAGATAATCAATAATACCTCCTCTTTGTTAAAGAGCCAGTTGGGCAATAAAGGAAACGTCCTCTTCCAGTTTTACAGATTGGCTGGTTTTGTCTTTCATGTACCTTGTCAGAGACTTAGGCTGCAGCAGAAGTAAATTCAAGCTACACACCTAGATAGTGCATTATTTGGAAGTTTTTGGTTGTAGGTGACATAGAACTCAAGTGGAAGCAGCTTAAACTCTAGGTTTATTTATTATCTCATGTAACTAATGTCCTGGAAGTAGGTGTTTCTAAGGTTGGTTGATTCAGCAGCTCAGTGACTTCAAGTCTTTGTATAACTACATCCAGAGACATGAAAAAGAAATTATACCTGTCCTGCATTCTTAAAGCCTGAGGAAAACCTATCTAGAAACTACCACTCACATCTCCTAGGCCAGAATTGTTTCCATGGCTCAACTGGGAATGGGCCATGGGAAAACTATCACCATGGTGATGAGCTCTGACCCAACATATTTCATCTCAGTTTTGGAGAAGAGCCCAGCCTCCTTTGGAGATCGTGGGCAGCCTAGGAAGGTGAACAAGGCTTGAGTTTTGTTAGCTAGAAGAAAGGAAAGTGGGAAGCGTTGTTGGTTGGGCCACACAGGTGGGAAGAGGGTTCAGAGAAGGTGGCCTGGAACATTTCTTATCTACACATTAGCAAGCTCATTGAAGAGTGTTGCTATGAAATGTGTAACACTGACATGAGGGGAAAAGTTAGAAGACTTTAGAAAAGGGTAAACCATCTTATTTTCAAATTGGCTTTAGGATGGTTTTGCCTGGAAGGAAACCATGGTTCCAGAGGAGTGGGCGAGTGGCTGGAGCAGGTGGGCAAGTGCTGGAGCCATCTTACTCTGGTACCTCTGCTGGTTTTGTTGAAGGTTATTCTCCCCCCCCCCCGCCGAGATTTTAAGAAGATTCTTGCTCTAATTTCTACTACATGTCTTGTAAGAAAACTGCAGCTGATTGTGGAAGAGTCTCATATGGAGGGAGCTGGGTCCCAAGTTGGTTTAAAAATATAAGATCATGTATAGCCAAAATCTCCTTGGAATGATCCCTCAAGTTGACTATAGAGAATGGTGTCTATGATGTACTTCTTATTCTGTAGAGCAGTATCTAGGTATAAATATGTAATATCCCTAAGTCATGTATGTGCTGTGCTGTGGTTAGTTGTGACACCATGGACCATTGCCCACCAGGGTCCTTTGTCCATGGGATTCTCCAGGCAAGAAGACTGGAGTGGGTTGCCATTCTCTTCTCCAGGGTAATACCTGATGCAGGGATTGTACCCAGGTCTTCCGCATTGCAGGCTGATTCTTTACCCTCTGAGCCACTAGAGAAACCCAAATCATGTATAGTATAAAGTATGGGATGGAGAAGGAAATGGCAACCTACTCCAGTATTCTTGCCTGGGAAATCCCAGGGATAGAGGAGCCTGGTGGGCTGCAATCTATGGAGTCGCAAAGAGTCGGACATGACTGAAGCGACTAAGCATAAAGTATAGGATGTGCATATAAAACTTAGTTTAAGGTGTTTTAAATGATATAAAAGAGTATCTTGAATTTATGTAGATTTGTAAATAGTATAATTTCACTGTACCTTCTGTAAGATAATAGGATAAGAAATTGAAGACTGTTTTGAGATTTTCAAGTGACAACAGGAATTTATTTCCTTTAGAGAGAGAGTGTGTTATATATTTCTGTGTGATCTCTTTGAGAAAATTTAGTTTCTCAAAGTTTTAAAAATACAAAGCAGAATAAACATCTGGTTTTTTGGAGTCAGGCTGAATTTATCCTGATTATTTTGAAAGTCGGTTTTATAATTATAATGCCATATTGAATACGTTATTTTTAATCTAAGTGCCAGCCGTATCTTTGACACCAGATGGAAATATAGAGATGGGCACCCAGCGTGGTAATTTGTATTCATTAACACATAGAAGTAGTTTATACTTGCTGTTTCTTTCTTGCCTATGGCTTGAGAGCTTGGGGGATTTTATTCTCCAGTGATTTCAGAAGAGACAAATCAGGAATTCTGATTTGTCCCACTTTCGCACTTTCCTGGTGCTTCTCCTGAGCATCTGATATCGTTGTGCTGTGCTGTGTTCAGCTGTATCTGACTCTTTGAGACCCCATGAACTGTAGTCTGCCAGGATTCTCTGTCCATGGAATTTTTTCCAGGTAAGAATACTGGAGTGGGTTGCCATGCCCTCCTCCAGGGAGGTCTTCCTGACCCAGGGTTTGAACTAGTGTCTCCTGTGGCTCCTGCATTGCAGGCGGATTCTTTAGCACTGCGCTACCTGGGAAACCCCAATCCGATACAGTACTTCAAGTCTAAATTCGTTTGATAAATGTCGGGTCCTGGGTTTGTCTAAGAATGAGATTTTTTGAGCAGCAAGGAATTCTTGGAAAGGAAGCTTGTATTTTAAATAGCTGTGATATCCAAGTGGCTGCTGCTGAAGAAACCACATGGGTAAAGAGCTGGGATTCTGACGGGGGCCAGAGAAGCTCTCTACCCTTTCCTGTTAGAGTCAAAGACCCTGCTCTGGTCCACGGAGTCACACAGTGATGGAAATTTTTTATTCCCAAAGGCTTATGTAATGCAAGTAGTTTAGACACGAAATAGCACAGGCAGGCATGTATTTTGGCAATATCGCCTAAATTTGATGGAAGGGGCTGTTAGTTTTTTTCTGTCTCTCAAAAGTAGGATAACAGTGGGAGTGCCCAACTGATATTTTCACTTTACCTGAGAGAAGTCTCAGCTCTAGCCTTCATGGTGACTGTCTGTTAATGGAGGTTAGGATATAGACTTTCTTCATTAAAGAAAATTTAACATTGATATGATATTATTATCTGATACACAGTCCGTATTCCAATTTTGCCAATCATCCCAACTGTTCTCTTTAAAAACAGCTTTATGTATGATCGACATACAATAAACTGCATATGTTTAATGTATACAATTTGATTAGTTTTATATATACTTGTGAAACCATTACTACCATCGAGATAATGAATGTATCCACCACCATGAGATAATGAACATATCCATCACCCTCAAAAGTTTCTTCGTGCCCCTTTGTAATACCTTTGTTCTAATGTTCTTCTTCAATCTATCCCTTTATCACTGGATATGCTTTCTGTCACTATAGAGTTAGTTTGCACTTTGTAAATATAATATATGTAAATGGAAATATACAGTATGTAAGTCCTTTTTTCCTGGCTGCTTTCCCTCACCCTGTCCTAGCATAATTATTGAAATTCTTCTGTGTTGTTGTATCCATCAATAATTAAATTCATTTTTATTGCTTAGTATTCTATTGTATGGATATACTGACAATTGAATATCAATTCACATGTTCCTGGACAGTTGAATTGATGCCAGTTTTTGCTTGTCAATATTCATGTACAAGTATGTGTACTGACATATGCCTTCATTGTATGTGGATGTGCTCAGATGCTCAGTCATGCCTGTACTGTTTGTGACCTCATGGACTGTAGCCCACCAGCCTCCTCTGTCCATGGCATTGCCCTTGGGTAAATACCTAGGAATAGAATGACTGGATCATATGGTAGGTGTTATATTATCTTTTTAAGAAACTGCTGGGTAAACTGCTATTCCAAAGTGGTTGTACTATCTTACATTTTCATCATTGGTGTGTGAGAGTTCTAGTTGCTCCATATCCTTGCCAGTCTTCTAAATTTTAGTTTTGGGTTGGCCAAAAAGTTCATTCAATTTTAAGTAAAAAAATAAAAGACATAGTTTTCCTATTTACCAAGAACTTCATTGAACAATGTAGTCACTAACTGAATAAACTTTTTAGCCAACCCAATATAATTCCTAGTAGTCATGAATTGGTTGCTCAGTATGGTTTTTAGTTTGCATTTTCCTAATGATTAATGATATTGAGCATCTTTTTAATGTACTTTGGGGAAGATGGTCTTCTTTTGAAAACAGAAAAAGGTGGTTATTAAATTTTGGTTTTCTTGTAAAATCTGACTTTTAATCTTTTTCTCTTTGGTGTGAGTGAAAGAAGAGAATAGGAAGTGAAAGGAGTAGGAGTGATTAGACATGACTGTCTCTTACTGAGAGAGGCTAGGAGTACAGCCAAAAATAAGAGGTGTTGAGAGGCTGTGCAGGATAACCAGGAAATCAGATGAAACAAGGAGAGCAGAAGACAAAGACGAGGCCAGTGACCACTAAGGACAGTTTGTATTATCAGATGCTTTCATGTTCTTAAAACTACATGTTCTTGTATTCCAAATGAAAAATCTGAAAGAGGCTTTTCCTAAATGCCTTTGAAAACAGAGACTGTAGATACTGCTTCTGCTTTCTTTTTACTTATCATTTCCTGTTGTCTTCTGACATTTTTTCTTTTCTTTTCTTTTTTTTTTTTAATAAATTTATTTATTTTAGTTGGGGGCTAATTACTTTACAATATTGTTGCGGTTTTTGCCATACATTGACATGAGTCAGCCATGGGTTTACATGTGTTCCCCATCCTGAACCCCCCTCCCACCTCCTTCCCCATCCCATCCCTCTGGGTCATCCCATTGCCCCAGCCCTGAGCATTTGTCTCATGCATCGAACCTGGACTGGTGTTCTGTTTCACATACGATAATATACATGTTTCAATGCTATTCTCCCAGAACGTCCCACCCTCACCTTCTCCCTCAGAGTCCATAAGACTGTTCTATGCATCTGTGTCTCTTACTCTGTCTCGCATACAGGGTTATCGTTACCGTCTTTCAAATTCCATATATATGCATTAGTATACTGTATTGGTGTTTTTCTTTCTGGCTTACATTTTTTCAAATCTGGTTTTTTGCTGGTCTCCAGAGGCCTCATAACTGCCATGTGTGATGACTTGCTTTCAGTCCTCATCTTAGATTTTTCTGTAAGATCTGGCTTCCCTGACCACCTCTGTCTTCTTAAGACTCATCTCCCTAGCCTTAGTGACACTTATGGGTTTTTGTTTTTGTTTTTGCCTTCTCTTCTGTTAGGTTTTCATTTCCTTATGAACCTGGGTTTCGAGGACAGCTTTCCTCAGTGTACTGGTCCCATTCTGTTCCTTTGCACCAGAATCTTTGCTGCTGCTGCTACTGCTGCTAAGTCGCTTCAGTCGTGTCCGACTCTGTGCGACCCCATAGACGGCAGCCCACCAGGCTCCGCCATCCCTGGGATTCTCCAGGCAAGAACACTGGAGTGGGGTGCCACTGCCTTCTCCAATGCATGAAAGTGAAAAGTGAAAGTGAAGTCGCTCAGTCGTGTCCGACTCTTAGCGACCCCATGGACTGCAGCCTACCAGGCTCCTCTGTCCATGGGATTTTCCAGGCAAGAGTACTGGAGTGGGCTGCCATTGCTTCCCTGAATTTAGCCATCCTCTTTGAGAATAGGGCTTTCCTTCCCATCTAGAATCCACATCCTTTCATGCTGACTGACTTTTATTTCTTGGTGTCACCTCCAGAGCTACCTGTCTGAAACCAAATTTGCCTGCTGTGTTCATAGATTAATTTTGTCTCTTTCTGTCATGGTACTACCGTCTTGTTTTCAGTCTCCTACTCTTGTTTCTTCTCTCTTCATTCAAGTCTGTGAGACTGTGTCTTACGTCTCATTTCTGTCTCCATCTTTATAGTCCCACCGCCACCATCCTAATTCAGGCTTTCACTGCTTCCTGCTAGGACTGTGACCGTGGCTTCCTCATGGGGTTACTTAGTCTCTGGTCACTCTCCCTGCCAATCCACTCACTGATGTCTTTGATAGGTCAGTCTTTTAAGCTCACTGGCTGGTACATTATTTCTTTTAAAAAGCCTTTGATTTCTGACCAGTCATGATATATTTCTCTGAATTTATTTGTGGGATACTCTTAACAACATTCCTGACTACTTCACCTTATTCAACCTTATCTTGTGTCGCTCTCCTACACAAAACTTTGCACCGCAGCAGAACTGGTCTTTTTATTATTCCCAAAATACCTGACGGGTACCATGCCCACTGCTGCTACTTGTGAAAAGCTCTATTCTGTTCTCTGATTCCCATTCCTCGTCCCATAACTGTGTTTTATCCTTATTCCAAAAAAAAAAAAAGTTAAAGTGAAAGTGGCTCAGTCATGTCCAACTCTTTGCAACCCTATGGACTGTATCTTGTGTTATTGCTCATTTTTAAGGTACCTTTTCTCTTCAGCAAGAGTTCAACTTCCTTGAGTTTCATGTCTCTCTCAAATCCCTAAGGTGTGCCTGCACTGTTCCAGAGGCTTGCATTCTGATAATAACAACGCCTTACAATAATCCTGGAAATAATGATGCCTTGCAGATGAAAAGGAAACACCAAGTTCTGTGACTGCATTTGTTATCATTCTACCAGTTGGAAACCACAGGGCCCTACCATTCTGACTGAGTGCCTGCAATGTGCCAGGTGCTTTCACTGATGCCCCTTCACTGAATCCTCATGGTCTTTGCGGGCTGCTGTGGATATCTTCAGGCTTCCCAGGTGCTAGTTGTGATAAAGAACTTGCCTGCCGAGGGTTTGATCCCCGGATCAGGAAGATCCCCTGGAGGAGGGGATGGCAACCCACTCCAGTATTCTTGCCTGGAAAATCCCATGGACAGAGGAGCCTGGTGGGCTACAGTCCTAAGGGTCGCAGAGTTGGACATGACTGAAGTGACTTAGCATGCACGTGGTTGTCTTCATTTCACACTTGGGGAAACTGATGCTCAGACTACTGTGTGCCCAGAGTTACACAACTGCTAAGTGGAAGGGTTGGAATAAAAATATTTCTCTTGTCTGCCCCAATGCCAAATCCCCCTTCTTTGTACCACATTGTCTGTATAGGCAACAACAAGGTTTGGCAAGGCCTTCACCTGGGGGTTCTTTCTGAGGTGCTGTGAGCTCTCAGTTTCTACCACTTTAGATTGTCTGTAATGGATATTTCAAGTACATGGAAACGGAATCAAGTTGAGGAAATAAAGTAATTTATTTACATCATTCACTTGTATTTACTTTTTGCTTTTTCTCATCAACTCTTGTGACTTCTGCAATGTATGGTCCATCCAAAAGCTGTTTAAATAATGACCAAGAAAAATGCAGATTAAATATATCGAATTCTGAAGGTGAGCCTAGGCAAGTGGTTTTCATCAGTTTGACAGGTGTGACCCTATTTCTGGTTGTAAGGCAGGAATTTTGAAAATTGAAGCCAGCTCTTCAAAGGAAACTGGTAACATTCTCTGATTTAACTCAGTCTTCCCTTCCCAAGGTGGCTCAATTATTTTTCTGGGTTATTATGGATTATGGGGCTTTAGGCATGCCTCAGTTTTCAAAGGTAAGTACAAAAGAACATCCTAGAGCTCAGTTAAAAAAAAAAGTTTAATCTATAGCTTCTCTCCCAGAAGCATCATGCAAAATAAAATTATAGTATTTAGTGAGTATCAAAGAATGGAGAAGTATAAATGAAACAACTTTGGCTGCCTAGGGGTGGAAACAGTGATTCATAAACTTGAGATCTGAAACTCAGACGTTCTTGGTTTGTACTCAGGAGGAGAGAGGCATCAGATAAGTTGTATGACAGAAGAGAAAATAGCTTACTGATAGTGTGGGAATACCTTTGGAAGAAGTGAATGTCATCAACTTTATCTTATTTTACCTAATGTCATGAAAATATATGCTTCTTCTACACTATTGAGTTAAAGGAATGGCATTTTAGAAAACATCCAGCATGAGGAGGTGATAGTTTTCTCATGTACAAAATGGACATTTTCTACTTTGGGGAGAAGTAGACAACCTTTAGGGAGCTTTTTGACTCATATTCAAAACCCAAGTAAATCAGTTCTTAACAGGTAACTCCGTTAGCTACCCCTTCCTCAGCTCTTCCAACCATGGGAAACAGAAGTTGCTCTATGGTTCTTTTCAGCCATGCAGTTGTCACTGATCACCACTCCAGAGAGAAACAGGTCACATAGGATGATAATATGATATTTCCTCAAGCAATTGATTAACTTTCCCTTTGCTGTGTTTAGTCATTCAGTCGTGTCCTACTTTTTGTGACCCCATGGACTGTAGCCTGCCAGGCTCCTCTGTCCATGGGAATTCTCCAGGCAAGAACACTGGCGTGGGTTGCCATGCCCTCCTCCAGGGGATCCTCCCAACTCAAGGACTGAATCCAGGTCTCCTGCATCACAGGCAGATTCTTAACCATCTAAGCTACTAGGGAAGCCCAGTTTCCTTTTGGCAGAGCTCAGTTTGAATAGAAATTCATTTTTAAAAAAATATTCTTATTTTTTTTAAAAATGAGTGTTCTATGAAGATCTTTTATTATTTATTTTTTTGCCATGTGGGATATTGGATCTTAGCTCCTTGGCCAGGGATTGAACTGGCACCCCTTGCATTGGAAATGTGAAGTCTTAACCACTGGACAGTCATGGAAATACCCCAAACATTTTTAATTTCTTGAAATTGGGTAGAAGTTATGGCTATGAATGTTTGGGTTAGCATTATGCCTGTTTTTAACTGTTTAGTTATTGAATGTCTCCTTTCACATATACCATACTACCTGGGCGCCTTATACATACCCCACAAATGTTTATCAGATACATCTCATCGGGGAATCAGAGAAGATTAGTACTATGAAAGTTCTTAGGTAGCTTTTTTACTTCTAGAATGAGGATTGAATCTAAATAATTTCTAAAATGTTTTTTTCTTCAAAATATTTAAAAATTGTGGCAAAATTATATAACATATAACATGTAACATTATAACATATAACATTATATACTATATAACATATAACATTATATATTATATAACATATAATTTCCCATCTTAACCATTTTTTAAGTGAACAGTTCAGTAGTATTAAGTATATCCATGTTGTTATACAGCAGATCTCCAAATTTTTTCATCTTGGAAAACTGAAACTCGATATCTATTGAACAGTAATTACTGTTTCTGTCTATCTCCATCCTATTCTAACTGCCATTCAGCTTCCTGTTTCTATGAACGACTAATTTAGAGAACTCATGTAAGTGAAATCATTCAGTATTTGTCTTTTTATGACTGGTGTATTTCCTTAGCAAAATGTCATCAGGGTTAATCTATGTATAATCTTTTGTATTGTATGTACCATATTTTGTTCATCCATTCATCTGTCAAAGGATATTTGGGTTGTTTCTATCTCTTGATTATTGTGATAATGCTTCTATGTACACGAGTATGTAAATATGTCTTTGAGATCCTGCTTTCAGTTTTTTTGGATATATAATTAGAAATGAGAATGCTAGATTACATGCTTGTTATTGTTCCGTTGCCAAGTCGTGTCTGACTTTGCGATCCCATGGGCTGCATCATGCCAGGATCATATGGTAGTTCTATTTTAATTTTTTGAGGAACTGCCATACTATTTGCAATAGTGATTGTTTTGTTTTATACTCCTAACAGTGCACAAGGGTTCCAACTTCTCCACTTTCTCACTAACACTTCTGCTTTTTAAAGTAGTAGCCATTGTAATGGGTATGAGGTGATAGCTCATATTTTGATTTGCATTCCTTTAAAGATTATTGATATTGAATATCTTTTCATATACTTTTTGGCCATTCATATATCATCTTTGGAGAAATGTCTATTCAAGTCTTTCATCCATTTTTAAATCAGGTTATTTATTTTTGTTGTTATTGATTTTTAATAGTTCTATATATTTTAATTATTAACCCCTTACTAAATAAATGATGTGCAGATATTTTCTTCCATATTTCTAGTAATGTTTTTGTAACTTTTTATGTTGATATAATTGCAAACTTACAGAAAAGTTGCAAGATTGGTGCAGGGAACTCCTGCATACTCTTTATGCAGAATCACTGGTTTTTTGAAGGACCACCTAGGTTTCTTGACATTTTAATGAGCCTTCTAAACAGAATGAACTACTTGTGGCTATGGGAGATATAAAAATGTAAACACGGTCCCTGTCTGAACATGGAAAATGAATAAGAATGTTTATAAAGCAGCAAGTACAGATGAGAATCATATAGATAAGAACACAAGTGAGAAGGGGCCAAAAGTAAGAATAACTTGAGTTATTAGAACTGGAGACTTGTCCTGGTGGTTTTCAAACATGGGATGTTTTTGTCCCCTGGAGAACTTCTGGCAGTGTTTGGCGACTCACTGGTTGACATCACTGCAGGGTGCATGGCAGAAAGTTGTACTGCTGGCATCTAGTAGAGACCAGGAGTCCTGCTAACATCTTGCAGTGTATAGGGCAGCTCCACACTATCAAGAATTATCCAGTCCAAAATGTTAATAGTGTCAAAGCAGAGAACTCTTGCCCTATCCCCAGGAACCAGACTTTGCAGAAAGCCTGTCTTGAGAACGCTTTCTTTCCGTTCTCACTCACTGCAGAGAAGCTGGGTGCCAGCTCTCTTTTATCTCTTGCTCCAGTAGGCTGGGAGGAGAGTAGAAATAGTATGGACGTTGGCATCCTGTGGACCTGGATTTGATTCCAGGCCCATCCACTACTAGCTGTCTGACTTTGGGCAAATACATTATAGTCTCTGAATTCTATTGTCTTCTCTGCCTGGGGTATAATGTCTGCTTTGCTGAGTGATGAAGGGCAGTGGAGTGCAGTGGTTAAGACTGTGAATCCTCACATTTAATTGGCTGCCTCTTGGATCTTCATTCTGCTGCCTCTCACTGTATGTCCTTTGATGAGTTTTTCAGCCTTTCTAGGCCTTAGTTTCTTCATTCAAAAAATGAGAAGAAATATGATAGTATTTACTTCATAGGATTTTTGAGCTTCCCAGGTGGCTCAGTGGTAAAGAATCCACCAATGCAGGATACACGGGTTCAATCCTTGGGTCAGAAAGATCCCCTGGAGAAGGAAATGGCAACCTGCTCCAACATTCTTGTCTGGGAAATCCCGTGGACGAGGAGTCTGGTGGGCTAGAGTCCATGGGGATGCAAAGAGTCAGACATAACTCAGCAACTAAACAACAGCGACAACATATGGCTGTTCTGACATTACATGAATTAATGCATGTAAAGCACTTAAATTGGCGCCTGGCACATAGTAGGCACTCAGTAAATAGTTAGCTATTTTGGGGGTTTATTTGAGATTAAGGATTAAATGACCCTGTAGTGTTGAATAAATAGAAGGTGCTTGATGACTTTTTTTTTTTAAATTTAAATTTTAGTAGCAGACAGTTTCTTATAATGCCATTATAAAAAAATTTCAGTAGCTCCTAAAGTTAAATGAGTGGGCATTTGATCTGAAGATATTTCTAGGATACAAAAAGGAAACTGATCATTCTCTTGCTTCCTATTTGTACTTGGTAAAGATTCCTTTGGATACTTGTTCAAAAATGTGCTTCAAGAATTGCAGGCCTAGCCAGACTTTTGCGGAATTATGAGACCAGAGTTCTGTGGAATTAAGAGAGTCACCTAAATGTATGGAGTGGTGAGGAGGGATTTGGATTGGAAACGGTTGTTTTCCTAGTCTAGCCTTCCTGAAGTTACCCTCAGTGGAGAGGAAGAGGAGAAATAGCAGAAAAACTTGATTCTTTTTTAATTCCGTGTTCATCCTTGAGGTGTGACTGTGTATCCCGGTGGGTGAACGGGTCCTGTCCTTGATAGTATATGAGATTTAGACTCACTCAAAGATAATTTTCTGGGGAACCAAATATTGGGTTCTACCAGTTCCTGAACGCTGAAGAATTGATGCTTTTGAACTGTGGTGTTGGAGAAGACTCTAGAGAGTCCCTTGGACTGCAAGGAGATCCAACTAGTCAATCCTAAAGGAAATCAAGCCAGAATATTCATTGGGAGGACTGATGCTGAAGTTGAAGCTCCAATACTTTGGCTACCTGATGCGAAGAACTAACTCATTAGAAAACACCCTGATGCTGGGAAAGACTGAAGGTAGGAGAAAAGGGGGCAACAGAGGACCAGATGGTTGGATGGCATCACGGACTCGATGAACATGAGTTTGAGCAAGCTCTGGGAGTTGGTGATGGACAGGGAAGCCTGGTATGCTGCAATCCATAGGGTCGCAAAGAGTCAGACATGACCAAGCAACTGAACTGAACTGACTGACCAGTTCCTGAAGGTATTGGGTTTTAGATGGACATGTTTATAGATCACACATGGTGCAGTCCTTTATAAATGCAAGAATATATCATTTATATAAGCATCAATTCTTCAGCGTTCAGGAACTGGTAGAACCCAATATTTGGTTCCCCAGAAAATTATCTTTGAGTGAGTCTAAATCTCATATACTATCAAGGACAGGACCCGTTCACCCACCGGGATACACAGTCACACCTCAAGGATGAACACGGAATTAAAAAAGAATCAAGTTTTTCTGCTATTTCTCCTCTTCCTCTATTGCAAGGTAAAGTGTATGCATAGAGTTTAGCATAATTCCTGACATTGTAGTGCTTTATTATTAACAAGAGTTAGCCGATGTCATCATAGTCATCATCATTATACTCATTGTTACTCTTAAATTTTATGTTTTAGTTCAGTTTAGAAATAAACTCTTTACTTTTCAGCAACTCAATTTCCCTTTTCCTTTATTTTTTATTTTTAAAAATACTCTTATAGACATACACACATTCAAAAAAGTGCACCTCATAATTTGATAACTTAATGAATTTCCACAAATTGAACCCACTCATGCAGTCAGCACTTAACAGAATATTACCATTACTGTACTCATGTTCCCTTCTGGCCATTATCCTTTAGTTTTTAGCAAAAAAGAAATAATTTTTTTTTCCCTTTAGTGACATTCAAAGCTACTTATGGCTTTATGTAAACTCTTAATAGGTGTGACTGACAGTTCTTGCCTTGGGGATGGCCTTATTATATGCTTTTATTTTCTTTTGCTTTAAAAAGCACATCTTCTGGAAAGGGAGTTCAGACCTGGGGGTTGTTATATTTGGACATGGATAGACTGAGTCATCTTGTAGCTCTCCCTCTGCAAATGAGTGATGTGTTCTTTGCTTTTATTTGTCTATACTGTAAAAGTCCATTGAAACCGAAAAAGAGTCTATTGTACTAAAAGAAAAGGAAAATGGCTCGGCCACACAGACCTCTTAGATGTCCTCTCTAAAAGCATTCCACATTCAATAGAGTTCAGGGGACATGAAAGATATCCTGCGGTGAAGGAAGGCTGTACAATGCTGGGTGCACTTGTATGTCCTCATCTCCTGCCATTGACCGACATGGTTAGGCCAAAGGACTGGCCAGTTCTGGAAGTAATGGACTGTAGTGTGTTTACCCTGCTTTTGTCCAGTCACATTTATAAAACCAACAGTAATTTCTCACATGGCAGCTTCTCAGAAGAAAAATGAAAATTCAGGGGTTGAATCTGAGGCTCTCTCTATATTTTCTTTTTGAAATCAAAGTACAGAAACACGTTAACTCTGAAATCACCAGCATGTTAGCCTTGCTGTATGTGTCTTGTTTAACTTACTGGGCCCAGCTAAGAGCTCAGCTAAAATATTGTTCATGCATTTCAGAATGTCATTCCTCATTTTTGGCTACGATTTTATTTCTTGAGATTTATTGATTTAGTTAGTTTTCTTTTAAATTGAAATATAATTCACATACCTTAAAACTCCCTCCCGTTAAAGTAAACACAGTTTGGTGGTAGTATATTCATCAAGTGGACTTGGGGGCGCATTTTCCAGCAGTATCACAAATAATGTGTTGACTGAAACTGTTATAAGACATAAAATGACAGTATGTTAGTCACAATCACTTAAAAAAATTTCAGTGCATGTGAACAACAGTGTGGCTCCTATAAAACTAACTAGCATGGTGAAGACTTCTGATAATCTGCCAAAGCTGACCTGTGTTTTAAGAGTTTAATGGATTGAGAAATCAGTTCTTCTTCTGGCCTCTGTGGAAAGGTTTAGGTTTATTTGCTTCCGCAACTACCTACTTTTTGGGGAAAAAAAGCATAAAATTTATTTGTATTAACTCTTAGTTGGAGGCCTAAAATAGATTATTTCTAAATGAATGTGATTGACCTATTTTAAAAACCTCATTTAGACTAAAATGTTTTTTTGAATCTGTATTTTTATTATTTCAAAAGTAGTAGATGCTAGTTGAAAACATTTCTTAAATGTGTAGACCTTAGAAGAGTTGTGAAATGAAAAAAAGTTGTCATCCTTCCTCTCACTTTACAGAGTTTATGCGTCAAATATTTTTATGTCTAATCATATAGCCTGTTCAATTTTTATTTAATTTCTTTTGTTTTCTATCATTAAAATTTTTATTTTCAAGATTTTTTTCAATATTTAAAGAAATGGAAATAAAGTTGATTTTCAGGTGTACTATGTAGTGATCTCATATTTGCATATACTGTGAAATGGTTACCACAGTAAGTGTAGTAACCAACTGTCCCTATACAAAGTTATTATCAATTATTGATCATATTCCAGTTTTTACTTAAGTTTTAAATATACAGTGGGAGTGCAGTTGTGGAAGTTGAATTGTTTTCTGTAATTGCATACTCTTTTTAGGTTTCTGGAAGGTTTAGAACTTTTTCTTTCAAAGCAGTGATTGCTTAAAAAAACCAAAAACCTTTAATATTTCTTAAAAATTACTTTGGCTTGTTCATGGTCCAGCGGAACTTCTGAGAAACTATGGAAATATACATACTTCCAAAGCTAGGTCTGTTTATCATCAAAGAAGGCTGCATGAACTCTTTAAGAACTCTTAAAGAGGCCTCATCTTTCAGAGCAGCTTTTATCCAAAGCCTTCAGGACCAAATGACTGCCAAATTCTTGTCTGCATATCTTCAAGTACAGATATTTCATTATGGTGATTTGGTTGTAAAGCACACTTTTTAGTAATTCTCAGGAAAAGAATGGTATTTATCATATACTATGTATAGAAATTAAATAGTGGAGTGGTCAAGATTCTGAGGTTGACTGGACTCACTAGAACCTTCCCCTCATATTAAATGTCTCTCCTTTTCTTTTGTGAAACAAACTTATGTATTTTATTAAACAAAACAATACACATATTTTATTGGAATGTTCACTTGAGCATTTCTCTGCCATATTTCCTTTTTCACTCTTGAATAATCCTAGTGTTCTGCAATGTCTTCAGCAGTTTCCCAGGAGAAATGTAGAGATGCTTAATTTTAGAACTTTGTTCATGGGAATCAGGTATAGGACCAAAGTAATAACCTTACAGGTAAAGAGATGGCTCTAGCAGTTAAGCTTTTTAAGTACCAAAAAAGGGATTTGGAAGAGAATCTTACACTTTAGGTCAGAAGTATCTAGAAAGAATATATAGTTTACATGAACTAGTACTTAAACGAGTTGGATTCAGCTATTGCCTGAGCAACTACCTAATAATGGATTTGGCATCTTTGAACTTACTGTATTTTCATTCTACTAGGGTAACTTGTAGCAAATTCATTTTAGGATATTTAATGTATATATATGTATCATCACTGTAGTTTTAAAATAGTTTGATACTATCTCCTCTGCTATATTGTTTCCTTCATATGTAGTAGTATTTGCTGTAGTGATGTGGCTATTGGAACATGGTTTGATATTGATAATGGACTGGAAAAAGTTGTAAAAAGCCAAGCAAACCATCTTCTACTATATGAATAGTTAATCAGGAATAAAGACTATCTTGCAGAAAAGTCTGGAGCCTTAATGAATATTAGATAGCACCCACTAGTGAAAGAGAAAATGGAAAAACAAAAGCAAACCCAAGCCACCCACACAGTATAAATGAGGTCAGGTTACACACACTTTGTTTTCCCAGGAAAACAGAGACGAGTGTGTAGGCTCTGAAGCTTACCTTGTATGTTTAACACTTCACAAGAAGTTGGACTTAATACTTACATAAATAGTATTTTAAAACATTGTTATTGTTTTTATTTTTTTCCCCCTGACATACTCTGTCTCTCAAAGGCAAATTCATTACCTTATGTAATCTCCCTGTCAAACATTAATTTATCTCAACAAATGCTTATTTGTGCTCCTGCTATGACTTTTGGATAGATCAATCATCAGTTGGGTTAGCTGAAAGGAAAGTACTTCTTTTTTTGTCCAGATAAACCTTACCTATGGGATAAACCTATGGAAGAAAAGATGTGCTGATTTTCGACAAGTTAGGAGTGACAAGACAAAAGCATTGATTGGGAAAGAGTATATTATCAAGGAACCACTCTGACCGGTATATCTGGCTCTGTGGTTGTTCTGAGGGTGACTAGAAACTCTCCAAGCCTTTGACACAATCAGAAGTTATTTCTCATTATGTGCAGACTAGTATTGGGGAGAATATTTTGTTTCATCCAGTTTATGTTTTCTTTTTCATTTCATTCAACAAGCATTTATAAAGTGTTTGCTTACTGCTCTTTGTTAACCAATGTGTTAGGTATTCGAAGTCTCAGTCTCGGTGTTGGTTGCTCAATTGTGTCCCGCCAGGCTCCTCTGTCCATGGAATTCTCCAGGCAGGAATACCAGAGTGGGTAGCCAGCTGTTCCATTCTCCAGAGGATCTTCCCAAACTAGTGGTTAAATCATTAGGATTATGCTTAAAGGGTCTAAGGATCCACATTTTTAGAGGAAAGAGTTTTAGGAGTTCACTTTCTGGAACATTTTGAATGTTCTTTATAATTTTAAGCTTTGTATAAGAAATAGTAAATGATTATTTTATTCATTTAAAAAGAAAACATTTTATCTCCTGTACAGCAGATAGTAACACAACATTGTAAATCAACTATATTCCAGGAAAAAGTAAAAAAAAAAAAAGAAAAAGAAAAAAAATTTATCTGAAGGAAACATTGGTGACTTTTTAGTACCTTAAGCCTGAAAGTAAAGTGAAAGTTATATTATTTTTAAATTAAAAAATGCCCAAACGAAAACATTCAAACACTGTAAAAATGTGTTTAATAAAAAATTAAATTCCCTAGAGTAGAAGGTCTCCAGTACTCTCAACTTCCTCCCCCAAAGCAACTCTCACTGTCAGTTTTTCTTGCACCTTTGAGTAAAGGTTTAAGCATGTACAAATATATGTATGTGATTCCAGGCCCCTTTTCATACAAATGGAAGCATATTATGTAATCTCTTCTGATCCTGGTACTTTTTCAGATATACTGCATTTTTTAAAAAAACTGGCTGCTCAATATTCCATTGTATGAGTGAATTGTTATTCATTATTTAATCTTAATGGGCATGTAAGTTTTCCCCAGGTTTTGCTCCAATAGACTTTGCTACACTGATTTTTTTTTTTAAAGATATCTCTTTCCCAAGTGTGTATCTTTAGCGTACATCCTTAGAAGAGAAGAAGTGAAGTGAAGTGAAAGTCGCTCAGTCATGTCCGAGTCTTTGCGACCCCATGGACTGTAGCCTGCCAGGCTCCTCTGTCATGGGATTCTCCAGGCAAGAATACTGGAGTGGCTTGCCATTTCCTTCTCCAGGGGATATTCCTGACCCAGGGATCGAACCCAAGTCTCTTGCATTGCAGGCAGACTCTTGACTGACTGAGCTACAAGGGAAGCCCTTGAAGAGAATTCTAGGTCAAAGAGGATATAGTTCTTAGTTTGATAGATATTGTCAAAAGGAGCTTCCTGGGGCTGACCAATGTATACTTCCATTAGTGTGAGGTGATAGTTCCTGAATCCCCATATTCTTACCATAACATTCTATTTTCAGACTTTTTGACCTTTGCCTGTTGATTAGATGAAAATGGTATCTCATTAAAATATTCAGTTCTTTAACCATGACTGAAGTTGAAAGTTTTGTGGATGAAAAGCCATTTGTTAGTATTAATGTTTTGTGAGCTTCTGGTTCATGTTCTTTGCCTTTTTCCTACTGTTAGTCTTCTCCCGACCAAGTAATAAGAGTTCTCTCTCTAAAAGAAAAATGGCCTTTGTCATATGTGCTGCCATTATATTTTTGCCTTTGTTGTTTGTGTTTTGACTCATGACATTTTTTTCTTTACAGATTAAAGCAAATTCTTTTGCTGTCAAATTTAGCTATTTTCTTGTATAGTTTTGAGATTTTGTGTTTCACTTAGAAAACACATTTATGTTTTGAAGAGATAAAGATTATATATTGTTTTCTTTTTACCTTTGATCAATCAGAAATTATTATGTTGTGAGAAGTGATGTAGATAGATGTTTAGTTTTATTTTTCCAGCCTACTAGAATAATCCATTTTTTTTCGCCAGCAGTATGTATTGTTTATTAAATTTTTGAAAAATATTATTGGGTCTATTTCAGGACTTTTTCTGTTTCATTGCTTTTCATACACCAAGTACAAATGATTTTGATTACTATAGCTTTATAATGTTTTAAAAGATAGAATTGTCCTGCTACTTTAGTGTATTTCATTTTACTATCTGACTTTCAGAATCAGTTTATCTGGTTTCAGACAACAACAAAAATTCTTTTGGTATTCTGGTCAGGATTTCATTACCTTTACGATATAGTTGAGATAAATTGATAATTTTACAATACCCAGGAAGAGGATACTTCTTTAATTTATTTGAGACTTCTGTTATGACCTATTTTAGAGTCCTAAAGTTCTTCATGGGCTCAGTGATAAAGAACTTACCTGCCAATGCATGAGACATGAGACATGGGTTTGATTCCTGGCTCTGGAAGATCCCCTGGAGGAGGAAATGGCAACCCACCCCCAGTATTCTTGCCTGGAAAATTCCATGGAACACACATGGACAGAAAAGTCCATGATGGCCCAGTTCATGGGGTCACAAAGAGTCAGACATGACTGAGCACACACACACACACACACACACACACACACACACAGTTTTTCACATAGATCTTTTACATTTAAGAATAAGTTATTAAATTTATTCTTAGGACTTTTCTGTTTAGTTATTACTTTTACAAATGAGCTCTTTTATGGCATACTGTTTTCTAATTTTTTCCTTATATACAGAAAAGCAACTGTACTGAATTCTCTTACTCTTTGTTATAGTTTTTCTAGTAGATTCTCATAGATATTTTTGTTATTTAATATTAGCTGTAAATACTGATAATTTTGCTTCTTCCTTTGCTCTTTATAGCTCTCATTTTTTTCCCTCTGTTCCAATTGCATTGACTTAGAATTCTAGAACACTGTTAAATAATAATGGTGATAATATGCATCTGTATTTTGTTCCTGAGTTTAGTAGAATTGTTTCTAGAATCTCATCATTAATCATGATATAAGCTTTGGACTATATCTATATTTGTATACCTACATGTATGCGTATATATATGAAGAGAGAAAATGTTAGTCACTCAGTATATATCCTCTTGTGTTTTACTGAGAATTTTTAAAATTAGAAATTTATGCTTTAATTTTATAAAACATGTGTTCACATTTAGAAATATTATCATTTTTTCCTCCATTGACCTGCTAATGTAAATAGACTACATTGGTAGATCTCTAATATTGAACTGTCTTTGTCTTACTAGTGTGAACCGCACATGAGCATGCATGTGTTATTCTTTTAAAGTACTGATGGATTCTGTTGACTCATTTTTCAATCAGGAGTTCTATACTGATATTTAAATCTGAATAACAGTATGAATCAATCTATAAGTGAGATGGCTTTATGGGCTTTTATCTTTTTTAAAAGGTATTTGTAACATTTATTCTGGTAAACAAAGAATTTTAAATCTCTTTACCTTTTATTCATAAACACTGGAATTATTCATTCCTTTGAAGATTTGGTAGAATTCATCTGTATAATTCTATGGGCCTGTTGCTTTGTGAGGTAGAGCTTTTACATATTACTTAGTTACACGAACTGCTACTAACCTGTTTTGTTGAAGTGTAACACTAATTAATGACATGATGTTTTGTATATTTGACGTTGGTTTGTTTTTGAGAGTTCAGATGATCATTTTTAGCATTTAAAGTTTTATTAATATTTTTATTCTTCTGTAGCACCTTAGAAATTAGGTATATTTCTTTAAATATAATGTATAAAAGAATTTTTCAGGATAAAATTGTAACACAGTTCTTTGCAAATGTATTGTATATAAATATATGATAAGATGAAGTAAACTAGGGAAGACAAACTGGCCTGGCAGAGAAGCAGTGAATCCAGGGGGCTAAAAACCCTTTTTTGTGGGGGCTCTACTGAGTGGAGAAGGTCCCATTTGGGAACACAGGTTTTGGAAAGCAGAGGGACAGGTGGGAGAGCCTGTGACTTGGTGGAAATTCTCTGAGGACAAGATGTGTTACTGTCGTAAAATTTTGAGAATTCTTAAGTAATTCTTATTTCTTGAGAATGCCTGTATGGTTGGATTTTCTTTTTGGAGATGGTACACAGAGACAAAGTCCAGCTGCAGGAAGATCACCAAGGGATGGCAGAGCCTACCATGGGGAGACCAACCATATCTGAGTCATTTGAGGGCTTCCCTGCTGGCTCAGTCAGTAAAGAATCTACTTGCAATGCAGGAGACCTGGGTTTGATCCCTGGGTTGGGAAGATTCCCTGGGGAAGGAAATGGCAACCCACTCCAATATTCTTGCCTCAGAAATCCCAGGGATAGAGGAGCCTGGTGGGCTATGGTCTATGGGGTCTCAAATGAGTCAGACATGACTTAGCAACTAAACCACTATCGCCATTTAGATTTACATACATAACAACTTGTGTTTTCTCATCCGTGATAGTCAGTGTGGATGTTTGTGTTGGGAAGGAAATAGTTAAGGATTAGTTGAGTCAGGGTTAGGCTGACCTGGTAGAGTTATTTTTAGGTTGTACAGAGTTCTTAGAGGATTCTAGGCTCTAGGAAGTTTCTTTATGTCACTTTTCCATTGAATTTGAGCTAAGTGTTTTGGGCAGGAGAGAAATTCAGAAGGTTTTTGACTTGTAAACATCTCACCAGCTCACAGTATTTTCATTCACCGAGCCCAGTTGGATTAGTGCTACTCTATCATCTGGTCTTACTCACTGGTTTTATCCAGCTAAGGTCACATTCATGGCAATCAGCATTTTGCTCAACTCCTAGCTATCATGAGACCATTTTAAAAAGAGGGTCATAAAATGAAGAATTGGGTTGGGTTTATACATTAAAAAAGGAATGGAAACAACACAGGCTTAGAGTCAATCATAAGTGAAACCATGTCACTTTTTTCACTGAACTGCTTATTAGACTTCTCCTAGCCTTCATCTGTAAATGGTAAATAGGGTTAATGTAATGTATTTTGTAGATTTGTGAATATTTAGTGAGATAATGTATGTGAAGAACCTGGAACATAATTGCTGTTGTTGTTCAGTTGCTAAGTTGTGCCTTACTCTTTGCCACCCCATGGAGTGTAGCGTGCCAGGCTCCTCTGTCCTCCACCATCTTCCAGAGTTTGCTCAAATTCACGTCCATTGAGTCAGTGATGCTATCTAACCGTCTCACCCTCTGCCGCCCTCTTCTCTTTTTGCCTTCAATCTTTCCCGGCATCAGCCTTTTCCAGTGGGTCGGCTCTTTGCATTAGGTGGCTAAAGTATTGAAGCTTCAGCAGCAGTCCTCCCAGTGAATATTCAGGATTGATTTCCTTTAGGATTGATTGGTTTAATCTCCTTGCAGTCCGAGGGACTCTCAAGAGTCTTCTCCAGCATCACAATTTGAAAGTATCATTCTTTGGCGCTTAGCCTTCTTTATGGTCCAGCTCTCACAGCTGTACACCACTATTGGAAAAACCACAGCTTGGACTATAGGACTTTTCTCGACAAAGTGATATCTCTGCTTTTTAATACACTCTCTAGGTTTGTCATAGCTTTCCT
This sequence comes from Okapia johnstoni, assembly GCA_024291935.2. NCBI lineage: Eukaryota > Metazoa > Chordata > Mammalia > Artiodactyla > Giraffidae > Okapia > Okapia johnstoni. The sequence goes on along the minus strand of CM044323.1, from coordinate 33,851,716 downwards.
TACAAGAAGAAAGTGTCTTTTAACTTCATGGCTTCAGACACCATCTGCAGTGATTTTGAAGCCAAGAAAATAAAATCTATCACTGTTTCCACTTTTCCCCCATCTTTTTGCCATGAAGTGATGGGACCGGACTTTATTTTTTTGGGGCTCCAAAATCACTGAAGATGGTGATTGCAGCCATGAAATTAAAAGACGCTTACTCCTTGGAAGGAAAGTTATGACCAACGTAGACAGCATATTGAAAAGCAGAGACATTACTTTGTCAACAAAGGCCCGTCTAGTCAAGGCTATGGTTTTTCCAGTAGTCATGTATGGATGTGAGAGTTGGACTATAAAGAAAGCTGAGCGCCGAAGAATTGATGCTTTTGAATTGTGGTGTTGGAGAAGACTCTTGAGAGTCCCTTGGACTGCAAGGAGATCCAACCAGTCCATCCTAAAGGAGATGAGTCCTGGGTGTTCATTGGAAGGACCGATGAAGTACTTTGGCCACCTGACGCGAAGAGCTGACTCATTGGAAAAGACCCTGATGCTGGGAAAGATTGAGGGCAGGAGCAGAAGGGGACGACAGAGGATGAGATGGTTGGATGGTGTCACCGACTCAATGGACATGGGTTTGGGTAGGCTCCAGCAGTTGGTGATGGACAGGGAGGCCTGGTGTGCTGCGGTTCATGGGGTCGCAAAGAGTCGGACACGACTGAGTGACAAAACTGAACTGAACTGAACTGATGGGACTGGATGCCATGATCTTAGTTTTTTGAATTCTGAACTTCAAGTCAGCATTTTCACTCTCCTCTTTCACCCTCATCAAAAGGCTCTTTAGTTCCTCTTCACTTTCTGCCATTAGAGTGGTATCATCTGCATATTTGAGGTTGTTGATATTTCTCCTATCAATCTTGAGTCCAGCTTGTGATTCATCCAGCCTGGCATTTTCCATGATGTACTCTGTATATAATTTAAATAAGCAGGATGACAATATACAGCCTTGTCATACTTCTTTCCCAACTTGGAACCATTCAGTCCATGAAGGAGGTAGCATAATTAGCTTTTAATGTTTGTTTATTTAATAAAGTTCCTCTTTTTCTTGACAGCTTATGTTATAGTCTTATTGCATGATTTTCTGTGTCTGGTTCCATTTCATTCATTTATTCATTCTGAAAACATTCATTGAGAACCTGCTCTGTCAGGCACTGTTCTAGGGGCTGGGATTAGACATAGATCAAGGTAAGCAAGGTCCCTATTCAATGAAACTTGCATTCTGAGTAGGAAGAAAGAGAGAAAACCAAATAAACTAGAAAATATCATGTCGTGATTAGCATCACAATAGAAGATATAAATAAGGAGAAATGGAAATAGAGTGTTAGAAGTACTATTTTAGATTGGATGGACAGGAAACCCTTCTTTGATTAAGTGAAATTTTACTGAGACCTGAATATCCAAAAGGAACCACCTATGTTAAGATCTAGAGGAAGAACATTGTAGGCAGAGGGAGCAGGTAGTACAAAGATGGCAGTGAATTTGTTATGCTGTGGGAAGAAAACAATGGAGATGTTCAGACAAGGGCAAGATTTTGAGGGACCTCACAGATCAAAGTCCCTTGGACTGCGAGGAAATCAAACCAGTCAATCCTGAAGGAAATCAGTCCTGAATATTCATTGGAAGGACTAATGCTGAAGCTGAAACTCCAATACTTTGGCCACCTGATGGGAAGAACTGACTCATGGGAAAAGACCCTGATGCTGGGAAAGATTGAAGGCAGGAGGAGAAGGGGACCACAGAGGATGAGATGGCTGGATGGCATCAGCGATGCTGTGGACAAGAGTTTGGGCAAGCTCCAGGAGTTGGTGATGGACAGGGAAGCCTGGTGTGCTGCAGTCCATGGGGTCGCAAAGAGTCAGACACGACTGAGCAACTTAACTGACAGATCAGCATTTGGAGTTTGCTGTGAGGGGAGTTTTCAATTTCTTCTAAGCCTCAGATCTATGGATATATGTTAATTTTCATGGCAGAACTACTGTGGTGATAGTCTGATCTCAGCTTGCACCTGAATAGTATACATAATATTATCCTTTGAGGAGAATCAGAAAGAGAGCCTTATCTTAATATAGTGAAGCAAGTAGATTAAAATCAAAGTGAGGCCCATTATACATAACTAATTTTTGTGTTAGCTAATGAGAGGTAATTAAAGTAATATGCTCATATAATTAACTTTTAATTATTTTTCTTAGTGCCATTTAGTTTATGGTTATTCTTGGGATACTGTGGCATGATATAAAAAGTATGACCACTTAGGTAACAAATTTGTACTGAACAGCACTCATATTTGATGGTAGCTTAGGATTAGGATAAAGGTGTATTTTTAAAAGTAAACTTTTAAGAATAGTTTTAGATTTGCAGAAGAGTTACAGAGAGAATTTCCATATAATCCACATCCAGTTTCTGCTATTATTAATAGTCCTCCACAGACTATAGGGCTTCCTTGGTGGCTTAGATGGTGAGGAATCTTCCTGCAGTGCAGGAGACTTGGGTTTGATCCCTGGGTCAGGAAGATCTACTGGAGAAGGAAATGGCTACCCACTCCAGTATTCTTGCCTGGAGAATTCCATGGACAGAGGAGCCTGGCAGGCTACAGTCCATGGGGTTGCAAAGAGTCAGACATGACTTTCACAGACTTCTCATTTCGGACACCAGCTGTAAGCTTTGGGGTTTCCAGACCATCTGTGTTTCTGACCAACTAGCTAAAATTAAGGGGTTTCCACTACCTCATCAGGTTCAGTAATTCTCTAGACAGGGGTCCCCAGTCTTGCAGATCTAATGCCTGATGATCTGAGATGGAGCTGATGTAATAATAATGTAAATAAAGTGCACACTAAATGTAATGAGCTTGAATCATCCCAACACCACGCCACCCTCCCACCCCCATCTGTGGAAAAATCATCTTCCACGAAATTGGTCCCTGGTGCCAAAAAGGTTGGGGACTGCTGTTCTAATATTACTCAGAACTTAGAAGACTGCTCTACTTGTGATTACAGTTTTATTATAAAGGACGCAAATCAGGAGAGGCCAATGAAGAAAAGCTAGGATGAAGTCTGGGAGTGCCCCAGATGTGAAGCCTCCATGGCCGTGGGATATATCAGCCTCCAGACACGTTGCTGTATGATGACCAACCAGGAAAACTCACTGTGGAATGTCCCTCTACCTGGGTTTGTCAGATGTTTTTCTCAGATTAACTTGGGGTTATGGTGTTTTTGGGAAAGACGACTATGGAGGTAAAGTGCCATTAATGCTCAACCTATTATTGATTAAAGGAAAAATGCACAGTGTAAGGGTTGTGAATTAAATTTTATTTTGGGACCTTCCTAAGGACTCTAGCCTGGGAGACAGCCTCACAGATAATTCTGAGGAACTGCTTTGAAGAGGTAAGGGAGGAGCCAGAATGAATTTTTTCTTTCTTTCTTTTTGCTGGAAAAAAATGTGTAGTCAAAGATCATCAAAACATTACTGCTAATCACAAAGAACAGACATCTCAGGTTAATGATTTTAGTGCTTTTTCTATGTGTGGGAAGATGCAAGAATCTGGGATCATTCAAATTGGCTAATGTTTGATCTTTGTAGATCTGGAATGGCAGGCAACAATTTTTTTCTTTATAGTGCCTGTTAGTCATAAATTCTACTTGCTATAGGTCATAGCATAAGAGAAAAGGTTTTCTGGGAAACAAGGATTAAAAGCCAGTAATATTCTAAACAAAATTCATAAAAGTTATAAATTATATTACCAGTTCATTCAGTCCCAGATAATGAATGCTTGTTGATCTGAATGAAGTGAGTAGGTTTTCCAACAGAGTTTCGTAATTTTTCACTCAGTTCAATGATATGATCTAAAAGTCGTCAGAAATCTTTATTTGTTGAAAAGCTTTTTTAATAAATCTTTTTGAAGACCTTCATTCTTGAAGATCTTCATTTTGTAAAATTAGATAAAATAATGACTGTATATATAATGACAGTATATATGACAAAAGACTTAAAATGGCATGGTTGAATTAATACAATGGTAATTATAAATTAACATAAACAGTAAATAAAAGATTATTACTTTTAAAAAATAGCATGATTCAAGATCTGCTTAAAATTCAATTGGCAAGGAAATTTGGTTATTTCTATGATGTACAACATTTTAAAATAATAACTAGAACTATGACTGATAACATTATACCAGAACATACATGACACCCCAGATTTTTAGGAGTTCCATATGATTTCTACAATATCTATACTAATGACATTTACACAGAGAGTATAACCCAAGAAGATTTATTACCACTGTTTGGGCAGTGTTTCCCATGTAATTTAACATACCAAATAAACTAATTAGTTTAATATCTTTCTTTGGGGTGCTTGAGGGGTCCTCTGAAGTTAGCTCGAGTTAACTTCCCAGAGTTAGCTCGATGTCCAAAGAACTTCATTTAGAATTTGACTTTGGGCAAGTTTGTTAAAGATATCAAAAGGTTTTAAAATACTTGGTCAAATAGGATCATAGGTCATGGTGAAACAATGTTTATTTACTTAACCAAAGTGACAATAAAAGATTTTAAAGGCAAATACAGAAAGTATTAACAGATCACTTAAAAGGGAGAGTAACTTTTTAAAAGGTAAAGTTTTTTTTTGTTGTTATCAGAAACAGATTAATATTCCAAGAAAACACACAGAGAAAACCCAATTTCTTGTTTTGTATTAGCTTACTTTTAGTGTTAAAGTTTATTTATTCAATTAAGTTTTGTTCTATTCTTAGTGAGTTCTGACTGTGCATGGAAGTCTTCTCAGAGTTTTTTTCCCAAAAACCTTTTATAACTTCCTTTTTTATTCAGATTTTGCCCTGTATTTCACGCCCCCCCTTTTTTATTTCTCCAGGGCAAAATTACTTTCTTCTTTCTTAACAAAATGCATTTCTTTTCCTTGTACTTTTTTTGTTTCTTATATACAAAGATGTTTTCCTTATTAACTTAGTAGTTTTAATTACATATTTTAATTAGAATTCTTAACCTTTAAAAGCCTCAATTTCTAATGAAAAGTGAGACTCAGTTATGAACTTTTATATTAGCATTTTGTAGATTGGTAAATATTTATGATTTCTAAGAACATGTGTTTTTATCAGAAAAATTTTCAGTGTGGCACCAAATATATTTATTAGTTGTCTTAAATATTTTTAGTTTCTTTTTAAAAGGAAGCCTCTGATCCATAATTAATGTTTCAGTATCTTATTTTATTTGGAAATGATCTAGGTACTTAATAAACTTCCTTCATTTAACTTAGAAAATTTCTAAAGTTTCAAGTTACCAAAACTCTGGAGAAACTATTTTTAAGTAGGCATACCATAAAACATAATTATTCTTAAAGAGTTCACCTAAAAGCTCTTACCTCATTTGTATTTACATAATTCACTTGTTTCCAACACTTATATTTAATTTCTCATGAAAATTTCATGAGACACTTGGCTAAATCAGCATTCATCCCAAGCCATTTTTCTTGCTGATAAGTTTTATAACAGAGATAATATGACTTATTTGACTTTTAGTAAACCTAAGTATAATGAATGGTATGTTTGTATTAATTTAACCAACAAATTTTAAACTTTAGTATTGAGTATTCTGTAGGCTTCCCAGGTGGCTCAGTGGTAATGAACCTGCCTGCCAATGCAGGAGATGTGGGTTTGACCCCTGGATCAAGAAGATCCTGTGGAGGAAGAAATGGCACCCACTCCAGTATTCTTGTCTGAGAAGTTCCACTGACAGAGCCTGGACGGCTACAGTCTACAGGGTCATAAAAAGTCAGACATGACTGAGTGACTGAGCATGCACGCACACATTGAATATTCCCTAAATCACATGAACTCAAAATTCATTTGGGTTAGTTTCTATTACATTTAGAAGTATTTAATTCATAAGTACTTAGTATTTTTTTTAAAACAGTTGTTGGATTATTCTTTATTTGGCAGATATAAATTAAATTAGATCTTAAACGAATAAACAGTTTGGATAGTCTCAAATGTGTGATTAGGCAAGGACCAGCTGTACTTATTTTGAATAGTGCAAATTGAAATGGCATATAATAATTTCAATACTTCCTTCAAGTATAAGCACTTACTTTTAAGTCAATTAAATAGAGCTCTTTTACAAATTTATTTTGAGAGTACCATTGGGAGCTAGAGACATATCTCTAATGGACATATATAAACAGATATAACCACAGACTGCATAGCTTCATTTTAAAACTTAGTCATGAATCAGGTATTTTAATCCAAAACTTATTAGTTTTAAAATAATGATTGTAATAAGTTAAATTTATTTGTTCATATGACTAAGGCTTTATACTGTTTGCAGAAGAGACTTAAGATTTGTGTTTGTCCTTGATAAATCCTTAAGGAGGCTGTGGATTAGATTTTGTGTGAGGGAGCCTCTTTAGCAGTTTGAGTTTAAAAAGGCCTCTTATCCTCTACTTTTTTTTTTTTGGTTTTAGGTTCTACCTGATTGAGCTCAGTGTCAGGTCATTGTGGGCTTTATTTGCATTTCTGATTTATAGATACTTGCAAGATGAAGACAGTTTTTAGTTCCCCAAAGAACTGGATTATTTCCCTGCTGCTGCTGCTACTGCTGCGGCTAAGTCACTTCAGTTGTGTCTGGCTCTGTGCGACCCCATAGACGGCAGCCCACCATGCTCCCCTGTCCCTGGGATTCTCCAGGCAAGAATGCTGGAGTGGGTTGCCATTTCCTTTCTAATGCATGAAAGAGAAAAGTAAAAGTGAAGTCGCTCAGTCGTGTCTGACTCTTTGCGACCCCATGGACTGCAGCCTACCAGGCTCCTCCATCCATGGAATTTTCCAGGCAAGAGTACTGGAGTGGGTTGCAAATGATATCAAAAGATTGATTTGCCTTACCACATTTAAAAATTTTTGTTTCTTTTTATCAGTGAGAAGATTTCCAGCCAAACTGGAAATCAAAAGATTTGTATGTTCTAAAACTATAGGGTTCAGTATATCATGCTTTCAAAAGTTTGTGTAAGGTGTTCAACACAGGCCCTCTATCTGTGTGTACAAGTAAATTCAGACCAATTTACCCTGGAGGTTAAAAAATCCAAAATCTCCATTATTGCTCTTATTATACCCTGAATATTAGACCCCAGTTTTAACTCCATGTTATGTGGGCTTAAGTAACCCTATTAGTTTCTTTTAGTATATCTAATTAATATTGTCTGAGGGGCATTTATAAGCCCTGTCTTATAATACCATGCAGAGGAAGCATTCTTCAGTGAGAATATAATGTCTGTCCCACAGTATAATTAGGTAAAAGATGTAATCATCTTACATAAAGCCTGTTCAAATACACCCCAGTTTTTAATAAGTTTTTATCTCAAGTCTATCAACTTTTATACCTTTAACTTTATCTTACAGTGGGATCCCATCAGCAAGTCTTGGTCTTACAAAGAGTCCCAGAAACTTTCCTTTTATTCCCTGCCATTTTATCTATTTATATAAAAAGCCCTGGAGTGCCCAGTGAGGGGTTGAGACAAGGTACCCAGGCCCTCTGGTAGATCTGTACCTTGATTAATAGCACCAATCAATTGCTAGTCAGGTATCTTAGTGTAGTGTTCTTTTATTGAGACAAGGTACCCAGGCCCTCTGGTCGATCTGTACCTCGATTAATGGCACCAATCAATTGCTGGTCGGGTATCTTAGTGTAGTGTTCTTTTAGCCTTATTTTATTTTTTTTTTAAATTGAGTAAAAGGAGTGGGCTTTTTGGGGCCCTTTAATATTAGGACCAGTAGGCGGTTCCTTTGACCCAACCTTAAGTAACACTGTATTAAAACCTTTGTTCTAATCCCATCAACATCTGTTTTATTTATCCTCTTTCTTAATAAGCATGTAACGATTTTTGTCTTTCTGGGACAAGTCCCTTTAAAATTTTCACCTTCTTGAGAAGAAGTCACTTGACTTTCCTCCTAGCTTCTTCCTATTCCGTTGCTAACATAATTAATACTAATCTAATGTTTCAACTGAGACATTTTTCCCTGGTGCCTTTCAATTGAAAATATTTTCCTCCGTGTCTCTCAACTGAGGAGTCAGGTAATTTTTTATCTACCACCTAAGTTCAATAGAACTTAGGATCATCAGCTAATAATGGGAGATCCAAGACCCAGGAGAGATTCACCCAGTCATCTGGACTCACTGAAGAAGTGGAAAGGCACACGTGGCCCTTGCTGTTACCAAGACTCTGGATCCTTGTAGAGTTCAGGTTAAGGAGAGATGTCTGCTCTGGGTTCCATTGTGGTTGCCAAAACTGCAGACAAAAATGCACAATATAAAAGTTGTGAGTTAAGTTTTATTCAGGGACTTTAGTGAGGACTCTAGTCCAGTAGACAGCCTCTCAGATAGCTCTGAGGAACTGCTCCAAAGGAGCCAGGAGGATCCAGGATATATATAATTTTTTTTTTGCCCAACACACACACAAATACATACACACACATGTAGATGGACATCAAAATATTGCTGCTAATCACAAGAAACAGGTATCTCAATTCAGTGATTTTAGTGCTTTTCTATGCATGGGAAGATGCAAGAATCTGGGTCACTAAAATTTTCCCTTATGTATCTTAACTATCTAGGCACTGGTATATCCAAAGCACAGAATGCTTTTTGTATTTCTTCATCCCATATTCCCCTCAGGGTGCTCTGTTGGTGGGCAACTGTAGTGGCTAATGATCCTCATAGAACTGGAATGGCAGGCAACATTTCTTTACACCATCATATCAAGGGTCCATGACCAATATGACTTCTGACTATTGATCCTGACCTTAATCATCAGGTGAGATAGTTTTATCAGTCTTCTCCACTGTAAAGTTACTAGCCCCCCCTTTCCTATTGTACTCTTTGGAAAGCAGTTACTATGTGCAGCCCACCCTTAAGGAGTGAGGAGTATGCTCTATCACCTTGAGTATGGAGTATGATAAAGGTATTTTTGATAGAAAAGATTTGAAATTAAAAAAAATAATTTCATTTATTTATTTTTGGCTGTGCTGGGTCTTCATTGCTGCATGGGCTTTTCTCTAGTTGTAGTGAGCAGGGCTTACTCTTCAGTTACAGTGCGTGGGCTTCTCTTGTGGAGCTTGGGCTCTAGGGCTTCAGTGGTTGCAGCGTGTGATCTCAGTAGTTGTGGCTTCCAGTGTCTAGAGCACAGGCTCAATAGTTGTGGCAGAGGGGTTAAGTTGCTTTGCAGGCTAATGGTATCTTCCCGGACCAGGGATCGAACCCATCTCCAGCACTGGCAGATGGATTCTTTACTCCTGAGCCATGAGGGAAGCCCAGGATTTGAAATCTGTAAGTCTTTAAGAATCTGTTAATTTTTTCAAATGTTCAAAAAGTGGAATCCTGAGAACTGAATGGGATTCTTCTTAAAATAAGCAAACTTGAAAAGGGGTTATAGAGTTAGATGTTGATAGATGAAGAGTTCGCTGTTGGAGAAAGAGATTTTGATGATTCAAGTGCTACATTTACAGGTTTCTGCCTCAGGCTGTCTTATGTGGGATATGAGGTAACCTATGGTATAGTGAATAGTGTGTGTGTGTGTACTCAATTGTGTCTGACTCTCTGCAGCCTCATGGACTGTAGTCTGCCAGGCTCCTCTGTCCATGGAATTTTTCAGGCAAGAATACTGGAGTGGGTTGCCTTTTCTTACTCCAGGGGATCTTCCTGATGCAATGATTGAACCTGCGTCTCTTGCATCTCTTGCATTGGTGAGCAGATGCTTTACCCCTGCGCCACCAAGGAAGCCCCTGCCAGATAAAAAGCTGTCATCCCCTCTTCCCCCCTCTCCCTGCCACAGCTTTCTAATGGGTTTTGTGATAGGAAATATGGTGAGAGCTGCTTCTTTCCATTGTAATGTTTTGTTCATGTTATTTACTTTCAGCTGAGTAAAGTGTTGTGCAAGTTTATGTTTGGGAGGAGGAAATTTTCCTCTGTCTTTCTAGGTTCTTCTGGTTGAACTAAAATTACATTGACATGAGACAGATTAATAGGAGAAAATTAAACAAAGTTTAATAACATGTATAACTTGGGAGAGACACAGAAGAACTGAATAACTCTCCAAAATGGCCAAAAGATGTTGAGGGTGGGGAGAATCAGTTATGAGAAATTACCAGGAAGAGCACAGTAAACACAGGCAAGGTTATTATGCAGATTTAAGCTGTTGCTTTTCCCACTGATAAATTTCTAGAGATTTGGCCATCTTTCTCTTCTTGATACATTGAGGAAGACACCCTTACAGATGGAGATTTTCCTTTCAAACATAAATATTTTTAAGAACAGGGTAACTCCTACTTCATTTTCAGAGTTTTCCTCATGTGTGCTGTTTCTTAGAAAAGAATCATCTTAAAATAATTAATACACCAAAGAGACACATTTTACGGTGGCAAACTCCGCTCCTCTGCATTTGTTTCCATGAAATTTAATTCTTCCATGCAAGAATTCCATAGGTGTTGAATTGTGGAGATTTTTACTATTGTCTTTATCTGGGAAGATTCAACTTTTGATTAATGGGTGGATTGCCGTAATATTTTATGTATGTTCAGGTTCTGTGGTCTGCCATGTCAGATTACTTGTAGAACTACTTGGAGAAAAGAAGAGCAGTGTATTAAATCTGATAGTTGCAAAGTGGGGAAAAGGGCATTCTGAGTTGGCTGAGGGATTTAAGAACCCTACTGTGACTGATGTCCTTCTGCAAACAGCTCTCCTGGTGATAAAACTCTAGCTTCCAGACATATGCAAATCATAAGACATTTTAAGTCGGAATATTCACTGAAAAGCATTTGGTCTAGGGGTAGGAAAAAATGTTATTCACCTTGTAGTTTGATTTGCATCTTTTTATTATTTTTTCCTTCAAGTGCTCCAACAGCATCATTTGTAACATCTAAAAACACTTAGTTCCTCTTGTCTTCATTATAAATATGATGTTCTTAATGGGCTGATTTAATAACAGTCTCCAAGAGCAAGAGTGTTATTTTCACTTTATGGAAAGAAGAAACCCATGGGATGAGGGTAAAATGATCTGATTTGAGGCAATGGCTGAACCTGGGAGATTAGACTTGCTTGTCTTGACTGGCTCCATGTCTGACTGAAAAGAAAAGCTGCTTCTGCTGTAGTTGGTGGACCTCACCTACCTTGCAGGGAATAGCACTTCTAGGGAGAAATATTACTTATGGGCTGGAAGATGGGAGAGTACCATCTGGATAGCAGACTGTGTAATGTATTGCCATACCTTTCCTGCAAAATTCTGATCCATCAATAAGTATTTTTTTCCCAGTAATTTTCCCAACTTTGTCTTTTTTCTCCATCCTCCCCCCCACCGCCTGACCTCAAATGACAGATACTCCTTTTTTATAGTTAACTTTAGACCAGGATTTCTCAACTTGGACACTATTGGCATTTGGGGCTGGATAATCCTTTATTGTTGTGGAGACTGTTTTGTGCATTGTAGGATGTTTAGCAGCATCCCTGGCTTCAACTCAACCCTCCTACCCCATGTCGTGACAAACAAAACTGTTTTTGTACATTGCCAAATATCCTTTGGGGAGCAGAATTGCCCTTAGGTGAGAATGACTGCTTTAAGGTTAGCACTGCAGACTTCAGACCCCACTTTTGACCATGATGTGCAACTTGGCAGTGTCATGTATCACCACCAGTCAGTCCCCTTTTCTCTACCTGCAAAATTAAAGATGTTGTTTGTGCTCATCACTTTTTTGGGCTTCTCAGATGGCACTAGTGGTAAAGAATCTGCCTACCAATGCAGGAGGTGCAAAGGACGTGGGTTCAATCCCTGGTTGGGAATATCCCTTGGAGTAGGAAATGGCAACCCACTCCAGTATTCTTGCCTGGAAAATTCCATGGACAAGAGAAGCCTGGTAGGCTACAGCCCGTGGGGTTGCAAAGAGTCCGACACAACCAAGCACACACATACATAGTACATGGTGTTTCTGGGTTTGGTTTTGAAGATGAAGCACTAATGAATAATCTTGTGTAGCAAATTTATCTTGACACAATGTTGAACAGTTTTAAAGTAATCCAAATCATATTTACAAGTACATTTTCTCAAGTGAATTTAAACTATCATCAGTCACTACTTAACTGTATTCTTGCTATTATTTTACTTTTAGGAAAACTGCAAACTTTCCCCCACTTACCTCTTTGCAGAGCCTCACAGGGCTCCCCAAATAGTTTATGTCTGCAGCTCTTTGATTTCACAATGGCTTTGCTAACCCATGCTAGTGATTTCAGCTAGTTATTTCCCTAGAGAAAGTTCTTGTGGAGGTCAGTCTCAGGGAAATCCCTTTACTACTTTCTCCCAAATCTGAATTTAGAACAGAGAGAGGGAATACTTTCTTTTTAATCAGGGAACAAACCAGCAGCCAAAGACTTCCCCCTCTCAGCCTTCTCGTAATTCAAAGCTGAGAGCTGAGGAAATGCTGGTCTGGAAATCTTTAAGGGAATGAATCTCTACTACTTTCTTTGAATATCTTATGTACGTTGTAGATAAAGTTTTATGGTATTTCCATGGGTGCCCTTATGTAAAAATGGAGTAAAGCAAAAGAAAAGCGGCAAGCATCTCTTGCCTCCATCACTTTTTCCTTTTGGATTTCTGTATTTCTAACTCTCTTTCCAATTTTTCCATATTTCTTACTTTCCATATTTCAACCTCTCAGAGGTTTTATCTGCCAAGCGGCTGGAGGTAGAGTTGGGGCCTGGGAAAGGGGGGAGGAAGAACTACCTAGACTCTGTGACAGGTATTTTTGGGCTGCATCTCTGTTACTTCTATTCTCAATTCATCTGTCATCCTTAGTTTCTGAAGGTATCTTTTACCTCAGTTAGCATATTAAGTGCCTTGTTTTGGGTGATCTGAAAAATAAGAAACCATGACAAGAATGTACACAGAAGTATCACATGGGTATCAGCTGTGTAATTTTGCTTTTCCCTTTGTAGGACCTCAGTTAGTTTGAAGATTCTCCCCTTTACAGCTGATACTTTTGTCTAAGGGAAACAGAGAAGCATAATGACTAAGGACTTCAGCTTTAGAGTTGGAAGGCTCTGCATTTAAATTAGGTTCTGCCACTTGCTGTCTGTCTCATAACTTCCCTGTGCTTCATCTGTAACACCTGTAATAAGAATGGTTTAAGTGAGTTAATGTCCTTTATCAGTCACTTAGAAGGAGTGCAATGATATGTATTTCCTGTCTTTTCACTCTCACTTCCTGCTTTTCTTTTAATTGTCTGTTGTTTTACTGTTTTCAGTTTTATTTTTTTAAGTTAACTTTTATTGGAGTGTAGTTGGTTTGCAATATTATGTTACTGTCTACTGTACAGCAAAGTGAATCAGCCATACATATACATATATCCCCTCCCTTTTGGATTTTCCTTCCCATTTGGGTCACCACCGCCTGTTGAGTTCCCTGTGCTATACAGTATGTTCTTGTTAGTTATCTATTTTACACATAGTATCAATAGTGTATATGTGTCAATCCCAATCTCCCAACTCCTCCCACCCCAACTTGGTATCTATACATTTGTGCTCTACATCTGTGTCTCTATTTCTGTTTTGCAAATAAGTTCATCTGTACCATTTTGCTAGATTCCACATATATGTGTTAATATATGATACTTGCTTTCCTTTTTCTGATTTAGTTCACTCTGTACAACACTCTCTAGGTCTGTACATGTCTCTACAATCACATCTGCTTTTTTTACCCTTTACCTTTTGAAACCAGTTCATTCCAAATGCTATGGGTAAACAGAATAGACAAAAGTATATCTCCCATTCCCGCACCCCTGCGATGCTCACTCTGCCTACCCTTGCCCTCAGCATCCCAAGTTAATGCCCTAGGGCCTTTGCATTTGCTATTCCCTCTGCCTGGACTGGATGTTCACAAGGCCTGTTCCTTCACGTCCTTTCAGGTCTCTATTCATAAGTCACCTATCAGAAAAGCCTTCTCTGACAGTCTTATGTAAAATAGGACTTGCTCTTTATTTTCTCTCCCCTTTGCCCTGCTTATTTTTCTCTATGCCACTCAGCATCTATTGGCAGATTTTTGTTTCTGTATTATCTGTCTCCCCCAACTAAAATAAGCCTCTTAAGGTCAGGGACTCATTGTTAATTGCTGTGTGTTCAGTGCCTAGGACAGAGAAGGCAATGGCACCCTACTCCAGTACTCTTGCCTGAAAATCCCATGGATGGAGGAGCCTGGTAGGCTGCAGTCCACGGGGTCGCGAAGAGTCGGTCACGACTGGGTGACTTCACTTTCACTTTTCGCTTTCATGCATTGGAGAAGGAAATGGCAACCCACTCCAGTGTTCTTGCCTGGAGAATCCCAGGGACGGGGGAGCCTGGTGGGCTGCTGTCTGTGGGGTCGCACAGAGTCGGACTTGACTGAAGTGAGTTAGCAGCAGCAGCAGTGCCTAGGACAATACTTGGCCTCTGTTTGGTTCTCAATAAACATTTATTTTCATGTTTCATGAAATAGATGGCGAATAGATGGGGAAACAGTGGCTGACTTTATTTTTATTTTTCTGGGCTCCAAAATCACTGAAGATGGTGATTGCAGCCATTAAATTAAAAGATGCTTACTCCTTGGAAGAAAAGTTATGACCAACCTAGACAGCATGTTAAAAAGCAGAGACATTGCTTTGTCAACAAAGGTCCGTCTAGTCAAGGCTATGGTTTTTCCAGTAGTCATGTATGGATTTGAGAGTTGGACTATAAAGAAAGCTGAGGGCCGAAGAATTGATGCTTTTGAACTGTGGTGTTGGAGAAGACTCCTGAGAGTCCCTTGGACTGCAAGGAGATCCAACCAGTCCATCCTAAAGGAGATGAGTCCTGGGTGTTCATTGGAAGGACTGTTGTTGAAGCTGAAACTCCAATACTTTGGCCACCTCATGCGAAGAGTTGACTCATTTGAGAAGACCCTGATGCTGGGAAAGATTGAGGGCAGGAGGAGAAGGGGATGACAGAGGATGAGATGGTTGGATGGCATCACCGACTCTATGGACATGGGTTTGAGTGGACTCCGGCCGTTGGTGATGGACAGGGAGGCCTGGTGTGCTGCAGTTCATGGGGTCGCAGAGTCGGACACAACTGAGTGACTGAACTGAACTGAAACATTTATTTATTCAAATTATTTATTATACTTTTCTTCAGTTTTTTTAAAGAAAAAACATGTATACTGATTTAAAAAGTAAAATATTTAAATTGTCTCATTATTATCACCTAAAAATATTATTTAATTCAAAGGTAACCATTTTTCACCTTCACTGTTTTTATATTAAAATATGATTTCTTCTGAGGCTTTTCCCTTCATACAGTTTTAATTTTAGAGAACTTTTAATTGTATCATTAACATTCCTGTCTGTAGGTCACTGTTGTGTGGTGAATTGGGAAAACAGAGAGAGACCTGTGTTCTACTTATATCAATTTTTGTGACCTTCAGCTGATTGTCAAAATCCCAGTACTTTTTTCTTGTCTGAAAATACATGAATATATTGAGGTAGATTTTCTTAACTGAAAATAGTGTAAAGATGTGTTTTGTTGGCACTGTGGGGGAAAATCTGCTGAATTTTTAAAAAATGTTTTTTTTCTGTTTACTCTGAAGGAGTAGCATGCAATATTTAAACAACTGGAGTCATGGTCATTTTTGATTTTAGCAATTCTGATGATAATCACTTGCCAGATATGTTTTTTGCCATGTATCTTTAAAACTCACCTGATATCCTGTTTTATTTCCACCCTATTTGATGCTTTACCTCTGATTCTGCACCTAGACTCCCTTGGGTTAATAAAGTACTCTAAGAACAGGAGTATCTGGTATGCTTATCAGTCCATGGCGTTCACATATTTTCTCTATTTTTATTTTGGGTAGGGAACAGTGATTAGCAATTAGTGATAAACAATTTTTGAAACAAACTTTGATGAAATAGATTTTTAAATGTGCTACTTCACACGTTCTTTTTTTTTTTTTTAAATACAACTGCACTCAGTTTTAATTTCCTATTTATTACTGTGTATAAAGCCTGTCCAGAGAGTGTAAGCTGTAAGTCAGCTTTCACAATTTGTTTGAGAAAACATAATCCACAAATAAGTCTTTTCAATGTGGTATTGATGAGATTTATTGAATGTTGAGTCATATTCACAAGGCACCCTTTTTTACCTTTTAGCAATGCTGAAAGGAAAAACAAAAATATTTACCAAGTTATTTATCATACCTACCTAGATCATCTCAAATACTGGTGATTTTTGTCTCAGAGATTTATCCATCTTAGAGCCAAATAACTTTTTCTGAATATGAACATAAAACCTATGCTTTGAAGGACATTTTGCAAAGCAAAATTTAAGTAAATGGATTTTATGTCTTGCAGGGCTGGAGAAGTAGTAATACTTAATTTCTGCAGCCTGGATGGAGAACACTGTCCAATTTAAGACTGCCAGTTCATAGCCATTCACATGAGGAGGAGTGTTTAAAGCAGAACCATGAACATTTTCTAAGTTTTATGTACATCAGCAAATGATTCATGTGCCAAGGGGTTCTTGTGTTAATGTGATGAAGCTTGGCACAGTACAGTCTTCAGCAGAGCAGTGTCTGGCTCTTTGTGCCGAGGTAACTTGTACTCTCCTGAATTTACTCAGGGGATGTGTGCAGTGTTTTTTTGTTTTTCCTTTCCAAACTGTGTCCTCTGCCTCTAGGGTGTTTCTCTGTAATTTCCCTCTCCCACAGTGTCTCAGCCTGAGATAATTTAATTCTCAATAGTGAAGAACTTGGGGACCTATCTACAGATTAGAATATTGTATAGATTCACACCGCTCAGTTCTCACTGGCTCTGTATAACACATAGTTTGAACTTATATAGTCATTTCCAGCTTTCCCTCCAGTTTCTTCCTTCTTGCTACTGTCTAATCTGGGCTGCAGCTATTTCTATCCATTGCTTTGGTCACTGGGAAAGCACGCTCCAGCCCCCCTCCCATCTGTAACTTCAGAAGTGGTTTCCTTGTCTCTTCACAGAAGGCATCTTGGTGTCTCATTGTGTTCTGCCAGCATCCCCTCCGTAGATGTCCCGTCCTGGGAATTAAGACAACATCCGCTACTTAGATGGCATCCTCTGGGATGTTTTGGCCTCTTCCCTGCACTGATTCCTTACATTGGAAAGCCTCATCTTTGTCTTTTTGGTTACATAAGGTTTTGGAAACCTGTAATTTTCTTTTTCTCACAGCCTGCCCTCATGGTTTTGCTCTATTAATATTTTCTCTTACCCTGGGGCCCCAAACTCACCCCAGGTGTTACCAACCCCGGACTCTTTAATCCATGAAAATTGATAAGAGGCCAGGCAGGAGATTCAGATAAGGGTTTATAGGGACTTGTGCGGCAGCATAAAGGAATGAGAACTAGAAACAGGTGCCCTTGCTTGCTTCCTGAGAGGAGCTGCTGGGGCCCTTAAAGGGGTAACAACTGGGCTCCATGGGTTGGGCAGAAGGTGTAACTTAAGTGGTCTGCCCGCCCCCTTGGTGGTGCTGTTTGTGGGAATCATGTGTAGTGCCCTGATTTTGCTACCTCAGAAACGGCAGTCGATGAAGGAGGAAATAGCAACCCACTCCAGTATTCTTGCCTGGGAAATCCCGAGGAAGAGGAATCTGGTGGTCTATAGTCCACGGGGTCGCAGAGTTAGACACGACTTTGCGACTAAATAACAACTGTCTGCATGGCAGTGGTGGGGTGTGAGATAGGGTGTAATCTGATTTTGCTGTTTCAGGAAAGAGGAATAGTTGTCTTTTGGGTATTTCTTATCATATTTCCTCCCAGTACATAGTTTATATGAAGGATTGTGCAAAAGTATAAAAATCACACATAGGAAACCTTTGGTAGCCACTGATAATTACATGGAATTTACAAAGATAATGAATGTTAAATATTCACTGAGATCTTGTGGAATTGTCTAGTGAAAAAATGAGTTTATATTTTGTATTAAATACTCTGTTTCTGGAGATAGTTAAGTAATACAAATACAGATTGAAGACTGGAAAAAAAAAAAAAAGAAATGGCAGTCAGTTTGTGGCCTTTTTGTATCTTACTGTTCCTATTTGTCCAAGCTGCCAAAATGCACAATAATTTTTTTGTTCCTTATAGTTTCTTTGTAATCTGTTTGTCCAGGTGCAGTCCCTGGGGGAGAGGGTCTCAGGTATTGGCTTATCTCACAGCTGTTCTCTGGGCTCTGTGGTCATGCCTGGTGGTGTGACTAGGAGAGAGGGATGTGGTCATTGTGGGGTTAGGCTGTGGTATGCCATCCATCTAAGCAAGTGGTTAGAAATCGATAAACCAGAATTCAGAAACAAGGTTTAAAGATATGATTCTCTGCAGGTGGGCCATCCACTCTGTTAGAATTCTTTCATTTTAAAAGGTGGGCAACTGGGTCTTAGGAAGGGCGTGAATGTTTTTTGAGTCCTGTTCTCATTCAGCCCCCAGTATTCTTATGGAGGAGTGAGCGACGGGCAGGAGCATTTAGAAGAAAACATATATATTGCTGAGATGGCTGGATGGCATCACTGAGGCAATAAACATGAATTTGGGCAAACTCTGGGAGATGGTGAGGGACTGGGAGGCCTGGTGTGCTGCAGTCCATGGAGTCGCAAAGAGTCGGATACGGCTGGGTGACTGAACAACAACAACGGTATATGGATATAAACACCTGCACACATTATATTGTAAATTCTAAGTGTGCCCAACAAAGTCACACTAGAAGACAGTGTGGTATGATAGAAAGTAACGGTATGGGATGGGTTTTGGGAAGTCACAGAGACCTGAATTTAAATCTCACTTTTATCTTGGCAAAAGTAATAGTCCTTATGGGGTAAAGTGTTTTTAAAAAGTTATTTTTTAAAGAAAAAAATATAATATAGAGTTTTGGTTTAAAGAAAGCAAATTTAAAAATCTCACTACTCATGCCACTGGTTCAGGCCCTTTGGAGGTAGAACATGAATGCTAGTAAAGAGAATTTCCCTTGGGCTTCCCTGGTGGTTCAAATGGTAAAGAATTCGCCTGCAGTGCAAGAGACCTGGGTTCAATCCCTGGGTCAGGAATATTCCCTGGAGAAGGGAATGGCTACTCACTGTAGTATTCTTCCCTGGAGAATCCCATGGACAGAGGAGTCTGGTGGGCTACAGTCCATGGGATCACAGAGAGAGTCAGACACGACTGAGCGATTGAGCATGCACTCATGCTAAATTCCCTCGTGGATTAAGTGCAAGATTCCTAGAGTTTCCAGTAAGCCCCAACAGGTGAAAATGGAAGAAACAGTGTTGGCCAGCTGATCTAGCTGGAGCATTAAAGTGAATCCTGGGGATAACTCAACACTTAAGTGTGAAATACACAAAGGGGAAATTTAGGCTGCTTTCAAAAGCTAATCCAGTAGAAAGACATATGTTTGTTTGTATGCCCACCCCCCTGCCCCCAGTAGGCAGTTGTATACTCATATGATCCATTTTCCTTCTTTCCTATGTGGTGTCATTAATCTAGGCCTCTCTCCTAGGAAGGACCATCCCTATATCAGCATCTAATGATTTGTTTAACCAGGGTTACATACTCTTTGAATAGCAACTTTAGAAATTAAGAACTTGTGTCATATTTAAAAGAAACCACTGGTAAAAATTGACACAAATATTACTTTCTTTTTTTTTTTTAATATTTATTTATTTGGTTGCTCTAGGTCTTAGTCGTGGTACTCCTGATCTTTGATCTTCATTAAGGCGTGCAGTGTCTTTAATTGCAGCATGTAGGATCTAGTTCCCTGACTAGGAATCGAACCTGGGGCCACTGCATTGGGAGCACAGAGTCTTAGCTAGTGGACTGCAAGGGATGTCCCACAAATATTAATTTCTGTAACAGGAAAAATTGTATGTTGGATGTATGTTGGATGATTGTATGTTGGATGTGTTTAGATGGGACTTAAAAATATTTGTTATTGATACATTCTCACATAGAATGCATTCTAATACATGCTTTATGGGTTCACTAAGATGACTTCTTCCTAAAAAAAGAAACTCTTCTAATGATCTTAGTGCTGTAATTTCTTCATCTAGCTGTTTGTGCACAATAATTGGTGTATGGAGAACAATTTTTCAAATTAAATTTTGAGTTTTCATATTTAAAGGTACTTTTCCTTCTCTGCCTTTAGAAGTATTTTATGAGTTTGTGTAATTTTAATCTTTAAAAAATACTTGAGAGACTCAATGTAGATTGTTAAATGTAATTTAACTTTAAATAAAGCCTCTTCCTTGTGAAAAAAAGGACCATTGGTTTTGCTGAATTATAAATGTTACTGTATAATTTCCAAGCCTTCAGAGATTCTAATATCTTGCAGTTCGGCAACCTCTCGTTGGAAGTCAGAGTGCCTGAGAGAAACCCATTTCCATATCTAAAATTAGAAATGACATGCAGAGACTACAGGCATTTTACCAGACATGGTAATGATATGTTTTCTCTTTTTGTTAAAACCTGAAGGAAAAAAAAAAATCAGTTAGCATTTTACTAGATAAACAGTCTGTCTTTCTTTGGACAATACTTTTGTCCATTTATTTGATTTGAGAATCAGTTGTAGCCATGTGTCTATCACGTGTTCCTTACCACTGCCCAGTTTTTGAGTTAGGACTTTTTTTTCCCCTAAAAATCTATAAGGTCATCCAAATGTTCTCACTTCTTAATTTTGTTTATAAACAACTATGTTTGTGAAATATACCTTTGGGACATTTAAGCCAAGTTCCTTTTGTAGATTTTTGGGAGAATCTTCTATGAGCGCTCTGTTTGCTACGCATGGAGCTTTGCCTTTGTGACTTTAAATGGATACTCACTTAGAGACAGTGCAGAATTTCTGTTTGTGGTTGACTCTTAAAACCCATCGTCCTGTATAAGGGATCTGCCTCTTCCTTTACATTTGGGAACTTGACCTTGGGAAGGAGGTCGAGGTGGTGCCCAGAGTCCTCCCTGGGGACTGGGTGACCTTCTCCTGGCATCTGGGTTTTCCACTCCCCCTGACAGGCTGTTCTGCTTGGACAGCTGGCTGTGTTCCCAGCCTACAGAGGGTCACTGCCCAGGGTCTGGAGTCCTAGCCCAGCTTGGCGGATCATCTGTGATTTTTGATGACCACCTCTGTACTCCAGCTGCATGTATAATTCAAATCTGACTCTACTTTACATTAGCTGGAGTCCTAATAGGTGTGGTCTTTACCTGCATCTTAATATTTACCAGATTTTTCCCCTCTTTGTGGTGAAAAGTAAGAAGGTCCTGTATTGAATTTGAAAAATGAACAAGTAGGGGCCTAATTTAAAGACAGCGGCACCTTGACTTAGCATTACTGTGGGGAGGGAAGCTTTAGGCAATTGGACTTATCAGATTGCTGTCTGCGACACTGCAGTTCAATTTCACGTTTAAAGATGTACTTGAATCTAAATTGGATACTGCTGCCCTTGCCCCCTTAATAGCCTTAAGTAGTTTTCCATAATGTAGTGAAAAGGTATGGGCCATACCTGCAGCTCTGTGGGCAATATCTGGCCTGAAGACGTAGTTCTCATTCTCTAGGTTTTAAAACCTGCAAATTTCACCTCAGGACTAGATTCTTGGCATGCATTGAAAATCTGGAGGATATGTCACTATTGAACCTTTATTCTTACATTGACTGGAGTTAAGAAGCAAGTCATCACCCCTCCCCGTCTCTGTCTTGGGTTGGGCAGTCCACCACACCAACTGTTGCCTGAAGTTTAGATTGCTCAGTCCATTCACATCACCCTCTCAGCACCCTGGAAAACCCCTCCAGCCTCATTTCCCTCTTGTAATCACAGTCACCCTCTGCCTCACTGGTAGAGAACCATGTGCAGAGCTCTGAGGAAGGAGTCACACTCCCCTGCTTCTCTCTAGCCTTGGCACATTCTGGTCCCTCTTCCTGAGACAGCTTTCCATACTTCCTCCTCCTGGCTGACCCAGCCTGATTGCAGTATTGGAGAAGCTGCCTCTAACACCACTCCCTCTCTGCCTGGTTGTGTTACATGCCCCGCTGCCAGGCTCTTTAACTGCTTTCTGCTCCTTGGTCATAGCGCTCAGCACCCTCTATGGTAGCTGTTGAATTACATGTCTTTCTCTCCTTGAGACTGGGGATCTTGAGGGAAGAGGCTGTCTTACACTTCTTTTACTCAGTAACTCACAATTCTTGGCACATACTAAGCTTGTGCGGGCGTGTTAAGTCGCTTTAGTCGTGTCTGACTTTGTTTATGCGACCCCATGGGCTGTAGCCCGCCAGGCTCCTCTGTTCATAGGATTCCCCAGGCAAGAATACTGGAGTGGGTTGCCAGATCCTCCAGGGGATCTTCCTGACCCAGGGATTAAAACCGCATCTCTTAAGTCTCCTGCATTGGCAGGTGGGTTCTTTACCACTAGCACCGCTTGCGAAGCCCAGTGAGCTTGTGATACATTATTTTAATTGATAATTGTCTAAGGCAGTGGTTCTCTGCCTTAGCCACATATTAGAATCACCAGGGGAGCTCTAAAAAGTGTCAGTATCCGAGCTTCACCCCAGACCAATTACATCTGAATCTCTGAGGGTGGGGCTCAGTCACCAGTAGTTTTTAAAGCTCCTCAGGTGAGTCCAATGTGCAGCCAAACTTAACAGAAACTGGTCTAATACATGTGGCTAGGGTCATCTAAAGGCAAGTAATTTGTCATGATTTTAGTTTTGGATTAGAATATTTCATGATGATTTTAGGAAAGTCCCACCTGTGATGAACATCTTTATTTAACTATGATAGCACATAAGTGTTTAAACAAATAGGGGCCTGTCTTCAAAAGATCAGTTTCTCCCACAACAGTGAAATAATTCTTCAAACTGAAGTGGTGACATAGCTCAGCAGCAATGTCATTGCAGTTCATTAACAGCTTTTTATAATTTTGGTAGTTTATGTTGTGTAGCCATGTGCCATTTTCCACGTGGCTGCATTTTGATTTGAAATTTAAGTGGATTATTTTTCAGTCTCTGCAAATTAGCTGAGGCATTTGTTGAGTTTCCAACACCAACTGCTTCTCTTTTCTCCATATTCTTCCTTGTTTTATATTGGGACATCTAGTTGGAAAATAGACAAAAACAAAACATTGTGTGGGAAACACACAAGATAAAAACCACTTTTACTTGGTGAAAAGTATCATCAACTGTATTGTCTAATAATTAAATGATTACTCCTGGCCTCATAATTAGTTTGGAGAGGGTTCGGGGGGGGGCGGAAACAAAAGGAAAATAATGAAAGAATTAACGAAATGTTTATGGGATGTCTTTATTTCAGAGAAGAATAGACTGAGGTGAAAAAATTTCTGTATGGGTATTTTTTTTGTGGGCAGTAACTTTTGTTTCCACTGAGAGTAAAGTGGTAGGCATTCGGTTTAAAGTTAAAGGAGTTTTAGAGATTTATGTCTAAAGAATCATTTCTTGTTTAAAGACTATTCGATAGTGGTGTTAACTGTGTAATTTCTTTTCTAGGAAAGCTTTATGAAGAAGATTGACTCCTGCCTGTCTGACCAGATAACTTGTTGAGATTTCTTTTATCTCTATGATCAAACAAAACCAAAAACAAAAACACCTCTTCCAATTAATGATCTTTTCCAAACCGCCCATTTATCTCACTGAGAAAGCTGATTTATCTAAATTGAATCCAGCAGTTGGACTTTATTGGTATAGGATTTTAGATGTTTTAAAGATTTTCTGTTGTTTCACATCTGTTTCCCTCTTAGGCTAGAGGGGAGGGTCTGGTTGTTCCCCTCTCCCTCCAATGGGGTTCTCCTCCTTGTGGGAGGAGAGAGGTGGTGCTGGGCTTCTGGGGAGAGTCAGGTTAGTGGGGCTGCCTGAGGAGCTTTGACCTCACCTCCCAACCCCACTCTTGAACCCAGCTGGCTTCTTCTCAGACCTGTAGCAGTGGCATCACTTGACCCAGTGGGAGGGTCAGCCAGTCCAGGAGGACCAGATCTGAAGCTCTCCCCAGCCTGGCTATCACTTTCAGGTGCCCCAGGACACCTGGGATGTAATTACAAGTCTTGAGACCATGGCTTCCGTCACAGAGAAGAGAAAGGGACTGATTAATCATGTAGTCAGCCCAGTGCATTCAGCTGGGTCTCTCCTCCGTCAGAGCCTAGTGAATCAGGACTTGAATTTTGAAATCCTGCCGCTTCCTTCCCCCAACCTGTGTATTTGTAGAGCAGCTTTTTTCTGGACAGAAGGGGAAGGTCACCAGTGAGGGCATTTCACCTTCCTGGACACCTTCCCTTCTGTTCACTACCCCTGCTGCCAGCTTCCTTGCTTTCCACCTCACACGACTGAGAACTGACTTCATATGTTTGATTGGGTGCCTTGGGTAAGAAGTGTGGCAGTAGCTTGCACAAGGGTGAGGGCACCGGCAGCAAGGGCTGGGGAATGCCAGCTGCTAATATTGGCATGCCTGGCACCAAGGTTCTCTCAGAATTGGTTCCCAGAGCCCAGCTCTGTCAGCGTGGGGCTGGTGTTTGGAAATACAAAATTCTGATCTAATTCTGGCAAAATTTCTCTCTCTCTTTTTTTTTTTTTTTTAAGTTTTCTCAGGTTATTATCCCGATTCTCTCTGTTCTTTTGGTTGTGGAGACTTGGCCTTCTGTGAAGGTCATCGATGTGAAGAAATGGAAAGGAAAGTTGATTGTATTTGCCCTGGTCCTGAGGTTAAAAGATTGTCAGTCTTGTTGTATAACTCCTGCCCTCTCCCTCTCCACATTGAGTTTCTCCCCTGAAGGCTCGACTTTAGTTTTTGAACTACCCTAGAGCCAAGACAGACAGTATTTAAACAGCTTCAGCCTCTTGGTGGATGGGGTCCAGGTTACCTTTCCTGGCAGGTAACAACCCCCCAACCCGGAATCCCATGGTGCCAACAGAGTCCCAGCTCTCCACACTTTGTACCTGGTTTCTAGCTTCATGTTGACAGTGCTGGATGTTGGGAACTGACTTCGGGAAGATGGTTGTTGCCAAGTATGATGTCATTTGTAACTATGACCCTTGCATTCTGGCTTGCTCTTGCCGTCTCTCCAATGGAATGATAGAGTTCTGGCCTGAGCTTGGAGCCCTGCTGCTTACTAATACCACCTGTCTGTATAACTCCTGAATGTTCTCTCTTCTATGCTTTGTTTTGTTATTTTTCTTGTGGGAGATGAAGCCTGATGAAATGAAAGGGCAAGTTTGATCCCAGACGGACACAGTTGGAATTCCCCAGCCTGGCTTTCTACTTGTGTGATCTTGGATTTGTTTTCCCCAGCCTCAATTTGTCATCTCTAAATTGGGGGTGCTGTTCCCTCTCTTACAAGTTTATGATGATCATGTGATATACTGAATGTAAAATACATACCTTCAAGCCTTGTGGTGCTGGATCTTCATCATGACTGAGGTTGCCATGACCTTTGTACACAAGCAAGCACTTTCCTTGTTTGTTTGCACTTTGTAATTAATTGGCTTTTGCAGTTGGTCAGTTTTTTCCAGTCCTATTTAATCTGTTAGTAGGTCTTTGGCTAGGTCTTTTTCCTGACTGTCTTGGGTTTCAAGAGGGGATTATGCAACTGCACAAAAGGGGCAAAATTCGAGCAGGGAGCTGCTTTCATTGCTCTCATTCCTATCCTAATTTGCTGGTTGTCTCTGTGATCAAAATTGGCCTGTATATATTTACCTGTAGACTGGGCTGTGTGGTTCCACATGCCACCTTTGAAATTAGGTGCCGGCTTTTGGAATCTGGCGTCTTCTGGTTTCCAACTTGTTTAGTTCAGCAGAGAAAATAATATTTGTTGCCATTAAATTGGCCCCTGGTGGCCATCTTCTGTTTCCACTTTGTAGCTCTCAAGCAGCTGGGCATGAATCAGCAGAGTTGAAAATATTTTAACCAGAGACTCTTGGAGCTGGCACTAAGCTTGCATGGCCCAGACCAAGGCAGAGGTCAGCCAGCCAACAACTGCCAGGGCACATGGCTTGCATATGCTGAGGATGGTCTGAGAGAAAATCCTAGATGCAAGTTTTAATATCTAAAGAGAATATTAATGAGGTCATAAGTTGTAGATCTGAATGGCATTTAAAATGCATCTCATTATATGCTCTAGGGTTGATGAACTGGATCCTGTTTGCAACATCTGTTAGGGTGACTTGATGATTATTGCAAATTGCAGGGAGTGTTCAAAAGCCTGTTTTACAAGTGTAAAGTGAATGGAAAATATTTTTTATAATTTCAAATCGCAGAACCCCTGAGGCCTTTGATCATACTGAAAGAGCCCCTGGTCAACTTGAATCTCCCTAGGTTTATTATGTTTTGGCCCTCTGAAACAGTCGTTTGTAATTAGACTGCAGAAAGCATTGATTTTCAGTCACTGATTAATGCCTAAGTTGGAATATGCAAAGGCATGGAAATAGAATGAAGAAATAAATGAAATAAATGCTGAGTAGCTTCTAAAACTATTCTAATGAAGAAGCCTGTGTAAGGGACTACTATTCTTTACCCTTTACTTTATAATGGAATGTATAAGAATTGACTGGATTGAATACTGATCTTCTTCTGGCCTCCCTTTTTTCTCCTCATCCTGAAGTGAAAAGTGCCTTGGTAAATCAAGCAACTGAGTCAGTGATACAGTTCTCATCCTTCAAAATCACTAATCCTTGCTTGGACCTCATCTTCTAACCCAGGGGTTGGTATACTGTGGCTTATGGCCAGATTTTGTACAGCCTTATGAGCTAGGAATTTTTTTTTTTTTTTTAATAAATTCATTTATTTTAGTTGGGGGCTAATTACTTTACAATATTGTAGTAGTTTTTGCCATACATTAACATGAATCAGCCATGGGTTTACATGTGTTCCCCATCCTGAACCCCCCTCCCACCTCCCGCCCCACCCCATCCCTCTGGGTCATCCCATTGCCCCAGCCCTGAGCATTTGTCTCATGCATTGAACATGGAATGGTGTTCCGTTTCACATATGATAATATACATGTTTCAGTGCTATTCTCCCAGAACGTCCCACCCTCACCTTCTCCCTCAGAGTCCATAAGACTGTTCTATGTATGCATCTGTGTCTCTTATTCTGTCTCACATATAGGGTTATCATTACCATCTTTCAAATTCCATATATATGCATTAGTATACTGTATTGGTGTTTTTCTTTCTGGCTTACTTCACTCTGTATAATGGGCTCCAGTTTCATCCATCTCAATAGAACCGATTCAAATGTATTTTTTTAATGGCTGAGTAATATTCCATTGTGTATATGTACCACAGCTTCCTTATCCATTCATCTGCTGATGGACATCTAGGTTGCTTCCATGTCCTGGCTATTGTAAACAGTTGAGCTAGGAATTTTTAAAAAATGTTTTTAAAAAGTTGCAAGAGAAAGCAAAAATGAATATTTGACAGAAACATTACATGGCTTGCAAAATCTAAAATGTTCACTGGCCCTCTACAGAAAAACATGGTCAACTTCTGTTTTAATATGTTATAAATAAGATCTTTCTCTCTCTGATTTAAAAATTTTTATTGGAACAGAGTTGTTTTACACTGCTGTGTCAGTCTGTTTGTACAGCAAAGTGAATCACCTATATGTATACATATATCCCCTCTTTTTTGATTTCCTTCCCATTTAGGTTACTACCCTGGAGAAGGGATTGCCTACCCACTCCAGTATTCTTGCCTGGAGAATTCCATGAACAGAGGAGCCTGGCAGGCTACAGTCAATCCCAGTCTCCCAATAAGTGATTTCTCTTTATGAGCTTAAGTTGAATGCCCTAGATTGTGTCCTCAGCGAGGTTAGCACAGTGGAAGAGTGGAAAAGGCATGGGCTTCAGAGTCAGGCAGACTTGGTTCTGAATCCTGGCTGCGTGACTTTTACCTGAGAATCTCAGGAGAGTTTGTGTTTTTGAGCCTAAGCACTGGGCACTCATCCAAATACTTGTGAACATTTGAACCTTTGATGCTGATTTGTTGCCAAGAACTGTTCTTTCTTCTTCTCTCCTCCTGCTTTTCCTAAAGGACAATGTATCCATTAATTGGGTCAAAAAGAATATGGTCCTTAACTGTCCCTTTCCTAAGATGTCACTGTGATTTCCAAGTGACTTCTGGCGAGGGATTTAAACTGCTGTTCCTTTTCCTTTTT
Organism: Okapia johnstoni; assembly: GCA_024291935.2. Lineage (NCBI taxonomy): Eukaryota > Metazoa > Chordata > Mammalia > Artiodactyla > Giraffidae > Okapia > Okapia johnstoni. The sequence continues at coordinate 33,823,472 of CM044323.1, read as the reverse complement.
TCAGAAAATGAAATAGATAACTTCTCTGCTTTGTACCTAGGAGACTCAGAAGCACTGTAACTCAGAACGCACTGAGTTTCAGTGGAGGTTGAAATTATGGGTGTGATTTTAGAAAAAAATCTTCTTTATGCTTGCTGTTTTGAAATGGTTGGGACCCAAAGGTTCTCTGATTGTGTAATTATATACTGCTTGATTTTACAAGGCCAAGTATGATAGGATTATTCCTTTGGAAGCCTGCATTCAACCTGTGTTTCTGAGAGGTGTAACCGAGAGGGTGTGCAAAGATCAGGCTGTTCTCCTTTTCCTGGGAGGGTGGTGCTGCTTGGCAAGTCCGATCTTAGCGGTGTGCTTAGGCATGAGGCTTTTGGCCAGGATTTCTAACACTCTGATTACAGGTAGCAAATGCTAAATTAGGGTTCTCCATCTGTAACACATGGCTGTATTTGGCAGGAAGTGAAGAAAGCTGCACGTGAGAAAGTTCCTGCCAAACTTAGAAGAAAGTAGGTGATGTTTACAATGTCTTTTATTTATGTGGCATTTTCCCTTCAGGTACAGAATGGGTTTATTAAGATGTTACTTAAATATTATGTAAGGGTTTTCTTTTTATTCACTTGTTGTTCAGTCGCCAAGTCGTGTCCGATTCTTTGTGACCCCCCCACGGACTGCAGCATGCCAGGCTTCTCTGTCCTTCACTATCTCCTGGGGTTTGTTCAAACTCTTGTCCATTGAGTTGGAGATGCTCTAACCATCTCATCCTCTTTCGCCATCTTTTCCTTTTGCTTCAATCTTCCCCAGCATTGGGGTCTTTTCCAGTGAGTCAGCCCTTTGCATCAGGTGGCCAAAGTATCGGAGCTTCAGAATCAGTCCTTGCAATGAATATTCAGGGTTGATATCCTTTAGGATTGACTAGTTTAGTCTCCTTGCAGGGACTTTCAAGAGTCTTCTCCAGCACCACAGTTTGAAGGCATCAGTTCTTTGGTGCTCAGCCTTCTTTATAGTCCAGCTGTCTTACATAGCGTTAATAAATAGTGTTGTGTTGTGTAAGGGCCAAATGGCATTTTTTTTTTTTCTCAAATGGCTTGAGAAACCCAAGTGTTCTGGACATCAAAATCTCTTTTATGTACTCAATGCCACTACAGTGTACACTTAAAAATTACATTAAGAGAGTACATTTCATGTTGTGTGTATTATACCGTATTTTAAAAAGTCTATTGTAAATGATCAGAATACAATTTTAAAGCAATTATTAAATTGTCTTGGGAGTTTCAGTTTTCTTCTTTGGCTTTTTTACATTTCTCAGTTGTTGCTTTGGTTTTTTTTTTTTAAATGATGAATAGGCATTCATTTATATAAGATAAAAAAAAAATTAGCACTGTTCTACAGCCACTAACAGTACTCTCTATCCCCTCACATTGGTTTAACTTCAGGCCTGTATTTAAGCCACATATATATATATTTTTTTTTAATTCAAAACTACTATTTTCTAATAACCCTTGCCTTAGAGATTGAGAAGTGAAGGGAATGAATCTGATTAAGTGGTGCAGTCTGCACACACTGTACACCTACTTTATTATAAAAAGCAATAATTTTTGACAACTTGCCTTATAGATCTCTACCTCTGAGACAAAGAGGGGCAATAGTATAGTTAACACAGTTGGGAAATTTTGTTTAGAGATACATGAAAAGTAAAGATTTTTAGTTCTCAAGGATTTTATCTTTTGAAATCTGCAACTGGCAAGATATATTAACTTGCTTAGGGCAAAAGAAAGTTAAAATAGGGAAATCTTTGGAAGCAGGTAGGGAAAGGATGAGAAGGAAGCTCACAACCTTCCATCTTCAGCCTCATCGCCTTCCCCTGCTCCTCAGAGCTGGGTCTTCATGCCTGGCTGGGCATATGGGGCCTTGGTGTATGTGTGTGTGTTAGTCACTCAGTTGTGTCTGACTCTTTGCAACTCCATGGACTATAGCTCGCCAGGCTCCTCTGTCCATGGAATTCTCCAGGCAAGTATACTGGACTGGGTTGTCATTTCCTTCTCCAGGGGATCTTCTCGACACAGGGCTCGAACCCAGCTCTCCCGCGTTGCAGGCCAGTTCTTTACCCTCTGAGCCACCAGGGAACCTTGGTAGGTCTGAGCCATAGAGATTTCCCCAGAGTAGGTTCAGCCTGGGGCATGGGTGGACTGACTTCAGCCTTAGTGAAGTGGGTAGATGACCCAAAGAGAGTGACCAGAGAGGCACTGCCCAGGGCTTCCCATGCTTGGTGACCATTTCCCATTTCTGCAGTCACACTTTACCCATCCGTCAGGACCTGGCTCAAATGGTCCTTCATGAAGCTATTTCTAATTTGTCTACTCCAATATAAATGCTTTCTGCCTTCCCTGAATTCTCCAAGCACAACTTTTCCCCAATCATGTTGCAGAGCCATAAATAGGTGTTCAATAAAAGCAGTGCTGGTTGCTGGTCAGTAAGTTTGGGAATCCCTGCTGGCCAGGACTCTTAGAGTCCCAGGTGCTCTTTAGCATATTATAGGTTCTGAGAAACCTGCTTAATCCAGTGTTAAAAAAACAAAACATTTTGATTATAGAATCTTTGGTTCCCAGGAAAAATGATTGACATATTGAGGAAGGTCCAAGTTGTCCATAATGGGTACTTAATAAACTTTGTTCAGTGACTTACTGGCCTTACTAACTGCCACTTTACCACTAGAAATTATTCCAAGGGCCTGTGCAGAGAGCCCCAGATTTTTGGGAGATATACTTGCGATCAGAGAGAAAGGAAAGGGTGAAGTTTGCAGCAAAAGACCTTTATTAAAAGAAACAAAACATTTTACAATTTGCTCAGGGCAGGGCGTACACTGAATCCTGTAGACAGATATTGGAGCCGTGAAAGATTAAAAATACCTTGGGCCCTTTTCCCCCTAGGAAGGAGAGTGTGTTCAAGTTACATGGCAAGAACTGAAAGGAAGAGAAATACTAAGTATAAACACTACTTTTCAGTTACCGGGACGTCATCTTTTACTCCTCCTCTACTCTTTGCATTCTCACAAAAATACACTGTCAGAATATAAACAACCTTCCCTTTTACACCGAACCCTCAATTTTTCCTTCAGTGAAGGAAGAGACAGAGGAAAGGTGAAGTTTTAAAGCACCTAGATATCAATAAACTGATTTCTCCTTCTTTAGAGTAAAAATTATCAGAAAAAAGGAGAAAGAAGTGAATTGTGTGTGTATGTGAGTATGATATATCTGCAATGAACAGCAAGTTCATTTTTAGGTGAAACCCATAGATTGGGACTTTAAATATTTGTGAGTATAGGGAGAACTGTTTGTTTTATTTCTTTTCTGTGAAATATGGAACATTTTATGAACAGGAAAGGAAAATTCACTTTCATTGTACAATTTGGCCTAAGAAAATGCAGTTAAAATTTTTTGAGATTTAAAAAAAGAAGAGAAGTTTTGTTTTTTTTTAAATCCAGTCCCAGCTAATTACAGGCTCTGTAAGGACAAGATAGTCTTGGTTTGATGGGGAGAGGGGAAGATAATGTAAACATTTTCCAAGATTCCTTAATTTTGTATTGAGTTCTTTTCCATCTGATACATGTCTACACCGGAGGAAAAACCAGGGCCCTGTCTAGCTTCCATTGAGGAAGACAGGGAAGTTGATAAAGGGAGTTGGTTTGACTGAGGGAGGGGCATGTTTTGGAAGATGGAGTTCAGGTTTAGACATACATATTTGGGTTTAGGAGACTATTTGCCAGATTATTGTCTCTTATTGGTTATAGCCTGGAGTGGATACTGGAGACAGGGAATTAACTGGAGATTTGAGAATCAACTGTGTGGAGTTGTTGGTTTAAAACCATAGAATACAGCCTGTTCATCAAGGGATAGTTAGAAATTGGAAGGAACAGGAATGTTTAAAGAGAAATAGAATTATAGTAGAAAAAACCAGAATGTACAAGTTAGGAAAGTTCAACGAGGAAAGAATTTAAAGAAAAAGTTTAATATTGACAGATGTTGGAAAGATGGCAAAGTGAGTTCGCTTTGGATTTGGCAAGAGGTTAGGAAATTTTCAAGAGGCATATCAAACACAAAGGAAAGGTTATGGAGCAAAGACAAAACTGCAGTTTAAGAATGATTGGTGGTGAGACTTCCCTGGCAGTCTGACGTTTAAGACTCTGAGCTTCCACTCTGGGTTCCATCCCTGGTTGGGGAGTTAAGATCCCACATTCCATGTGGTGCAGCCAAAAAAAAAAAAAGAGTAGTTGGGTAAACTTAATATGAAGAATAGTCCAGGACATGTTTTGTTTGAAATTAGTGCTTCACACAGATTGCTGGGAAAGTATATTTATTTGAAAGCCTTTGCCTACCTACATAAGCCTTTGCAACATAGCTCTAATAAACTTAAATGCCTTTGATCTGATGTCCAACTGAGTTATTGAGCTCACTGTCCTACAGTTCTTTCAACTCCTTATCCAGTTTAGTAGCATTCCTAGTATATCAAAATAATGAATAAAATGATCAATTGGTAGTTTTTTAAACTCTGAAAATTATAGCCCACAGAAAAATGCCACAGTTGAACTATTAAAAATCTGATTCTTCTTGTCTTTCAACTTCAGCTGGTCTTGTCAGACTGCTTTTCTTCTGCTCCCATTTTATGGCACCTTCTGATATGTTTTGGGACAAGCGAAAACAAGTCTGCCTTTGTTTCGCTTGTGCACAGTTCTGACTTCTATTGCCCTGTCTCTTTTGGTAAGCTGCCAGAAGTCTCGCCTTGATATTTAGAGTCCAGTCGAAAGTGATAGACACATTGCTGTTTAATCAACTTGGTGGCGAAGTTGAGCAGCAGCTAAAAAGAAACATGAAGTGCAAGTTACTCAGTCGTGTCCATCTCTTTGTGACCCCATGGACTATACAGTCCATGGAATTCTCCAGGCCAGAATACTGGAGTGGGTAGCCTTTCCCTTCTCCATGGGATCTTCCTAACCCAGGGATTGAACCCAGGTCTCCCTCATTGCAGGCGGATTCTTTACCAACTGAGCCACAAGGGAAGCCCATAGTATAAACTGAGTATTATAATTATGATTGATGGTATCATTGAGTCTAAAATGATATCTTCTGGGACTTCCCTGGTGGTCCAGTGGCTAAGACTACATACTCCCAATGTAGGGGGCTTGGGTTTGATCCCTGGTCAGCAAACTAGATCCCACATGCCACAGCCAAGACCTGGTGCAGCCAAATAAACAAATTTAAAAAATGATATTCTCTGAGTCCAAGATTCTAAACCAGTCTTTAATAGGTTTGACTTCAGACAAATTGCTGTTTTCAGTTGGTTTAAATTTATTCTTTTAAATTATAAGAATTTTTTTTTAAGAACTGATGTTTCTAATGTACACTGAGATGTGTGGTTTAGTAACATTGCATAGTGTCATTTAAAAAAGCATAAGAAACTGAGTCTTAAGACCTGCTTGATGGAGGTAGACTGTAGATGTCCAGTTTTCATTTGGATTCCACCATTGTTGAAGGCATGGGCTTCCCAGGTGGCTCAGTGGTAAAAGAATCTGCCTGTCAAAGCAGGAGGCCCAGAAGACGCCAATTCTCCCCCTGGGTGGGGAAGATCCCTTCGAGGAGGACATGGCAACCCACTCCAATATTCTTGCCTGGAAAATCCTGTGGAAAGAGGAGCCTGGTGGGCTACAGTTCATAGGGTTGCAAAGAGTCGAATAAGACTGAGCATGCACACTTACTCGGAAGGCAAGGTGATTTGCTTTTCCAAAAGTCATTTTCCATTCATTATCACTATATGTGTAGTAGGGAAGGCCAGGCCATATTACCGATACAGTGATAATAACAATGGCAAGTAACATTTATTGAACACTTATTTTGCTGTATATAGTTTATTCATTCAACAGTTATTTACTGCTTTTCTACTCTGTGTCAGGCAGTATTCTAGGTGCTAGGGATACAGCAGTGAAAAAATTCTTGCTCTCTTAGAGCCTAGATTCTAGAGAGGGTAATTGGTCAGTAAATAAATGTTTCATTGTCTAATATACTGTATATTTTATGTATTTGTTAATTGTCTTTATACACTCTCATGTAAGATTCATGAGGGGAGGGAGCTTGGAGAGTGAAGTTGGCCTTATCATTATTAGTTTTCAAGTAGATCTTAGGTATATAGGATTTGATTAGTAATAGTTTTTTGCTCATGACAGACTGGATCCTTGGTCATTTTATGGTTTATTTATGTACTAGTAATGTAAGGAAAATCGGTGTACCCATCACCAAGGCCAAGAACTGGAACATTGTCAATAATCTTGATCTACTAGGTAAGTTCTATTTGTGCCTTATTTTAAAGTGATTTTTAAAAAGCAGGAATTGGGGCAAGGCGGAGTCCAGGTGGGAGGTGAGCAGAGACTTAGGTGAGAAGACCATTTAGAGGGGAGAGGTAATGAGGTATATATAACCTTAGTAGTGACAGTGAAGTACACAGCTGGACGAGATTGGATTTAAGAGAAAAGGCATTATTGTGTTGCCATCATGGCACAAAATTCGTATTCACCAGCTCTTCATGTGTGTTTAGATGAGGTGCATGATGAGGAAATCATTCTTGGTTTATTTGTTTTTGTACTTTCCACATTTAGTGCCACAAACCTAGAGAATCTCATAATTTTTATTTGAGATTTAAATTTTTATTGTAAAATATTTAAGACATAAAAAGCAGGAAGATATTTAAGGCATTGGACCCTCCTATTCACACTACCTAGTATAAGAAGTTAAACATTTTAGCCCTTATAATTCTGTTGCTTGATTTCATTTCTTTCTCATCAGTCTCAGTAGTAACACCACTATTTAAATTGGCTGTTTGTCATTCCTTCTTAAAACAACCGCCAAAAAACCTTTTACTACATATGTTTGTGTTTCTAAGAAATGTAATTATATTGCTGTGTATGGTCTTAAATGTTACATGAATGGTATAATGCTCTATTTAATCCTTAGCAGCTCTGTTTAGCTCAGAATTGTTTATGAGATTCATTCATGTTGATGCATGTTGCGTGCTTTTTCACTGCTGTCCATCGTGAGATTATACCACGATCTATTTGTCTCTTTTCCTGTTAGTGGACATTTCAGTGTTTCTATGTTTTGGTAGTATAAACAATGTTGCCACGGACATTTTTGTACCTACTTCCTTGTGTACATATGCAAGAACTTATTTTTGATTTACAGGAATAGAATTGCTAGGTAATAAGATATGCACACTTTAAACTTTACTAGATATTACTAAATTGTTCTTCATATTGGTTGCACCAAGTTACACTCTTGTCAATAATGCATTTTAGAGAGTGTTCCTTAACTTTACTGCTGGAAGAGAACCTGCATTTTGTAAACTGGTGTTTCTTATTAACAGGGGCAAGGCAGTATGTGATGTCTGAGTATGTGTTGGTGTGTATGTGTTGTTGGTGCTGGGAATGAACTGGGAGATTTATGAGAAGTCTTACATGGTGAGCCTTACTAGCTCTTTGAGAACCTTCAAATTAGTGACTGATTGATTTAATGGTTTATTGCTATCTGTAAAGCCCTAGTAACCCCTCATTTTAATTTGCTTTTGTTTTTTGGTTGTTCTACCCAATCCTAGTGGCTTCCCTTGTGGTTCAGCTGGTAAAGAATCTACTTGCAATGTGGGAGACTTGGGTTCGATCCCTGAGTTGGGAAAATCCCCTAGAGAAGGGAAAGGCTACCCACTCCAGTATTCTGGCCTAGAGAATTCCATGGACTGTATAGTTAATGGGGTCGCAAAGAGTCAGACATGACTGAGCGACTTTCACTAACACTAGACCCAATCCTAATCATATTTTTCTTTACTTCTGTAGTTTAAAAAAACTGAAATATATTAGAATCCTTGTCTCCAATATTCTTGTCCTATATCGTCAGAAGCAATGATTGCAGTTTTCATGAATAATCTTAAAAACTTTTTTGCTTAGCTAGTGTTTTAAAGTTAGGAATGTTTCAATAATAGTAAAACTATAATAAATATTTAGCTGTAGTTTGAAACAGTAGAGCTAAGAGTCCTGCAAAGGACTTAGGATTGGCTTTGTCAGCTCTCGTAGGTTAGTTATGACTCATCCATCTATTTACAAGCTTCCATGATTTTGTTGTTATTGTCTTCTCTTTTCATTATTTTTGTGGGTTTCATTTTGTATTTTTAATCCCATTACATTCTAGAACAATTTGGGGAGGATAAAAAATGAATTATGTACTTAATATGCCTTCATTTAATAGTAATGGTATTGTTATTTTTTGAACCCTTACTAGGTGTCTGGTACTACACTAAATGTATTACCTCTGTAATTTTATTTAATTCCCTTGATAGCTTTAAGAGCAAAAAGGTAAAGGCTGAATTAGAACTGGGGTCCTTTGGCTACAAAGGTTGTTTTCATCCCATTATACCACACAGTCTTCTGGGCTTTTTTAAAAAATGAAATTTTAAAAAGATTCATAATACTGTGTGTGTATGTTTATTTTTGCATATTTTGATAGTGTTAATTATAAGCTATTTAACATTAAGGAGAAATCATCCAACACAGTTGTCATCCTTTTGAAATCTTTCTAAAAGCTGTTGCTGCTGCTGCTGCTGCTGCTAAGTCGCTTCAGTCGTGTCCGACTCTGTGCGACCCCATAGATGGCAGCCCACCAGGCTCCCCCGTCCCTGGGATTCTCCAGGCAAGAACACTGGAGTGGGTTGCCATTTCCTTCTCCAGGATATCTTCCCAATTCAGGGATTGACTCTAGGTCTCCTGCATTGGCAGGCAGATTCTTAACCCCTGAGCCACCAGGGAAGCCTCAGATAAAATAACTTGAAGGTTAAATTAAGGAAAGTTGAATTAGAATGTCTAGAAAAAAAGCTATATTTAGCTTTTCCAGAAAAAAAAGCTATGTTTAAGGAAAATAACATGAGATCAAGGAGAGAAAGTAGACAAAAACCTGTGAGACAAAAGGAATATGAAAGTGAATCTTAGAAGACAAAGTAAAAAATATCACTACTCATAACAATAAGATGGAACTGTCTTCTCTAGTCTCAAGTGAATAAGATTAGCTTGATTTAAATAAATTAGCATGCATAATTTGTACAGGCATTGGCTGCCTGGATGGTTGCCAGGATAGCCTTTGACGAGACAAAGTTGAAGGGAGTTCTCATTTACAGAAAACCAGTCAGTGTTGTTTTTTTTCTCATCTGATTGTTTACTTGCTTGATCTTTTTTTAATATTCTTCTTGATTACAGATGGCTAGAGTGAGGGAGTTTTCAAAAGTAGTTGATGAGCGGTGTGTTAGTGTAAAGTAATGTTGAGGCTCTTAATCTGTTGTGAAAAATTGTAAATGGTTATACTTTTTCTCTTTATATGTTGTGTGTGTGTGTGTATGTGTGTGTGTTCGTTTGCTAAGCTGTGTCTGACTCTTTGTGACCCCATGGACAGCAGCTTACAGGCTCCCCTGTCTTTCACCTTCTCCTGCAGTTTGCTCAGATTTGTGTCCCTCGAGTCGGTGATGTCATCCAAACATCTCATCCTCTCCTGCCCCCTTCTCCTTTTGCCTTCAATCTTTTCCAGCATCAGAGTCAGCTCTTCGCATCAGGTGGCCAAAATATTGGTGCTTCATCTTTAGCATCAATCCTTTCAATGAATATTCAGGGTTGCTTTCCTTTAGGATTGACTGGTTTGATCTTCTTGCAGTCTAAGGGACTCTCAAGAGTCTTCTCCAGCTCTACAGTTTGAAAGCATCAATTCTTCAGCACTCAGCCTTCTTTATGGTTCAACTCTCCCATCCATTCATGACTATAGGAAAAAACCATAACTTTGACTAATACAGATCTTTGTTGGCAAAGGAATGTCTGCTTTTTAATAAACTGTCTAGGTTTGTCATAGCTTTCTTTGCAAGGAGCAAGCATCTTCTGATTTCATGGCTGCAGTCACTGTCTGCAGTGATTTTGGAACCCCATAAAATAAAATATATATAATATATAATGATTCTCATGTTCATCATTCATTTTCTATATTCATAACATCATTATTAGTATAGATATAACCAGAATAATTAGTATGACCATAATACTAACTGCTACCATTTTGTCAACATTTCCTATGTGCCAGGTACTTTGCTAAGTACTTTTTGTATGTCAGATCATTTAATTCTCACAGGAGTGCTACAAGGTAGCCTTAATAGTGCCCCCCGTTTACATACAGATGATGAAAGTGAAGCACAAAATGGTTAAATAATTTGTTTAAGTTATGGTAGCTACTAAGCTTGGGATTTAAATCTAGGCAGTCTAATATTGGAACCCTTGACAATGACACTGTTCAGTGTAGATGACCAGGTTTACTCTAAAGTTGGTTTGTTTGAATCTTTGTGCATATGATATTCAGAGACCAGGAGAGCTCTCATTTTTATTATGCAGTTCACATCTAGATTTAATATTCTAATTAAATTTCAAAAAGGGTTATTTATGAGTGCTTGTTAAAGTACTAAATCATAAAGTTGATGGTATTTTGAACACATTTTAGCCCAGTTAGTTTGTGATTAGGGCAGGGAGTTCCCTTATGAGAGATAAGTCATGGGCTAGAATCCTGTGGGTATCAGTTCCCTTGCTCATTCTAGGGCCAAACTCTGCCCTTTTAACCCTGGCTCCCACCTGTCAAAGTGGGCATTTGGGCATAAGGGGAACCAAATGTGAGGATGTGGATGGCTCAGTGCACCTACATCACTAGGATGGTGGCTGCAAATCAAAGCTCTGTTACAGAAGGCCTCAGAGAAATAATATATATTTATTTTTAATAAAAAGTATTAAATATATAAGCATATATTTTTTTAGTCCCATATTTTTACATGTTCCCTTCTCCTTTGGGCCTCATTTTATTTTCCTTGAACTCACCCTTATTTTTGAAATTCTTCCTTTTGAGGTCTCTGAACTTCCATGTTTTCTTTTAACTTTCCTTAATTTGAATTCCTAGGCTCCAGGACCTAGGACAGTGTCATAAGCATGGCAGTGGCTCAAATGGTTAAATGATATAATAGCAAAAAAATCTTGTGGTCATCTCATTCTTTTGTAATGTTTTGCACCCTGATGTAGCCTGGCTTTCCTTACTCTTGACACAACTTTTTGGGAAGATTGATCCATAGAGAGGCACTTGCAATAGAATAGTTTCTATTTGTCTACATTTCCAAACTAAAATGAGAACATTTTGGAACCTAGAGTAGGACTGTAAGAAGTCAAAAATCTTTGTCAGTACTACTACTGTTATTAATGTGAATAAATTGATCATAATTAATGTAAATGCTGGGGTGAACCATATGAAATTGCCAATATTAGGCCATTTTGCCCTCATTTTTAAATTGAATTATAACTGATTACGATATTGTATTAATGTCAGATGAACAACATAGTGATTTGATATTTTTGTGCATTACAAAATGATCACTATGATAAGTCTAGTTAATATTGGTCACCATACAAAATTATTATAATATTAGTGATTATGTTCCCTATGCTGTACATAACATCCCCATGATATCTATCGTATAACTGGAAGTTTGTGTTCTTAATCTCCCTCACCTATTTCACTTATCCCCCCCTACTCCCTCTCCCTTGATAACCACCAGTTTGTTCGCTGTAATCTATACACACACACACACCACATCCTCTTTATCCATTCATCCATGGATGGCCACTTAGGCTGCTTCCATATCTTGGCTGTTGTAAGTAATGCTGCAGTGAACATTGAAGTGTATGTTATCTTTTTGAAGTAGTGTTTTTATTTTTCTTGGAAAAGTACCCAGAAATGGAATTGCTGGATTGTAGGGTAGTTCTATTTTTAATTTTTTGAGCAACCTCCATGCTATTTTCTATAGTATACACCAGTTTACATTCCCACCAACAGGCTTCCTTTTTCTCCACATCCTTGTCAACACTAGTTATTTGTCGTCATTTTGATGGTAGTCATTCTGATAGGTGTGAGGTGGTATCTCCTTGTGGCTTTGGTTTTCATTTCCCTGATAATTAATGATGTTGAGCGTCTTTTCACGTGCCCATTAGCCATCTGTATGTCTTCTCTGGAAAACTGTCTACTCAGATCCTGTGTCCATTTTTAGCTGGCCTGTTTTTTCTTTTGATGTTGAGTTGTATGAGTTCTTTGTATATTTTGGATATTGAGATATTTGCAAATATCTGCTCCTATGCAGTAGGTAGGCTTTTTGTTTTATGGACAGTTTCCTTTGCTGTAGAGAAGCTTTTTAGTTTGATGTTGTCTTATTTATTTATCCTTGTTTTTGTTTCCCTTGCCCGAGGAGACGTATCCAAAAATACGTGGCTAGGACTGACATCAAAGAGCATACTGCCTGTTTTCTTCTAGGAACTTCATGATTCCAGATCTTTCATTTAAGTCTTTACAGCGCTTTGAGTTTATTTTTGTATATGGTATGAAAGTAATCCAGTTTGATTCTTTTGCATGTAGCTGTCTAAAAAATGACATTTTTAATGGTTTAACCAAAAAATGCTGGTAACAACAGCAGCTCATTTACACTGATTGCTTGTACTATATGCCTGGGCTGTCTTAAATGCTTTCATGCCTTTCTTAAAAGATTTTGTTTTTTTTTTGTGGATCATTTTTAAAGTCTTTATTGACTTTGTTATACAGTATCACTGGACCTCCAGGGAAGTCCTGCTTTGATGTGTTACTGCATCCTCCTACTGAGTGAGACAAGTATTATTTTTCCCCATTTCCCAGGCAGAGGAACAAGTTGGAGATGTTAAGTAGCTTTTTCAAAGTCACTTAGAGTAGCACTCTTAGCTAATGTTTAACTCCTTCATTATTTTGACTGGCAGGGCTGATTGAGTCAGCAGAGTATGACAAGACGAGAAGGAAGATAATATTTGGCTGTTAAAACAGCTCTGACACTTTTGAGCCAGTATTATCATCTTTGACACTTTTTTTGAGCCATTGGTGTTGTGAAATAATTTTATCATCAGTTGGAAGAGAAATGCACAAAGGCTTCTAAATTCTTTTTGACTGGTTGATTTTTGCGAACCCTTAACACACCTAGTAACAGCTTTAAAACAGAGCAGGATGCAGTCAAGTTCTGCCAGATGAGCAGGGTTTATTATTCATTCTCATTCTGATTGTTGTGTCAACCTTTGAATATTCTAGGTAAGAACTTGTCTTCCTGTTTAGACTTTTGAAACTTCAGTTGCAGTGAGTGGGGGCTACTCTCTAGTTGTGGTGGGCAGACTTCTCATTGCTTTCTCTTGTTGTGGGGCGTGGGCTTTAGGCATGTAGGCTTCAGTAGTTGCAACTTATGGGCTTAGTTGTCCCCTGGCATGTGGGCCCAGGATCGAACCCATGTCTCCTGCATTGGCGGGCAGATTCTTTACTACTGAGCCACCAGGGAAGCCCTAACACAGATTTTGATCCATTGCTCAGAATGTGGTTGGAGTCTTCATTAGACCCTGGCTTAATGATGCTATATGTTTTAATTTTTTCTTTATTACACTTTTTAATATCATTAGAAGCCATTAGGACAATGGATAAATTGAGTATAGTAAGTGAAATTAAACGTTTTATATAATTAGTTGCTATGAAAATGTGTTACTATGAACAACAAAAAAGTCACACTGGAGAACTGAGTATTATAGTTGAGTTTCTTTGACAGTTTTACATATTAATTGCTGAAGATATATCAGTGCATTTTCTGCAGTTATACTTACCAGGTACAGGTGAATTCCCTTCCTGATAGAATCATTATTCAAAGTCTGTTTAGGTTTATTCTATCTTTTTGTCTCTCAAAGTTAATTTTTTAAGATAATATGATTTGAAGTAGATAGTGAAGGAAATTGTGGAAATGTTATCTCCTGATACTACTCAGCCCAGTTTTTCTTTTTGAAAACTACTATCTTTTTAAAAAGATATATTTATAACACTCTTTGAAACAAATTTTTGGCTAATGGCAACAATCCTTGGGTCGAAAACAGCGACAGAAAATTTGACTTAGCTTTCTCACTCTTAGGAAATTTCATTAGATCTCCTGTACAGAGTTATCAGCTATAAATAGAGATTGGCTAATTTGATGAAGAGGCTGTAGGTCTACAGATAATTGAGCAAATACATCATGATTTAAAAAAACTCACATGAGATGACAGTAATAGTGAATAGGGCAGGGGGGAGAAAAGAAGAGGGAAAGAAAAGGAAAAGAAAATACAAAGGAACAATGATGGATTTGTGTGCCACAAAATGTGGATCCAATACCGACCTACTTAACACGCTTTCTCACCAGGAGGCCATTGTTCTTTCTACAGCTCTTTTTGCTTGGCTGCTTTCCTTCCCCATTGAGAAGGAGGACAGTTCCCCCTCCCTCCCTCTCTGGTCCTTTGACCAGAGAATAATATTTCTGAAGTTGTTGGGGAAATAATGGACTTTTGCCTCTGCAAATATGATCAGCCTCTGCGAGGGCTGGTTTACAGCAGAAATCCTGTTCTTCCCGGAGATTCTTTTTCATGATCTGATTTTTTTTTTCTTTTTAAAATCTTAACGTTTAAAGAGGCTTAATTAGAAGTAACAATAGTCTTCCTTCTTGACACACTCTCTCTTTCCCCCCTCTTTTAGAAGTATGTGTGTGCGTGCTTGGTTGCTTAGTTGTGTCCAACTCTTTGCGACCCCATGGACTGTAGCCTGCCAGGCTCCTCTGTCCATGGGATTTCCCAGGCAAGAACACTGGAGTGGCAAGCCATGCCCTTCTCCAGGGGGTCCCAACTCAGGGATAGAAGCTGGATCTCTTGCACTGCAGGCAGATTCTTTACTACTGAGCCATCTGGGAAGTCCCTATCAGTCAGTTCAGTTCAGTCACTCAGTTGTGTCTGACTCTTTGCGACCCCATGGACCACAGCACGCCAGGCTTCCTTGTCCATCACCAACTCCAGGAGTTTACTCGAAAACTAGCCCATTGAGTTGGTGATGCCATCCAACCATCTCATCCTCTGTCGTCCCCTTCTCCTCCTGCCTTCAATCTTTCCCAGCATCAGGGTCTTTTCAGATGAGACATCCTTTGCATCAGGTGGCCAAAGTATTGGAGTTTCACCTTCAACATCAGTCCTTCCAATGAACATTCAGGGCTGATTTCCTTTAGGATGGACTGGTTGGATGTTCTTGCAGTCCAAGGGACTCTCAAGAGTCTTCTCCAACACCACAGTTCAAAAGCATCGATTCTTCGGCACTAAGTTTTCTTTATAGTCCAATTCTCACATCCATATGTAACTACTGGAAAAACCATAGCCTTGACTAGATGGACCTTTGTTGGCAAAGCAATGTCTCTGCTTTTTAATATGCTGTCTAGGTTGGTCATAACTTTCCTTCCAAGGAGTAAGCGTCTTTTAATTTCATTGCTGCAATCACCATCAGCAGTGATTTTGGAGCCCCCCAAAATAAAGTCTGACACTGTTTCCACTGGTTCTCCATCTATTTGCCATGAAGTGATCAGACCAGATGCCATGATCTTAGTTTTCTGAACGTTGAGCTTTAAGCCAACTTTTTCACTCTCCTCTTTCACTTTCATCAAGAGGCTCTTTAGTTCTTCTTCACTTTCTGCCATAAGGGTGGTGTCATCTGCGTATCTGAGGTTATTGATATTTCTCCCAGCAGTCTTGATTCCAGCTTCTGCTTCATCCACCCCAGTGTTTCTGATGATGTACTCTGCATAGAAGCTAAATAAGCAGAGTGACGATATACAGCCTTGACGTACTCCTTTTCCTATTTGGAACCAGTCTGTTGTTCCATGTCCAGTTCTAACTGTTGCTTCTTGACCTGCATGCAGGTTTCTCAAGAGGCAGGTCAGGTGGTCTGGTATTCCCATCTTCTGAAGAATTTTCCACAGTTTATTGTGATCCACACAATCAAAGGCTTTGACATAGTCAATAAAGCAGAAATAGATGTTTTTCTGGAACTCTCTTGCTTTTTTGATGATCCAACGGATATTGGCAATTTGATCTCTGGTTCCTCTGCCTTTTCTAAAACCAACATGAACATCTGGAAGTTCACGGTTCACGTATTGTTGAAGCCTGGCTTGGAGAATTTTGAGCATTACTTTACTAGCGTGTGAGATGAGTGCAATTGTGCAGTAGTTTGAGCATTCTTTGGCATTGTCTTTCTTTGGGATTGGAATTAAAACTGACCTTTTCCAGCAGTTTTCCAAATTTTCTGGCATATTGAGTGCAGCACTTTCACGGCATCATTTTAGGACTTGAAATATCTCAACTGGAATTCCATCACGTCCACTAGCTCTGTTCATAGTGATGCTTTCTAAGGCCCACTTGACTTCACATTCCAGGATGTCTGGCTCTAGGTGAGTGATCACAGCATTGTGATTTTCTGGGTCTTGAAGGTCTATTTTGTACAGTTCTTCTGTGTATTCTTGCCACCTCTTCTTAACATCTTCTGCTTCTGTTAGGTCCTTACCATTTCTGTCCTTTATTGAGCCCATCTTTGCATGAAATGTTCCCTTGGTATCTCTCATTTTCTTGAAGAGATTCTAGTTTTTCCTTTCCTGTTGTTTTCCTCTATTTCTTTGCACTGATCACTGAGGAATGCTTTCTTATCTCTCCTTGCTACTACATATACCATAGAGCTGCCAGAACTTACACACGACTGGGAAATAGACTCTTGGAGGGCACAGCAGAACCTTGTGCACCAGGACCCAGGAGAAATGAGCAGTGACCCCACAGGAGACTGTCCTGAACTTGCCTGTGGGCATCCGGGAATCTCTATCGGAGGCGTGGGTTGGTGGTGGTGTGCTGCAGTGTTGGGGGCTCTGAGTGTAGCAGTATATGCATGGTATCTTTTGAGGGAGGTCACCATTATCTTCATTACCTCCACCATAGTTTGGCTCCAGGTAAATAGCAGGGAGGGAACACAGCTCCACCCATCAACAGAAAATTGGATTAAAGATCTACTGAGTATGGCCCCACCCATCAGAACAAGACCCAATTTCCCTCTCAGTCAGTCTCTCCCATCAGGAAGCTTCCATAAGCCTCTTATCCTTTTCCACCAGAGGGCAGACAGACTGAAAACCACAATCACAGAAAACTAACCAATCTAATCACATGGACCACATCCTTGTCTAACCCAATGAAACCATGAGCCATGCTGTGTAGGGCCACCCAACATGGATGGGTCATGGTGGAGAGTTCTGAAAAAATGTGGTCCACTGGAGAGGGAATGGCAAACCACTTCAGTATTCTTGCCTTGAGAACCCCATGAACAGTATGAAAAGGCAAAAAGATAGGACACTGAAAGATGAGCTTCCCGGGTTGGTCGGTAGGTGCCCAATATGCTACTGGAGATTAGTGGAGAAATATCTCCAGAAAGAATGAAGAGACAGAGCCAAAGCAAAAATAACACCCAGTTGTGGATGTGACTGGTGATGGAAGCAAGGTCCAATGCTGTAAAAAGCAATATTGCATAGGAACCTGCAATGTTAGTTGCGTGAATCAACGCAAATTAGAAGTGGTCAAACAGGAGATAGCAAGAATGAACATCGACATTTTAGGAATCAGTGAACTAAAATGGACTGGAATGGGTGAATTTCACTCAGATGACCATTATATTTACTACTGTGGGCAAGAATCCCTTAGGTGAAATGGAGTAGCTATCATAGTTAACGAAAGAGTTCGAAATGCAGTACTTGGATGCAATCTCAAAAACGACAGAATGATCTCTGTTCGTTTCCAAGGCAAACCATTCAATATCATGGTAATCCAAGTCTATGCCCCCACCAGTAATGCTGAAGAAGCTGAATTTGAACAGTTCTATGAAGATCTACAGGACCTTCTATAACTAACACCCCAAAAGGATGTCCTTTTCATTTTAGGGGACTGGAATGCAAAAGTAGGAAGTCAAGAAATACCTGGAGTAACAGGCAAATTTGGCCTTTGAGTACAGAATGAAGCAGGGCAAAGGCTAATAGAGTTCTGCCGAGAGAACACACTGGTCATAGCAAACACCCTCTTCCAACAACACAAGAGAAGACTCTACACATGGACATCACAAAATGGTCAATACTGAAATCAGATTGATTGTATTCTTTGCAGCCAAAGATGGAGAAGCTCTATACAGTCAGCAAAAACAAGACCAGGAGCTGACTGTGGCTCAGATCATGAACTCCTTATTGCCAAATTCAGACTTAAATTGAAGAAAGTAGGGAAAACCACTAGACCATTCAGATATGACCTAAATCAAATCCCTAATGATTATAAAATGAAAGTGACAAATAGATTCAAGGGAGTAGATCTGATGGACAGAGTGCCTCATGAACTGTGGACGGAGGTTTGTGACATTGTGCAGGAGACAGGGAGCAAGACCATCCCCAAGAAAAAGAAGTGCAAAAAAGCAAAATGGGTGTCTGAGGAGGCCTTACAAATAGCTGTGAAAGGAAGAGAAGCAAAAAGCAAAGGAGAAAAGGAAAGATATACCCATTTGAATGCAGAGTTCCAAAGACCAGCAAGGAAGTCCCTATGTGTGCCTTCATATACAAAATGCCTACTGGGAAAGAGTTTTGGTGTAAGGTGTCTATTTTATAAATTCCAAAGGTAAGAGTGGCAGAACTGGGGGAAAAATGCATGCAAGCTATAATGTCCAGAAAGACTTCTACTTTTAAAGAAGACCCTTGGAGATATAGCACAGAAAGTATAAACATGGCCAAATAAGACATTTGGCAAAGGCATGGCTATTAAGCTGTGTTTTCACTCAGGCTTCTGCACTTCACCCATTGACTAATGGCTTAATGTGATTAATTAAGTGTAGATTAATGTGTGTAGAAACCATGCGGGTTAGTAGGTTACTACTGCTTGATGCTGTGTAAGTATAATTCTTATGTGTCTCTACAAATGGCAGATAATAAGATACTTTGAGCTATGAATAGCAGGTATTAAATACTTTACCTACACATGTGTATATTTCATGTCTTGACCATAGTTGCCAAACTCTAAATCAGAACATATGATGTAGGTAGGGTTATGTTTATGGGGACAGTGTGACAAAGTATTTAGAACTGGGACTGTCCCATAGAATTCATTTATTCAGCATGCATTCAGCAAGTACTTATCAAATGCCTACTCTATGCCAGGTACTATTATCGATGATAGAGATGCAGTAGTGATAAAAAAGAAAAATCCCTTCTCTTCAGGAGGGTCAAATGGATTATAGATAGATAACTAAGTTAATAAAAAGTAGGATAGGTTGGATAGTGATGGGTATTAGGGATAAAACCAAGCATATTGAAAGGGTCTAGCAGGTAATGGGGGTGTGTAGGGATTATTATTTTTGATAAGGAGTGAACCGCATTCATATCTGGAACATATGATAATGGACCCCCTTTGTGCTCCGCCCACCCACAGTCCTTAGATCTCCTGCATTATTTCCTTAGATTCCATAGCTTGCTCTAACTTCAAGAAGAGAAAACCTTTCAGCAATATAGAGTTAGGTAGAACTACTAAAAACTAAACCAAAAGACAATGCCCTAAACACCTTTTATTTATAGCCAAGTCAACCAAAACAGCTAAGTAGCAAATATTGAGATACCCTGAGAGAGATGTGTAATTGAAAAGAAACTGCCCTTAACTCAAACATTGGAGTCTGAATCTTTGTACCTTCAACAGAATTGCCATTCTTAGCTTAATAAAGGAGACCAGTGATTAGAAGGAAAAAGCAGAGATATCACTTTGCTGACAAAGGTCCATATAGTCAAAGCTATGATTTTTCCAGTAGTCACAGATGATGTGAGAGTTGGACCTTAAAGGAGACTGAGCACCTAAGAACTGATGCTTTCAAATTGTGGTACTGGAGAAGATTCTTGAGAGTCCCTTGGATAACGTAGAGATCAAGCCAGTCAACCCTAAAGGAAATCAACCCTAAATATTCATTGGAAGGACTGTTACTGAAGCTGAAGCTCCAGTATTTTGGCCACCTGATGCGAAGAATCAACTCATTGGAAAAGACTGATGCTGGGAAAGATTGAGGGCAGGAGGAAAAGGGGCAACAGTGGGTGAGATGGTTGGATGGCATCACCAACTCAATAGACAGGAGTTTGAGTGAACTCCAGGAGATAGTGAAGGACAGGGAAGCTTGGCATGCTACAGTCAATGGGGTCACAAAGACGTGGACACAACTTAGTGACTGAACAACAACTAATTCCAGGGCAGGGATATCACACAATGAGAAAATGCTGCTGCTGCTGCTGCTGCTAAGTCACATCAGTCGTGTCCGACTCTGTGCGACCCCATAGATGGCAGCCCACCAGGCTCCTCCGTCCCTGGGATTCTCCAGGCAAGAATACTGGAGTGGGTTGCCATTTCCTCCTCCAATGCATGAAAGTGAAAAGTGAAAGTGAAGTCGCTCAGTCGTGTCCGACTCTTCGCGACCCCATGGGCTGCAGCCTGCCAGGCTCCTCAGTCCATGGGGTTTCCCAGGCAAGAGTACTGGAGTGGGGTGCCATTGCATTCTCCGGAGAACATGATACATGTTGTCATTTACTGGCCCAATGAAGAGCAAGCAGTAGAAGTATCAGGTCTCCTCAGTCTTCCAGAATATGCTCTGCACTTGCTGGCTACCTCTGCATGTGTTATTTTTTCTACCAGTTAACTGTTGTTGTTTTTAAACCTGGAATGCCCTCCTTCCTTGTCTTTGCTTATCAACACCCATCTCCTGGAGTATAGGGACTCAGTTCTTTTTCTCTGTGTGCTTGACAGCTTCTGTGGTATTTGGCATCAGTAAGTGGTCAGTAAATGTGCTACAGGAATGTGTGAACGGGATGAGAGAGGGGAGGACATCTGGCATTTACCCACCTTACTTTTCAGTCCACAAATAACTGTTAGAAGTGGCCTTTCCAGGCTTTGTCCCACTTCTCACTTGCTTAGATGCTCCTTCCTCTCATATTCCTCTAATTAAAACAAGGCAAGACTGTGGTTAAGGAGACTGCCAGACAACTAACTCAACTACCTGAGAAGAAGGCACTTTTGCTTTCATGTTTTTTAAGTGGACAACAAATACAGTTTCCTCTTTTCCATCTATCTGTAAAAGATGGCTTTTTCACCCTCCTGATTGGGGAGCCTCCTCTTCCCTTCTTGCCTCACTAACTACTCCCTTGGCATCCTGCAGGTAGACAGGCTAGAATAGGATTTCACTTGTAGCCTGTCAGCTCGACTCATCAGTTGGCAGAGAGATGGTTGAGCTTCAAGAAGGGTTTGGGAGGTAGAGTTATTAAGGGGGCAGCAAGTTTGCTTTATCAGGGAATGGGAGGTGCAGGATGAATATACAGATATTTTCCAGTTCTTTAAAGAGAGTAGAAATCTCAGGCTTTGGCCCCATCACCTGCATTCTTTTCCATACTGTGTTCCTTAACACAGTAGAGTGTCCTTCACACACGCTGCACCTCAGCCTGCAAAGCTGCATTCTGACAGCTGTTTCTCAGCCTGGGAAACACAAGTGGATTGACCTGCCATATAAACAGGACTATAATTCTTAGGTGAGTTGAGAAAACAAGAAGGAATTTCAGAAGCCTGGCATGATGAATCTTGGCTGGGTAAACTTTACTTCCTTGCTATTAGGCATTTCTTGGGGATACAATGGGTTTTTGTTTTTATTTTTATTTAGCTTCATTTAAAATGACACTTAAAGATTTGTCCTGTTCTCATCATCATTCTCATTCTTGTTATCCTTTTGGCCGTTGTCATGAAAACTGCTGTTTATTGAATGTCAACAGACAGCTGTAGTCCTTATGATGATTAGCTCATGTAATCCTGTAACCTTCCCAAGGAAGGATTTTTGACCCTGAGTTCTAAATCACGATCTGGTGCTAGATCAGAAAGGAAAACCATATGAATTTTCCTATGGAGGCATTGAGTTTGAGGTGGTGTAAAACTACAGAGGGGAGTAATTTATAAACTTTTCCCTGGGAGTGAGAGGATTTTATATTATTCCCACAGTATCCTGCTGCTGCTAAGTTGCTTCAATTGTGTCGTGATCCTATGGACTGTAGACCACTGGACTCCTCTGTCCATGGGATTCTCTGGGCAAGAATACTGGGGTGGGTTGCCATACCTTCCTGCAGGGAATCTTCCCAACCCAGGGATCGAACCTGTGTCTCTTATATCTCCTTCATTTGCAGATGGGTTCTTTATCACTAGAGCCACTGGGAAGCCCCTACGACATCCTACAAGTCTAGTATTTCATTTTCTAAATGGAATAGAGAAGTTTGGATTCACATAAAAAAGAAACAAGTCAAGCCATAATTATACTGTGTTGCTCTGAAAATTAGTCTTTACATTTATTGATGAATTTTTCAGCCTCAAGATCCACGTGAGATTGATAAGTCAGATCGTATCCTCGGTCTACAGTAACACATTCTACAGTGGGGAAAATTAAGACCTAGAAAGTGTACTCCAGATGGTTTTCTGATGAATCTTGATGGTATGTTTTCTTGTGTAGTTTCAAAACTAAATAGTTTAAAAGTAGCTTTGAATTTGCTACTCGTTAACATGCCTAAGGTTACAATAAGAGTGTTTAGGAACTACTTAAAGAAACTTTCTAATTGCCCACTTTAGCACAGAGTATAAATCAGCAAAGCATTTTCCAAATTCCTGTTCCATGCCAGAAACTGGTGTTGGGAATGGAGTTCTGTTGAACAGTACTAGAGATAGCCTGTACCTACTTTGGACAGCACCCAAGAGGGTTGAATATTAGGTGCACTGGAATGCACTTATTTAAACATGGTTTCTGTTAAAATAACCAGGGAGAATCTGGGTTTTCATCACTGGCCACATGATTAAAAATTAACCTGTGTGTGGTCTGAATTAACTTTTAAAAAAATTTATTTATTTTTTATTGAAGGGTAATTGCTTTACAGACTTTTGTTGTTTTCTGTCAAACCTCAACATGAATCAGCCATAGGTATACATGTATCCCCTCCCTTTTGAACCTCCCTCTCATCTCCCTCCCAACCCCACCCTGCTAGGTTGATACAGAACCCCTGTTTGAGTTCCTGAGCCATACAGCAAATTCCCATTGGCTGTCTATTTTGCATATGGTAATGTAAGTTTCCATGCTACTCGTTCCACACATCTCATCTTCCCATCCCCTCTCTCCATGTCCATAAGTCTATTCTCTATGTCTGTTTCTCCATTGCTGCCCTGTAAATAGATTCTTCAGTAAATTTTTCTAGATTCCATTTATATGCATTAGAATATGATATTTATCTTTCTCTTTTTGGCTTACTTCACTCTCTATTATAGATCCTAGGTTTATCCACCTCATTAGAACTGACTCAAAGGCGTTCCTTTTTATGGCTGGGTAATATTTCATTGTGTATATGTACCACAACTTCTTTATCCATTCATCTGTTGACAGACATCTAGGTTGCTTCTATGTTCTAGCTATTGTAAATAGTGCTGCAGTGAACAACGGGATACATATGTCTTTTTCAATTTTGGTTTCCTCAGGGTATATGCCTAGGAGTGGAATTGCTGGGTCATATGGTGACTTTATTCCTAGTTTTTTAAGGAATTTCCATACTGGCTTCCATAGTGGCTGTATCAATTTACATTCCTACCAACAGTGCAAGAGTGTTCCTTTTTCTCCACATCCTCTCCAGCATTTACTGTTTGTAGACTTTTTGATGATGGCCATCCTGACTGCTGTGGGGTGATATCTCATTGTGGTTTCGATTTGCATTTCTCTAATAATGAGCGATATTGAGCATCTTTTCATGTGTTTGTTAACCATCTGTATGTCTTCTTTGGAGAAATGTCTGTTCAGGTCTTTTTCTTACTTTTGAATTGAGTGGTTTGTTTTTCTGGCCTTGAATTGTATGAGCTGCTTGTATATTTTGGAAATTAATCCCTTGTCAGTTGTTTCATTTGCTATTATTTTCTCCCATTCTGAGGGTTGTCTTTTCACCTTGCTTATAGTTTCCTTTGCTGTGCAAAAGCTTTTAAGTTTAATCAGGTCCCACTTGTTTACTTTTGTTTTTATTTCCTTTACTCTAGAATGAGGGTAATAGAGGATCTTGCTTTGATTTATGTCATCAAGTGTTCTTCCTATGTTTTCCTCTGAGAGTTTTATAGTTTCTGGTCTTACATTTAGGTCTTTAATCCATTTTGAGTTTATCTTTGTGAATGGGGTTAGAAAGTGTTCTAATTTCATTCTTTTACATGTAGCTGTCCAGTTTTCCCACCACCATTTATTGAAGAGGCTGTCTTTGCCCCATTGTATATTCTTTCCTCCTTTGTCAAAAATAAAGTACACATAGGTGTATGGGTTTGTTTCTGAGCTTTCTATCTTGTTCCATTGGTCTATATTTCTGTTTTTGTGCCAGTACCAAACTGTCTTGATGACTGTAGCTTTGTAATATAATCTGAAGTCAAGAAGCTTGATTCCTCCAGCTCCATTCTTCTTTCTCAAGACTGCTTTGGCTACTTGGGGTGTTTTGTGTTTCCATATGAATTGTGAAATGTTTTGTTCTAGTTCTGTGAAAAATGTCATTGGTAATTTGATAGGAATCACACTGAATCTGTAGATTGTGTTTGGTAGTATAGTCTTTTTCACAATATTGATTCTTCCTACCCAGGAACATGAAATATCTCTCCATCTGTTTATGTCACCTTTGATTTCTTTCATTAGTGTCTTGTAATTTTCTGTGTACAGTTCGTTTGTCTCCTTAGATACGTTTATTCTAGATACTTAATTCTTTTTGTTGCAGTGGTGAGTGGGATTGATTCCTTAATTTCTCTTTCTGATTTTTCATTGTTAGTATATAGAAATGCAAGTGATTTCTGTGTATTGATTTTGTATCCTGCAGCTTTTCTAAATTCACTGATGAGCTCTAGTAATTTTCTGATACTATCTTTAGGGTTTTCTATGTACAGTATCATGTCATCTGCAAACAGTGAGAGCTTTAGTTCTCCTTTTCCGATCTGGATTCTTTTTATTTCTTTTCCTTCTCTGACTGCTGTAGCTAAGACTTCAAGAACTATGTTGAATAATAGTGGTGAAAGTGGACACCCTTGACTTGTTCCTATCTTAGGGGGAATGCTTTCAGTTTTTCATCATTGAGAATAATGTTTGCTGTAGGCTTATCATATATGGCCTCTACTATGTTGAGGTAGGTTCCTTCTATGCCCATTTTTTGAAGAGTTTTAATCATAAATGGGTGCTGAATTTTATCAAAGGCTTTTTCTGCATCTATTGAGATTATCATATGGTTTTTATCTTTCAGTTTGTTAATATGGTGTATCACCTTGGTTGATTTGCATATATTGAAGAATCCTTGCATTCCTGGAATAAACCCAACTTGATTATGGTGTATGAGCTTTTCAATGTGTTGCTGAATTCTGTTTGCTAAAATTTTCTTGAAGACTTTTGCATCTATGCTCATCAGTGATATTGGCCTGTAGTTTTCTTTTTTCGTGTTGTCTTTGTCTGGTTTTGGTATCAGGGTGACGGTGGCCTCGTAGAATGAGTTTAGAAGTGTCCCTTCCTCTGCAGTTTTTTGAAAGAGTTTTAGAAGGATAGGCATTAGCTCTTCTCTAAATGTTTGATAGAATTCTCCTGTGAAGTTGTCTGTTCCTGGGCTTTTGTTTTTTGGGAGATTTTTGATCACAGCTTCAATTTCAGTGCTTGTAATTGGATTGTTTGTAATTTCTATTTCTTACTGGTCCAATCTTGGAAGATTGCACTTTTCTAAGAATCTGTCCATTTCTTCCATGTTATCCATTTTATTGTCATATAGTTGTTCATAATAGTCTCTTATAATCCTTTGTATTTCTGCATTGTCTGTTGTAACCTCATTTCTAATTTTATTGATTTGATTCTTCTCTCGTTTTTTCTTGATGAGTCTGGCTAAAAGTTTGTCAATTTTGTTTGTCTTCTCAAATAATCAGCTTTTAGTTTTATTAATCTTTACTATTGTTTCTTTCATTTCCTGTTCATTTATTTCTGCTTAGAACTTTATGATTTCTTTCTGTCTGCTAATTTGGGAGTTTTTTTTTTTCTTCTTTTTCCAGTTGTTTTAGGTGTAAAGTTAGGTTATCTATTTGATGTTTTTCTTGTTTCTTGAGGTAGGATTGTAGTGCTATAAACTTCTCTCTTAGACCTGCTTTTGCTGCATCCTATAGGTTTTGAGTTGTCATGTTTTCATTGTCATTTGTTTCTAGAAATTTTTTGATTTCCCTTTTGATTTTTTCAGTAACCTATTGATTATTTAGAAACATGTTGTTTAATCTCCATGTGTTTGTGTTTCTTATAGTTTTTACCTTGTAACTGATATCTAGTCTCATAGCATTGTGGTCAGAGAAGATGCTTTATATGATTTCAGTTTTCTTACATTTACTGAGGTTTGATTTGTGACCCAAGATGTGGTCTATCCTGGAGAATGTCCCATGTGCACTTGAGAAGAAGGTGTATTCTGCATTTGGATGGAGTATCCTGAAGATATCAAGGAGATCCATCTCATCTAATGTATCATTTAAGACTTGTGTTTTCTTATTAATTTTCTGTTTTGATGATCTGGCCATTGGTGTGAGTGGGGTGCTAAAGTCTCCTACTATTATTGTGTTGCTGTCAATTTCTCCTTTTATGTCTGTTAGTATTTGTCTTATGTTTTGAGGTGCTCATATGTTGGGTGCATAGTTATTTACAATTGTTATGTCTTCCTCTTGGATTGATCCCTTGATCATTATGTAGTGTCCTTTCTTATCTCTTGTAATTGTCTTTATTTTACTGTCTATTTTGTCTGATATGAGGATTGCTACTCCAGCTTTCTTTTGCTTCCCATTTGCATGGAGTATATTTTTCTATCCTCTCACATTCAGTCTATATATATGTGTCTTGAGGTCTGAAGTGGGTTTTTTGTAGACAGCGTATATATGGGTCTTGCTTTTGTATCCATGTAGCCAGTCTGTGTCTTTTGGTTGGAGCATTTAATCCATTTACATTTAAAGTAATTATTGATATATATGTTCCTATTGCCATTTTCTTAATTGTTTGGGGTTGATTTTGTAGATCTTTTTTCTTCTGTTATATATCTTGACTATGTAAGTCCCTTTAACATTTGCTATAAAGCTGGTTTGGTAGTGCTGAATTCTCTTAACTGTTGCTTGTCTGAAAAGCTTTTTATTTCTCCACCAATTTTGAATGAGATCCTTGCTGGGTTTAGTAATCTTGGTTGTTTATATTTCCTTTTCAGTACTTTAAATATATCCTGCCATTCCCTTCTGGCCTGCAGAGTTTCTGCTAAAAGATCAGCTGTTAAGCGTATGAGGTTTCTCTTGTATAATTACTTGTTCCTTCTCCCTTGCAGCTTTTAATATTCTTTCTTTGTGTTTAGTCATTGTTAGTTTGATTAGTATGTGTCTTGGTATGTTTCTCCTTGGATTTTTCCTGTAGGGGACTCTTTGTGCCTCTTGGACTTGATTGACTGTTTCCTTTTCCCATATTGGGAAAATTTGCAACTATAATCTCTTCAAAAATTTTCTCATACCCTTTCTTTTTCTCTTCTTCTTCTGGGACCCCTATAATTCAAATGTTGGTGCATTTGATATTGTCCCAGAGGTCTCTGAGACTATCCTCAGTTCTCTTCATTCTTTTTACTGTATTCTGCTCTTCAGAAGTTATTTCCACCATTTTATCTTCCAGCTCACTGATTCATTCTTTTGCTTCAGATATTCTGCTATTGAATCCTTCTAGAGTATTTTTAACTTCAGTAGTTATGTTGTTTGTGTCTGTATGTTTATTCTTTAATTCTTCTAGGTCTTTGTTAATTCATTCTTGCATTTTCTCCATTTTGTTTTCAGGGTTTTTGATCATCTTTATTATCATTATTCTGAATTCTTTTTCAGGTAGTTTGCCTATTTCCTCTTCATTTATTTGGACGTCTGTGTTTCTAGTTTCTTCCTTCATTTGTGTAGTATTTCTCTGCCTTTTCATTATTTTTTTTTAACTTATTGTGTTTGAGGTCTCCTTTTCCCAGGCTTCCAGGTCGAGTTCTTCCTTTTGGTTTCTGCCTTCCTAAAGTGGGTCCAGTGGTTTGTGTGAGCTTCATATAATGTGAGATTTGTGCTGAGTTTGTTGTTGTTGTTTGTTTGTTTGTTTTTCCTCCGATGGCAAGGCTGAGTGAGGTGGTGATCCTGTCTGCTGATGCTGGCCTTGTATTTTTGTTTTGTTTGTTGTTCAGATGAGGCATCCTGCACAGGGTGCTACTGGTTGTTGGGTGATACTGGGTCTTGTATTCAAGTGATTTCCTTTGTGTGAGTTCTCACTATCTGATACTCCCTAGGGTTGGTTCCCTGGTATTCTAGGGTCTTAGAGTCAGTACTCCCACTCCAAAGGCTCAGGGCTTGATCTCCAGTGTCCAACATTCCAATGTGCTTCTCTGTAGAAGCAGTGAAATCATTTTCTCCCAGGATCTCTTTGAAGAGCCATGGTTCAGGCCAAGATTAAGGCCATAATCCTGGAAGGCCTTCCCGGTGCTGGAATAGGGAATCCGTGGGCACGAGGCTTGTAAACAGCCAGCCAGAGCCAGGAGGTGGACACTGGGTGAGGATGATGAGCTGGTAGGTGGAGCAAGGGGCCACGCAACTGTAGTTTTTCCCCTGGTGTCAGATGCATCTGTCCCAGAAGCTGGAAGATTTGCCTAAAATGGTGTGGGAGGGTGAGGAGGGCACCAGCTTTTTTTTTTTTTTTAAAGATTTTAATTTATTGTATTTTTGCTGATGCTATGTCTTCCTTGCTCCATGTGTGCTTTCTCTAGTCGTGGTGAGCAGAGACTGCTCTTCATTCTGGTGCATGGGCTACTTATTGCAGTGGCTTCTGTTGTTGTGGAGCACAGGCTCTAAGGCGTGTGGGCTTCACTGGTTGTGGCACGCAGACTCAGTAGTTGTGCATCCCGGGCTCTAGAGCATGGACTCAGTAGTTGTGGTGCGCAAGCTTAATTGCTCCATGGCATGTGGAATCATCCTGGACCAGGGATCAGCTTGTGTCCCCTGCCTTGGCAGGTGGCTTCTTTTCCACTGCGCCACCAGGGAAGTCCCTGAATTAACTTTTGAGTAATAATTGGTGAGTTGGGGCTGGGGAGTATTAGATGTGGTTCAAATATGAGTGGATGGCAACAGAAGCTTTGTTCCTATGTCTTCTCTTTTTGCCAGCAGTCCTTTGTGAACTCTAGTATCATGATCTAATTTGAGTGGAATTAAGCTTAAAGAGCTCAAAATTATGTTATAAGGTGTTCTGTTTAAAATACTATTTCAAGTTAGTCTAAGCCAGCTAGCATGACTCCTGCTACACAAAGTAAGGTACAGAAAGGGTGAGGGCCAGGCGGCTAAAGGCCCTCTGTATTGCTAGTTTATGGGAACTGATTTGGTGTTTTGCTTTTTTTTCCCCATCAGTAATCTGTTAGACCACCTTCTAGGGTCACATGAGCTGTTTGTGAGAAGCTTAGAATCTGTGTGAAGCAATGAGCAGAGGTATTCAGTTCAGTTCATTTGCTCAGCTGTGTCCTACTCTTTGCTACCCAATGGACTGCAGAACGCCAGGCCTCCTTGTCCATCACTAACTCCTGGAGTTTACTCAAACTCATGTCCATTGAGTCGGTGATGCCATCCAGCCATCTCATCCTCTGTCGTCCCCTTCTCCTCCCACCTTCAGTCTTTCCCAGCATCAGGGTCTTTTCCAATGAGTCAACTCTTCACATCAGGTGGCCAAAGTATTGGAGTTTCAGCTTCAGCATCAGTCCTTCCAATGAACACCCAGGACTGATCTCCTTTAGGATGGACTGGTTGGATCTCCTTTCAGTCCAAGGGACTCTCAAGAGACTTCTCCAAGACCACAGTTCAAAAGCATCAATTCTTTGGCACTCAGCTTTCTTTATAGTCCAACTCTCACATCCATACATGACTACTGGAAAAACCATAGCTTTGACTAGATGGGCCTTTGTTGGCAAAGTAATGTCTCTGCTATTTAATAAGCTGTCTTTGTTGGTAATAACTTTTCTTCCAAGGAGCAAGCATCTTTTAATTTCATGGCTGCAGTCACCATCTGCAGTGATTTTGAAGCCCCCCAAAATAAAGTCTCTCACTGTTTCCGCATCTCTTTGCCATGAAGTAATGGGACCAGAGCAGAGGTATAAGAAATCTATATTTGAGTCCCAGCTCCTTCTTTTCATGTTATTTTAATGAAGCTTAGGCTCACTGAGGTTTGGTTTTCTTATCAGTAAAATGGATATAGTAGTACTTAAATCTGCAGGTTGTTGTCAAGATTAAATCCAGAACACCTAGTGTAATGCCTGACACGTTCCATTTTCCAAGTGGACATTGTAAGTCTCTCTTTAACTCCTAGAGATCCCTGGATAGGAAATGATGCTAGGGACGGTACTCTGTTTTGTTCTACAAGTAATATTTATGTAGTTAAAGATAGTCCCTCGTTCTTCTATTGATTGGAATTTGGAATATAGTATTTTCATGTACATCTTGTGGAAATTAATCTGAATTTATTTATTGAATACCTTCAATGCAGCAGGCTTTGTGGAGTTACTAGAGATATAAAGATGAATAAGACTTCATTCTATTCAAAGAGTTCACAGTGTATTGAGGAAAAGGAATGAAAAGTTAACTAACTAGGGTGCAGTGTAGTGAAATATGTTACTGAATGGATACAGCACTGTGGATTATGGGGATAGAGAAGAACAGTCAGAACTCTGACTGGTATGGTGGGAAAGCCCAGGCCAGATAATGCTTTTCATAGATGTCATTGAACTTGGCCTTGAGATGGGATATAGTTCAGAGAGAGACAAGGGGTGGTGGAAGGGTTTTCTAGGCAGAGGACACAGCCTGGGAGAGGCCTGGAATGCTGGCCAGGAGACTCGGAGCCTTTTGCTCTAGTACTGATTTTGTATCTCTCTGGCATGAAAGTGTGTGCCTTTGAGCAAGTTATTGAACCTGATTTTCATCAGGTTAGACTGAATTTTCAACTCTAAAAGTTTGGTATCTTTGATCCATAGATGCAAGGAAGTTAAAGGAGTTGCTTTATGTCTTTGTCTGTTAGTCAACTGGGGCTGGTATAACAAGATACCATAGATTGGGTGGCTTAAACAGCAGATATTTATTTCTCACAGTTCTGGAGGCTGGGAAGTCCTAGATCAAAGTGTCTGATTGCCCACAGATTTGGTGTCTATGAAGGCTGTCTTCCTGATTTGCAGATAGATGGTCACCTTCTTGTCTTATCTTGTGTCACCCTTTGGCAGTGAGGAAGAGAAAGCTCCAGTCTCTGCCTCTTCTTATGAAGGAACTAATCCTGCCATCGTTGAAGAAGGAAACAGCAACCCACTCCAGTATTCTTGCCTGGAGAATCCCATGGATAGGGGAGCCTGGCTGGCTACAGTCCATCGGGTTGCACAGAGTTGTGTATGACCTAGCAACTAAACAACAACAAATCCCATCATAGGGACTCCTCCCTCATGACTTTATCTAAAACTACCTCCCAAAAGCTTCACCTCCAAATATCATCATGTTGGAGGTTAGAGCTTCAGGATAAGAACTTTGAGGGGACACAAACATTCCCTCCGTAGTACTTAAGGTCATATGATTCATTCATGACAGGGCCAGCCCTAGAACTTGTGTCTTTGTTGCATAAAGGTGTCTTTATACCATCCACTGTGTATGTAAATAGTAGATTAGCTTAGTGGAGGTTGGACACCTTCTGTGCTTTCTGAATGGACTTCTCTAGTCAGCCCAACTTTAATCAACAAAGCACTCTGGGTTACTACCACGTACATTTCAAGCATTTTAAAGTTCCTTAGACTGGTTGGTTTCTTTTTGACCTCTCTGTGAATTTTTACCAGGCGCATTTGATAAGGAGTATGGAAGCCCTGGATAATGTTCTCTAAGTGCAAGTTCGTGCACCACTGTTCTTTTAAAGGAGACATCAGCTCCACTGGAGGAAATAGACACAAATCCTCATTTTGTTTTAAGAAACAGAGTTCTCTTGCTGTGTCATCAAAGGCAGTATTTTCTGCATTAAGTTATATGAGTTCTATCTTCTATCTTTTTTACTTTCTGAGTTCCACTCCTACTGTTATTTTCTTAATATTTTTCATTAAAATTGACTTACTTTATTTTACTTAAATACATTGAAAAAATTTAATTGTTCTACTCACAGGTTGATTTCATAATGTTGTTCATTATATATGTTCAAAAATTGTTCATTATATATTTGTTTCATTATATTATTTCCAATTCACTTTAAAGTAATTAACTGTGTATAAAAATAGGACTGTCATGCCATTTGAAAACATCTTGTGCAGTGTGCTATGCTTTGGGAAACTTTACATGAGACCATCTGGGTCTGTTGGTTGAATGGTCAATGAAGGGAGGAATAAGAAAAAGTAAATAAAAATGATATGGTCATAAGTGTATAGATGATATAGGTGATAAATAAGAATGGAAATATGAGTTTATAAAAGACAAATGAATTTCCTTGACCTGCAATCCTTGTTATCATCAAGGTAAATTTGTGCATGTAAAGAAGGAATTCTAACAAAATGATGTTTTGTTTGGGCCTTAAATGCTTGCCCTCTTTTTTTTTTTTTCCAAATGACTATTGCTTCATTGAATAACTCTGGAGTCATAGACCATATAGATGTAAATGCTATGCTATGCATCTTGTCAAGAAGGCCAGTCTTTGTGCCAGGGAAAGAATTGCTTGTCTTCGTTGCAGGAAACACAGTCAGAAGCAAATGAGGTCAGATTCAGATTGCCAAGCCAAGGGCAGGACCCTTGGAGGCCACAAAGAGATTGTAGAGGTTGATTAGAAGAAAGGAAGAGGGTAGGGCTGAATTCATAGGCATGTGACCCGTGTGGTTGAGCAAGTTCCCACGTTTAGAAGGGCATACTTGGTTTAATGCTGAGCTGTCCTTATCTTGTTATTTGTTACAATTTTTTGTAATTTGAAAGGGGCCCTGAATATTCATTTTACACTGGGCTCTGCATATACAGTTAGTGCTTGGGATAGAGTAGGGAGATATATTTACAGAAAGCTTCATAGAGTAGTTTCCTGGGGTAGAAATGGAAGAGTGAAATCTAGAAATGAGTGGCAAAAAGGAGGTTTTGGTTACTATGTGGTGGATCCCTTCTGACTGACCTTAGCTTAAGGGATCCAACACTGGATTCCAGGATTCCTTTTGCTTTAAACTTCTAGGTGGTCTGGTTGCCTTTCTGCCTTCCTGCCTCTCTTTCATGGTTGTAGAGTAACAGAGGGAATGGCGCAACTTATATAAGGAAAACTTGAGCAGTGCAGTGCACTCACCCTTTGGAACTTGAAAACACTGTACAAGTGAAGGTAGAAAGTGACAGTGTTAGTTGCTCAGTCATGTCCGACTCTACGACCCCTGTAGCAAGCCAGGCTCCTCTGTCCATGGGATTTCTCAGGCAAGAATATTGGAATGGGTTGCCATTCCATTCTCCAGAGGATCTTCCTGACCCAGGGATTGAACCTGGGTCTCTTGCATTGCAGGCAGAGTCTTTACCATCTGAGCCATAATACATGCAATATCTGTGAATTCAATCAACCCATGCTGGATCAAGCAGGGGCTGGATCAAGCAAGGGTAGATATCCACCAAGAGTGGCTATAAGACAACAGGGAGTGGTGGGCAGTCAGGGTGAGCACCAGAGGAAGCACGACCCACATGAAGGAAAAACTGTGTTCTGCTTCAGCTTGTTATTGCCATGTTGTATTTAGCCTTGTCCAGTTGGGCTAAACTCTTCAGATACTTTAGGATGAGCTATAAACCTTGATTTTTTTTGACTGTGATCTATATTTATCCACTGTTTTTACTCAAATTTTGTGATATAGATCATAAAAATTAACTCAGCTTTCTAATGATTTTCCCTACACTTTAGATAAAATTGCAAAGACAACAATTGCCCATCTGCAGGAATGGACAGAAGAGTTTTAGGACTTTTTTTCTTAGTCTGATGCCGTTAAAAATGCATTCATCTAATCATTTTTTCCCCTGTTTGTGTGCTTAGCAATTTTTTATGATTTGGCTTCCCAAGTGAATCTACCAGAGGGAAGGCAGTGGGTGAGCTCTGCAGATTAGAATGATGGTGTTTCTGTGAGTACTTATTGTTAATTGTAATTTTTAATTTATTGATTGATTTTTTCAGTATTTATTATTTTTTTAGGTATTTATTTGGCTGTGCTGGGTCTTAGTTGTGGCATGTGAGATCTAGTTCCCTGACCAGGGATTGAACCCTGGGCCCCCTGCATTGGCAGCATGGAGTCTTAACCTCTGGACTACCAGGAAAGTCCCTTGCTAATTGTAATTTAATAAATTGACATTCTAGGTTTGTGCTTGTGACTATGGTTATACTGTGGATCTGCCAGGGAAATTCAGAATCTCTCTGGTGTGCTGACATAGTCAGTTTTGAATTTGCACAGTCTCTATACTATGGCAAATTTGCCAAAGTAATGAATGTCACTTTGGGAGGTGCCTTGGAAGTTTTTCCCTGTGACACTAAAAATATAACTTGACTGTATGCATCTTTCTTATTGGAATTTCTTTAGTAGTACAGATGAGATATTTAGTGCATAAAAATCATGGAGCGAAGAGGGATGTGAAAGTGAAAGTGAAAGTCTCTCAGTTGTGTCCAACTCTTTGTGACCCCATGGACTATACAGTCCATGGAATTCTCCAGACCAGAATACTGGAGTGGGTAGCCTTTGCCTTCTCCAAGGGATCTTCCCAACCCAGGAGTATGAACTGAGGTCTCCTGCATTGCAGGCAGATTCTTTACCAACTGAGCTATGAGGGAAGTTCATATGCTCAGAGAAGTATTAGTAGGATTTCAGATAAGCTGGGGACATGCTGGCTTAAGTGAATGTAGGTTGTTTTCTTTTAGGAGGACTTTTTCCAGAGCATTTCATTTGCTTTGTTTGAAAAATTATTTGTTTATTTATTGAAAGTTAGTTGGTTTACAATGTTGTGTTAGTTTCAGGTGTATAGCAAAGTGATTCAGATATACACATAATTTTTCAGATTCTTTTTCCTTATAGGTTATTACAAAATATTGAATATAGTTCCCTGTGCTATACAGTATCTCCTTGTTGGTTATCTTATTTTATATACAGTAGTGTGTATATATGTTAATCCTTAACTCCTTATTTACGCTCTCTTCTCCTTTGGTAACTAGTTTGTTTTCTATGTCTGTGGGTCTCTTTCTGTTTTGTGTATAGATTCATTTGTATAATTTTTTTTTTTTAATATTCCACATACCTTTTAAAGAGTGATCTTCAATAGGAATACCAACTTCATTTGCTAATGATACCTTTAAAATGTTTCCTTTGGCAGTGCCTTTGGAAAACACTATGTTGCAAAACATGGTGTTAAGCTTGCACTGATGAGGTATTTCTGGAATCCTCTTGGGTGGAAAACATGGAACAGCTTGGGGACATTTTATTGAATCCCAGTTTGCATCTGGTTCCCTAGGGTCTACCTGAGTGTTCTGGAATCCACAGGAATACCTAGCATGACCATTTACTTACCAGATGGAATTATCCCAGTGTGGACCCCGGGGTGGAAATGGAATTTGGCAACGTGGTGTTGGGAATTTGGATCTACATATTTTAAGTCAGTGTGGAGTGTTCAGAGTCCAAGACTTCCTTTATCTGTATATTTCTTCTCCTGATAGCATACTTTCTTAAAAGAGAGCTTGGGAAGCTGCTTGTTAAGGCCTATCCCAGAATTCAGCTGTATTCTCACAGAGAGGACTCAGTGAACACAGTAGTTAACTACTGAGATTATTTTCAGAGGATCAAAGGTCATATTATAGAGTAATGTGGTTTTATAGACACTTATTTCATTTTCTTTGATTCTAGAATAAGGAAAATGAATGTAGAACTCTTATTTCCAAACATGAGATGGTGATTACAGGTAAAATTCCTTTGTGTAGTCTCAGTGTGTAATGACAACATTGGAAAGAAAATTGATTAGTATTTCTAAAACAGCAGGAAAATTATTTCCTGCCCAAACATTGATTAATCTTTGAATAGGCTTTCTTATAATCCCTTTTTCCCATAGACTGCAGGGTGCAGCACAGTCATATTTTATGTGGAGTCTAGCAGAGAAACTACTTGCTGCGATTAAACTTATTGCTGCTTTTTTCAGCAGGTGCAAATAGCTATGTCTTCAGTAGTTATCCTTTCCTGGCTTGAGAACACATTGGGACTTCTATAGTTTTATTTTAATTAAAGAAACTATTGTCCTATATTATGGCATGTGGAAACAATGAAATATTGAAATTTTCTGATGATATATACTCCCATCTTTGGCTTACAAATAGTAACTTGCTTAGCATCCTGGCATGAATGCTTTAAAATCCTATTAGCTGAAGCTCATGTAACATTAATTTGTTCCTGGTTAGAGGTAATATAAAATATAGTGATAAAGAAGACTGAAGTCTGTTCCCTCAGGGAACTTAAGATTTATTTGAGGACTTAAGACATAGAAATAAGATAAAGAAAAAAAAAAAGATAAAGAAATATTAGTATGCCAAGCTGCCAAGTTGCTTTAGTCGTGTCTGACTCTGTGTGACCCCATAGACAGCGAGAGTTTATATTGAGCCCCAAATGAGTGGTTTCAAACATTACATAATCTAATTTAGGACTTCAAAGGGAGAAAGACTTTTTATGCATCCCGGTGTGGCTGGTGACGACTCATACAAGAGCTGGGCCTTGAGTTGGTCCTTGAAAATAGGAAGGATTCAGTCAGGTGGACAAGGGTAGGAAGGATGATGGCATTACCAAAGGTGGCTGGACTGGAATATGCCTGCCTTTTCAACAGTGAGTAGATTTGTTTGGATCTAATAGGGGACTAATGAAGAATAATGGGAAATAAAGTTGGAAAGGTAGGTTGAATTCAGATCAGAAAGTGTGAGAATGCCAGACAAAGGAATTTGGACTTTGTTCGGTAGAAGATATATAAATAGTGAAACTTGTTGGACAGGAATAAGTAGAAAATGCAAGAAACAGCTTTGTAGTTAGAGCAGCTGCACACAGCTGTGAACTGCGGTACCTTCTGATGCAGACAGTGGTGAAAATGTGAGCAGGGTCTGGGTTCACTGCTGATGGGGCTGTAGGTTGGGTTGACTGCTTAATTGTCATTCTCTTTATTTTTCCTGTTCTCATTTAAGGTTTGTATAAACCCCTCTTTTCAGGCTTTTAAAATACATTAATTCAAATTTGACCTTCTTTACTGCATGAAAGTTTGAATACCCAGAGCTATTTTCAGTTGTTCCAGATTGTCATGAGTTTGATGTCCAGGTGCCAACTGGAAGGGCCAGACCTGGCCTGTGGAGGATTGTTTTTAAAATCCAATTCTAAATTAAGTATTTCAGGACATGAAAATGAAATGTGGCCTAGTTCTTTCTCACCATTTAAGTAAAAGTATATGTTTTTTTCTTTTCTGCTTAAATATTTGTCTGGATCTTTCAGACTCAAAAGGCATATAACTCAGAGCCAAGAATATTTAGATCCCTCTGCACCCTAATTTTTTTTTTCTAGAGTAGTTTTTGGCTTTCACTATACTTAAAAAGTTATAAAAAGACTTCCTCTAAATAATAGGTAGCAATTCTTTACAGACTTTTTTTATTCCTGGACCTCCTATTTCATATCTCACAAGTTACAGAAATGGAGTTTTTTTGAAGTGTGAGCCACTGATGGAAGTTTGACTTTTAAACATCTAAAATTAAGTTCTAAAGGACACCGTCCATATTAGCAGCAGGTGTTGTGATGTGGGTATAAGTAGATCATAGTGCAGGATTTGGAGTCAGAAAAATCTGGTTTTACATCCCCATTCTGCCACTCACTCCCTGGGTGACCGAGTGTATTACTATTATTACGTGTTGTTTTTCTAGTTCCATGGGTGGAACTTAAAGCAGGTTCTTTTCCCTCTATATAGTGGATTTCTTCCGAGAATCATAGTGGCAGAGTATAGATAAAAACACAGACTTTTAAGGGCATATCAGCCTAGAATCATTGTGAGACCTGTTGGGATATAGACTAGCTGGAGAGAGTCTCTGGGTAAAAACATAATTAAAGGTTATATCTCCCCAGATTCCAAGCCCTTGTCATCTCTGAGCCTCAGATTCTTCATCTTTAAAATGGGGAGTAATACTTACCTTGTAGGGCTATTATGGAGATAAAACTGGATAATTTAGCACAATATTAGGTTAGGACTAGGCTTGCCTTGTAGCTCATCTGGTAAAGAATCTGCCTGCAATGTGGGAGACCTGGGTTCGATCCCTGGGTTGGGAAGATCCCCTGTAGAAGGGAACAGCTACTCACTCCAGTGTTCTGGCCTGGAGAATTCCATGGACTGTATAGTTCATGGGGTCACAAAAAATCAGTCATGATTGAGCAACTTTCACTCATTCACACTTGGTTAGGACACTTGGTAGAACTGTAGCTGTTGGTATTGTGGTTGGTGGGATTTGGATAGGTTCAATTTAATTACATTAATTTTGGTTTTTAGCTGTGTGACTCTTTTCCACAAATTTATTTCTTTTTCTATTACCCTGTAGGGTGTGGGTGTGTTCAGAGGCCAGGATCTTGAGCCAGAAGAAAGAAAACACAAAAACCCTTAGGAATCAGAGTTGTCTTTTAAGGGAGGTGCCAGGAAACTACCACATATTGCACTTCCATCCCATTGGCCAGGACTTAGTCTCATGGTCATGCCTGGCTGCAGTGGAAGCTGGGAAATGTAGTCTCCTGCCTGCATAGCCATTACTGTGGAAGAGGGAAGATAAGATTTTGATGGATAGCTAACAGCCTCTGCCAAGGCCCTCAGTATGTTCCTGTATCTTATGCCAGTGTCACCATGGAAATGAGACCAATTGTGATGTTTTTCTCATGGACATATAATCATCTTAAATATTCTATAGATGTGTTTTAATTTCACTGATATTCTTATATAGAATATTTTACCCTTAGTTTTTAATCTACTATAAAGCATTTTAACTTTCCAATTAAAGAGGTTAAGATTTTGTCTATAGTCATTCAGTCTAATGTTATCTTTATTTCTTTTTATCGTAGTGAAGTCTTAGAATTGGGGATATGATCTCCTCAACAGAGCATGCCCTCACAGACTCCATTGACACACACTTGGAGCTACTTTCTGCTTTGCAGTCATAGATACTTGTACAAGTCATTACCTCTAGAATTCCAAGGGTCAGACTCAGTAAAATAAATGCCACATCACAGTGCTTATATGCCACAACAAATATATGAAAATGATCGCATGTCTAAAAATATTCTTTCATGTAATGAGATGTGTTGTTGCAAAAACTTGTGGATTTTTTCCTGTTTTTCATCATCCATTTAGGTTTTTCAACTGAATTTTTAAAAGATTTTTATTTTGAGATAATTGTAGATTCACAGGCAGTTGTATGAAACAATACAGAGATATCCCATATACTCTTCCCCATTTTCTCCCAAAAGTAACATCTTGAATAGCTAGAGTATACTATCACAATGAGGAAATTGACTTTAATGGAATCCACAAGGCTTATTCAGATTTCATTAGCTTTATATGTCCTCATTTGTAAGTGAGTGAGTGTGTGTATATGTATGTGTAATTCTGTGCAGTTTTATCACATGTATAGATTGATGTGATTACACCACTGTCAGGACAGTACCATCAACACAAGACTCCTTTGTGTTACCCTCTTTAGCAGTTTCTTCTTTCCTTTCTTTTTCCCTAGTTCCTGGCAACCACCAGTCAGTTCTCAATCTTTGCCATTTCAAGAATATTATATAAATGGGACCATACAGTATGTTATCTTTTTTTGATAAGCAGTCCAGGCCTCAGAACCACTGTTTAACTCTTAGTCACTTACCACAGAGAGGACAAAGAACAGCTAATCCTTTAGGCTCTAGATAGCTTCCCTTCTCACAGAGTTGTTTATGAAAATACATAAATCTGATATGCATTAATTTTTCGTTAATTGACATTTTTATTGTGATAATTATACACATAAGGTTTTGAGATTGAATTTTTTCACTTGGTACAATTAACAATTGCACAGTGCTTTTGCTATGCCCTTAACAAGATTTCTTTATTGGCATATAATTTTATAATTTGCATACTATAAAATTTATTTTTTTTAAATGTATGATTTAGTGTTTTTAGTGGATCTACAAATTTGTGCAGCCATCACTAGTATCTAATTCTAGAACATTATGATATTATTTGCCAATCTCATATGACTTATTTTCTTTTTCTTGCTAATTTTGTTTGGTTTACTTCAAAATAGATTTGAGGTGGTTTACAACAACAGGCTTATAACACGGTTAGTATAAGAGATCAAAAACATTATTTGAATCAGTTCTAATGAGGTGGATGAAACTGAAGCCTATTATCCAGAGTGAAGTAAGTCAGAAAGAAAAACACCCAATACAGTATATTAACACACATATATGGAATTTAGAAAGATGGTAACAATGACCCTATATGCAAAACAGCAAAAGAGACACAAATGTAAAGAACAAACAGACTTCTGAACTCTGTGGGAGAAGGTGAGGGTGGGATGATTTGAGAGAGTAGCATTGAAACTATTACCATATGTGAAACAGATCACCAGTCCAAGTTTGATGCATGAAACAGGACCCTCAAAGCTGGTGCACTGGGACAACCCTGAGAAATGGGATAGGGAGGGATGTGGGAGGAGGGTTCAGGTTGGGGGACACATGTATATCCATGGCTGATTCATGTCAGTGTATGGCAAAAACCACTACAATATTGTGAAGTAATTAGCCTCCAATTAAAATAAATAAACTAATTAAAAAATTAGTGGGAAGGGAGGAATAAATATACTAAAAACTCACACTGAAGCTAATGTAGTGTTGCTTTTAAGCAAAGTTTAAAACTCCTTATCAGATAAATAAGTAAGTGTCAATTGCTCAGTTGTGTCTGACTCTCTGTGATCTCATGGACTGTGGCCCAACAGGCTCCTCTGTCCATGGGATTCTCCAGGGAAGAATACTGGAGTGGGTTGCCATTCCCTTCTCCAGGGGATCTTCCTGACCCAGGGATTGAACCCAGGTCTCCCACATTGCGGACAGATTCTTTACCGTCTGAGCTACAGGGAGTGTTTCATATTCTATTAAGGAAACAGAATTACATTCCTGAAACCAAGTCACATCACAATGCTTTCCTCTTTAAAACTCCGTCTTGATTCCTACCATCAGAGATCATGTTTGAAATTATTATATGAGATTCATTCAAGGTCATGTGTATTGAAACTGGTGGCTGGGTAGGGGTGTGTGTGTGAAGGGTGTAAATATGGTACATTTGCTTGTGACATCAATTTTACCTAAAATTTTTAGAGGAAAACCAATATTTTATATTAAGTTAAAACATTTCTCAATATAGACAATGTATATAGTGTAGAGGGGCTTCCCAGGTGGCTCAGTCGGTAAAGAATCCACTTACAAGGTAGGAGATCTGGGTACGATCCCTGGGCTGGGAAGATCCCCTGGAGAAGGGCATGGCAACCCTCTCCATTATTCTTGCTGGTATAATTCCATGGACAGAGGAACCTGGAAGACTACAGTCCATGAGGTCACAAGAGTTGGATGTGACTTAGTGACTAAACCACTGCCACCACTATATAGTGGAGAATGCAGAATTTGCATGAAATACAAAATAAGACTTCAAATAAATGTTGTTCTTGATCTCAGTTATAAAAGATCTGATCCTAGGAACCTTTCTACCCTTCCTAGCACATGTTCTCTCTTTGCCACTGGTGTTTCCACTTTGGAAATAATGGTGAAGTTCTGGCATACCAAACAAAACACACACACACACCCAACAACCCACCAAACCCCTAAACCCTACCCCCAAATCCTTAGGTTGGTATAAAAATCTGCTGAATTTCTCACAAATGTGGACCAGTCAGTATTCAGTCCTTTCCAGATTCTTTCTGCCTGGAATGTTCCCACTGTCAACCCCACCTGACCCCTCCCGTCTCCCCCATCCCCTCCCCTTCCTCCATTCTGAGTTCATGCGTAACTTCTGTCCACGTGTCTCCTGGTGCTGTGTTCTCCAGGTACTTTCTTCCTGCATCTGTTACTGTAATTAGCACAGTGTATTGCCGTGGAGTCTCAAACAGTCTGGTTAAGTCATGTGGGTTGATAATGGATGTATGTCTCTGTAACTGTAGACTCTCAAAGGCAGGGCTCATCTTTTATTCATCTGTATATCCTGGTGCGTTGTATGGGTTCTGACACATAGTAGATATTTACTGAATATTTTCTTGAATTAATGAATGAGGTGACAATCAGTTGTGGAGCATAGTAGTGCAGATAATTCTGTTTGGGGGCCTTGGTAAATGTTTTCAAAAATTTCAGGGTATATGGAGTTTTTGTACATTTTATTCCCTCTTCAGTGCACTGCAGTCAGGCTTCTAGCACACCACAGAGGACTGAAATTGCTCTTGCCAGTCCAACAGCGACCCAGTTTCCAAATCCAGTGTGTCTTTCCCCCTCGTTGCTGTTTTTCTAGAGCTATCTGCTGTGTTTGATGGCATTGTGACTTCTCCACTTTGTAGCTCTTTATTCTTCTTTGTAGAACAGTGTGCTCTCCCACATCTCCTTATGTCAGCCATCATATCCCCACGGGCTCCTCTTCCTTTGTCTGCATCTTAAGTTTTTGTTGGTGTCCTCAGGGTGCATCTTTGGCTCCTGCCTTTTTGTGTACACACTGGGGCATCTCAGCCACATGCCCTGATTCTGTTTTCTGACCATAATCCCCAGACTGGGGTCTTGGGTGGGCAGCCTTCTAATCTTGGCACCTCTCTCCTTGATATTACCCTGGGATAGTCCCCGGCTTCACAGATCCTACATATATAAGATGAAATTCCTATTCTTTCCTGCTGAATTCATTCTTCTCCTGTATCCCTCTCCACCATTTGTTGAAAACACGATCCACTCAGTTATGGAAGCTAGAAATCTAGCTTTACTCCAAGATCCTTCTTCCTTGGTGATCCTTTTCAAATTGCCCATGAAGACCTCAGTTTCATTCCCAGAAATTTTACAAATTTACTGCATTATTCCAAAACTCCTGCCTTCTCTCTGCAGTACTGCTGTAGAGTAGATAGTGCCTCTGGGGAGTGGAGAAATTTACACTCCCCAGCCCAGCGACTTCATTTTTTATGTCAGGTTAGTGATTCAAGACTTATCAATTATATGGGCAGGTATTAAACACCAGTGTTTGTGTTGTTTTCCAGTCCTCACATTTCTGAGATCATGCTATATTTTTTCCTCCTCACTTCTCCGTGCACTATTTCGTGATTTCCCGGCTGGCCTGGACTGCCTTCGAATTCTCTGGGCTGCCGTAGACCTAGAAAGACTCGCATCTTTTCCAGAGCCATGTTTCCTGTCCAGTAGGGATGTTCTCAAGACCTTCTCTTGTTTTTTGGCATACCCTGTATTTGAGTGGCAGGCAGAGGCCTCTGATATGTCCAGGAGACCTGCAATTTTAATTTGTCCCAGATCTGGGGCTGGAATTCGGGTTAAGTGAAAGTCACTCAGTCGTGGCCGACTCTGTGACCCCATGGACTATACAGTCCATGGAATTCTCCAGGCCAGAATACTGGAGTGGGCAGCCTTTCCC
The DNA here is from genome assembly GCA_024291935.2 of Okapia johnstoni. Lineage (NCBI taxonomy): Eukaryota > Metazoa > Chordata > Mammalia > Artiodactyla > Giraffidae > Okapia > Okapia johnstoni. Next base: position 33,779,734 of record CM044323.1, on the reverse strand, counting down.
ATCTCCAGGGTATCTTCCCAACCCAGGAATCGAATCCAGGTCTCCCACATTGCAGGGAGATTCTTTACCAGCTGAGCCACAAGGGAAACCCAAGAATACAGGGGTGGGTAGCCTGTTCCTTCTTTAGCGGATCTTCCCGACCCAAGAATCGAACCAGAGTCTCCTGCATTGCAGGCAGATTCTTTACCACCTGAGCTATCAGGGAATTGGGGATGGTTTCATTTTTTTTTTTCCTGTGCCGTTCGGGGAACAGGACTGCTTAGCTGGCCCTCAGTCTGTAACTCCATGTCATGTCTTCACTGCTGAATCCACAGGAGGAGGGAGCTTACTGCACTTTAAGGAGGGTTGCTCTTTGTCTTTATTCTATTTATGATTTTTTATTGGAGCATAGTTGCTTTACACTGCTGTGTCAGTTTCTGCTGTACAGTAAAGCAAGTCAGCCATACACAAACATATGTCCTCTCCTCTTTTGGATTTCAGGAAGGTTGTATTTTAGTCATCATTTTCTCTCTGTCCTTCCCCATACTTGTCAGAGAACAGTTTCTTTCCCCAGTCATTCCCTTGGGGGTTTCTATATCTCCTCAGCCCCCGCTCCTCAGGAGACATCCTTGTAAAATGTCCTTCTACACATTATTTTATTCTCCTTCCATCACAAAGGATTTTAAATATTGCACAACTTTAAGACCTGAGAGATGTTAGATTTCCCTGATCTTGTAGGCATAATTTTGTTTTTAAATAGGAAAATGGCTATTATAAACAGTGCTACGATGAACATTGGGGTACACATGTCTCTTTCAATTCTGGTTTCAGCAGTGGGATTGCTGGGTCATATGGTGGTTCTATTTCCAGTTTTTTGAGGAATCTCCACACTGTTCTCCATAGTGGCTGCACTAGTTTGCATTCCCACCAACAGTGTAAGAGGGTTCCCTTTTCTCCACACCCTCTCCAGCATTTATTGCTTGTAGTCTTTTGGATAGCAGCCATTCTGATGGGTATGAAATGGTACCTCATTGTGGTTTTGATTTGCATTTCTCTGATAATGAATGATGTTGAGCATCTTTTCATGTGTTTGTTAGCCATCTGTGTGTCTTCTTTGGAGAAGTGTCCGTTTAGTTCTTTGGCCCACTTTTTGATTGGGTCGTTTATTTTTCTGCAATTCAGCTGCAGGAGTTGCTTGTATATTTTTGAGGTTAATTGTTTGTCTGTTGCTTCATTTGCTATTATTTTCTCTCATTCTGAAGGCTGTCTTTTCACCTTGATTATAGTTTCCTTTGTTGTGCAAAAGCTTTTAATTTTAATTAGGTCCCATTTGTTTATTTTTGCTTTTATTTCCAATATTCTGGGAGGTGGGTCATAGAGGATCCTGCTGTGGTTTATGTCAGAGAGTGCTTTGCCTATGTTTTCTTCTAGAAGTTTTATAGTTTCTGGTCTTATGTTTAGATCTTTAATCCATTTTGAGTTTATTTTTGTGTATGGTGTTAGAAAGTGTTCTAGTTTCATTCTTTTACAAGTGGTTGACCAGTTTTCCCAGCACCACTTGTTAAAGAGATTGTCTTTTCTCCATTTTATATCCACTGTTTATAATAGCTAGGACATGGAAGCACCCTAGATGCCCATCAGCAGACAAATGGATAAGGAAGCTGTGGTACATATACACAATGGAATATTACTCAGCCATTAAAAAGAATACATTCAAATCAGTTCTAATGAGGTGGATGAAACTGGAGCCTATTATACAGAGTGAAGTAAGCCAGAAAGAAAAACACCAATACAGTATACTAACACATATATGTGGTATTTAGTTAATCGGTAAAGATAACCCTGTATGCAAGACATCAAAAGAGACACAGATAAATAGAACAGTATTATGGACTCTATGGGAGAGGGTGAGGGCAGGATGATATGGGAGAATGGCATTGAAGCATGTAAATTATCGTATGTGAAATGAATCACCAGTCCAGGTTCAATGCATGATACAGGGTGCTCGGGGCTGGTGCACCAGGATGGCCCGGAGGGGTGGAATAGGGAGGGAGAAGGGAGGGGGGTTCTGGAAGGGGAACACATGTACACCCATGGTGGATTCATGTCAATGTATGGCAAAACCAATACAATATTGTAAAGTTAAAAAATATATAAATAAACTAATTTAAAATTAAAAAAAAGTAAATTAAAAAATATCAATTGGAAAATATAAATAAATAAATTGATTTGGCTATATTAAAAAAAATAAAATAAACAGGAGAATGGGATAATGGAATCTTGTTTATAAAATCAGAGGTGTAGTCCCTTCTATCAGAGATGATTAAAAATTAAAGACAGTATCTGCTTCTGATTAATCTGTATTTACTTAAGTAGATGTATTTTTGATTGACTATTATCTAGAGCGACTGAGCGACTGAACTGAACTGATCATCTAGGGTTATAAAAGGCATCAAAGCAGGGACTATTTCTTTTCTTCGAAAAGCTAAGATCTGTGTCCAAGCACGAGGCAAAACTATGTGAAAATCGTCAATTCAGATGCCTTTTTTTTTTTTAAGAGGCAAATTACCTCTGCCAGTAGATTCCATGGCTGCTTGGCAGGGGTAATTTGCTTCAGCACAATGCTTTCCACGTTGAGGTAAATTGTTCCTTTTAGAAAGTTAGATATTCCTGGAAGAGGTACATACTTCATCTTTGAGTAAAAGAGTTTATTAAAATATTAAACGCATTTGTTGAACATCTAATATGAAACTTTTTAAGAAACATTTTTTTTAAATTGAAGTCTAGCTGATTTACACTATTGTGTTGGTTTCAGACATGAACCATACCTATTCAGTTATTTTTTTCTGCTTATATTCCATTATACGCATTGCACAATATTAATTATAATTCCCTGTGAAAGTGAAAGTGTTAGTTGCCCAGTCGTGTCTGACTTTTTGGAACCCTTGGACTGTAGTCTGCCAGACTCCTCTGTCCATGGGATTCTCCAGCCAAGAATACTGGAGTGGGTTGCTGTTGCCTTCTCTGGGGATCTTGCCAGGATCAAACCCAGGTCCCATGCATTGCAGGCAGATACTTTTACCATCTGAGCCACTTAAATCCTTGTTACTTATCTAGTCTATGTATAGTAACTTGCATCTATTAATCCCATACTCCTGATTCATTCCTCTCTCCCTCCACTTTAGTGACCATAAGTTTGTTTTCTATATCTGTGAGTCAGTTTCTGTTTTATATATAAATTCATTTTTAGTATAGTTTAGATCCCACATTTAAATGATATTATATAGTATTTGTCTTTCTCTGTCTGACTTACTGTATTTAAGCATAATATTCTATAGATCAATAACATGAAGCTTTGATGGGAGAAGAAAAGATCAAAATTTTAGAGAACAGGAGTTTTTATAAAGGGGATATTTTGAATTAAGTGCTTAGTAGAACACTAGTTGGGGCTTCCCAGGTAGCTCAGTGGTACAGAATCTGCCTGGCAATGCAGGAGATGCGGGTTCGATCCCTGAGCTGGGAAGAGCCCCTGGGAATGGCAACTCACTTCAGTATTCTTGCCTGGGAAATCCCAAGGACAGAGGAGCCTGGTGGGCTACAGTCCATGGGATAACAAAAGAGTCAGATATGACTTAGTGACTGAATAGCAACCACAGCAAGGACATTAGTTAGCCAGAGGGAAAGATCAGACACTTCGGGAAAGGAGAGAGAGGAAACCAGGAAAGGGGCAAGAAGGTGGGAAAGATACCCTTCCATTATTCCTTACAGTGAGCCTTGCTGGAGCCTGTGTTTTCTGAGCAGAGACCTCTGTTCTCTGGCAAGTGTTAGCTCTGGTTTTGCTCTTCATAGAAAGCAATGAGTTCATTGTTGGTTTTGACATCATGTCACTTCCCCCCTCAAGGGATGGATAATTAGAACTCTCTGATGAAGAAAAGGTCCTATAGTTTGTTTTATAGATAATCATTTTCTGAACCATCAAGTGAAATTCAGCTTTAATCTTCGGGGCAAATGAAGATTAGTTAGGATGTATTAAACTCTGTGAGCCTAATGTTCATGACAAGTGTTTCATAAAGGAAGATGCTGTCTGTTATCGCTCCTCAGAAGGAAACTGTTGATAAGAAACCATTCTGAGAAGTAAGATTTATGGCAGCATCAGGAGCTGGAGATCCTGGGGCATCTGAGCCTCCAGGACACTCAAGGACAAATGGGACAACTAGATTTTTCTTGTGCAGTCTTCTGTGTTCCAAAAAAAAAAAAATGTATTTGTGTAGTCTTCTTCTGCAAAGCAATTAAGGAAGATATTTAATTTTAAAAAGCCCACTCTATTTTAATGAAGCATGTTAATTCATGATGTAGACAGTTCAGTGACAAGGGATACCAGTGAGAAAGCTTCCCCCAATTGTTGTCTTATTATTTCTTCCCCCTCAAATAAAACCCTTACATATGAGTAGTCTATTGATTCAGAATTTAGAGGGTTGGTAATTTTTTCTTAACCTTGTTCATCCAGTGAAGCATATGACCCAAATGCAAAAAATCAGACCCCTTATCTTATGCTGCAGAAAACCCAGCTCATCTCCTTTGAACAAATTATTTGGAAGGATCCCAGCTTTTCGCTCACTCTGAGTCAGCAACTATGCTTTTAATATTGTACTTCTCCAATTGTATTCTGTGAATAATTAGGTACTTCAGGTGGTTTATTATAGAATTTAAGTCTTTGCTCAGAAAATATAGGCTCCAGCAAGGAGCTGGTGATGGACAGGGAGGCCTGGTGTGCTACAGTCCATGGGGTTGCAAAGAGTCGGGTATGACTGAGCGACTGAACTGAACTGAATGGAGCAAGGCTCACTGTAAGGAATAATGGCAGGGCATCCTTCCCACCTTCCTGCCCCTTTCCTGGTTTCCTCTCTCGCCATTCCCCAAGTATCTGATCTTTCCCTCTAGCTAAGTAATGTCCTTGTTGTGGTGATTGTTTAGTCACTAAGTCGTATCTGACTTTTGTTATCCTGTGGACTGTGTAGCCCACCAGGCTCCTGTGTCCATGGGATTTCCCACGCAAGAATACTGGAGTGAGTTGTCATTTCCTTCTTCAGGGCATCTCTCCCAACCCGGGAATCAAACCTGCATCTCCTGCATAGGTAGGTGGATTCTTTACCAGCCACCTGGGAAGCCCCAACTAATGTCCTACTAAGCACTTGATCCAAGATACCCACTTTATAAAAAGTCCTGTTTTGTAAAATTTTGATCTTTTCTTTTCCCATCAAAGCTTCATGTTATTGATTATAGAATATTATGCTTAATACAGTAAGTCAGACAGAGAAAGACAAATACTATGTGATATCATTTACATGTGGGATCTAAACTATACTACTAATGAATCTATGTACAAAACAGAAACTGACTCACAGACATAGAAAACATATTGTCACCAAAGTGGAGGGAGAGAGGTACGAATCAGGTGTATGGAATTAACAGATGCAAGTTACAATACATAAAATAGATAAGCAACAAGGATCTACTGTATAGCACAGGGAATTATATTTAATATCGTGTAATTCCTATAATGGAATAAAAGCAGAAAAAAATAGCTGAATCAATATGCTGCACATCTGAAGCCAACACAATAGTGTAAATCAACTGTAATTCAACTATATTAGTTTCCTGTGGCTGCTGTTCCCAAATTACCATAAAGTTGATGACTTAAAACAATAGGAAGTCATTCTCTCACTGTTCTGGAGGCCAGAGGTCTGAAATCAAGGTGTTGGCACAGCACTGGTCCCTGTGAAAGCTCCAGAGGTTCATCCTTTACTTGCCTTTTCAGCAAGCTCCTGGCATTCCCTGGCTTGTGGCTACATCAGTCCAGTCTCTGCCTCCATGGTCATATTACCTCCTCTGAAAATCTCCTCTGTTTGCATTTAGTGTCCACCCTCATGATCCACCCTCTTCTCAAAATCCTTAATCATACATTTTGGTTATAACGTAAAAGTCACATGTTCTCATGGTTAAGACACGGACATATCTTTTTTCCTGGGGGGAGGGCATTATTCAAAGAAAGTACTTTGTTCTTTCTATGAACTCATGGTTGCCCCAGGGAAGGATGGGGAGAAGGGATAGTTAGGGAGTTTGGGATAGACATGGACATCCTGCTATATTTAAAATGGATAACCAACAAGGACCTACTGTATAGCACATGGAACTCTGCTCAATGTTATATAGCAGCCTGGATGGGAGGGGAGTTTGGGGGAGAATGGATACATGTATATGTATAGCTGAGTCCCTTTGCTGTTTACCTGAAACTATCACAACATTATTAATAGGCTTTTGTTGTTGTTGTTAGTTGCTCAGTTGTGTCTGACTCTTTGTGATCCCATGGACTATGGCCCACCAGGCTTCTCTGTTCATGGAATTCTCCAGGCAAGAATACTGGAGTAGTAGCCTTTCCCTTCTTCAGAGGATCTTCCTGTCCCAGGGATCAAACCCAGATCTCCTGCATTGCAGGCAGATTCTTTACCATCTGAACCACCAGGGAAGCCCCAGTACAAAATTAAAAGTTTTTTTTTCTTAGAAAAAGTGTTTTTTTTCTTTCTTATTGGTCTGTAAGATTTGGAATATTCAATATACCTATTCTACCTATACTTGGAATATACCATCATAATCTTTCTAAATCTTGAGGTTCAGATAGAGATCAAAATATGAACTTTTTACCTTTCCCAGTAATCAACCTAGATTTAATTTTTCATGCTGTAGATCATACTAGTGAAATTAAAAATAGAAAATATGCAAAGGAAAATAATCCTAGTATAATTATATTTGATCTTGGTCAACTGTACAAGTGTGACAATATTAAAATCATTAAAATATTTAAAATCATCCTTACCACCATTTATACACCTGGAAAATATTGGGTGATAAAGGGTACATTTGGATTATGTTGAATGGGTGTTGAGAATAATTTATTTTGGATTGAAATTTTGTCAATAAACAATTCATAAGGTGCATACACGATGATCAAGTTATTAGTAGTATTGTGGTACAAAGTATTAATATTTGTGAAACTAAAGATAGTTTGTACTAGATTTGTTTCTAATTTAATTCAGTTTTGACAGATGCCCTCAAAATGCTTCTCCTTTTCATAGTTCTCAGAAAGAGTAGAACATGTAATGTTAAACCTTAATTAACCCCTCTGCCTGAGCCTGGACTTTCCCTACACATACAGCTATTTATAATTGCAATCCACATATATCAGTTGCTGACAACAGTGTCAAGTTAGTGTGTACCCAACTAGTAAGGTTTATTGAATTTTCAGGTCATCTTGGCATGCTAGGTAGGCAGTGCCAAGTTGATTGGAGAGATCTGTCTTTTAGACTGTAGAAATGTCTGAGACGTGTAAACCAGATAGACATCTTAACCCTCGTTATGTGGTTCAGTTAATTTAAAAATGAAGACAGGGGAAAGAATTGTCCTGTTGCCCTTGTTTACCTGGAGTTCAGGGAACGCATCTGAAGGAGCCAGAGCCAGTTAGTATATTTCTGGAGTCTGATCTTACACTCTTATCTGAGTGGTGTTTTTCCAGTCCTTCTATGTAGGTGTAAGTGTACAAGGTAAAGGTATTTTTAGGATATACCTGTCTGGGTGCCACAGAGGGCATTTGTAGGAAACAGTGGAAGGTAAGGCTGGAGCCATTTTTGGAAGTCTGATCATGGAAAGCCTTGGATACTAGGCTTATAAATGTGGATTTTCTTCTTTTTCTAATCCTTTCTCTCTTCATGTGATCTCTTCCTCCATATATATTTCCTCTTAGACAATAGTAGATTTACTTAGACTATTTTTGTAGTTGATTTTTCAGTAGTTTTTTCCTTTCTATAATTTTAAACAAATTTCTGAAACTCCTTTCGAAGAGTGTATTTTGATATTTGATTCTCAATTCCAGTCTTTTTTTTTTTTTTTTTGCCAAAAGGAACAAAGAAACTCTGAACTTTGCATTTTGAAAGTTTTACCACTTGAAAAAAAAGAAAGAGGTCAGTGTTCTTCATGTTATGTTATGCTTCTTTTTAAGAAATGCCTTTTGTTTCCAGACAAAATACAGAAATTTTGCTTCCAAAAGGTCATGATTTCTTCTAATTAAAATTCTCACAGTGTGGACCCTGAAATTTCTACTGTCATAATTCTTAAATGTACTTTTCATTAAGTTCAACACATTTGATCTTTTGCCTTAACAATCATTAGGTCTTAAACCATTATTCTGAAAAATCACAAGTTTGGAATTAAAAAAAAACGAAAAACAAAGCAGAACCCCAACTTTGATGTACAGCTAAAATTGTTTTAGTTGTGTTTCTGGTTGCATCATCAAGGGTAGACTCTGTGAGTAGTATAATTTAAGTGGCTACCTTAAAAATATAATGCAAATAACTGGTCATCTCTTGTCTTGCAACTGGGACCATATTATTTTCTGAACTTCATATGTGTAAAAGTCCTTTTTTGTGTAGACTCCATTTATATTCTGTTTATTTGTTTGTTCTTTCATGTACTGTATCTTGTGCTGTGCTCAGACCCTTAGTCATGTCCGACACTTTCTGACCCCATGTACTGTAGCTAGGCTACTCTGCCCATGGGATTCTCCTGGCAAGAATACTGGAATGAGTTGTCATGCCCTCCTCCAGGGGATCTTCCCAGCCCAGGGATCGAACCCATGCTTCTTACATCTCCGGCATTGGCATGTGGATTCTTGACTACTACCAGCGCCACCTGGGAAACCTGTATGGAGTATCTGTTCTGTGCCAGTCCTGTGAAAGGCATGATCCTTGCTCTTAAAGAGGCTTGGCTTGTGGGAGTGGGAGGCACATAAACAAATAATTACAGCCTGAAATAATAAATGCTGTTATAGTGATAAGACAAAATCCTCCTTGTGGCTTAAACTCTCTAGTCCACATTTCCCAACTGATTATTTATGAATCTTTATCTGTGGATCTTTTCTCCTTGTCCCTCAACCTTTTTTTGGATACACCCATAGAGATATTGCTTGCTTATTCTTGTCTGCTCCAGGTTACCTCATTTTAGGTGTGAAAGTCTTTTCCTGTATCTCCTCTTCTTCTTTCTGGTAGCACTCTCTAATATCCCGACTCTGCCTTTAAGTGTTAACAGAGCGAAAAATAATGTGTCTCATTATTTTGGAAGCATTTAGGGTGTTGCAATTGATATGAAACATGGCAGAGCCTACAGTCCTAGAAGGAAAATTATCCATATTATATAATGTGAACTATTTTTAGAATATGGAACCAGATACATATGTATAAGTGTGCACACACACACGCACACACACACACACACGTATATGCAATTAAGAAAGCAGCACCTCCCTTTTAGGACAAATAACTTTCAAAGCAGCTTCATGTGTAATGATTCGTAGTGGAGCCTTAGCTCTTTATTTTTATGTTTGTTTTTTAAAATGAAAGGGAATATATTACTCTTAAAGGGAAATCTCTACCTTTATTTCATATTAATTACATTTTGAGTGAAAATACAGTTTTAATAAGGTGTTGGCTAATCAGTGCAGCACAGGTAAATAAAATCCAAGATTGTTTATGTAGGTGGTATTGTGTGTGTGTGTGTGTGTGTGTGTGTGTGTGTGTGTGTGTGTGTACCTGTGTTAGTCACTCAGTTGTGTCCGACTCTTTGCGACCCCATGGACTAGCTTGCCAGGCTCCCCTGTCCATGGGATTCTCCAGGCAAGAATACTGGAGTGGGTTGCCATGCCCTTCTCCAGGGGTAGGTGGTATTAATTCTTTTAAAATTCTGAGTGAATTACTGAGTGAAGGAGAGTCCTAACCCTCTGACCTTGGGCACTTCAGTTTTCTCATCTTTAATCAGAGGTTAGTGTAGTAGACATTTGTTTGTTCTGCTCAGCTTCCATTCCTCACTGTCCTTAAGGAGTTGCTGCTTTCTCAGATTGAATCCTCATTGTTCAGATGGTTCCAGGCCAGCCCAGTCCCTTTTATACAGAGATGCACACGTGACCCAGTCCAGCCAATTACCTGCTGCCTCCTCCCATCACTGTGGATGGACAGAGTCGACAGGCAACCCAGGCTGGAGGAGTCAGAAGTCAACTTCTGGGCTTTGTCTTGCACTGTTGAGAAGTTTACTTTTCAATAAGGTCCCTAAGTTAAGTAGAATGGAAGGCTGAAATTGTGGGAAAGCTCCACAGGAGGAACACTCGAGATGGAAATTCTATTGAGGAAAGCAGATCCAAGATATACCTGGAGCTACTATTGCCTTTTCAGATATTTGACCAATAAAGGGTTTTTGTTGTTGCTTTAAAATCAGTTTGAATTGTCCTTTCTTCTGCCACATGCAAACAGCAGGGTCCAGGCTCATTCAGTTGGGTTAGTTAACCTCCATGGCCTTTCCATTTCTATGTTCTATGATTCTCTGCCTTCCTTTATCACATGCAAGCTAGATTACTTTGATCGATAGAGGTTAGGCAAGTAACAACTGAAAATTCTCAGAATTTCTCCATTCTGGGAACTATAAGTGGACGGTCAAGAGTAGCTGTTCTACATTTTGATCTTATTTTTATCAAATTTATCTAGATTTTGATCTTATTTATCTTCATTTTATAGCATACTTGACCTTCTATGACTCTTACCCTCCCCTGGTCCAGCTGTATTCACTAAATCCTTATGAAATAAAACAAGCAAACAAAAAGGAAAAGCAAAACTCTGCTTGATGTGAGAAATTATCCCCTTCTGAATCACATTCACAATTGATCCCTTTCTGAGTCTCCCCATCCTAGGATAATATGTGCATTTTGTGATGATGACTTTTTAAGAATACTGCATAAGAATGGAGAAAAAGAGAACACCTGTGGCATGCATGAAAATTTATAAATATTTATGAGAGGGTTCATGAGGTAGTGAAACAGAAGGGAGAGAACATGGTTGCAGAAGCCCAGGTAACCTTGGTCAAGTTCTATAGACTTCCCTCATCTTTCACATGTTGGGTACTTGTGAGGATGATGTGGTATTTAATGTTTGTGGAAGCCATTTGCCTGTAAAATTTGATGATGACTGAAATCATTTAGGAATGAATGTACCTAGTTTATTCAGTGAGTTTCATTGATGAATTGTGCCAGAAGCAACAGATTAGGAAATACAAGAAACTTTATTGAAAAGTAAGCTTCTTTTCAACATTTCCAGACAAAGCTCAGAAGCTGACTTTTGATTCATCCAGCCTGGGTTGCTTGTCAACTCTAACCACAGTGGCCACAGTGGCCACAGGAGTAGCGGAGTGGCAATTAATTGGCTGGGCTAGATTCCATACACATCTCTGAATAAAGGAGACTACACTGGGTTGGAACCATCTGAACAATGAAGACTAAATCTGGGAAATACCTAATAAGAATAGATATAAAGGTAGTTTCAGATTTTGAAATCCAGCTGATGAGTTTAAACTTGTTTAAAGAAGCAAATATTAGTTACTACTTCCAGATATCTTCCTCCAGATCATATCTTAAACCTTGATTTTCTCTGTTCATTCCCACAAACAGTACAAACTTGTGACTCACCTGTGGATGCCAATCTGTTCTATAACCAATATCCTATTGCCACATTTTTCTTCCTTAAAATAATATACCCTAATTACATAATAAGGCAGCTGAATGTGGTGACTGATAGAATATGGAGAACAGAAGATAGGACTGAGAAAAATATATCTGAGAGACTGGGACAGTGGTGGTATTATTAACAGGAGGCAGATTGATAAGGGGTCCATGATGGGTGATAAGACACCCAGCTGGAATGATTGCATCAAAAGTTGCAGATTTAGACATAGCACTTAGTGGAAGGAATGGAGTCCCTGTATAGATCTAGAAGTTATGAAGTCATTGAACTTTGTATCTCAAAGCAAGTTAGTCAGTTTGGCTGCTATAAGGAAATAACCAGAGGCTTGGATGGCTTAAGTAGCAAACATTTCTCACAGTTACTGGGAAGTCCTGACAGATTCGAAGTTTGGTGAGAGCCCTCTTCCTGATTTGCAGATAGCTGCTTTCTTGCTATGGCTTCACATGGCAAAAAGAAAGAGAAGAAGCAGGCTGTTTCATGACTCTTTAGAGGGCTCTTATCCCATGCATAAGGTGCTACCCTCATGACCTGATTATCTCCCAAAGACCCAATCTCCAGATACTATCACAATGGGTATTAGGGCTTCAACAAATGAATTTGGTCATGGGTGGGGTATACAAATATTCAGTCAATAGCAGGTCCTTAAGACATCATTTGGTCTTGATTTTTTTTCAGCTAAAAGGTTGAATCAAAGTGGGAGGTCACATAGTATGTTGTTAGTCGCACCACTAGGTATAGAATGTTTATTTGCTGACTCCAAGGCCAGTGTTCTTTCTTCTCCATCATACAGTCTTCTTGTGCCATCAGCCCAAAGATGTTAATAACAATGGAAACTTTAATATCAGTAAGGATTATGATGAGGATCAACTATGTACTAGACAGACTATAGTGTAATTACCTACTAGTGGATGGAGACAACTCTGAAGATACTGGTATCTTTGACATGAGAAAGCCAAGATATTGGGCCATTTAGATAGGGTAGGTGACTGGGAAAAGCTGGCTTATCAAGGGCTTAGTGGCTGATATAAAGAATGCTTTATATTAAATATAAATGCTTTATATTTAATTATTTTTTTCTCATACTAACTGGTCTTATAGGCATTATAGTATAATTGTTTATTTAGAATGTGAGTTTTGATGCCAGACAGTACTGAATTTGATTCTTGGCTATGTTACTTGCTGTCTGAAGTGCCTTTGAGCCTAGTTTCCTCGTCTGATGAGATGGTTGGATGGTATCACCGACTCGATGGACATGAGTTTGAGCAAGCTCTGGAAGTTAATACACCTATTAGAAACATTAGTTTCTTGCTACTGCGGAAATTATCAAAAATATAGTCACTTAAATAAGAAAATATAAGTTTATTGTTTTAGTTCTAGGGGTGAGACTTCTGAAAATGGATCTTATGGGGCTAAAAGGATTAGCAAGGTTGTGTTCCTTTAGAATAAGGGTGAATTTTCTTCTTGCCTTTTCCAGCTTCTAGAGACTGCCCACGTTCCTTGGCTCATAGTCCCCTCCCAGCACTGGTGTCACTCCGACTTCTGCTTCTGTCATCACATTTTCCTCTGGCTCTTATATTCCTGCTTCCTTCTCAGAAGGGCCCTTGTGATTATCCTGGGCCCACTTTAAAAATCCAGGATAATCTTCCATCTCACGATCCTTAACACTGTAACATCTGCAGAGTCCCATTTGCCACGTGAGGTGACATGCACCCGTGTCAGGCCTTAGGATTTGAACATCTCTGCGGACCGTTATTCTGCCTATCACACGATGATAATGATCCTGATGAAGATGATGAGGAATAGTAGCTACTCCTATTAATATTTCAGTTGTTCCCCAAATTACTTCTAGTATTTCATCAAAGAAAGTAAGTTCTTCTATCCAAAAGCACATAAGAAGAGCAAGGCTGGCCTCGTAAGAGAATGGCACTTCTGGGTGATAAAAGCATCTTTACCTTGTGATAGAAAATGTCTCCTTTACAGGGTTGCCTGGAAAGCCATAGAATGTTTACATTCATCATCCTTTTGATTCAGGCACTAGAAGGCAGCAATGTACAATCATGTTTTCTGGGAGAAAAACCCAACTCTCAATCTAGCACAAGTGACTGTTAGGAAGATCAAAGAAGGCAATGAGGAGAGGGTTTGGTTTAGAATGAGACAAAATAACTGTTCATAGCAGAGGGTCAATAATCATATTTGAAATATTGAACTGAGAAGACAGTCTTACACAGAAGATGCACAGAAGGTTTTAGTCTCTATCCCTGTTTCTACGCGCACACACACACACACTGCTGAAACTGTTATCGTTGTTGTTCAGTTGCTAAGTCATGTCCTACTCTTTGCGACCCCATGGACTGTTGAAACTGTAATCCTGTCAAATCCCAAGTGAATCTTAGTTTGCAGGAAAAACTATGGATAAAAAATGAAGAAGTCTGGGACTTCCATGGTGGTCCGGTGACTAAGGCTATATGCTCCTGATGCAGGGGCCCCGAGTTTGATCCCTGGTCAGGGAACTAGACCCTACATGCCACAACTAAAGATCCCACCTGCCGCAACTATGACCAAAGATCCTGCATGCCACAAATAAGACCCAACACAGCTAGATAAATAAATAATTTTTTTTTAAATGAAGACATTATAATCGGGAAGGTAGTTTAAAAAAAAAAGCTTGAGTGAAATGACAATAGAATAAAATGGTGATTAGCTTTTTAAAAACGCTAGTGTAAAGATACCTCTTGCTTTAATTTTCCTTCTATTTTGTTATAAATTATAGGTCTGCTAAGGAGAAGAATAAAGAACAGCCTGTCAATTCCTTTAAAAACACAAATCAGACGAATTGTCCTATAGCAGGAGGACACTGCAGTGATTTGACAGTCACTCAATGCGTTCTTTTACTAGCCTTTCTTAGACACAATACCCGCATGGCTTCTATTTTGTCAGATGCTTTCACTGATATATTTTCACATATGGGGTTTTTTTTTTGTCAATTATGACAAGTATAAATTATTTTTTTACTTCAAATAAAAGAGCACATATTACAACAGTAACTTTAAAGTGAAGTCTGTAGCATTTAAAAAATGGAGAGTTGGAGACCACATTCAGAGCACTCTATAGCAAACCAGAGGCTCTCAGTGTTCTGGTTCTGCCTTCGCCTTCCAGCCTTCTTTCTCAGCTCCTGGTTTACTCAATGCTCTCTGTTGTTGTTTAGTCACTAAGTCGTGTCCAACTCTTTGTGACCCCATTGACTGCAGCAAGCCAGGCTTCCCTGTCCTCAACTGTCTCCTACAGTTTGCTCAAGTTCATGTCCATTGAGTCAGTGATGCTATCTAACCATCTTATCCTCTGCCGCCTCTTATCCTTTTACCTTCTGTTTTTCCCAGCATCAGGAAATCTTTTGCAGAATCAGCATCTACCAGTCAGCTAAAGCCACTTGTTTCTGCTTGGCCCTTGTATATTCCCTGTCACCTCACTAAATGCCTTTCATTTTTAAATTATTGTTTCCTACAGAAATTTAACACCATCCATCATGATTGCCATCTGGAGAAAGCTTTGCTCTAATCACCCAGTGGTTGAAACAGGTTGACATTTCTACTTAAAGCTCCAGCCCCCAGTCCTAGCCCTGATTTAGGTCATGTGCTGTTGTGAAAAGTGTCCGGGACCTGCATAAACGTGGGACCTTCCCACCACTTGGGAAGCCCAGGTGGTGCTAGTGGTAAAGAACTCCTGCCAGTGCAGGAGACATAAGAGACACAGGTTCGATCCCTGGGTCGGGAAGATCGTCTGGAGGAGGGCATGGCAATCCACTCCAGTATTCATACCTGGAGAATCCCATGGACAGTGGAGCCTGGCGGACTACAGTCCCTGGGGTAACAAAGAGTTGGATATGACTGAAGCGACTTAGCATGCACCTGCATAAAGTGTGAAGTTATTAGACTGATCGGGCGCTGTATAGGTTAGACAGCTATCATGTATGTTGCTTCAGTGTGAACCTTAACAGTCTGTCATCAGTAGTTGGTTCTTTGATCACACAAGCCCAATTCCTAAGCAGTTCTTCTTCTGCTTGAAATCTTATGCCCTTCTGTTCTCCTGGAAAAGTCATTTCCTCCAGGTGTCAAGGGTACAATTCTAGGGATTTCATTGTTCCCTGGGAATCCCCAAGGAGAACTCAGGGTGAGAATGTTCATTCTGTGAAGAAGTTAATGTGATTGAAATATTTGAGTTTGAAAAATCATTTGAATGGATGTGGGAAGATGAAGGAAGCCTGAGTAGGTAAAGAAAGTGATTTCAGAATTTCCTGAAAGTAACCTGACAGACCATTGCAGAGTCTTTACCTTCCCTCACTCAGAATTCTGTTACATTGGCTACCACTCTATATTGAAGTGTCTGTGTGCTCAGTTATGTCCGACTTTTTGCAAACTTATGGGCGGTAGGCCACCAGGTTCCTCTGTCCATGAAATACTGGAGTGGATTGCCATTTCCCACTCCAGGGGATCTTCCTGACTCAGGTATTGAAACCACATCTCTTGGGTCTCCTGCATTGGCAGGAGTATTCTTCACCACTGTGCCACTTGGGAAACCCATAGGAGTTGGTGTTAATGCACAGAAGACAAAATAGCCTCCCATGACCCATATTGAACTATAGGAGTCCAGCTGACTTTTTTTAAAGCCACGTCCTCAGGAGATCTTAGAACCTAACTCTCCCCTGTTTTTCTTGACCACTACTTGCTTCTGCTCCAGAAGATAGGTGTCAAAGGATATATAAATAAATATTAGAAACAGATGTAAACCCATGGCTGATTCATGTCAATGTATGGCAAAACCCACTACAATATTGCAAAGTAATTAGCCCCCAACTAAAATAAATAAATTTATTAAAAAAAATTTAAAAAAAAGACAAACAGAAAAAAAAATTAGAATTCCAGAATAATCCATTTATTTCTACTTCATCATGGTTGATTTAGAATCTTGATCAATTCTTTTAGCAATTATTTTGTTGAACAACTATTTGCTGTTGCTGGGCATAAACAAATGCATAAGACATGAATCTTATTTTCATAGACTCTGTCACCACAGACATGGTGCCATTTCCTGAAAAGACCCTTCCTGTCCCCGGGGAACAGTCTAAGGAAGGCTGAGTCTTCATTGGGGAAACTAGAGCAATTTATTCTCAACAGAAAATAAGAGGTAGCAGATTGCAGAAATTTCGGGATAAAGTATTAACCAAGATTGTCTAGGAAGTTTATATCTTAGGAGTGGGTAGAAAAATCAGAGTTGCAAGTTTGAATAAGTGCATATGCTGAAAAATCCAAAAAGATGCACTTTAATCTGTCAAGTGTCTAAGCTTCAGGTGAAAGTCCAGCACTTTAATCTACTGAGTGTTGTCTACAGATAAAGACAGTACACTATAACAGTTTATACAGGCTGGTGAAAACCAGCCAAAGAAATGTTTTCTTGAAAAGGAAAAAAAGAGGAAAATTTAAAAAATTCTAGTATTTTTATCTTAGCCATAATTTATCTCTAATGTATCCAGTTCTGATGGCAAATACCAGAAAGCAGAGATCTGTGGTGTTCTGGAAAAGTCAATAATTGAGGCTTTAAAGTAGCTTCAGTATAAAGACTAAACAAGAAGACTGACTTTCCAGAAAGACAAAGTCCCAGAGGAGACCTGAGCCAGGTTTATGAAATCAAGAGATATGTGATAAGGCAAATATGAATTTATTCCTCAAATTATAAAAATATTTTAAAGCTTTGAAAAAGTGACTTTAGGGTCATTGAAAAGTCATGGAAATTGTATTTTATTGTTGGCTTTAAAGTCTGACAGTAAAAGTGTTAGTCTCTCAGTTGTATCTGATTCTTTGCAACCTTATGGTCTATAGCTTGCCAGGCTTCTCTGTCCAAGGAGTTCTCCAGGCAAGAAAACTGGAGTGGGTAGCCATTCCCTTCTCCAGGGGATCTTTCCAACCCAGGGATCGAACCCAGGTCTCCTGCACTGCAGGCAGATTCCTTACCATTTGAGTCACCAAGAATCTGCTTGCGATGTGGGAGACCTGGGTTCCATCTCTGGGTTGGGAAGATCCCCTGGAGAAGGGAATGGCCACCTATTCCAGTATTCCTGGGGCTTCCCTGGTGGCTCAGACTGTAAAGAATCTGCATGCAGTGCAGGAGACCTGGGTTTGATCCCTGGGTCAGGAAGATTCCTTGGAGAAGGGAATAGCTACCCACTCCAGTGTTCTTGCCTGGAGAATTCCATGGACAGAGGAGCCTAGCAAGCTACAGTCCATGGGGTTGCAAAGAGTCAGACATGACTGAGCAGCTAACACTTTCAAGTCTAAACTGTAATGTTGCCTAAGATGAAACCACTTTAGGATAAATATCTTTTGTCATTGTAGTAATTAACCCCCCTTGGATTAGTTTCAAAATTGTTCTGCCTTTTCGTGAAAGTAGTTATAAGGTAAATGGGTCTTTTAGTAGATTTTAAGATACAACTAGAATATTTTTTATCTCAGTGGGTGATATGGACTTATTAAATGAGTACCCATTAAGTAGTGGGTAGTACATTCCTCGTGGAATATTAAAGAAATAGATCATGTTAAATATGTGTCTCTTAGCATCAGAAGTCATCATAGAGAG
This sequence comes from Okapia johnstoni, assembly GCA_024291935.2. NCBI lineage: Eukaryota > Metazoa > Chordata > Mammalia > Artiodactyla > Giraffidae > Okapia > Okapia johnstoni. The sequence continues at coordinate 33,761,516 of CM044323.1, read as the reverse complement.
CCAACATATTTTTTCTTAAAATGTGTTTTGATATTTCTGCCCAGGACCAAATACCAAGTTGACAATTGATCTCATTCAATAAGGCATCTCTTATGTTATCCTGAACTATTATAGTTGCTGTGGCTTTTTTTTTATTTCCTCTCCTATCAGACATGAGGAATTTTTCTCCTCTCCATGCCCAGGAAAGGTACTTGGTTAAAGTCCTTCTGAATATCAGTATTTACAAAGTATCTGCTTTGTATTTAGTGTTATGCAGAATGGTCATGCAGACACACTCTTTGGGATTTTAATATTAATGGGATGATTTAACTTTATTAGTTTTATAAATTGTAGAGGCCAGTGGAGTTTTTGCTAGATTTTATCATAGGCTCAAGCTGGTGAGGCCCTAGTTCAGGAAAATATGACCGCTGTTCATTTCATTCTTCTTTATTGGAAAGATTCGTGCCCTATGCACATTTTATGACTTACATTTCCTTTAGAAATATTCAGTACTTGATTCTTACTGTTCTAGATAATGATGTACACATGATGAAAATGTTAATACTGAAATAATGATATATATCACTACATAATATAAGCACGGGTCTTCCCTGATAGCTCAGTTGGTAAAGAATCTGCCTGCAATGCAGAAGACCCTGGTTCGATTCCTGGGTGGGGAAGATCTGCTGAAGAAGGGATAGGCTACCTACTCCAGTATTCTGGCCTGAAGAATTCCATGGACTATATAGTCCATGGAGTGGCAAAGAGTCGGACACGACTGAGCGACTTTCACTTCACATCACAATATAAGCATTGAATGTCTTTAAGATTTTCATCTTAAAACCACTGTAATAAATCTATCTTAAAAGTTGAAAGTGATATTCGTGGTACCATACAAAGATGTGATAATGGTAAACCATCTGTCCCCCACACAAAGAACTCATTCCGCTTTGTATTAGAGGTGCCTTATCTTTAATCATCAGGTATTTTGAGCATCTAATAAGACATCTGATTACCTCTCTTTTTCTCATTTATAATCTCTCAGATTAATTTCTAGACTCAAACAAAAGCTTTTTCTCATTGGCTTTTTAGACTCTTAGAATCCACTTACCTTACAACTTTTAAAAGAACTGAAAGAAAAGACGATCAGCAAATAATATATTGTTACTGAAAATTATTAAGCTGTTTTTTAATTTTTTGTGAACTTTTAAAAGTATCTGTAGCCTTAATTGATTAAGCAGGAATCTTCAAAAAAGATGCCTGTTTACATTTTGGCCCCAAATCAGTTTCATATTCTATTTCTTACAGTAGAGCAAATAGGCTTGTTAAGCTCTTTGTATCTCTATCCTTTTATTTCAGATTTTGAGGACATATATCTAAGTGTTACCCTAGGTTCTCTGTCTTTACCCACCTCCTTCCCCCAACGTACACTCTACACTATTACAATGTAACTACAATTGTGTTTTAAGTTTTCTTGATATCTTGTATTTCTTAGCCTTCTTTCCTTCCTTCCCTTTTCCTTAGATCTTTAAATCTAGAAGAAACTTTTGTCCTGAATAAAATATTTTGTAGTCAGTGTCGCAAACAGACAATTGTAAACTTCATCTTTGTAGATGCTGCTAAGTCACTTCAGTCGTGTCCGACTCTGTGCGACCCCATAGATGACAGCCCACCAGGCTCCCCCGTCCCTGGGATTCTCCAGGCAAGAACACTGGAGTGGGTTGCCATTTCCTTCTCCAATGCATGAAAGTGAAAAGTGAAAGGGAAGTCACTCAGTCATGTCTGACTCCTAGCTACCCCATGGACTGCAGCCTACCAGGCTCCTCCATCCATGGGATTTTCCAGGCAAGAGTAACTGGAGTGGGTTGCCATTGCCTTCTCCACTTTGTAGATGAAGTACTTGAAAACAGGATTCATTCTCTCCTTTGTTTTGACGGTTAAAAAATAATACTATTTTGACGAATGGCTGGTGAAATGCAGCTGACGCGGCACAATTGGTGGCATGCTCTCAGTTTAAAGTTTAAACAACTGGGCTGAAAAGAGTCATTTTGGTTTAGTCCTTTTAACTGGCCACTTTTTTAGAGGGTGAGTTCTAGGACAGAATGCCTGTGACACTTTACACATGTAACATATTCACAAAAATGATCAGAATTCAGGCTAAATAACCTAACCTACTTGATTTCCTATTGGATTACATTTTGATTGTCCAGAAAAAATAAAATTGGTTTTTAAAGGAGTGGGCTGGTCTACAAAAAAGCTAGGGAGAAATATCAGTCTTTATTAGAGGTTGAGAAGTATTATATAAGCCCTAGGCTGATATTGTAGAATGGCTTCTAAGACTGGGAAATTGGAGGCATCTTGTTTTAATCCTTTGTAACCCAGCCACATGCATCATACTGAGCACCTTTAATACCTGATATTTTTGAAAGGATGAGAGACCTACTTTTCTGTGTACAGTGGACAGATATGCAAGTGACACCTCTTGCTTGTCTCTGTTCTCCTAACCCTGGACACAGAGAATGAGGAGTCTGTCTTTTTTCACCTTGGGAGAGGGGTGGCTGGCAGCAGAGGTCCTATTGTTGACTTCCTGGACTTCCTGCCAGGACTTGAGTGTTGGGGAAGCTGGATCATTAGGGTCAGGTTTTAGGCCTTACGTGTGCAACAAGGCCATAACATTGCCTTGAGGAATCCTGGCCTGTGTCAGCCCTTCATTAGAACTCCTTCCTCTGGGACACCAGAGCAGGACCTAATTGTCACTGGTCCCTCTTCCTTGAATATATTTCAGTAAAAGTTTATTTTTTTTTCCCATTAGGTTTGTTCACTCAGTCGTGTCCAACTCTTTGTGACCCCATGGACTACAGCATGCCAGGCTTCCCTATCCTTCACCATCTCCCAGAGTTTGCTCAAACTCACGTCCATTGAGTTGGTGATGCCGTCCAACCATCTCATCCTCTGTCGTCTCCTTCTTTCCTTGCCTTCAATCTTTCCCAGCATCAGGGTCTTTTCCAAGGAGTTGGCTCTTCGCATCAGGTGGCCTAACTGTTGGAGCTTCAGCTTCAGCATCAGTCCTTCCAATGACAATTCAGGATTGATTTCCTTTAGAATTGACTAGTTTGATCTCCTTGCAGTCCAAGGGACTCTCAGGGGTCTTCTCCAACACCACAGTTCTAAAGCATCAATTCTTTGGTGCTCAACCTTGTTTATGGTCCAACTGTCACATCCATGCATGACTACTGGAAAAATATAGCTTTGACTTTACCAATATTTGTTAGCAAAGTAATGTCTCTGCTTTTTAATACACTGGCTAGGTTTGTCATAGCTTTTCTTAAAAGGAGCAAGCGTCTTTTAATTTCATGGCTGCAGTCACCATCTGCAGTGATTTTGGAGCCCAAGAAAAAGAAAATCTGTCACTGTTTTTTGAATGTTGAGTTTTAAGTCAGCTTTTTCATTCTCTTTCACCTTCATCAGGCTTCCCTGATAGCTCAGTTTGTAAAGAATCCACCTGCAATGCAGGAGACCCCAGTTCGATTCCTGGGTAGGGAAGATCTGCTGGAGAAGGGATAGGCTACCCATTCCAGTATTCTTGGGCTTCCCTTGTGGCTCAGCTGGTTAAGAATCTGCCTGTAATGCAGGAGACCCCATTTTGATTCCTGGGTTGGGGAGATCCCCTGGAGAAGGGAAAGGCTGCCCACTCCAGTATTCTGGCCTGGAGAATTCCATGGACTGTATAGTCCATGGGGTCGCAAAGAGTCGGACATGACTGAGAGACTTTCACTTCTCACCTTCATCAAGAGGCTCTTTAGTTCCTCTTTGCTATTTCCACCTAAAACCAAATCTAATGAATAGGGAGGGATCTGGTAATCGCAACTGTTTTATCTTACTGAGGTGGACAAAGTGTAGTGACACTTAAGAATTGTTTTATTTTTTCAAGTCATGGTTTCACTCATAGTACAAAGTTGTCTGTATTTTAAATCAAATGCACTTAATCTTTGCATCTAAACATATTTTATGACACTTAATTTCTTCTTTTCCAAAGTAAGAAAATTATGAACAGGACTTTAAGAAATCTCCTGTGTAGCTGGATACTAGCTTTTCAGATTCATGAAACTTGATGCCTTTGGCCTTCAGTTAGTGCTTTGGGTTTAAAACTCTGAGGTCCAGTCCCTTGTTCTCAAGGGAAGTCGTTTGTCTGGATAGGATTTCTAAAGTCATGCTGTGAGCAGAAGCTGTATGAACCTGGGCTTTACCACACTTGCTTAGACAATTTTCTTAAGTCCTTCAGCTTCTCTAATGCTATATTTCCTTATCTGTACAGTGATATCTAGCTCCTCAGGGTGTTGTGAGGTTTTCCATGAACTCGTGTTCATGAAATCTGATACAGTGCCTGGGACAGAGAAGGTCTTTCTTTTTGCCCTTTTCTGCAGCCTACGTTAATAACTGGACTTTAAGGAGCATTAGGGTAGAGGGAGGGCTTTAAAATTATTATTATCATAATGCTCAGTTGTGTCTGACTCTTTGCGACCCCATGGACTATAGCCCACCAGGCTCCTCTGTCCATGGGATTCTCCAGGCAAGAATATTGGAGTGGGTTGCCATTTCCTACTCCACATTATCAATAATAGTAAAAACATAACTAGACATAAAATTTTCTGCCTCCTGTTTTGTCAATTTCTTGTTCATATCCTTTGCCCATTTCCCTATTGTTTACTCATTTTGGGTTTGATTTGTGAAAGCTGCTGGTTGTTTAGGATATAAACCTTATGTCTGTAGGTTTAGGTTATATTTAATGTTTTAGGTTTATGCATGTTATATATTTATTTTTGCCTTGCTTTTCGCAGTATATATGGTGTTTTCTGCCATGTAGAAATTTAAGCTTTTATCATTTCATGAGATACATTGCTTTCCTTTGGATATAAGAACTGTCAACTATATGACATATATTGCTTTTAGAGATATCAAAAATCTGAAGAAGCCAAGTCATATTCAATAAAATAGAATACTAATCTTTTCTTTTATAGTTCCTACCTTTGGTTTTGTATGTGTGTGTGTATACAAATGTTTGTATGTATGTAAATTGGGCTTATTTTCAGTACGCAAAAGAAAGATATTGCAGACAGGATTGGGTATGTGAATGTTCTCTCTAGTCAAGAAAATTCTAGGAAGAATGTAATTGCATAGAGCTCAGAAGCCCTGGCATGGACTTCAGGTATTGCTGTGGGATGCTTTAGTCTTGCTTTGTCTGTTGTTGCCAGAATCACATGCTGTTCTTGTCCAGCTGTCACTGTAACTCGGTCCCTCTTGATATGTATCTCTGTGTCGGTAACAATTCAGCATCTGCCCTGAGGATTGGATTAGTATTTATTGCCAGCACCTGCCACTAAGTCTGGGAGAAGGAGGGGGAGGAGATGACGAACTCTGTAAAGCAGACTTCACAGTAGAAGGCTCAAAAATGTGTGTTAGTCACTCAGTCATGTCTGACTCTTTCGCAATCCCATGGACTGTAGCCTGCCAGGCTCCTCAGTCCATGGGATTTTCCAGGCAAGAATACTGGAGTGGGTAGCCATTCCCTTCTCAAGGGGATCTTCCTGACCCAGGGATCAAACCCCGGTCTGCCTCATTGCAGACAGATGCTTTACTGCCTGAGTTACCAGGTAAAGCAAAGGCTCTCTGGGCAGAGTGCTGTAACTTTCCTTTCTCCATGGTAAGAAAGTTGTCCTACCCTCCTCACCAAAACTGAGTCAAGGTTGGTCTAAGGCCAACAAGCAACTGTCCTTCTAAAGTAACCTGAGAATATATAAGTATATAATACAAGATTGGTTCCTTGGGAGGCAAGATACTAGAAGTGTCTAAATAGTTTAAAAAGGTCTTTAAATTCATTATACTTTAAAACAAATCATGCCATTATAATAATTAAAAGTCACATCCTCTGGCACAGGCCATAGTAATTACTAACAAATCATTAGCTGATGATGTCTTAGTGGCCTAAGGTCCACAATACAGACAGACATGGTGGTGAACACATACAGAACACTGCCGTGTCTTCACAGTAATTCATGAGCTGTGACATTTTTGTGTCATTTCCATGTTTGGGCAGGTCATGGTAGCTTTACAGCCATTGAATCTAAAGGCTTAAGGTTGTAATTTGTTGTCTGAAGCTGATAATTAGACTTCCTGAGGTCTTCCCACATAAGACAGGCATTTATACTCAGTTTATGAAAACAGAATAATAGAGAATTATTTAAATTTATATTTGTAATATTTCATTTAAACAAGTGTTGTAGCATGGTTTTAGTTCTTGGTAAATCTTGTAATAATAATAATAATCATAAAAATGAAGGCAGGTAGGTTAAAGAGTAGTTATTTTTAACTCTCAGTATATGAGTGGGACTTGCCTACTCGTGTTGAGCACATCTTTGTAATTTCTCAGAAATTAAATAGCATGACCCTTTGATTGAATCCAGAGGTGGAAATTTAAATAGGTAACTTAAGAGTAATTGGTTTGAAATCCAAAGATCTATTCTGGGATGCTTTAGAAATTCTATCCCATTTTACCTCAGCTTTAAATATATATATTTAAAAATATGTTTATATGTAAATATCAAGGCTTCAGTTTCAAAGTCTGCTGTTATACTTCTCTAAACTGTTTTCTTATAATTGACACTGTTCTTATTCTTTGTTGGATTTGAGTTTGAGTGAGAGGAGAGGGTGGTTTGAAAGAATCAAGAAGTATTTAACAGTGGGGTCTAAAAAACCAAAACAGAAAGAGGCTGAAGGGACACATCTGATTTATTCCAGAAGAGCAAGAGTACAAAGTTGATATGTTATGATAAAAGCCTGCATACACATGAAGTGTTTTGATTTTAGCCTTTGAGGATTAGTTGTTCTTCACCTCTGCTAAGGGCAAAATAAAAGGAAATGATTTTAAAACTGAAATACAAAGAGGTTAAGGTTAGACAAGGATTCCTGTAGAAATACTTGTTTGTTAAACTAAGTACCTCAACCATTTAAACAAGACTAAGAATACCAATAATTCTACCCTGCTAATCTGGCTAGACTGTAGAATCTTGAATCTTCCTGGATAGCTTTTAAATTGATGTGGGATGATTAGGTATGTCTCAAAGGACTGTTAGTCCTGTAATTTCCCAGTCTGGATTTTACTGATTGCATTCCCATAGTATAGTTTAATATGTTCTTCTATTCTCTTTCTATTTTCTGCAAGTTGACAGTTGACTCTATAGGCTTAATGGTTTAAAATTTTCTTCCCTCCCTGCAGGATTGCTTTATAGATTGTGTTATGTTCTTATATCAGGTGGAACAAACTGTCTGCTTTTCTTTCTTTTTATTGAAATATAGTTGATTTATAATGTTGTCTTGGGAAGCCCGTGTGACTCAGTGGTAAAGAATCCACCTGCCAATGCAGGGGACATGAGTTTGATCTCTGGATTGGGAAGATCCCCTGGAGATGGCAACCCACTCCAGTATCCTTGCTTGGGAAATCTTATGGACAGAGGAGCCTGGCAAGTCTACATACAACCCATGGGGTCGCCAAAGAGTTGGACATGACTTAGTGACTAAACAGCAACATATGCTCTTCTTACAGTATAATTTCACAGTCCTTCCATGAGAAGTGGGGAACTGTGTTCTCATTCCTTAAATCTGGGTGGACTAATGGAATGTAGTGGAATTATTGAGTGACTTTCTAGGTGAGGCCATGAGAGACAATAGTTTCCTCCTGGTTCTCTTCCTTTCATGTGACCTGTGCCTTGTGAGCCCTGAGTCCAGAGACCCTGAATCTACCATATTAGGGAGATCACATGGAAGGACTCCCTGGAGTTTGAAGGGATGCCAGAAGAGCCCCAGCTGTTCCAGCTCCTGTTTTCCCAGTTTTGATGGCATACAGACAGAAGAGCGGGAAAGCTTTTCAGAGGATTTCAGCCCCCAGCCTTTCAGCCGGCCCGGCAGATACTGAGTGGAGCAGAAATAAACTGTCTTAGTTGTGCCCTGTACAGATTGCAGATTCATGAACAAAATAAACATTGCTATTGTTTGAAGCCACTTTGGGTTTATTATACAGCATTATGTATCCAGAACTCTGGCTATCATAGCTATTCAAACTAGAACACCCAGGCTTTAGCTCTTAGCATAGAATCATGCTTTCAGATTCTTAAAATACAGAGTTATTGATATGCAAGGAACTTACTGATCTAGTTTTTCCCTTTTGCATTTTAAAGGTTAAGAGAGTGGTACTTGTTTGGTCTTTTGCAGACCAAACTTGGCTGGAATAACATTATAGAGCTTTATAAAATATCAAGACTATCTTCAATATTGAGATGTTAAAAATGGTAGTTTTCTGGATATTTGTAGCAGCTTTACATCTCATTCCATTATGGCCATGATAAAATGTTGCTTGGCAGTGTCCTGTGTATATGTCTCTAAATGTAAATTCATGCCCTCTATTAAGACTCTAACACATCTTTCAAAAAGCAAGATGAAAACTCTTCTTTGGGGTTGCATGTCCCACTTAACAGAGTAGAATTTAAAGGGAGTTTTGACTCATTTTATTTAATTTCTAAAAGTTATTCAGGATTTCCTGTGTGCCAGGCACTATGCTCAGTGCCTCCAGGACTTCTTATCCAGTCATCACAACAATCTTATGAGGTAGATTTTATTACTTGCACCCCATTTTACAAGTGAGAGAACACATTTAAGATAAGTAAAACTTGCTCAGGTCACATAGCTATCAGCTGGGATTTGAACCTAGGACTGTATGTGTCTTTAGGGTCGGTGTATTTGTAACCCCCATGCTGTACAGCCAGAATGGCTATGAGTGATGCTTCAGCTTACTTCTTTCTCTTCCTTGTTCAGGATTACCTTTAAGGCCCCTATATCCAATGCCTGCACACACACACACTCTAGCCCTTTTCATACATTTCCCTTTCAGAATCAAAAATGCACTTTTTTACACCTTCTCCCATGTGCTACAAGCCCTGGGCTTGCTATGTTTGAAGCGGCTCCACATTCTTAGGAAAAGTGTGAGAACATAAACTTGTAAGGGAATCTTGATGGCCTCTGTGGCAGCTGTATCCAGCTGTTCTTTGAATCAAGTCTGCTTTGTGTAGGAAGTGTACAAGTTGTATACAAATGATACAAAATAATTTATCCTTCATAGTGACACTAATTGTTAAGTATTTCAGGTAGAAGATTTCCACCTGTAATACTTCAAATTTGAGTGACTTGTGACAGTAGTTCAAGGGTTTGAGGGCTTCTGAGGGAAGGACATGGAGACCATTGTTCTGTATGTTTTATGTGTGTGCACTCTCTCCCTGCCACACTTGTTATGTGGAATGATGTCAGCAAACTATGCTGACATAGAGTTAGGAGGAGAGAAGAAGGAAAAGTATATTGATATTGAATGAGATCCTGATTACTTTAGTGTTGTTTTTTTTTTTATAGTATGTACATCATGCTTAGCTTCCTCGGCATAGATGATTTATAGGAGAAAATTGGCAAACAAGATGTCAGAAAAAATTCGTCTCTGTTGTTCATTTGCTCAGTCATATCCAACTGTTTGCAACCCCATGGACTGCAGCACACCGGGCTTCCCTGTCCTTCACTGTCTCCCGAAATTTGCTCAAAATCATGTCCTTTGAGTCAGTGATGCCATCCAATCATCTCATCCTCTGTCACCTCCTTCTCCTCTAGCCCTCAATCTTTCCCAACATCAGGGTCCTTGCCAAAACCCGAATTTCCTCTCTGAAAGTGCCCCTGTTCATTACTGCAGACACTATGCTACTATGTATGTCAGCACCACTGAATTTTATACTTGGAGGAAATGATTTCCTAGCAAACAACAAGCCCCTGGAAGCTCAGCACTTCTAAATACTCAGCATCGAGTTGCCAGAAGTCCTTTTCACACAAATGCTTCATGAAGGTTTAGCTACAATGGTCAAAGTTGTCTTACTTGGAGATGGGTGTATCCCATTTTCCCTAATGATGTGGAAGGTAATGAAAAATGACTTTGTGTTTTTGTCTTCAAACAGCAAACTTGAGCCTAGCAAGTGACAAAAAGTCGTTGCTCTTTTTATATCCTTTGAGAATGACTTCTGCACCTAGACAACCAATCATAGGCTGAAGACCTCTAACTATGAAGGAAAAGGAAAATGCTACTAATTAGCTGTAGAGAAAGGGACATCACCACATTCTAGAGAGTCTAGGTTTGTAAGAATCCCACCAAGGACAAAGTTTTGCAGTATTTTTTTCAGTCTATTATTTGCTCTGGTGTTTCACTGCAGAGGTCTAGATTTGACATGAATACTACTCTAAGGGCTATTTATTATGAGCCATGTGTGTCATAGGTATAAATCTGTATTCAAAGTCAGATCAGTTAGGAAAATTCACAGTTTAAAAACTCTTTTTGGATAGCTTAATTTTCAGCAGAGGACCTTCCCCATTCCTACCAGGCTGGAAAGAAATTTGACCTTTGTCAGTTTTAGCTGCTACTGCTGCTAAGTCGCTTCAGTTGTGTCCGACTCTGTGAGACCCCATAGATGGCAGCCCACCAGGCTCCCCAGTCCCTGGGATTCTCCAGGCAAGAACACTGGAGTGGGTTGCCATTTCCTTCTCCAGTGCATGAAAGGGAAAAGTGAAAGTGAAGTCGCTCAGTCGTGTCCGACTCTTCGCGACCCCATGGACTGCAGCCTGCCAGGCTCCTCCGTCCATGGGATTTTCCAGGCAAGAGTACTGGAGTGGGTTGCCATTGCCTTCTCCATGTCAGTTTTATAGTTCTTCCCAACTCCAAGTTCATGGCAATCTGGAGATGGCAGTGATTTCTGCTGAGATGCCTCTTACCTCTGTGTGCACTTCCTCTTCTGGTCTGGCAGCTCTGTGGCTTTCTGGTTATGCCTGGCTCATGGAAATTATTTTGTATTTTGAGTCTAGGCACCCAGTGCCTACCATCTTCTCTCCAGAGGTCACAGCTTACATTGGCCCACCTGGACTGCATGTAGCTGAGTCAGCTCTTATGCGCACTAGCATATGCAAACAAAACCTTTTCCTATTTTTACTAAGAATTTGGGGCCAGAGGTCTAGCAAGAAGCCATGAAAGAAAAGTTCCAGGCTGGGGTCTAGATTAGTCTGTGCAGGATGCTGTAACAGAATACAGTGGATTAAGTAGCTTAAACCACAAACATCAGTTTCTCACAGTTCTGAGAAGTCCATGATCAAGGTCCTGGCAGATTTGGTTGCTGGTGATAGCCCTCTTCTGGGTTTACAGACAACCACCCTCTTGCTTTGTCCTTATGTGGTGGAGGGAGCAAGATCTCAGAGTGAGTTGATTCTCTGCCAGCTTATGAGGGCACTAATTCCATCATGAGGGCTCTACCCTCATGACCTCATCTAAATCTAATTACTTCCTGAGGGCCCCACTTCCAAATGCTGTGGGGGTTAGAGCTTCAACATGTAAATTTGGGGGGCATACAAACATTTAGTCCAGAATAGGGCCCCTTTTCAGATTGTCTTGAAGAACCTACAGATGTGTTCATTGGAGAAATGGAAGAACCTAGGAGAAGCCTCTCTCTTTAGTGTGTAGATACTTTTTAAAAATATTAAGTCCATACTGTATAGCACAGGAAACTATAGTCAACATCTTGTAATAACCTAAAATGGAAAAGAATCTGAAAGAATATATGTGTGTGTGTGGGTATATATATCTGAAAGAATATATATATATGTATATACACACACATATATATGTGTGTATATATATCTATACATATATATAGATATATATACACACATACATATTCTTTCAGATTCTTTTCCATTTTAGGTTCTTACAATCTGATGGGCTACATTTCATGGGGTCGAAAAGAGTTGAGTACAACTGAATGACTGAGCACACACACACTCAAACATGCAACTGAACCACTTTGCTGTACATCTGAAACTAACACAATATTGCCAATCAACTAACTTCAATTACACACACAAAAAAAGTTATACAAATCTCACCCCCTGCCATTCTCAGGAAAAAAAATCAGATCCAGAACAGGGGAAGCACAGGTGATTCTTTCTACCGTAATGTGGAACATCTCTGCACATTCAGTTCGATAGGATACATGCTAAGTGCTAACAAACACATTTGACCACATTCTATTTATTTGTTCCAGGTGGAGGAGTTCTCCTGTGGTTAAAGCCTCTGCAGGAACCACCACCACTAAGCTCTGACTTTTATTCAACTCAGAACCTGAATCATTAGCAACTAAACGACTAGTTCCATTTTGCTCAAGGATAGTGAGGGCACCCTGTGTGTGAGGGGAACTATTTGCCTTTTATGTTTTGGATGTGGCAAAGAAAGAGAAGGCAAATAGAATGGTATTTTCATATTAAATGAGTTTGGAAGGTTATATCCAGCCACAGCGGTAACTAATGAACATTCCCATGTATGTGACCCCTACTGTGTGCTTCTGAAAAAGAAGTATTACCTCTCCTTTTTCACTCTGTATTCAAGGTTGCCAAGCCTTTTGGGGGAAATATTTTGTGCAACTTTTAATTTGATTTTCAGTTGGATTACCCAAATTCTGAAGCTGAGCCGTTCCACCTGGAGAATGACTGAATCCTCTCTAGATTGTATACTGGGGAACTGGGCCCTTTTGTTCCTAGTCATAATTAAGGGAAATAGGTCTGTCTCAGCTGGATGGGAATGTCATATTCAAAAGGAGAGCTCTCCTTGGGGACCCCTCCCCTGTTCCTGTCATTGTGAATGCTCGTTATGTTTCCGTTTGCTTTGTAGGATATTGGTGGGCAAGGGAAAGCAAAGGGGACAAGGGAAGAGAGAGAATTTTTGCCCCAAGAATCATATAAATTAGTTGGACAATGTATACACATGAAAATGTTTGGTAACAATTCTGGTTGCTTGTGATTAAAAGCCAGGATGAATTGGAAGAGAATAAGTTTCTGTTGTTATTTAGTTGCTAAGTCATGTCCTACTCTTTGCGATCCCACGGACTGTAGCCCACCAGGCTCTGCCCGTGGGATTCTTCAGGCAAGAATATTGGAGTGGGTTGCCATTCCCTTCTCCAGGGGATCTTCCCGAGCCAGGGATCAAACCCGTGTCTCCTGCATTGGCAAGTGGATTCTTTATCACTGAGCCACCAGGGAAGCCCATGTTTCTGTTGGACATGGTTCATCAAGTCAGAATCCCATGGAATTCTTGTTGAAACAGACTCCAGTGTCCTACTCCCAGAGTTTCTTTTTAGGTGGTAGGACTAGGGTGGGACCTGCTGACTTGGATTTCTAAGTTCCCAGCTGATGCTGATGCTACTGATCTGAAGACCACGATGCTAACTGCTGCTCTCAGAGGTCAGGGAAAAGAGAGGTGACACAAAGGTGTGATTGATGTGTACTGAGATAGTCCATCCCCCCAAGTACTCAGTTACCACACTTCTCTTTTCTGGCCTCATTTTAAGAGGACAGCTTGTAGCACTCTAAAATATCCACTTTTGATATCATAAGCAAGGAGCCTGCTTTTTCCTATAATTAGGGAATTCTCCACAAGGAGAGGAAATTTATGCTGTATTCTTGGCAACAGTAGAAGGAGAGAAACAGTATTCTTGGTTTTGTTTAGCTGTTATTATTCTTTTACTTTCTCTTACTTTTAGCATTCACCCCTACATTCCCTAAATTGCATTAAGAATTTTTTTCTGCAGCCAAATGCAAATAGGAAACACATGTTTTTGGATTCGCACCCAATTAAGTTAAAATTAGGAAAATGGAGAGGAGAAAAAATCAAAAATTATGTAGGGTGAAGAGTTCAGAAAACAAGCTTCCTTGGAAAGGCTTATTTGGTGCTTTTTGAGAACACTTGCTGATTGAGTATATACATTTCTGAAGGAGAAATGCAATAACAGCCTCTGGAAGAGTGTTTGCCATAATGTTTTACTGCAGCGAAGTGGAGGTTTCATTGCTATTAAGTTAGCAGTTGAAATGATTGTGCTCCCAAATATGTATTCCTACTACTTTGTATTACTTGGGAAAGAGCATTCTGCAGTTTCTTTTCTGTTTTTTTTTTTTTTTTACAGTAAGAAGTCTTAAGTGCACTTGAATCGTTACTTAGATATATCTGAAGTTTCTATTAAGTACCAGTACAGAGAGAATAAAAAGTTTTCCTACAGTATCTCTGTCCTCTGCTGAAACCAGTTCTTAATCTGACAATAGTTTAAGGTTGACCTAATGAAATTGATTCTGGGCATTGTTGATATTGAGCCAGAAAACGTTACCACAGGTCCTTGTACGGTCAGGCCCCTCAAGATGGTTGCTCTCTTGTTCTCTGTACATTCCCCTGCTTGACCAGTGCCTGCTTCACTGATACCCTGATGCATGACTGACCTTCCTATGGACTCGCCCTAGACCCCAGCTAATGAGCATTCTTATCAAACAGACAGTGAGAGGCATGCCCCTCTGCTGGTTTCTCTGCTAACTCTTGAGCCCACCTGATGTCAATTCCCCTGTAACTATAACTGGTAATCTCCCCTTCCCTCTCCGGGAGCCAAGACTGCTGCCATGTCCTGCACGCTGTTAGCTGCACACGGTGGTGTGTTGCACCAGGACCTGCTTCAGACATGTAAGCTCCTCCATCCATATTCAACCATTAATGTCTCTGTTGATGACCCCGGGCTCTTTCTTCAGTCTTGAAGCTGGGCAAGCACAGCCTTGTAGGTCTGCGGAGTGCGGCCCGACAGCCCTCCTACTCTCCAACCCAGTTTGCAGCTTTATCCCTTTCCTCCATTATCTTCCAATGATACACATTCAACTCCCTAGATATAGTGAAACTAGGATTTGGGGATATAGTGAAACTTGGTGTATATTTCATAGGACGGTAGTTCTTTGTTTTTCTTTATGGTAATTTTTCAAATGTTTGCTAGCATGTGATTCTTAATACAGAGAGTAGCTTGTTGGGTTTTTTTCCTACTTTCTCAGCCATTTAAAAAATACCATTCTCTCTGCTGCTGCTGCTGCTAAGTCACGTCAGTCGTGTCCGACTCTGTGCGACCCCATAGATGGCAGCCCACCAGGCTCCCCCGTCCCTGGGATTCTCCAGGCAAGAACACTGGAGTGGGTTGCCATTTCCTTCTCCAATGCATGAAAGTGAAAAGTGAAAGTGAAGTTGCAAGGTAATGTTTTTCTTTATCTTGAGGCATACCAATGCATATATATAATTAGGCACTAAGGAGGACTTTACTATTTTTTTGCAAAGATTTTAACTACAGGATTGAGCAGGAATCTTTTGGATATGAAGGTGTGTGTTACATTATGTTTATTACTTTTGTTCTATTTTTCCTTTAAGAAGATTGAGGACCTGGTTCCAAGAGAGGGCCACATTTCTTTTAAATGTTTCCTTCCAATTTTTTTTCCCATGAGAATGAATTATTACTGTCAATTTCTGGAAACTGAGTTATCAATTTTTTCTTAATTTGACAAGAGCTCAGGAACAGAAGTTTAGGGGAGGACAGTTGAGCCAGATTTGTACATAATTCTGTTCTTGACCTGTGTCTTTTCAGAATAATTTTAAGACCTTCCTTCCCTTCTTTTTTAAGATAGAAGAATACTCCAATGTCATATGACTCATTCATCTCCAGTTTTCATTCTCTTAACAGTAGAGTTTTAGTGATTTCAGAATCTAGTTCCATTTTGAACTATTCTCTTAAGTGGCTTTTTTTGTTGTTTTGTTTTTAACGGTCTTCCTTTTTGAGAGTTCTTCAGTGTTTTCATGCCATGGTACATACCCAATGATCTCACTCTCTTGTAATTTTTGTCTTATTGCCCAAGATGCTTCCTGAACCAGTCAAGTAAATAGTATACTTTTGATATCATTAATCTTTGAGCAGAGGGAAGAAGAAAAATAATCTGTCTCATGTACATGGTTGAATAGCACTTGAAAATTTGATCTTAATCTTAATTCCCCAAGATAGATAAGTAATGCTTTTGCTACTAAATTGATATATTTCCTCTATGATTATTTTTAAGAGTAGACATCATTCTAAAGGACCAGGAATATCTTGTTTCTGGATTCTCTGGAACCTTTCCCAGTCTACCACATCTGGCCCAGAGTAAGTGCTTAGTTGAAGTTTGAATGAATGAATGAATGAACGAACAAAGGAACATGGAAAGCTTTGACAAAAAATATGCATATTTTAGTCATGGGTTCAAGATGGTTTCTAAACTGTAGTATAAAAAAGGGTAGAACTTTTGGCTTGCTTAAGGATATAAAAATATTTTTATTAGACTTTGTTTTTTAGAGCAATTTCATATTTACAGCAAAATTAAGTAGAAAGTACAGAGATTTTCCATATACTCCGTGTCTCTACACATGCATGGCTCTGTCATCATCAACACCGCCCACCAGAGTGATATATTTGTTACAGTTAATGAACCTACAGTGACACATCATCACTCAGAGTCCATAGTTTGCAGTAGGGTTTACTCCTCAGTGTTGTATATTCTGTGGGTTTGGACAAATGTGTAATGTGTAATGACATACATCCACCATGGTAATATCGTACGAAGGAGTTTCATGTCCTAAAACCCCTCTGTGCTCTGCCTGTTCATCCCTCCCCCCACCCTCACCCCTGACAACCACTGATCTTGGTGCTGTCTTCAGAGTTTCACCTTTTCCAGAATGTCATATGGTTGGAATCTTTTTCAGATTGGCTTCTTTCACTTAGTAATGTACGTTGAAGTTTCCTCCATGTCTTTTCATGGCTTGGTAGCTCTTCTCTTTATAGTGCTGAATACTGTTCCATTGTCTGGATATACCATAGCTTATTTATTTATTTACCTACTGAAGGACATCTTGGTTGCTTCCAAGTTTTGTTGATTATGAATAAAGCTATAATAGCTGTCCATATGCACATGTTTGTTTGGATATAATTTTCATCTCCTTTGGGTAAATACAAAGTAGCATCATTGTTGGATTGTGTGGTAAAAGTATATTTAGTTTTGTAAGAAATTGCCTGTCTTTCAAAATGACTGTATGATTTTGCATTGCCACCAGCAGTGAATGAGAATTCTGTTGTTTCACACCCTCACCAGTATTTATTTGGTGTTGTCATTGTCCCAGATATGGCTATTCCAACTGGTACGTAGCGGTATCTTATTTTTAAATTTGCATTTCCCTGAGGACATATGAATGGAGCCTGTTTTATATACTTATTTGCCATCTATAATATCTTCTTTGTGAGGTGTCTGTTAAGGTCTTTAGCCCGTTTTTAGTCAGATTGTCTGTTATCTTATTGTTTAATTTTAAGAGTTCTTGGTATATTTTTAGTAAAGTCTTTTATCAGATATATCTTTTTGCTATTCTCCCAGTCTGTGGCTTGTGTTTTCATTCCCTTGAGCTTCAGTTCAGTTCAGTCCCTCAGTCGTGTCCGACTCTTTGCGACCCCATGAATTGCAGCACGCCAGGCCTCTCCGTCCATCACCAACTCCCGGAGTCCACCCAAACCCATGTCCATCGAGTCGGTGATGCCATCCAACCATCTCATCCTCTGTCGTCCCCTTCTCCTCCTGCCCCCAATCCTACCAAGCATTAGGGTCTTTTCCAATGAGTCAACTCTTCGCATGAGGTGGCCAAAGTATTGGAGTTTCAGCTTCAACATCAGTCCTTCCAATGAACACCAGGATTGATCTCTTTTAGGATGGATTGATTGGATCTCCTTCCAGTCCAAGGGACTCTCAGGAGTCTTCTCCAACACCACAGTTCAAAAGCAATAATTCTGCCACGCTCAGCTTTCTTCACAGTCCAACTCTCACATCCATACATGACCACTGGAAAAACCATAGCCTTGACTAGATGGACTTTTGTTGGCAAAGTAATGTCTCTGCTTTTAAATATGCTATCTAGGTTGGCCATAACCTTCCTTCCAAGGAGTAAGCATCTTTTAATTTCATGGCTGCAAATCACCATCAGCAGTGATTTTGGAGCCCCCAAAAACAAAGTCTGCCACTGTTTCCACTGTTTCCCCATCTATTTCCCATGAAGTGATGGGACCAGATGCCATGATCTTAAGTTTTCTGAACGTTGAGCTTTAAGCCAACTTTTTCACTCTCCTCTTTCTCCTTCATCAAGAGGCTCTTCAGTTCTTCACTTTCTGCCATAAGGGTGGTGTCATCCACATATCTGAGATTATTGATATTTCTCCCGGCAGTCTTGATTTCATCTTGTGTTTCTTCCAGCCCAGCGTTTCTCATGATGTACTCTGCATATAAATTAAATGAACAGGGTGACAATATACAGCCTTGATGTACTCCTTTTCCTATTTGGAACCAGTCTGTTGTTCCATGTCCAGTTCTAACTGTTGCTTCCTGACCTGCATACAGGTTTCTCAAGAGACAGGTCAGATGGTCTGGTATTCCCATCTCTTTCAGAATTTTCCACAGTTTATTGTGATCCATACAGTCAAAGGCTTTGGCATAGTCAATAAAGTAGAAATAGATGTTTTTCTGGAACTCTCTTGCTTTTTCGATG